>CM034362.1:55967729-56676584 GCA_019925275.1 Mytilus edulis
ACAAATTGTTATTTTACGATAAATTTTGTTTGTAAGGTTTACAAACACCAAACAGAATGAAAAAATGTTTTTTTTCACACAAACTTTTAAATATGGTTTCACAAATTGTTACTATAATTTCTTATGTTTATAAGGTTTACTAAACACAAAAACTCAATGAAATTAATTTTTGTCACACAAACTTAGGATCTCAAATGGTACAAGTTTTTATTTTTACGATAATTGTTTTTGTTTGTAAGGTTTACAAACACCAAATTGAATGAAAAATTGCTTTTTCACACAAACTTAATTATAGGCTCAAATTGTAGAATTTCTTTTAATTTTTTATACGACTGCAAAAATTTTTAATTTTTCGTCGTATATTGCTATCAAGTTGGCGTCGTCGTCGTTGTCGTCGTCGTCCGAATACTTTTAGTTTTCGCACTCTAACTTTAGTAAAAGTGAATAGAAATCTATGAAATTTTAACACAAGGTTTATAACCACAAAAGGAAGGTTGGGATTGATTTAGGGAGTTTTGGTCCCAAAATTTTAGGAATTAGGGGCCAAAAAGGGCCCAAATAAGCATTTTCTTGGTTTTCGCACTATAACTTTAGTTTAAGTAAATAGAAATCTATGAAATTTTGACACAAGGTTTATGATAACAAAAGGAAGATTGGGATTGATTTTGGGAGTTTTAGTTCAAACAGTTTAGGAATTAGGGGCCAAAAAAGGGCCCAAATAAGCATTATTCTTGGTTTTCGCACAATAACTTTAGTATAAGTGAATAGAAATCAATGAAATTTAAACACAAGGTTTATGACCACAAAAAGGAAGGTTGGGATTGATTTTGGGAGTTAAGGTCTGAACAGTTTAGGAATTAGGGGCCAAAAAGGGGCCCAAGTAAGCATTATTCTTGGTTTTCGCACCATAACTTTAGTATAAGTAAATAGAAATCTTTGAAATTTAAACACAAGGTTTATGATCATAAAAAGAAGGTTGGGTTTGATTTTGGGAGTTTTGGTCCCAACAGGTTTTTAGGAATAAAGGGCCCAAAGGGTCCAAAATTGAACTTTGTTTGATTTCATCAAAAATTGAGTAATTGGGTTCTTTGATATGCCGGATCTAACTGTGTATGTAGATTCTTAATATTTGGTCCCGTTTTCCAATTGGTCTACATTAAGGTCCAAAGGGTCCAAAATTAAACTTAGTTTGATTTTAACAAAAATTGAATCCTTGGGGTTCTTTGATATGCTGAATCTAAAAATGTACTTAGATTTTTGATTATTGGCCCAGTTTTCAAGTTGGTCCAAATCGGGGTCCAAAATTAAACTTTGTTTGATTTCATCAAAAATTGAATAATTGGGGTTCTTTGATATGCCAAATCTAACTGTGTATGTAGATTCTTAATTTTTAGTCCCGTTTTCAAATTGGTCTACATTAAATACCAAAGGGTCCAAAATTAAACTAAGTTTGATTTTAATAAAAATTGAATTCTTTGGCTTTTTTGATATGCTGAATTTAATCATGTACTTAGATTTTTGATTATGGGCCCAGTTTTCAAGTTGGTTCAAATCAGGATCCGAAATTATTATATTAAGTATTGTGCAATAGCAAGAAATTTTCAATTGCACAGTATTCAGCAATAGCAAGAAATCTTCAATTGCACAGTAGTGTGCAATAGCAAGAAATTTTCAATTGCACAGTATTACGCAATAGCAAGAAATCTTCAATTGCACAGTATTGTGCAATAGCAAATATTTTCAATTGCGCAATAGCAAGAAATATCTAATTGCACAATATTGTGCAATAGCAAGAAATTTTCAATTGATTGGAGTTATCTTTCTTTGTCCAGAATAGTAGTTGAATCAACTTAAATCATTGTTTTATACAATACACAATGTCAAGGCCGTAACTACCCTTGAGGCAAGTGAGGCAATTGCCTCACTAAAATTTCGACACTGATTATTTTTTTTATACATATATATAAATATAATAGTCATTTGTTGTTCTGTCTCAACCTTAATTTCTATAACTTGTCATCATTCCTTTTTAACTATTCCTCCTGGATATAACTCAGCATCTCAACGGGTGATGTTTCTCGATTACATTAACCTATAGTAACGATAATCATCATGGATCTCTGGTTAAAAACAGGCTCTTGCAGAAAAAGGAAAAGCGACACTGAAGGTAAAGAAGGAATAACTATTTTTTTCTGTCTGAGTATTGCATATAAATTCTTCATTAGAACAATCCAAAAACGATAAGTAGACTGACAAATCAAGTACTGGGCTTCGCAAGGGGGAAGTCCTGTCTGCGTATTCATTTCTCCGTTTCACCAACTTTTGACAAATCAAGTACTGGGCATCGCAAGGAGGCAGTCCTGTCTGCGTATTCATTTCTCCGTTTCACGAATTTTAATCTTTCTCTTTACAGATAAATAAAATATAAATAATATGAAACATGCATGGATTAGTTTTTATCCATGTTTCTTTAACCTTAAAAATTGAAAGAATATCCCATATTCCAATTTGATATTATTAAGGAATGGTAGAACCTTTAACACAGGATTTTGTCTTTATTTATTCGGGACAACAGAATTTCGTTTTCTTATATTCGGGGTTTCGGAATCCTTATCCCTAAATTTATAGATTCTGGAACTAAAATACCACTGACTATTTCCAGAAATAATTTGAAATTACGGACCTATATGTAAACGTCAAAAACTCCATTCAAATTCCCCTGTACCCATATCATATATACTTACTCTATAGATAGAATCATATACATGTATCTTACCTCATTCTATCCCTTGTTTGTCTACTCTATGTCAGCATAAAAGCGAGTTTAATATTTTGTAAATGCGACTGTATGATGGTGCTTACAGGAAAGCTTAATTCTCTTTTAAAAAAACTGTTACTATCGATACTGCTACCGAATTGCTGATGGAGAAGGAATTGGAAGAAGACATTGATCATTGTGTTGATGATAATGTGCTACCTTAAGAAAAACAGAATGCCCTGAAACGACTGAAAACTTGGAAAAGAGCATGCATGAGTGGCGAGAGATTGTGCGGTCTTGCCATGCTCCATGTTCATCACGTCAAGGATATCAGCAGACCAAATTATGATTCTGAAACGATTTGACTGAACCGGCCATAGAAAAAATTGGAAAACTCTAATGATTCGATGTTTGTTTTATGTTCTGGCAGCAGACTCAAATTGAAATTTGGATGATTATCTTACATATATAAATTTAAATAAAGTTGTCAAAAATTTGATGTTAGTAAAAGTCTTAAAATATGAAAAAAATATATAAAAAGTGTCCAAATTCAAAACATTATCAAACTCTCGAAAAATGCCTGGAATGCAGGATTTTGCACCATTCATTTCATACCCTCCAAAAAAAATTTTCGCCTCCCTTTGCTCGGCTCAATTATTTTGCCTCACTAAAATAAGAGGCCTAGTTACGGCCTTGAATGTATATTCGCTTTTACTACCAACTGATAAATTAAAACAATCTTTACTATTCAGTGATAACAAAGGGAAAGGGGGATGTGAGAAAAAAATGGGGGGGGGGTTAAACTTTTCCATTTCAGATTTCATAAATAAAAAGAAAATTTCTTCAAACATTTTTTTGAGAGGATTGATATTCAACAGCATAGTGAATTGCTCAAAGGAAAAAAAAGTATTTTAAGTTCATTAGACCACATTCATTATTTGTCAGAAACCTATGCTGTGTCAACTATTTAATCACAATCAAAATTTAGAGCTGAATCCAGCTTGAATGTTGTGTCCATACTTGCCCCAACAGTTCAGGGTTCAACCTCTGCGGTCGTATAAAGCTGCGCCCTGTGGAGCATCTGGTTTTGCGATGATTTCTTTTGTTTTAGTCTAAATTCTCCATGAAAAATTGTTTATTCCACATAAAGTCTGAAATATAGGTTCAAATTGGCTGACAAGAGTTTAAGTGCAAAACAATAAGAATAATGTGATAATAGAAGGATTTTTTTATGAAGATGATTCTTTGGATAGGAGCACTGATGACTTTCAAAAAAAATTTCCCAAGCCTACCTTCTACTTTGTAAACTCATATGAGAATATTGTGGATTCATTTATTTTTGTTGGTACCAC
Source organism: Mytilus edulis (assembly GCA_019925275.1). Classification (NCBI taxonomy): domain Eukaryota; kingdom Metazoa; phylum Mollusca; class Bivalvia; order Mytilida; family Mytilidae; genus Mytilus; species Mytilus edulis. The sequence continues at coordinate 55,971,840 of CM034362.1, forward strand.
TTTTCGTAGACTAAAGAAAACTAACAGGTTCCTGGATATTTTAATTCCTGGCCTTGAAGTCATAAAACTTTCGAGTCAGTTTTTTTGTACTCTTACTCCAAATTCAACCAATCAAAATACTGGATTTCATGTTTCGAGCATGATTTTTGTGCTCAGAGCACTGAGCAAAGTTTTATGACTTCAACCCCAGATCTTGCCAAAGTCATCAGCTTATAGATTTTTTTTTATTCCTTGAACATTTAATTTTGTGGTTCACCAGGGACTTTCTATACTAACGGGACTCATTGATTTTAACTGATTACTAAGCCGCCAGTTTAAAGCTACCATCCAACAATAAACTTAGTTTCGTATCCCTGATATACGATGCTAGTAGTTATTTTTGTATTTCACAGTTCATTGTAATTATATAATTATTATTATTTGTTAATATAAAATCTGATTAATAGCCATTTACGATGACAAAAAATATGAGATTTTGAAAGAATGATGAATTGTTTACCTTAGACGTATCGTTTTAACGACATCCCAGTTGTGTAAAATGGTTTCCATATCAAACAAGATGCCAGCTACTGAAAATTCGACGAACAAATACCTCAAAGTTCAAAGATCAATATTTAAAAATTGGTACCCACAAAAATAAATGAATTCACAGTGCGTCAAATCACTGTGATGACTGGAGTAAAGCAGTATGGCTGTGAACATGCTTTGATGAGGACCTTACTTTAAAACCCCACCCTAAAGGGCTATGATAGAATATGCTTTGTACCGACAGACAGGATTTTTTCATGACCAACCATGACCAGATCAACCTGTAAGTGACAAAAGAATTCACTTTGCAATGTCATTTGCCTGTGTTAGTGACAACACCATGTCAATAAAATTTCACTATACAAAGTCATTTGGCGAGACAGGTTTACAGCTGCTGTGTCAACTGAATAACCAAGTTAGTAAATGTTAGTGCAGACAGTTTCACACCATATCAATTAAATTTCAATATGCAATGTCATTTGCCAGACCAGTTTATAACTGCAATGTCAACTGAATAAACCAGTCTTTAGATTTCAGTGCAAATAGATTAACAGCTCCAGTATTGAATGCAACCCAGTCGTCAGATGTAAGTGCAGACAATTTCACACCAACTTATAAAATTTTACTATGCGATGTCATTTGCAAGACAGATTTACAACTGCAGCATTGAATGCTAACTAGAACTAAGTCAGCAGATGTCAGTGCACACAGTTTCACATCATGGCGATAAAATTTTACTATGCAATGTCGTTTACAAGACAGGTTTACAACTGCAGCATCAACTGAAAAACTAAGTCAGTGCAGATAGGTATACATACAGCTGCAGCACAGGCTGCTTACAAAGTGGTCTGATTTAGTGCAGACAATTTCACACCATGTCAATAAATTTCATAGTGCAGAATCATTTGCCAGACAAGATTACAACTGCAGAGTCAACTCAATAAAAGTCGTTAGATTTCAGTGCAGATAGATTAACAGCTGCAGCATTGAATGTTTACCAAGTTCTCAGATTTAAGTCCAGACAATTTCACACCATTAAATGTCATTTGGCAGTCAGGTTTTCAGCTGCAGCTTCTACTGAAAACCAAAGTCCATAGATGTCAGTGCAGATAGGTTAACAGCTGCAGCATCAACTACTTACAAAGTTGTCAAATGTCAGTGCAAACAGTTTCACACCAACTCATAAAATTTTACTATGCTATGTCATTTGCCAGACAGGTTTACAACTGCAGCATTGAATGCTAACTAAAACTAAATCATCAGAAGTCAGTGCAGACAGTTTCACACCATATCAATAAAATTTCACTATACAATGCAATTTACAAGACAGGTTCACACTGCACCATCAACTGAAAAACTAAGTCATCAGATGTCAGTGCAGATAGGTTAACAGCTGCAGCACCAACTGCTTACAAAAGTCATCAGATAGGGCAGACAATTTCACACCGTGTCAATAAAATTTCACAATGCAATGTCATTTGCCAGACCTGTTTATAACTGCAGTGTCAACTGAATAGCCAAATCGTTATGTTTCAGTGCAGATAGGTTAACAGCTGCAGTGTGGACTGCTTACAAAGTTATCAGATGTTAGTGCAGACAATTCACACCATATCAATAAAATTTCACTATGTGATGTCATTTGCCACACAAGTTTACAATGGCACTGTCAACTGAAATAACCAAGTCAGCAGATGTCAGTGCAGATAGGTTAACAGCTGCAGCATCGACTGCTTACAAAGTTGTCAGATGTTAGTGAAGATATATCACACCATGTCAAAATTACATAGTGCAATGTAATTTGCCAGACAGATTTACATCAGCACTTTCAACTGAATAACCAAGTCTTTAGATGTGAGTGCAGACAATTTCACACCAACTCATAAAATTTTACTATGCGATGTCATTTGCCTGACAGGTTTACAACTGTAGTATTGAATGCTAACTAGAACTAAGTCACCAGATAGTAGTGTAGAAAATTTCACACCATGTCAATAAAATTTCATAGTGCAACACTATTTGCAAGACAGATGTACAACTGCAACGTCAACTGAATATCCAAGTTGTTAGATATCAGTGCAAATAGGTTAACAGCTGCAGCATCGACTGCCACAAATTTTCCATATTTTGGTGCAGACAATTTCACACCATGCAATGTCATTTGCCAGTCAGTTTTCAGCTGCAGCTTTTACTGAATAACCCAGCCATAAGATGCAGACAGTTTCACACCATCAATGTTTCCCATATACTGAAATGCCAGCGGATAGACGAAAGTTATTTCCTTTCTGCAGTTTAAACCACATTCATTATAACCAAAACTGACTACTGCCATTAATTTTTTCGTTTGAATTTTTTGAATTTGTCATTTTGGAGACTTTTGTAGCTGACAATCAGTATTTGGTTTTGCTCATTTTTGAAGGCCATACTGTCATTTACAGTTGAAAAAATTATATTATCATTTAGTCTCTGGTGGAGATTTGTCTCATTGGCAACTATACCCCATCTTATTTTTATATGAACAAATTAGAGGAAAATCTGGAAGGGACTTATAGATAATACAAAATGTTAAGTGTTTATAAAACTAGAAAGGACCAAAAAACATCTTGATCCCAGACAAGGAGTCAGAGCATGAAGGAGATACTACATTTCTTTAAACTTCAGACAATTTTGAAACTTGTCATCAAATTTTAAAATTAAATAGACAAATATTCGTATTTTCATACTAGTATGGACGTACTAACTATTTTTGTATTTCTGTTAATGAGTTTTTTACAGTTTTCTATTTACTTTTCAACAGCAATTTCAACGCAAAAAACATTCTAAAATTTTAATTTGAACTTTAGATTGAGAAAATATATTGCAGTTCAATTTTGACAGCTTTCGATATATAAGTATCAAATGTTAAAAAGAAACTGTGTGCGTGAGATATTAAAAGATATCACCCTTGGAGACATTTTGTTGTTGCCCTGTCCACCTGTTCAGAGTTTACAGTTTGTGTGTGTATTGAAAAGTTTTTTTCAACTGTTGACTTTTGAATGGAACCAAACTTGACAAAAGTACTTTATACAGATCATTTGTGATTATTGACCTATTGTTTTCTCTGTTTTATTGGATTTTTTTTCCTTTCAAATTATATTTTTAGTTTTCCAGAATAAAGTTAATTAAGACTTTGCCATTTCTCTAAAGGGCATACGATACAGTTACAGGGGAGAAAATGACGTAGCTAACGTTAAATGTTATTTTTTTGTGACGTCAAAATGTGAAATATCAGGAAATGGATTTTTCAACTGCTTTTAATCATAAGCTTGAAAACGAGTACATGGACCCCTCTTTTTTAAATGACATTTGGCTTGATTTATATATAAAGATTATTTGTACCAATTTTTCTGATATTTGTACAGCAAAATTTTTTTCTGAAATCATGAAATTTTTTTGAAATGAATTATTTTCAAAGAGTTGAAGCTTACATAGATAAAATATTCAAATTTCCTTTCCTTTTTATCCTTTAAAACAATAAAGTAAGTGTATTTAATTTGACATAAAGATAATAATAGTTAAATCAAAATTGTATGCCCTCAATTTTAATTTTTTTATTTGGGAATTTTGCCAATTGAGTTTGCTTGAATTTACAATTGAAAGAGAACAGATCACATGGTTTTCATTAAATGTTGATAGTAGTATGTGTACATGTTTGTCTACAAGTTTCTGATAATGATTAATGCTATACAAATATCTGAACACATATAATGTAAATTCAGAAATTTTTGGGTGCATTCGATCATTATTGCGATTTTTTAAGAATGAACAAAAATGTGAAATTACCGGTAGTTTTTGTGAAATTAACGAAAATCTGCATACTTATATAATTATATATGATGTATGTTTCATTATGATACTTTATTCTGATTGGCTAACTGCACATCACGTGTTATTCCGTAAGCAATTGCATTGCTCAATAAAACTTTTCATTCATGATAACACGTGGTCCCACAATAAAGTGCACAGGTGAATTCAATAAAACAGTATTAAAATTCGATTTTTCATGATCATTGCTAAAAAAATGTAATTATAACGGTTGAATACTTCTTTTTGCAATTTCATAGGGTTGTAAAAGCGTTGACCGTGTGCACATTTTAAGTATGAAGCGCTTCTGCAATTCATACAAAATGTACTTCGGTCAACGCTTTTACACCCCAATGAAGTTACAAAAAGAAGCATTCAATTCTTAAATATTGATCAGATAGCAGAATGCGAGTTCTTATCATTGCATTAATCACCCAATGGCATTATTTGCATTAATAAAAACCTTGCAATAATTTTTAAATTTACAATATTTCATTATACAATTAAATGATATTTGTTTTTTTATTTGTAGTTGGATATCCATTAACTATTATTGGTGGAATCTTTGGTAAAAATTGGGCTACAGGATTTGATGCACCTTGCCGCACAAAGAATTTCCCCCGAGAGGTCCCCGGTGTTCCGTGGTACAGATCATCATTTGCCCATTGCATTGTGGGAGGATTTTTACCATTTAGGTAATTTAACGAAATACTTCATTTATGGAGTTTTACGACATTAGGTTCATCAGTGTTAAATCTGTGAAATTAGAGCATATTTTTGACACATGATTTTTTTAGTACAATAATAGTGGAGTTGTACTACCGGTATATATAAAAGTATGAAGATGAGGTATGATTGCCAATGATACAAAGATGTGGTATGATTTCCAATGAGACAACACTCCACCAGAGATTAAATGACATTATTATTGCACAAGAGAAGTTAACAAGTAAAAATCACAGTACAAGTCTTCAACAATGGGCAAAACCCATAAGGCATAGTTAGCTATACATCACCTTCAAATGAGAAAACTAACGGTCTGATTTCTGTACAAAACAAATGACTAGAAACAAATATAATATACAGCAACAAAAGACAATTACTGAATTACAGTATCTGACTTAGAACAGGCACATACAGAACGTGGCAGGGTTAAATACGTTTGCCGGCACCAAACCCTAACCTGAGACAGCGGTATACTAGTACAACATCAGAATAATCAGTTGAATAGAGCTTAACTAACCAGATAGATTCAAAGCTAATGAAAACACAAAAGACACATAGCAAATTTGTTCCTCATGTTATTTTATGCCCCATTTATAGGAATAATGTTTTCTGGTCTGTGTTTCTGCTGTCTGTTCGTTCGTTTGTTTGTCTGTCTTTCCCGGTTCAGGTTAAAGTTTTTGGTCAAGATTATTTTTGATGAAGTTGATATCATCAATTGGCAACTTCGTGTATACAATCCGTATGATATGATCTTTCTAATTTAAATACCAAATTATAGTTTTTACCCAAATTTTACGGTCTACTGAAAATGACATAGGGTATCCTTTTACCAGGGACAAATTCTTGTTCAGTGCTATATCAGTGTAGTTTTATCAGTTTGTTTCTTATTTTATTTTCAGTGCTTTATCAGTAGAATTATACTATATTTATTTCTCATTCTATTTTTCAGTGCTATATCGGTGGAGTTGTACTATATATTTGCCACATTATGGGGACGAGAGCAGTACACGCTGTACGGTATCTTGTTCATTGTGTACGGTATATTGATCAGTGTGACTGCCTGTATATCAATAGCACTGACCTACTTCCAACTTTCAGCCGAGGACTACCGATGGTGGTGGAGGTCTATATTTAGTGCTGGGTATGTATATATTGACAGCATGGTTTTTTAGTCCGCATAACAATGTGGTGCAGAGGAAATAGAAATTACAGGTCCAAGTTCAATGGTCTGTGAATATAAAACAGAAGATATGATCTGATTGCCAATGAGACAACTCTCCACGAGAGACCAAATGACACAGAAATTAACAACTATAGGTCACTGTACTGCCTTCGACAGTCCATTTAACTTTTTAGTATTTTTACATGTACATTTCTTGACAGAATTGAAATTGAAATTTATAGCAAATGTTTTCATCAGAAATGTCTTTGTTTGAGTTGCAAAATCAGTGCCAATCAACCATATTTTAAAGATAAAAGTCATTTGAAATATCTACTATATGGATATTGCATTGCAAGTGCTCTTTTGTGGATAGTTGTCTCATTGGCAATCATACCACATCTTCTTTGTTATATAATATCTACATTTCTTGCAGAATTGTTATGAAATTTTTATCAAAGATTTATATATATATATCAGTAGTATTTGGCATGAGTTGAAAAATCTGTGCTTATCATCTATTTTTACAGGAATTTGAAATATAAATAAAATTTTATTTGTGTTGTATTTATTTTGTAGGTCCACAGGATGTTTTGTCTTTCTGTATGCCATGTTCTACTACTTCAAGAGATCCAACATGTCTGGTGCCCTGCAGACAATTGAGTTTTTCGGCTACACATTTCTCACATGTTATGTTTTCTTCCTTATGTTGGGAACAGTATCGTTTTTTGCGTCATTGAATTTTGTTAGATATATTTATGTCAACTTGAAAATGGATTGATGCTGATGTCAGATTCGATATTTATTTTTTCATATTGTTATGATTATTCCATATGTATTAAAAGGAGGGGGTATGATGAGAGCCATTGTTTGGTCCATGAAATTGCATCTTTGACCTTAAATGACCATCTTGCACGTAGTTTTTGGACCAGATAGGTATGACCAACAGCTGTACCCAAAATGATATTTTACACATTTTAACCTCTATGAAATTGAAGTCTGGAAGCAAGACATTTTTGGGGGTTAAACTGTTAGTCTTATCTAAAAAGTAATGACACGATCTCAAAATGAGACTATTTTGGCAATTTATGCAGTCTTGCACCAATTTGAAGAAGTTTGAAGCCTCAATGCAAATATTGCCAACCCAATTAAATAATATAAATACTAATCTTCTGATTGATATTAATTTCTAGATTTAAAAAAAAAAAAATTATTTTCAATTGAATGGGCATAAATATCCCTATGAAACCTTCTTCTTTTGGATAAAGTTGTCACAGATAGTTATCTTATATGGTTACACAAAATGTTGTTAAAAAAATCTTATAAGACCTACCCGTACCTGTTTTGGGGACAAAAAAATCTTATAAGACCTACCGGTACCTGTTTTGGGCACAAAAAAATCTTATAAGACCTACCGGTACCTGTTTTGGGAAAAATTTTAATAATTTGGTTTGTATTGAAGAAAAAAGCTATGTGGATTTTATATGCAAACTTTTCTGTAAGATTTTCCAAAAAATTTTGGTTACCACATATTCTGACTTGGAATTGTGGGTAGCAAATATATTAAACAGAGATAAGCTGACTATCTATGACAATTTTACCACATTGTGGGACTAATATTATATATATATAGGAAACAATTTTGTTGTGGATCTATATTTTTTGGTTATTTTGTACTGTCTTTTATGTTTTCTGGTGTTTTTCATTCTTGCCTAGTAAATAAATGCCTAAATACATCGTAGAACTTCATTCCTCATGAATTTTATTTCATTTATTTTCTAGCATATATTTGTAATAGACTCGATAAATAAACAAAAAATCTTTACATTAAAGTATTGTACAAGTAGATGTATGACCTAGAAAAATCGTTGTTTAATCTAGTATGCAGATTTCAGTTCAGTTTGTTAGTAATGGCAAGAATTCTCCATATGGAAGGGGAGATAACTTTTGTTAAACTTATAACAATTTTATAAATTAGTCCTGTTTATAATTTACTGGTGAAAAAGCTATTTTTAGGGTTATTAATGCTTTATAAGTTGTGTGATAGAGTGTTTGTTTATGAGTTTGTTGAATTTTGTTTTGTTAGTTTGAAAGTTGATTGTGTATATACTAGGGGGAGACAATTGTTGTGTTTTGGTAAAAAAAAAAAAGCCTGTATATGATTAAAGTATCATAATCTTCTTACATTTCTTTTTTTTTTTTTTATCTTTCTATCATTTAATATTGTAAAAAATATAAAATTTATTGTATGTAAGTCACAAGGAAATAATATATTAAAAATGAAAAAAAAAAATTGTAAAAGATTAATGTCGTGCTCAATTTATATGTAATGCACCTATAAAGACAGATTTTCTATACAATGACAAAATTTTACAAATTAACATATCACTAAATTTAAAACAATGCATCATGGGAAATGTGATTCAAATTCCATATTATTTTTCGTGTTTGTTTTATAATTTTGGTTATCATGTACATTTGAATTACAATAAAAAAAAAAATAAGACATTTGAATCTTACATTTTTCAAAACACAGTGCACCTAATACAAGTTAAAAAAATATATTTAACTGGCATGATTTGAACATTCCTCAGTTAATTTTTATTGGTTTTTTTTTCCTGGTGATAATTTTTTTTTATCAGATGTGATATATTGAGAACAATGATTACTGAGTGTCATTTTAAATAAAGCAGAACTTTTTTCAATAATTTTTTGATTTTTTTTTATATCAAACTGCTTTTCTGTAATGTGAGATTGAAAGTTGTATGGTATAAAATTATTCATTCAAATCAAATTGTGTTATGTAGATTAAGAAAGGTCAGAATGGCGAGGTTTTCATGTATATATTCTGCTTGCATGGTATGACAGTTTAATAGAGGGAGCATCTCAAAGTGTAATTGTAAACCTTAACATGTCACAAATATATATACCTTTGCAAAATACAAAGTTGTCTGTGCATGAAGCTTGGAAATACAAATACAATTGGATATAAGTCAAGAAAATTTATTTTCTGAAACTCAACTGAAGTATGCTCATGAAATGCCAGTATCTGAATTGTGTCTGAAAATTAGTTTTGACACTGCAATAATGTAATAAATACTGACTGTTCTTATTCTCAATGTTATGTATGTGATTCAAATTCCATAATATTGGTTTTATTCCCAGCCAATAATCAATATATCATAAAACACAATCATGTTGAAAATGTATGATATTCTTAATCAGAAAAAAATGATTACAAAATCTAGCAATTAGTTGAATGTAGATGAGCCTCCTTTAAAACTATTGTAAATTGTATCTCTCTGCCTTTAGGTATAAGGTTACAAGAGAACCATTATATTTTATGCATCCCTATATGGTACTAGAGTACCTCGTTCCATATTCTATTTTATGAAGAATAAACAAACAAGAAAAATATGGGTTGCACTTTTGTCAATAGAAATGTCAGTGTTATATTTAAAGCCAGAAAAAAAGGTATATAATCTTGCAGCAAAAGTTGACCTAAAGCATAGATATAAAGGATATCCAATCTTGTACTTACTGGAAAAGTTAAATTTCATGGCTCACTTGTATTTTCTCACTTTGGTAATTATTTATATTTTCTACACTTTCTTGATTATTAAATTAAATGTCTGTGTTTTTTTTTTACCTAAATGGATAAGCTTTCAATGAAAAATAATCCCTGCACCCTACTGTCAGGAATTGTACAAGATCTTATTCTGAGTACCATCTTCAGGGGGGAAATTGCTGGGAAAATGTACACAAATGATTGTGCTCTTGTAACTAAAGGAAGACTATCATGTCTGTCAGAGGGGAGATAACTCTAAATTGTTTCTGGTCATAGCTATTTCCTCTTTTCATTATTACATTCACATCTTTGTCATATATTAGGTATAATTACTACTCATCAAGATAACTTGTTGTGAAAATTTAGAATCTGTAAAACAAGCTAGGGATTTATTTCTAATATAGTATTTATTATTATAAAAACACACTTTAGTCGAGCAATTTCCTGAAATCATTTTGAAATTTTTATTTGTATAGTGTTGAGTTTTTGTTAATATAGGAAGATCATACATGCATTTTAAATTGGCATTTATAGTAGAAATTAAATCAAGCTTTCGCTTCATAAATCATACCGTCATAAGAATCTGAAATAACAAAAGGTATTGTTATTCTTGTTCCAAAAATAACAGCCTGTTGCAAGGAAAACATTCTGTCCCTATCCAATATACCCTCATTTTCCAGTGGCAGTCAAAATGTCCCCTACCATCATCCTGGATGTCCTCCATTAATATAAGATCTACCTATTGTATTTATTGTTAACTTGTTTCCTTCCTGAATATGCCTGAAATATTTGCCACTTGACGTTAAGCAACCAACAATCCATCCACCCAAAAATACAAAATGATATCTTCACAATAACTTCCTATGCTAGAAAATATAGTTTGTTCTCAATTTTTTCTGACAATAAAAGAAAACTAATTCATTATAAAGGTTATGTAAAACAGAAAAGGATATGTGTTGAGTGTTGATGAACTACAAATTTCTTGTTGAATGAGATATATTCTTGTTTCTTGGTAAATAAATATCAAAATATCAAATATTTATTTCATTATCATAGCTAACATCTGCAACATCCTGGAGACACACAATGATTGGAAATATAACCCAACACTTGTTATGTAACACAGACGATTACATCTGGGTTATATTCAATATCCTAGTAGCCACTGAATGTGTAGCTAGCCAAGCTGTTAACTAGATTGATTTAGCAGCTAGGCTAGCTACATGTTTAGTAGTCAAAAATCTACGTAGCCCTATGTAGCTGCTACGATATTGAATGCAACCCTGATGAATATAAATACACTATTCTTGTTTCTTCAGCATGGATCTCACATCTATGAATCTGGCACGTAGAAAGTGCATTCAACTCTAACTTAATTGATTAGGATTTACCAGTTTTTCTACCAAAGATTGTGGTCCTCTCTGTTGTTCTGGCTTCCTCCACCAATAAAAAGAGACTGCTACCAATAACACAATAGTGATGAAAGTGGCGTTAAACATCAATCAGTCAATCACATCTTTGACGTGTATCTCAGAACTAGCATTAAGCAATCTGATTGAACTAGAGATCATGGGTCTTCCCTTTTTATGAGGGGACTGGAATCACTGGATGAAATTTTAAAAAAAAAGGCAGGACAGTAGTTTTGAATTAAAAAAATGCAGGATGAGCAAATTAGCAAAGAAAAAAGCAGGATTACAATTTATGTAAAAAAAGTCGGGATAAACTGGAAAAAAAAAGGCAGGACAAGAAAACAACTAAAAAAAATGCAGGACAAAATTTTTCGTCCTAGCCCCCCCATAAAAATCAAATGGTAGCTCCTAGTACAAGGATCTTAGAAGACACTCCATCCTACTTACAGTTTCAACAACCTTTGAGGGTCCTTAGTTTTGATGGTTATGATACTGACCTTCAAAAATTTGAGGCAGTAATTTCATTGGTTGATATAGAATTTATTAGTGTAGAAAATAAGATGGCGTGTTGTCAGATCCTGGAGCCAGAGCGTGGATACAGGATCTGTATTTTTATCAAATTGAGCATAAATCTCATCTATAACATGTATCCATTCAGACCAAATGATTCCAATATCAAAATATAACCAGTTCAGACAATACTTGAATAAACATTTGCTGCTTATCTGCAAGCCATACATAAAAATTATAAAAACGTGAATATCATTTAGATCTTCATGAAGTCGACTAGAAAGGGTTAAATGTGAACTAAATTAACCCCCAAAACTACTATCTATTACAATTTGTCAATCATCAAAGTTAGAAGAAGAGTGAAAATATATATTGCTGCAAAGTCTGCCAGGAAAAAATTTGGTTGCTTATATAGGGAATCACTGAAGCGTGACTGGAGCTGGCCTCCCTTAGGCAGTCAGTGGGCCCCCACTTACGAAAATTTCTAAATCTGCCAGTGTCTGCTAGTCAGCTAAAATTGTAGAAAGTAACCTATATGGATATAAAATCGATACTGATAAAGGGATTATGTATTTATACATCTCGCATAGCTCAAAGAATGTACCTTATGACATGTGTGCAACGCTACACATCAAATGTCTTTACAATGTTTGATCAAACACAGATACAAGAGTTTAAGGATGTACTTAGGTGAGGTTTTGGAAATTAGTGTCAAATGTTTGAACTCCTTGGTAATTTTCCATCAATACAGGGTAAAATATTTTGCCCCATAACACCCCTTTTTCTTTGTATAAAAGACTTCAATAGCTCATAAAAGGCCATTGAGCAATTTCTTAATTTTTGTTCTTTGGATTTGAGACCCAAATAATACTAATGCAAATGTAAGGTAAAAGTCTGAGTCAGCCTTTTCCCACTTTTTTTAAAAACTCAAATATCTCGAAAAGGAGGTCAATATTTTTTAGCTTATTTTGTTCCTTAACTGGTACTCTTTCAAAATGTAGTATCAATTTTAATGACTTTACCAAATCTTTTGAACATGGACATAGTGTACATGACCTTAAAATTCGGCACCGGCTAAATAGAAAATTTGCTATTTGATCGGCACCGGCAAAATAGAAAATTTGCTATTTAGCTGGCACTGAATAATTTATATCTCAATAGGATTAAAACGTAAGAATAATAATTAAATATCAAAATTTTATATTTAAAAACTTTTGTAACTGTTACTCATGTAAACACTTAAACTTTTAACTATCAAATTAAATATATTTTAAAAATTAAAATACAAATACATCCGAGCAACAAGTTGAAGCAAGATCTGAACTTTTTTAACTGTCTCTTGTTTGGACTCCTTGTTAGGGGTCCATGTATTTCTTATTCGGTTTATTTAACCTCGTTTTCTTGGATCATGTTAAGTTTATGTGATAGCAAGCTTTATATTTAAAGACTATGAAAACCATCAAACGTTTAATCCTGCTGCAAATGTTTGCACCTGCCCTATGTCAGGAGTCTGATGTACAGTAGTTAACTTGTCGTTTGTTTATGTAATTTATACATGTTTCTCGTTTCTCGTTTTTTATAAATAGATTAGACCATTGGTTTTCCCGTTTGAATGGTTTTACACAAGTAATATTGGGGCCCTTTATAGCTTGTTGTTCAGTGTGAGCCAAGGCTCCGTGTTGAAGGCCATACATTGACCTATAATGGTTTACTTTTAATATATAAATTGTTTTTTGGATGGAGAGCTGTCTCATTGGCACTCACACCACATCTTTCTATATCTATCTATGAACATAATATCTATTATTACAAAAAAAAATGTAGTAAAAAAAATGAGACATTTCAGCATGTGCACTCTTGTTTAAAGTATATATGTTGACAATGAAGACACATAAGTTGTTGTTTTGATTATTTATTCTATAAGATTTGCATTAAATAAATCATTCATACATCATGTACATTGTCATAATACATAGCATTATCGCTATTTTGTGCATTTTTCCTTTGATATTTTTTTGTGATAATTTTTCATATCATGCTACTCGCTTGAGATGGAAAATTATCGTTAGAAACTAAGAAGCCACGTAGCGTTGCTAATGAAATTGACATGAAATTGACAACCTCGTCATAGGTAAAATAGCGATAAACAGATTATCATTGGTCATCTCAACTCGATTGCTTTTCTCGCTTTCCCCGTCCCGATTATCTATAAATACACATTCATACATCACAGAATTGTTAATTAAAACAGACATAATAAACATACAGGAGCTGCTCTGGCTTGAAACCAAAAAATCGCCAGATACTATATTTTGGTGCCAGTTGTGAGAACTTATAGGTCAACTTTAGTTGCACAGAGGGTTTATATACATAAAAAAACGTGTACTTTTGGTTTCTTATGTCAGTATTTTATATGCATAGGAATTAAAATATGAAAATAAAGATGATAACAATGAAAGCAACTGTTTTTTCCCGACAAAACAGAATAATGAACATTCTTATTTCAATGTTCATGTCTACAACCAGTGACTAATGGGACTTATACAATGACAATCATAATTTATATAACAGTTATGTAATCAACTGAGTCCTTTGTCCTCAATTCCATTGACCATTTAATAAAATACCTAGACATTGTAAATTTGTTGAATTTACACATGTTACATTATTGTAATGTTTTGGGTTTTTTTTAGGTCTTTTTAGTAAAACTAATTAGTCAATGTTTAAAGAAACAGTTTTTCCTACAGTTTATTCTCTCTTTACCTGCTTTCATGTACACAATCAGTAACTAGAGGCTCCAAGGAGCCTGTTTCGCTCAACTGATATTTTGTTTAAGATTATAATGCATGAAATAATAATCAGTAATAATATATATAGATATATTGAAGAACTATAAATATAAACATACAAAACATACAAAACATGGTTATAAATGAGGGTTTGGATGGGGTTAAATGATTAAAGAATAATGCCCTTAAAAAATGAAGATTAGAGAATAACGGGCAAAAAAATGAAGATTAGAGAAAAAAGGGGTTAATTTTTTGAAGATTTGAGAAAAAAAGGGGGGAAAATTAAATTAATTAAAAGAAAAACAGACCCTCCATCCAGACCCTCATAAATGGTAAGGTAATTTTACTTTTGCTTTAGTTTCTGATATATAAGCCAATGACTGCATATTTAACCCATATGTTCAGCCATGTCTGCCATGTTTATTGACATACAGGGTCATCAGACACATTTTTTAACTAGAGGCTCTAAAGAGCCTGTGTCGCTCACCTTGGTCTATGTGAATATTAAACAAAGGAAGCAGATGGATTCATAACAAAATTGTTTTTTGGTGATGGTGATGTGTTTGTACATCTTACTTTACTGAACATTCTTGCTGCTTACAATTATCTCTATCTATAATGAACTTGGCCCAGTAGTTTCAGTGGAAAATGTTAGTAAAATTTTACATATTTTATGAAAAATTGTTAAAAATTGCCTATAAAGGACAATAACTCCTCAAGGGGTCAATTGACCATTGCGGTCATCTGGACTTATTTGTAAATCTTACTTTGCTTAATATTATTGCTGTTTACAGTTTATCTCTATCTATAATAATATTCAAGATAATAACCAAAAACAGCCAAATTTCCTTAAAATTACCAATTCAGGGGCAGCAACCCAACAAAGGGTTGTCTGATTAATCTGAAAATTTCAGGGCAGATAAATCCTGACCTGATAAACAATTTTACCCCATGTCAGATTTGCTCTAAATGCTTTGGTTTTTGAGTTATAAGCCAAAAACTGCATTTAACCCCTATGTTCTATTTTTAGCCATGGCGGCCATCTTGGTTGGTTGGCCGGGTCACGGGACACATTTTGTAAACTGTATACCCCAAAAATGATTGTGGCCAAGTTTGGATTAATTTGGCCCAGTAGTTTCAGAGGAGAAGATTTTTGTAACAGATTACTAAGATTTACGAAAAATGGTTAAAAATAGACTAAAAAGGGCAATAACTCCTAAAGGGGTCAACTGACCATTTTGGTCATGTTGACTTATTTGTAAATCTTACTTTGCTGAACATTATTGCTGTTTACAGTTTATCTCTATCTATAATAAAATTCGAGATAATAACCAAAAACAGTAAAATTTCCTTAAAAATACCAATTAAGGGGCAGCAACCCAACAACGAGTTGTCCGATTCATCTGAAAATTTCAGGGCAGATAGATCTGATAAACAATTTTACCCCATGTCAGATTTGCTCTAAATGCTGTGGTTTTTGAGTTTTAAGCCAAAAACTTCTTTTTACCCCATATGTTCTATTTTTAGGCATGGTGGCCATCTTGGTTGGTTGGCCGGGTCACCGGACACATTTTTTAAACTAGATACCCAAATGATGATTGTGGCCAAGTTTGGTTAAATTTGGCCCAGTAGTTTCAGAGGAGAAGATTTTTGTAAAAGTTCACGACGACGGACGACGACGGACGCCGGACGCAAAGTGATGGGAAAAGCTCACTTGGCCCTGTGGGCCAGGTGAGCTAAAAATTGATGATTGTGGCCAAGTTTAGTTTAATTTGTCAGAGTAGTTTCACAGGATAAGATTTTTGTAAATAATTTATAGAAAATAATCATTGTTAAAAATTTACCTAAAAGGGCAATAACTCCTTGAGGGGTCTTTTGACAATTTTGGTCATGTTGACTTATTTGTCATGTTTGTAGATCTTAATTTGCTGAACATACTGTTAATTCAGAAATTATTACATGCATTTATTATTGCGATTTTTTCATTTTTGACTAAAATGCGATTTTAATTTTTACGATTTTGAGAAAAATCCTGTTTAATTCTTATAAAATATTTCAAAAAGGCGAGTTTATATTATTGAGTTTTCACTCTGTCGCATTTTCGCAATAATAAAAAATTCGCAATAATTTCTGAATTTACCGTATATAATTGCTCGTTTACAGTTCATTTCTATCTACTAATGATATTCAAGATCATAACCACACAAATTTCTTTAAAATTACCAAATCGGGGGCAGCAACACAACAACGTGTTGTCTGATTCGTCGAAAAATTTCAGGCCAGATAATTCTTTTCAATTAACATATTGCGAATTATGAAATTTTCAACCATGTATGTGCTCTTGTGTATCTCGATTTATTTTTACGGGAGGCTAGGATGAAATTTGAAAAAAGGCAGGATGACAATTGATCTATTAAAACATTTTAAGGATAAACTAATAAAAAAAGGCAGGACTGCATAAAGCGAAAAATAAAAAAGGCAGGGCAGAGATTAGAATTAAAAATCAAATGGAAGCTCCCTTTCCATATACCCTGCAGTCATGAAGTGAATGGCCTGTATGTATTTCATAGGAATACATGTATTAATAATTTATTATTACTTTAATAGTGACTTAATCCTTAACCATATACATCACTTTCATGTTGTGTATTGTCTGTTTGTATACTCATGCAAATCTCTTTCTCACAATGCTGAATAAAACCCGTACCATATACATCACTGGCATGAGGTAAATTGCATGTTTGTTTACTCATATGTCTTTTTAAACTACAAAAATGACTAAACCCTTTCCCACATATATCACAATTAAAAGGTTTACATGGTTTGACTGTATGTATTCTCATATGTCTCTTTAAACTACTAGATTGACTAAACCCTTTGCCACATACATCACAATGATGCAATTTACAAGGTTCACCTGTGTGTATTTTCATATGTCTCTTAAAATTACTAAGATGATTAAACTCTTTCCCACATACGTCACACTCGTGAGGTTTGAAACCTGTATGTGTTCTCATGTGTGCCTCTAAATGACTTGGTCCACTGAACCCTTTACCACATACATCACAGTGATGATTGTTTTCACCTGTATGTGTTCTCATGTGTCTCTCTAAACTATTATACCGATCAAACTGTTTATCACAGATATCACAGTCATAAGGCTCATTATTTGTATGTGTTTTCAAGTGTCTCCGTAAATTAGCAAGCTGACTAAACCTTCTACCACATACATCACAGCCATGAGGTTTATCGCCTGTATGTATTTTGATGTGTTTCTGCAAATTACTTATATGACTAAACTGTTTACCACAGAAATCACAGCCATGAGGTTTATCTCCAGTATGTGTACTCATATGTGCCTGTAGGTCACTATTGCGAGTAAATTCACTAGCACACACATCACATTTATGAGGTGTTTCACCAGTATGTTTTCTCAAATGTCTCATTAAGTCACCTTTTCGAGAAAATTCACTAGTACAAATATCACATTTAAAAGGTTTTTCACCTGTGTGAGTTCTCGTATGTCTCTCATAATCACTTTCTTGAGTAAATTCTCTAGAACACACAACACATTTATGAATTTTTTTACTTGTATGTTTTTTCATATGTCTTTTTAAGTGACTGCTTCGACCATATTCTTTAGCACACACACCACATTTATAATTTTTTTCACTTATATGAGTTATCTCGTGTGTCTTTAAGTCTATACTTTGACTTAATTCTCTGGAACAGACATCATATTCATGAAGTGTATTAACAATCTCTGTGTGTATGTGTTGCTGTAAAGTACTATCGATTGTATCTAAAGCCTCTCCTCCTTCATACATCTTATTCAAAGTTATTGATAAGGTTTATCTCCAGTATGTGAGTTCTTGCACTCGCGACTCTGTAAAAACAAAAAAGATAATTAAACATTTTGATACCTTTCTGAAATTTACACATAACATATACATTTTGACATTCTCTGTATTTGTGCATCTGCATGCATGATGGGTAATCCTAATTCCATACTATATACAACACGTACAAAAAGTATCTTATTGATATGCTGTACTGTCTCGTTGATGTATATATAAGTCATTATATTTTCTTTATTCATAGGAAAAAGAATGATGGTAAATTTCATTATTCATTTACAGGGCTCTGTGTTGAAGGCTGACCTATAATTGTTTTAAACTTTTCAAACATTGTGCCTTGGATGGAGATTTGTCTCATTGGCACTCATATTACATCTTCTTATCTTTTATAAATAAGCTGTTGACTCACTGATGCCTTGCCTGTCTGCATAAAATAATCAGAAGAGACAATCTGATGGACAGCAACATTACTAATTAAAATGAACTTGCAGTACAATGTTCTAGGACAGGATATCCAATGAGACAACATATGGAGGTGTACTGACACTGATTGCATTGCAACTTTAAAGAAAACAAGCATTCTGAGAGTATTGAATGGCAATACATAGTCCCCTATCGGATAAAAATTATATATATAGCATTCAGAAAAGTAGTTTATACAAAATAACAAACAAACCTACAACAAAATTCTTCAAACAATTTATAGAAAAATGTCTATTAATGTTGTTTTTTAAATGAATTATCTCCCTTTTGTACAGACATAAGGTTTAATTACTCTAACATTATATCTGGACCCTAATTCTTGACTAAATCATCAGACCTACACAAAATTTGTTCTTGATCTGTAATTTGTCATGATAAACTATATACAAAATATCAAATCAATATCTTTTAAAACGAAGAAAAAAGTGTTGAAAATTGATTTGTCAGACCGATGGATGCATGGACAGACAACCAGATAAACGTATTGAAAACCTTTATTCCCCTTCGACTATGTCAGTAGGAGTCTAATATAAAATTGTGACAGGCTAACTTGAGCAAAAAACTTGATGTTGAAAATTGCTTTACTTATAGAAAGACGCTGGACCATGACCAAATTACATTAAAACTGTAGGAGTTACGTGGAGTAGCTATATTCCCATAATGGGACTGACAAAAGGATATACCGACAGAGGTAAATCAATATCCCTCTTCCAACTTTCATTTGCAGGGACATAAAAAGTGTTCTTGGTTTTAGTTAAACGCATCCACATAATTTTGCAAGAGTTATCTAAACATAGTTCTAATTGCTTGAATATCCAGAATGGATGAGAAACAAATTAAACAAAGTTTGTATCTTTTTATACACTGTGACTTGGATGGAGAGTCTCATTGGCACTCATACCACATCTTTACCTTCTTATTTATATAAAAGGAAAACCTATATGCTTATGTATTATATATCTCTACTGGAACATACCAATTACCTGTACATCATGTACATGTATGCAGCTACACCAGGGCAATGGGGCAGTTCAAAAGAAACAAGAATGGATCCCTAGAACATTGATGCCTTGGCCATCTGCATTATCATTTTTTCTCTGTTCAGTGGACTGTGAAAATGGGATAAAAACTCTAATTTTGGCATTAAATTTATAAAGATCATATCATAAGGAATATGTATGGCCAAAAATAAAATATTGTTTGTTTCCCCTCACACGACCGACCCGGTAAAATCAACGCGACCCGAAAAATTTTATTGGCCATTCTTGTCCACTATTTTTTTTTTGCTATGTTGGTTATTAGTGATATCTTTCCGATGCTGTAGTCAACGATCGTTGGGTTTTGGTGATACCTTTCCGATGCTGTAGTCAACGAGAGTTTTAAATCAAGGTATTTTTGCATTGAAGCGTCTACATGATTCGGAATCAAGGAAAACAAACAAAATGCTTTCCACACGATTTGTTTGAGTGCAAGGGTGATCTTTTTTTGAAAATAATAAAAAACTGAAGCATCTTTCAACCCTCTGAGTGCATCTTGATTTGCTTTGTGTCTAACCTCTGTTCCTGTTTAAAGGATAAAATCTTAAAGACTTTTAGTAAAAATGGTCTGACTCGTGCTTTAAAATCTATCTACTTTGTCTTTGAACAGGTTGGGCACAAGTCGGGAAATGTGGGATACATGTATTCCCTGCTTTTAGGGAACGTCCCTGTTTTCTGGTGTAAAAAAAACCCAGTTTAAATGGGATTTCATTTATGGCATGAAAATTACAAAAGGACACATTTTAACGTTATAACTGCATCAGTAGAATTCGTAAATACTTATTAAAAGTATTTTAGGAAATACAAAACATGAATATAAAGTGAAGCCTTGTTTCTTCTAGAACTCGATAAAACATACAAATCTTTGTTTAGGAATCAATTGACCAAGCTGCATGATCCAGGTGTAACTGAACATAACTGAATTATGTTCACTTCTATTGAAATTTTTATTCATTGAATTTTAATTCCCCAGTGATTAACATACATGTATCTTTTTGTCAACTCATAATTGATGATCAAGGTATGAATTAATGAACAAAGGAATTGTTTTGTTGTGAGTTATGCATCAAATTAGACTTGAAATAAGCTTGATTTTCTAACTAAAAAAACACTTGCTATCATTAAGCATTGTTATCACAAGTAGAATGTGCGCTTTTGTAGATTTCATTACATTAAATGAATAGGAAAAAAAAGAAGGTCCCTGTATACTGTTTTGTTCACTGAATTAGAATACAGGGAATACCCCACTTTTCTTGACTTCAGCCTTACCTGTTGAATTTTGTACAAATTCAATATAGAAAACCATATCAAGGAATAAAATAAAATAATTTGCCTACCTACCTACCCATACTCTAACAACCTCAGTCGGGAGAGGGGAAACAAAGATATTTTTAATGTTGGCCTATACTAAGTTTCAAGTTTCAAGTTTAACTTCATCAAAAACTACCTTAATTGACCAAAAACTTTAGCCTGAAGTGGGACAGACAGACGAACGGACTGACAAACAGACCGACGGACCCACAGACCAGAAAACATAATGCCCATAAATGGGGGATAAAAATCCAATGGAATCAACTAATATGCAGCAAAGATATAAAGTTTTGAAATTTAGTTTCTATGCAAATTCAAACCAACCTTACTCTGGATGTGAATAGATTGAGAAGATTATGCTGTTGTATTTTCTAAGTTTAATTTTTGTTGGCAAAGCTCTTCCTTTTATTTAGTCTTCAATGTTTTGTTTAAAATTAACACAATAAGGTCATGAAGGTAATGGTATTGGGAAATAATGATTTAGAATATTTTTTTTAGTCCTCTGCTTGAACAGAATATTTTTTTTCATCAATTTGGGAATTAGAATATTCTTTTCAGGGGGGGATCCAGCCATTTTAAAAAGGGGGGTTCCCAACCCGGGATGAAGGGGGGGTTCCAACTATATGTCCCCATTCAAATGCATTGATCGACCAAAAAAAAGGGGGGTTCCTTAACCCCCGGAACCCCCCCTCTGGATCCGCCACTGCTTTTACAAATAACTTTTAATCAGCATTGTTTCACTGTTGATTTTCTTGACTTAAGTCTTTATCGACTTTATCATAACATATCTTTAACAGACTTTAAAATTGATAATTCAACTATCTCGATTGGATAAATCCGATAATCCAATCGTATCAATGTAAGAATCTATATTTATACACAACTTTCAAGAATCACTAAAAATAGAAATATTTATGATTTATTTAACAAATAACAAACATATGTTACAACAAATCAGGAACATATATATTAGCAGTTTTTATATGTAAATTGTTAATCGACAATATTTTCACATGATGTCATCAAATTTACCATATCTTTAGTACTGTTATTTTCACTAATCAATATACCATCGGTTCTTATGGACTTTTTAACTTTCTTTTTCAGTGCTGCCACCTGACTTTCTAAGTCACTACTGTAGTTCTTTAACTGTTTAATTTTTTCAAATTTCTCGCAATCAGTTAATCGACTGTTTCCTTTTCTGGATGTCAACCAATTTTTACTTGATGCAGGTGATTTATGTTTTTCTCTAGATTCTTGCTTTTTTATAGTTTTACGATAGATAATGCAATTTTTACATCTTGGTTTCCACCTGTCGGTCAATAACATGCATGATATAGTTCGGATTGTACTTTGATAAACACAGTCACCACGGTAAGCTCCATAACCTGTTTCAACATACCCCATTTTTCCAGAACATAGTTTCTGTAACCCTTCATCCGGATTACCAATGCATACATCATAATGAAGCAGAACTTTTAAAAGACGTTCAACTTGCTGAATTGTCATGAACTTTCCTGGTACTGTGCGCCAAAGGTCGTGTTGATCACTTAATCTCTTGCCGTGAACGAAAACTTCCGCAGAGTAATTCTTCTTTATTGTACAAATCAACTTTACTCCTGGATTGTCACTATCATACACAGATACAAATCTTATAATTTTAGCAGAGCGCATAAATTCAATCGGTGCATATAGAGGGTCTTCAACAAGCTTCTGACAACTTCTTTTAAGTGTGGAATAATGCTCTTCCCTCTTTGTTGTTACAAATTCATCTAGACTGTTATTTGGATCGTATTGGTAGACTTTATCTAACACTACATAATGTTCGATATTTTCATTGGTCTCGTCATTCTCATTTCGGTAAGCTGGTGACTGAAAATTGCTTTTATCACCTAATTCTATCAATTCTGGGACAGGCCAAAATCTTGTATCTGTAGACGTAGCTGCAATAAAAATCATAATTTTACTGAATTGATAAAATATAAATTGGAAATGTGTCTATCAGGCACAGATGATGCCCCCGTTTGCAAACAACATTATAAAGGGACATAACTCAAGAAAGTTCAAAGTGATTCTACCAAAATTCAACCTTGATTTGTAGTTTGTGGTTAAAAGTATTGTGTATAATTGTCCAAACATTTAGTTGATGCAATTGACTTGTACTTGACCCTCATTATTTCTATAAAAAAAATAGTCTGAAATATTACTCGTCCAGTCTGAAACAGTCTTAACCCATTCTCGACCTGTACTCATCCAATACTCATGACATACATGACATAGGACCAGTTCTCAAATAATTTTTTCAGTCTTAACTATACTTGAACCTAGGTGCATGGTCAGGTGGTCTAGCTTGCAGAGTGTAGTGCACAACGGTTTGGTGCCACAATCTCTCTGTAGCTCGAGTTTGAATCCCAGCCAGGGAAGAACATCTTACATTGTTGGGCTGTTATTTCGACAAATTATATATAAATTATCATTGCATTTTTAAAATATACTTTTTCACTTTTTTGGTCTTTTGGAAAATGTTGTATATGTACTGTAGACCCCACTAACCAAGATATTTGATTTGCATGCACATGTATTAAAATTGCAGTTTTTCTCCAGCGCAATCATAGGTTTGAAAGTTCTTTTCAATTTATATACATTTTTATCATGTTTATCAACAGAAAATATTTTTTCCATTTAGGTAGCTGCCTTGGAAAAATTTTGTTGATTATATATCATTATGGAAAATCACTGAACCACAATTGGAATGTCGTGAATATACAAGATGTAGCAATGGTGAAACCATTGAATAAACATGATCTTTTTAAAATACAATGCATTTATCTATAGTCAGTGTGTTCCGGCCCTTTCTTCCAAGTTTTTGGTCATTTATACAACTTACCATAAATAACTTTATGCTCATGCTCTTCAATGGTATGGGCATCTGATTCAATTCCATTATGCTCATGCTCTTCAATGGTATGGGCATCCAAAACTTTGGTTTTTCTAACCCTCCTCCTTGCTCTACATTTATCCCTGTAGCCAATTCTACGTCTTTTTCCTGTTTTAGGCATTTTCTGCAAAAAGTACATACATGTAATTCAGGGATGGGGTAATTGAAAATGTAATGGTAATTAAGTGTAATGCATTACAATTTTCCATGTAATTGAATGTAATGTGTAATTGAGCATTTTTTTAATTACATGTAATGGTAATTTAATTAATTACATTGATAAAAGCATGTAATGCTCAATTACTTTTGAATTACATTTCAATTACATGTACTTTTATTGTGTTAAAGATAAGGATTTGTGTTTAATAATATAAATTGTTAAATTATATTTATTTTTAAAATATTGATATCACATACTTCTTTAATATATGAAGTCTGTAATTTATTCTGAAGTTTTTATATTATTTATTTGACCTACAGAAAAAAATTTCTGAATAGTCTTATAATTAAAAAAAAATGTGAGAAAATTTATATATGTGTTGTTCAGTTTTTTAGAAAGATCTTTGTTAACTAAATAGATTGATAAGTTATTAACCACCACATTAAACAAAACCAAAAAAAATGTGTCACAGTGAATTTTTTTTCTTATACAGGTAATTAGAATTTAAAATCACTGCACACAATCATTTTGTCAAATTAGTATACACAAAAGGATTATAGAAATAAAAATTGATAGCTGGTAAAAACAAGCAGCAATTAATCAGATTAAAATGTCAAGGGACAATGCCACTTTTACATGTATTTTTATCTAATTAGTGAAATACATGTATTGCTAATATTTAGACATTATGTACATTGTTTGTACTAAAAATTATTTTCAATATTGTAACAAGCACACTATTTAATATTTTTAAAGTAAAAAAAACAAACTTTTAATTTATTTATAATTTCTTTATTTATATTATGCTTTATTTAAATGATTTCATTTCTGAGATGTCAAAATACCCCTTAATGTATTGGCAAGTAATTATGAACAAATTCCCTCTCCTATCAACACATCTTCTAATCATGGAACTTCCATGTTCTGATCAAGCAATATCTGCCACATATTAGCTCCTGTCGAAAAACTTTAGCGTTTGCTGTCAAAGTGTTCAGACCAGAGATATGCAGACTAAATGACAAAACATTAAAATTACTAATGATTATCAAATGCAACGCTTAAACTATGCATATCGGTACGTCATGCATATTTTACACATGGATTTTATATACATGTATAATATTGTTAAAAAAATATTATGATAAAATGTAATGTGTAATTTAATTAATTACTTTATAGTCCAGCGGATATCAGAATAATTGATCACTTTATGGTAAAAGCATGAAACTTGGCATAGTGAAAGATTAAGGGGTATAGACAAAATTCAGATATGGAGCCACGAAAAAAAAATCCAATATGGCCGCCAAATTCAAGATGGCCGACATAAGTATAACATAATTCATTTGATGAAGTCTTCCAATTTTAATGAGTTCAGAAGATGTCACAAACTTAAGGAAATACAATTAAGATATGTCAATTATTATTTTTTTAAACCTTATAATACAGAAATCATCAAAATGGCGTCCAAATTCAAAATGGCGCGTCACAATGTCTAAGTTTGACAGTATTCGTATGTATACACCATCATTGTGTGTTAGAAAGTTACCAAATCCGTAAAACTGGATAATTTGATATCGACAAAGGCCTACAATGTATCAATAATACCTGGGTGCATAGATAATATTTTAAAAATGGCGGCAATATTAAAAATGGCGGCAATATTAAAAATGGCGCCGTTTAACATGTGAAAATTTGACGTTTTTAATATGCTATAAATCAATTAAAAAATAATGAATCAATTATTTCAATACAAGCACGTATATACAAACATATTATTATTTAATGTAACAGGTGACATTAACTATGAAATAAAAAATGGCCGATACAACTCAAAATGGCGTCTTTGACGAGTTCTTATTTTCAAAGCTATAGGTAATGACCTTAGAAAATTTCACAATTTTCCTGATATGAAAAAAAATCCAACATATGTAGTATTGAATCAGTGCAAAGAGTATTTCTTTTTTAAGAAATGAGATAAGAAATACTCATAAGTAACTATTTAACATAACAACAGGTCAAAATTATAATTTAAATATGATACAAATGCAGGAAAATCAAAAGAAAGCACAGTCTTAATCTGTTTCTCTTTCACGGTCCGTTGAGCAGTTTCATAATGCTGGGCATTTTAATGCTGCTTTCAAGAATTTACATGCAGGACATTGAAGCTTCAGCAAGCACAGAACAGAATGATATCATAAGAGTTTTTGCCAACCAAATAAATCTGGTGAAGGCATACTTGGATTTGCAACTAAACAATTGCCCCAAATAACACTACCTTGGAGAGGTGCACGTTTCGTATGTTTAATGAAGAAGAGTGCAGTAAAATTAAATGACACATTGTTACCTGCAAAGTTAAGAACTGTTGATCTAATTGTGCAGGAAGCAAAGTACCACTCTGAATGTTTAGTTTCCTTATATAATCGTGCATCTCGAATTGAAATGATAATGTCGAATCTAAGAAGGAAAGTCAAATCCATGGTATTGCATTTTCAGAACTAGTCTCTTTTATAATGAAACAAGATCATGCGCTGAGACCATGAGTGTTTAAAAGTTGTCAGATCTATGTGAACTTTATACGGAAAGAATAACACGTCTAGGTGCAGATGTTTCATCTCGAGTTAATAGTACACTATTAATTACTTTAGTGAAGTAATTGTAATTTAATTAATTACATTTCAAAAACTATGTAATGTGTAATTAGTGTAATTGATCATTTTTGCAATGTAATGTGTAATTTAATTAATTACATTCCAATGTAATTGACCCCAAGTCTGATGTAATTAAATCAATAAGCAACATATCTATGAAGAATATCAAAAATATTGTCCCTTAGTACACAAATGCCCGACTCGCATTAGGCAAACAGACAGAAGTCACAGGACAAAAAGTCACAAACTTGATAGGACAAAAGTCACAGGACAAAAAGTCACAAATAATCTGTTGTCAATTGTTTGAATACATAGATAAGAGAAAGATTGTGAAATATCTTCTTTTTATAACAAATATTAATTATTAAGTATAGGAAAATGTTCATTTATCAAATTTTAATCATGCAAAGGAATTATATTTCTTTAAATTTGCACCATGAAGCCATTTAAGAATCAAGCCATTTTGACATTTTGTTTTCATAACAATACATTGATCATAATTGATATTGACTGAATAAATTTAAATAACAAAGTTGCTTTATGTATACTAGATAAAGAAAAATACAAATTTGTTTTTGTTGAAAGAAAAAAATAATCTCAAAACTGAATTGTGATTTATTGTCCTCTGACTTTCTGTCCTGCATTCATTACTAACTGTCACTCGTGTCAAGTAGATTAAGATGGAACTACATGTATTGATGACTTAAGTATAGATATATACATGTTCCAGACCATATGAGTATTTGGACCGTACGCGTACGGTCCGGACCGTATACGTATACTCGTACGGTCCGACCATACGCGTACGGTCAGACCGTATGAGTATACGCGTATGGTCCAGTACGAGCTGACCATACATGTTATTAGATCATATGGGTTAAATTTTAAAAAATTAACATTAATCACAATCTTTATTTTCAGATTTACTAATTTAATATTATTACAATTACACGGATAAAATGAACAAATGAACAATTGAAATTAAATATTTGTTTAATTGTATATCTTGATCCTAATTTTGGTACTCTCAACCAATGTTACACTTGCTACCAAAAGTAACGTACTAATATTTTTTACATTTACATTTTTGCAGTTCGTGTATGTTCCTTAAGTTAGCAAAAATATTTTTTGGTAAAGTTGCTAAATATTCTAAAACAATTGTCCTCCCTCATTATATTTACTTCCGATATTTTCAGTTTTAGTGATCATAATTCAATTATTTTACTGAGTGATCGACATGTTAAATACAAGAGATTAACAGATTCAATTAGCGTGAATTTTTTAAATCATTAAAATATATAGTTTTTTTTTTTCAATTACAATTAAACTTTTTTATATCTATTTGAGAGTTAAGTTATATTAATCTGTTATATGGATCTAATAAACTTGGACAACTTCTTAATATTAGTCAGACCGTACGCGTACGGTCCGACCGTATGAGTATTTTGAAAAAGTATGCATACGGTCCAGACGGTATGCGTACGGTCCAAATACTCATACGGTCTGGAACATACATGAATATTAAATGTTTGTTGAAGGTTAATAAGCGAGACTCATCATGCTCATAAATTTAATAGTTTACCAGAATATTAACATACAATTCTACACACTGAACACAAGTATGATATGTATGATAAGTCCAATGATGACATGTTTCTTTGTCAATATCAATAGAATGTCATGCAAACTATGTAATAAGTGAGGCCAGGGTATCAAACTAGTAATCTGTCACTTCAAATTTGTCATAATCGCATTCATTTCATCATAAAATTTGTAAGGGTTCCTCGTCCCCAGTGTCTCGCCTACTTTTGCTGTTAATCGCAGGCTTGTTACAAAAATAAGGGAAAAAAATAATAAAAATATTCCTTCCGATACTATCTTTTGGTAATATGTAAGAAGGTTCTGTCCAAGTTTGATAACAATCCAGGATAGTTTATGAATCTAATAAATGTATTAAAAACTTACTGCAGACTAAACGTTATGTTAACTGGAAGAAAAACTAAGTCCATTTATAAGTAAAATATGGAAAAACAGGTACAAAATTTTATCAAAATTTTCTTCTAGATACCAGCTTTTGATCATAAACAAGCTTCTGTTCATGTTTGGTAGAAATCCAGGATAGTTCAAGAAAGTTATTAAAATTTTAAAAACTTTAACCACAAAGTGAATGTAATGTTTTCTGGCAGAATAACTAAGTCCATTTATAAGTAAAATACGGGGGAAAAAAAGATGGTTTTTTTAACAAAATTTACTTCTTGATACTAACTTATGATCATAAACAAGCTTCTGTCCAAGTTTGGTAGAAATCCAGGATAGTTTAAGAAAGTTTATCAAAATCTAAAAAAAACTTTAACCACAGAGTGAATGTAATGTTTCCTGGCAGAAAAACTAGGTCCATTTGTAAGTAAAATACAGGAAAAAAAACAGATGTTTATTTTTTACAAAATTTACTTATGGATACTAACTTCATGAACTTATGATCATAAACAAGCTTCTTTCCAAGTTTGGTAGAAATCCAGGATAGTTTAAGAAAGTTATCAAAATCTAAAAAACTTTAACCACAGAGTGAATGTAATGTTTCCTGGCAGAAAAACTAGGTCCATTTATAAGCAAAATACAGAAAAATAGGAATTTTTATTTTACAAAATTTACTTCTGAATACTAAATACAGAAAAATAGGAATTTTTATTTTACAAAATTTACTTCTGAATACTATCTTACAAAAATATCTTATGATCATAAACAAGCTTCTGTCTTAAGTTTTGTAGAAATCCAGGATAGTTTTAAGTTATTATTGCGAACCCAATTGAACCTTTCCATAGATTCACCTGATAACTACCTGTCCATTTAAACTTTTGGCAGTTCTATTGTCCCATTGAACAAATACAACAGGTATTGTTCTCTGTATAGTTTATTCACTCAGACCTTTAAATTTCTTCTGAGAGAAATCTATCACTCATTGATTAATCTACCAGAGTAAAAAGTTTATCTGCTAAATTGATGGAAATTACATGTTTCACATAAAAAAAAATGCCTGTAATTTGATGTTTATTAAAATAAATTAAATATTTTTTTTCAATCTGTTCAAAATAAATAATAATTTAATCATAAAAAGTTTGTTTAAAAAAAAAAAAGTATTGTTCGTATGAAAATTTGCATCTTTTAGTTTTTGTTTAGTTATAGAATACTTTTAAGAAGGCCTTAATATATAAACATAAACATTTTTAGGTTTTTTTTATCATTTTTTTTTTCGAAATAGGAATAATGTTGATTTTTTTCAGAAATCAACTTTTATTAATGTTTGAATCAGTGTTTACATTCAACAGATTGAAAATATAATACATTCAAACTCATATACAGTTTTTTATAAATAGTAAACATGTTATTTCCATCTAATTTAGCAGTTAATTTTTTACTCGGGTAGATTAATCAATGAGTGATAGATTTCTCTTAGAAGAAATTTAAAGGTCTGAGTGAATAAACTATACAGAGAACAATACCAGTTGAATTTGTTAGATGGGACAATAGAACTGCCAAAAGTTTAAATGGACAGGTAACTATCAGGTGAATCTATGGAAAGGTTCAATTGGGTTCGCAATAAAATTTCAAAAACTTTAACCATGACAGAGTGACTATTTGTGGACACGGGCGCCTCCGGAATGTAGGATCGCTAATAATGTCTTGCTTTTTCGACAAAAAAAAATTGGTACAGAATGCAAACGCAGTACATCAAATAAAAAAAAAATTGTAAGGGTTGAACCCGGTTCCACGTAACCCAATGTATCGCCTAGTTTATGAAACTAATAAATGTTTCAGGAACCTTAAAGTTCTGCAGTTTGTTTGTAATGTTAACGAAGAAAACTACATACATAATTAAGTAACATATATGGAAAAACAGGAAATATATTTTTACAAAATTTCCTTCTAGAGACTAGCTTTTGATCATAAACAAGCTTCTGTCCAAGTTTGGTAGAAATTCAGGATAGTTAGAAAAAGTTATCAAAATTTTAAAAACTTTAATAACAGAATGAATGTTATGTTAACTTGCAGAAAAAACTATGTTCATTTATAAGTAAAATATGGATAAACAGGATTTTTTTTTACAAAGTTTATTTATATAATATATTATAACCACAGAGTGAATGTAATGTTTCTGGCAGAAAAACTAGGTCCATTTAAAAGCAAAATACAGAAAAATAGGAATTTTTATTTTACAAAATTTACTTCTGAATACTATCTTATGATCAAGTTTGGTAGAAATCCAGGATAGTTTAAGAAATTTATTAAAATTTCAAAACCTTTAACCACAGAGTGAATATTAGTAGACACCACCACCGCCGATGGAATATAGGATCGCTATGTCTCGCTTTTTCAACAAATTAGTCAAAGGCTCTACAAAAATGGTATCGATGGCATTTCCAGTGATTGAGAATTTCACAACCCATGATAAAAAACTTTACATCAAATAAATCACTCTCACATTAGTCATTTATATGACGGAATATGCATAAAGGTCTACTTTTTATAACTTAAGTACTTTCGATAAAACTTACCAATTCATTGTAATTTGTTGAACGTGTGGAATTATGTGGTTAATCTTTTAGCAGTCCTGTAATATTTTCAGTAAGACCCTTCCAAACTCCTTAAATCTCGCGAAGTCTCGTGTACTTCAGGATTTCATCAATTTTATACTGAAAACCCTACAAGATTCATTTCCCATTTGATATACATTGTACTGTTCGCAGTACAGATTAGAAAATTTAAGTAATAAAGAGTAGACAACTCTAAATTTTGTGCTATTTTCACATTTCTGGATCATGGTGGGTGTGAGAAATATATTTCTCCTCACTAGTGGAAAATTTGTTCTCTGCAAATGATTGGTTGAAATTTAATTGTGGCGTCAAGTTTTCTTGATTTCTTCTGAAATTTCCTAATGTGAAAATCATGAAAAAGCGACCTTTCCTGATGACGTCACATTTAAGTAACACAACTTTTTCGCAAATCTTTGAAAAAGGAAGGATAAAAAATTATTAGAGAAACAAATTCCACCACTATAACTCATGTTTTACGATATTTCTCCACTCCAAACAGTTAAATTTAAATTATTTAAAAAGCTCGGCAAGACTCGCACTTTAAAAATATTAAAATGTCCCCACAAAAGACAATAACACTTATATAATAAACATGCTAAAATTTTCACCTCACAGTATTGGTTTAATAGGTCGACATGTTTCACCTAAAGACAGGCGTCTGTCTGGCGGTCATCAGGACAATGTTACATATAAAATTTACAGTGAGGAGCATTAGGGAAGTTATGGTGACGTTAAATAGATAGAAAATGAAAGTAACATATAGAGAAATGACATAGAGGTTGGGAAAAGGACCTTTATCAGGACTCTGGGATTGGGTGTTTTTAAGCAGGGATTTTGGGATTGACCCTTTCCGGAAACGGGAATTCTTTTTTCGAATTCCAGGATTTAATTATATTTATTTTAATTCAGGACATCAGGATTTTGTGTTTTTAAGCCCGGGATTTTGGAATCAGGACCCATCCTATCCCCCTCATAATATAAATAGAATATTAATTAAATGTTGTTTAAATACATTAATTAATGTTTGTTAGAGTTAATTCTTCCTTTTAAACTTATAGTATAGTACATGTAGTTTAGTACATGTAGTCTTTATATTGGAGGTTCCTCAATCTATCCAGTAGCCCGAGATTACTCTGACGTCCAACGGCTGTTTTGCCAGACAAGCTGGGGCAGTTGGACGTCAGAGCTCGCAGGGACTAAACTTAACTGTTTTTCTCTAGGGGCCAGCTGGGCCCCTAAGATATTTTTTTCAGGGGCCCGCTTAAAATTTTAGGAGCCCACTAATCTTTATACTAAAATAAGACAAAACTGAAAACTTACTAACAGTGTTCCAGCTTAAATCTCAGGGCAGAAGGGTGCTAGTTTTCTGAAAGGGCACTTTAGCGTAATAACCGGGATTGTAAGGATACTTTGTATAAGTTACTTTGAATATTGCTAGCTATAGGCTCAGCTGGAGAACATTAGTTGTATTTAAACCTTATTCAGAAATTAATATGTTCTGGATGTTGGTTCCAGTCAGATTTTTTTTTATCAAATTATCATACCATGAAGCAAAGCAAATCATTTTGATGTTTATGTTAACAAACTTGTACATTTGTTAAGTGCTCCCACGTAAGGAGGATCATTCATACAAGAAGTAAAACAGGAAGTAGTCTTCATATATGTTCAAATACAAACTTCTTTGATTCTTCTTTAAATGTATGTTCATGGTATGAAACAAAACAGTTTTTCTAATGAAGCCTTATTGTGAAATCCTACTTGTAGTCTTGAAAATGTTTTCTATGGTAACCATTATAATATTTGAATTATTGCCACCAGAAATGCATCATAAGATTTGACAATATTTATTTTAGGTTGTTTCCTAACAAAATTATCTCCCTTCAAATTTTCAACTTCCTGTTGACCTTTAGACAATATGGCTTTTTCTTTGAACATTAAATATTATCTCAATCCAAGCCATCCTCTAATAGTGTTGATCAAAATATATTTTTCAATAAGTTTTTAATGAAGATTGGATATCAAACTAGATATTGGGATTTTTATTTACGAGATTTTAAATTTCGTTTTTTATTAAATATTTTTGTAAAAAGCGATTCAGGGACAAGTTACCGTCTAACACAGGCTTGTAATGAATCGCAGGACAATAAGAAAACATCCCTTTCACGATGCTTATTGAACAGTAAAATAGAAAACACTGTTCAATAATGAAATTATCGTAGAAAATTTAGCAGAACTAAGAAAACATGCGGAAAGAAGAAGGTATATATATGCAACATCGTGACTCCGGATTGAAAACATAGCTATTCGACTGGGTTCAGTTATTAGAAATAACCTACTGGTTTTCGGAAATACTCTATATTTCTATATCGCTTTGACAAGACAAACAGGTTTCCTTTTGGGAACAGTCTTTGTTAATATTTCGGGGGAAAGGGTACAAATGGGATTTACTTCAATTTTTTTACAGTCGCCAGCTGGGCGACCATGATGACTAAATATATTCGCCCAGCCGAAAATCTGGTCGCCTCGGGCGCCCGGGCGAGCGTTAAGTTTAGTCCCTGGCTCGTCCCATATCAAAAAGTGGATATTTGCCCACCCAAAATAGATGCGCTGCTTCGTCGCTTCTGGTGCCTACTGGCGGCCTTCGAATTATATAAATCGGGCATCAATCTGTTCATTTTTCATTTATCTCTTCATTTATGTAAGTTTCATATGCAAAACAGCCGTTGGACGTCAGAGTAATCTCGGACTATCTATCCAGGTATCCCAATGATAAAATCTCGCATTCTGATATCAAAGAGTTAATACATACATCTGAATGTAGCTTTTCCTTCAATCACAATATTGAAACTCGAATTTTCGTTAGTTAAGTATCATGTTATAATAGGAAAAATCGTTGTGTACACATAACTTTAGTTACTTCGTCTTTAGAGGGTATTTAGAAGTCGAGGGAAAGAGACCAACGTTATCATTCTTTATACAGGTATGAATCGCCGTTTTATGTAGGTGCACTCCTACATAGTATCTCTGTAAATAATGAACGTATAACCAGAGACATATGTGTATATATGTCTCTGGTATAACACCGTGTCTTTGTTGGTGTTCGCTTTTGAGATAAGTTAATATTCATGGCAAGAAAAGTAATTTATAGACAATAGACAATATTTATTAGCACAAACACATTTACATTAAATGGTTATCATGGTTATGGCATACAAAATTAAGACAATAAATTGACAATAGTTAAATTGATTATAATTATATTAGAGTGACAGTGGTATTCACAACGAAGAAGAAAAAGACTATAAATATCAACAGTTAACACATTATTAATGTTCATGAACAATTAAAAAAAGAACACAAACAAAAATTAGGTTGCATATTAAAAGAAATACAAGTTATACAGATGTTCTCAATAAAAAAACAATCATTAATATACTTTATGGTGATTTTTATAATGACTGGTAGACTGCTATTTGAAAGGGCAGTCAAATGCTTCAGTGTTATAGCGGACTGCAATTTAATAAAATTGAAATTAAGATTTTTAGTAATATTTTGTATATATAGGTATCCCTCAATGATTTATAGCATGGACAGATTGAGAAGAAATGGTATTCATCCTCAATTTCTTGTCTGTTACAGGATAAGCAAATGCGTTTACTTCTTTCAATGTTGGTATAACGCCCTCTTTCAATTGCTAGGGAATGGGCACTTAGTTTAAATTTACTGAAAACTGATCGGTCAGTTTTGAGTTTACATATATCAATATATGGGGGCCTTTTTCTAATACTCTAGTTCAGGGAAAGCTTGGTCGCGACCTAGAATTCTGAGTGGGTCAAGCGTTTAATTAAAATTCATGCGAGAATATGCGAGATTTGGATGAACTGGGGGCAAAGTCATATATGGTACACATCAATATTCGGTGTTTAATAGGCATTTATTAGGACGCCTGCCGTTTTCCCGTTTACCTGTGAAGTCGTTGAGTGTCATCTGTTTTTTGTTTGTTTATGTTTATGTGTAATAAAGTTAAAAAAAAAATATTTTGAAAAATTTCGGGACATAGTGTTTAAAAATTACGGGAGAAAATTGTAAAAGAAATTTGAAATTACTGCTTGCAAATAGCCAAAACGAAATGTTTGATAAAGAAGGAACGAGGTCCTTCAAGTCCCTGGAATCTGTTAAGAACTTTGAAGAAGTTTATGTGCAGTAATATAATTTTTTGTCGATTGAGAATAATTTCCAGAAACATGCTGGCGTAATGGCATTAATTGCCAAAACAGTATATCATACAATGGTGACACTACATGATTTATTCTCTTTAGCTTTTTTCGGGAGAATATAGATAAACAACATAAACCATATGATTGTCATGTAAGACGGAGCTTTTTGAAAAGTTGTTGCTGGTCATAACACATAGTCGTAATGAATGATATTATGCGATGTATTCAATAAAAAATAAACATCATGGCTTCATAAATGTTATGTTTTCAATATTGTATAAATAATCTGACCGTTAAACCTTGGTACAGTATATATACGTTCCTTGTTCAAACCATAATAAAATAAGTTCCCATAAAATCAAACAGCTACAGATCGTCATATGGAATTAAAATCTTTGCAAAAAAGCCGCACTCACTTATAAGATATATACAATGTCTTTACTCTGACTGTTGCATGTGTTGCATTTTGAACAAACGAGTGAAAGTCCAGCGCAATGTAGAACAAAATAGTTTCAACATTCATATATCATTATCATGATCTTGACCTGCATGGATATGCATTTTACTTGCAACTGGACGATTAAACAAAACGGTTATTGATGACTGCACGAAAATCTTTAACCTCAGACAAAACATGAAATTAACTGTTCAGGAAAAACGAAGTCCATCTAGTAGTAAAATACGGAAAAATGAAAATAAATATTTGCAAAATTTTGCCCTGGATACTGTATTTTGGACATAAAGAAGCTCCCAATTTCCCGAAATTCCATTATGTTTGACAACGATTTTGATGTAAAACAAAACTTTAACCACAGACTGAACCTAAATGCTGAATTAGTCGGCGTGAATGCTGACGACGGAACCTAGCATCGCTAAGTATCGCTTTCGCGAATCTTGTCAAAAAGAAGGATGTATGTCAAAAGATCCAAGTAGGCAGCTATTTCACTCATAAATCTTAAAGACCTCCTTGCTTTCGACAAGACGACAATAATTGTTTTCTTTTTGTCTAGGGGGGGGGGGGGGGGGGGGTCTTTTAAATTTCTATAGTAATTGTAGTATAGCAAAAAAAATAATATCGCATTTAGTATCAATTTTCTACCTACTAACGTGAATTTTCTGACACAAAAATAAATATACGACAGAACTGTTCATTAAAAGTATGTAATCAAATGCCAAACTATATATATATATATATTATGTGTGAAAATTTACTTTTTTTCTGTTTAAGATCTTAATAAATCTCATTGAAATTAACTAGATATTCTGTATACAATATTATGTATGCTTCACTATATATCAAAATAAAATGCTGAACGACCCAGATCCCCCTCCTTTCAAAAATTGCCAATATCCGATGCATTTGAATTAAGGACAAAAAAATTATGTAAATACACGCATGCAATCAGGGCTAGCATTTTGAACATATATTTTAATGGTACCTAACTGTCAGAACATGATTACGATTATTAAGGGTATATAAATTGTCTCTAAATGTCGCCTGGTGAGATTAATAGTTTAAGGTAAAACTTTATGATACCATATGGCATAGGTGTTGATTGACTTTTATTTTTATGACCTAAGATCAGTTCCTCAGATATGGTAATGAAATAGCACCGTACCTTCTTGAATATATACAGACGATCTGCTAAGTGAACATCACAGCATGAATCTGTCCATTTTTGCGTGAAGGTAACACTCAAAGTCAGGTGACATATATCAAACCGTTCCTTTTGTAATTAAGATTAATTAACATAACGGTCAAAATAGTCTGTTTTAATATGTCAGTGGAATCTTCAGCTTTAGAAGATTGTAACAAACTTTGTATTTATAAACGATATAAAGTAGTATTTGGTTTTGAAAGATACTTAGATTTTCATTGTAATGTATCTATATTAACAAAATTGCGAGCGGCACACTTAAATTAAATGTTGATGTTGGTCATTATCTGAATACTCAAAGAGAAAATAGAATTTGTATATGTTGCAATATGAATGTTTTGGAGGACGAATATCATTTTGTTTTATCATGTCCAACGTATAGATCTGTGCGTATAGAATTTTATATTTATTCTACTATTCTTGGCCAAATCGGCACAAGTTAGATAATTTATTCTAAATCTCTGACAGTAAAACTATGCATTTATTCAAATGCAGCCGCTTGGAAAATTAGATCACATATAATGTCATAATATTATTGTATACTCTGTAACTTCTGTTCTCTGCTGCCTTTTGTTTGTCATATGTTGTATATATTTTCGTTTGCCATAGCATGTGAAAATAAAGTATGCATTAATCTGACTACAGTAATAACGATATCGATGCCGATCTGATAAATCAATAAACTGATAATGCCCCTAGTTTATCAAATCTCGTATCTAATTAGTCGATAACGCAAAATCACGATCGATCTTGCACATGCGCATTGTTTCCCGGCTGAACTAGAGTATTCTTTTAGTATGACAAACGAAATTTAATTTTTCACATTTATTGATAGAGCAATTCATAATTTGATAAGCCTGGTCATAGATTCTTTGTTGGATAGTATTTATGTGATATTTTAAATTAATAGTATCAAAAGTGAGATGACCAAAACCTAATTTATTTAACCAGTCTTTTACAATGTTAACCCATTTACTTGTTTTCTCTACATTATTAAATATTTTATGGACTATAGTGTTAGGCGAGTTCACAATGTGGTTTAGAAATTTTATAGCTGAAAGCTGAATTTTAAAGTACAAAGGGTTTCTGTTTGTCTCAGCTAAACAGGGTACATTTGTTGTTTTGCACTGCACTCCTAAAATTTCTTTAATAAATTTAATATGTAAATGTTCAAATGGATCTGAATCTTTGAACATTTGGCTTACACCCCAAACTTCACTTCCATAAAGAGTTATTAAAATATGGTGGGCGAAAAATAAAATTAAAAGAACAGGAAGCCGAGAATAATTTTTAACCAAAAACTTTATATTTAAAAAAAGAATTATATATCATCAAGGAATAATGCAAGTGAAATAGTATTGCATCTGAATATCTGTGTCAATTATTTAACAATAACCAAAATGTCATTATAAGAAATTCTTTGACTTTTCATACCTGCCACGCCCGAGGCCACGCCGGTCCCAGAATACCGTTGAAATTTTATGAAAACTGAAACATTTCAATATTCTGATTTAATCCTCTTTTAAAAAAAAAGTATTTAAAGTATCTATCATTGTTATTATTAATCAAACCCTCTAATAAATACATCACATTTATGGGGTTCATGATTATTTCCTAGTTGTGTGTTCTAAACTGTTCTAAAAGACATTTCTTCTGAAATAACTCAAAAGCACGTACATGGCCTTGTATCATATTTATACTGTTTGTCGTAGGTGTGGGTCCTTTGTAAGTCACTCAATCAAATGCATTATTCAAAACTAAATTTATATTTGTAGAACTCATCGCTGGTACATGTTCTAATGGGTACAGGGATGATTCCAGATGTTTTCAAATGGGTCCCTTGAACATCAAATTGGGAATTTTTATTCTAATTGGGAATTTTTTAAGCATAAAATCTAAGACGAAATAACATTATTTTCCTGCAAAAACGGGAAATGTATATATCATTAAGTTTAAACTGTACACTGATGTTCATGTAAGTTTTATCATTTTGAATAATTCTGGATGGGCTTACCGGCTACTGTTAGTACATGAATATCATTGAACATGATGCACTAGTCTATCATCCTAGCTATAGGTACCTAGGCCTATTACAAAAACATATATTTCAGCTAACAGAAGCCACTGAAAAAAATCATTCATTTGGTATTTTTTCAACAGCAGGTCATCTCTATAAATTTACCTTGATTCAAATGGATTTCAACTTGAACTAGTCAATTGTCGAATTCAGAAAAGCAATTACAAAAGTTCATATACTTAATTGATAAGATATTTAATGCCTTGAACCAGTGTTCTTTAAAATTATTTGGATCATCTTCAAAACTTTTGAAATAGTTCCATAATGATGACATCGTATTTCATGAATGGTCTATCATCAACATTATTTTAAAAAAACGCTCAAACTTTTGTCTTTTGAGGAAATACTTTTTTTTACAAAAGTGTTCATCATATTATATAATCGGTTGCGCTGGGCGATCTGCTTTTACGAGATCGGCGCCCATTAAACTTTATCCATCAATGTTATATCAAAATTTGAATTTGCTCTCTGCCGAGGTCTGCTTTGACACCCATTTTTATCAACCTGCTGGGCGATCTGCTTTTACAAGATCCAATACTTCCATAACATATTAATCAATTGAATTTGGCTGCTAAAATTTTTGCCACATGTTGACATAATTAAATCGTTGTAAATAAAATGCGATCGCATAAACAGCATTCTTATCCGGATTTTAAAACATTTTGACAACAAACTATGAAAAATTATAGTTGCCTTAATCACTGACAGAAACTTTTCACGGAAATATCGATTTTTATTTTATTTTCCTGAATTGGGAATTCATTTTCATGTAAATTTTTTTGGGGCCTCTGGCCGATTTAAGGGCCGCTAAGCGGCCCTAAACTATATAGTGGAATCATCCCTGCGGGTATATGTAAGTTACTACTCTCACTGAACACTCAACTACGGACATCTCGTTTATGAGTTTAGTGTCCAGTATGTATTCAAATGTGTCTCTTTAGGGAGATACCATTTAATTTTTATTGGGGGGGGGGGGGGGCTTGGATAAAAAAAAAAATGCTTTTTTCAGTTGTAATCTATGTCCTGCCTTTTTATTTTTCACTCTATTCGATCCTGTCCTTTTTTCTCCTAAATTGTGATCCTGGATCTCAGCCAGATTTTTTTACTCAAAACTCCTGTCCTGCGCTTTTTTTTTTAAATTTAATCCTAGCCCCCCTCCCTATACAACTGAATCAAATGGTAGCTCCCTTACGTCAACATGCTGACTAAAACCTTTACCACATCAGTACACCACAGTCATACGGTTTATTACCTACTAGTATATATATGAATCTATCAGTAAATTACTATGAGGTCAAAACCCGTAACAACATACATCTCAGTCATGTGGTTTGTCACCTGTATGTGTTCTCATGTGTCTCTGTAACTACTACGCTGACTGAAATCTTTACCACATACTCTCAGACATGCGGTCTATCACCTGTATTCTCATGTGTCTCTGTAAACAACTACGCGGACTGAACCCTTTAACACATACATCACAGACATGTGGTTTGTCACCTGTATGAGTTCTCATGTGCAACTGTAAATCGTACATCTGAATGAACCCTTTATACCACATAAATCACAGACATGCAGTCTATCACCTGTATCCTGTATGAGTTCTCATGTGAGTCTGCTATTAAACTACATAGCTGACTAAATCCACATACACCACAGTCTCGAGGTCTATCGCCTGTATTTGTTCTCGTGTGACTCTGTAAACTGCTTAGCTGACTAAACCCTCTACCGCATATTTTGCATTAATGAGATTTATCACCTGTATGTGTTCGCATGTGTCTCTTTAAACAACCATGATGACTAAATTCTTTACCACATACATCACAGTGATGAGTTTTATCGCCTGTATTCGCATGTGACTCTGTAAATTACCAAGCTGACTAAATCCTTTACCACATGCATCACATTGGTGAGTAGTTGTATCGCCTGTATGTATTATCATGTGGTTCTTTAAATTACTTAGCTGACTAAACCCTCTTCCACATACTTCACTGACAATCATGATGTGTATTATCTGTATGTGTTTTCATGTGCAGCTGTAAAGCATACACCTGAATATATCCTTTACCACACAAATCACAAACATGCATTCTATCACCTGTATGAGTTCTCATATGTGACTGTAAACTACAAAGCTGACTAAATCCTCTACCAGAAACACCACAGTCTCGAGGTTTATCGCCAGTATGTGTTCTCATATGACTCTGTAAATGACCAAGCCGAGTAAACACTTAACCACATACATCACATTCATAAGGTTTATCGCCTGTATGTGTTCTCATGTGTGTATGTAAACTACAAAGCTGACTAAATCCTTTACCACATACCGTGATTACAGTCATAAGGTTTATCACCTGTATGTGCTCGCATGTCTCTTTAAATCACCATTCTGACTAAATCCTTTACCACATACACTACAGTCATGAGGTTAATCACCTGTATGTGTTCGCATGTGTCTCTTTAAATCACCATGCTGACTAAATCCTTTACCACATACATCACAGTGGTGAGTTTTGTCGCCTGTGTGTATTCTCATGTGACTCTGTAAATTACAAAGCTGACTAAATACTTTACCACATACATCACATTCATGAGGTTTATGGCCTGTATGTATTCGCATATGTCTCTGTAAACTACCTCGCATACTACACCCTTTACCAGTATGTGTTTTCACATGTCTCTTTAAGTCACTGCCGTGACTAAATTCTAGAGTATCACAAACTTTACATGAATGACGTTTATCACCAGTCTGCGGAGCACCATGATTGATTGTAGCTAAATCATCGAACTCATACATCCTTTTTAGCTCACCTGGCCCGAAGGGCCAAGTGAGCTTTTCTCATCACTTTGCGTCCGTCGTCCGTCGTCGTCTGTTAACTTTTACAAAAATCTTCTCCTTTGAAACTACTGGGTCAAATTTAACCAAACTTGGCCACAATCATCATTGGGGTATCTTGTTTAAAAAATGTGTCCGGTGACCCGGCCAACCAACCAAGATTGCCGCCATGACTAAAAATAGAACATAGGGGTAAAATGTAGATTTTGGCTTATATTTCTGAAACCAAAGCATTTAGAGCAAATCTGACATGGGATAAAATTGTTTATCAGGTCAAGATCTATCTGCCCTGAAATTTTCAGATGAATCAGAGAACCTGTTGTTGGGTTGCTGCCACTAAATTGGTAATTTTAAGAAAATTTTGCAGTTTTTGGTTATTGTTTTGAATATTATTATAGATAGAGATAAACTGTAAACATCATAATGTTCAGCAAAGTAAGATCTACAAATAAGTGAACATGACAAAAATTATCAGTTGACCCCTTAAGGAGTTATTGCCCTTTATAGTCATTTTTTAACCATTTTCGTATATCTTAGTAATCTTTTACAAAAATCTTCTCCTCTGAAACTGCTGGGCCAAATTAAACCAAACTTGGCCACAATCATCATTAGGGTATCTAGTTTAAAAAATGTGTCCGGTAACCCGGCCAACTAACCAAGATGTCCGCCATGGCTAAAAATAGAACATAGGCCGGGGTAAAATGCCGTTTTAAGCTTATATCTTAAAAACCAAAGCATTAAGAGCAAATCTGACGTGAGTAAAATTGTTTATTAGGTCAAGATCTATCTGCCCTGAAATTTTCAGATGAATCGAACAACCCGTTGTTAGGTTGCTGCCCCTGAATTGGTAATTTAAAGGAAATTTTGCCGTTTTTGGTAATTATCTTGAATATTATTATAGATAGAGATAAACTGTAAACAGCAATAATGTACAGCAAAGTAAAACTTAAAAAAAAGTTCACATGACCAACATGGTCAATTGACCACCTAAGGAGTTATTGCCCTTTATAGTCAATTTTTAACAATTTTCATAAAATTTGTAAATTTTTACTAACATTTTCCACTGTAACTACTGGTCCAAGTTCATTATAGATAGAGATAATTGTAAGCAGGAAGAATGTTCAGTAAAGTAAGATCTACAAACACATCACCATCACCAAAACACAATTTTGTCATGAATCCATCTGTGTCCTTTGTTTAATATTCACATAGACCAAGGTGAGCGACACAGGCTCTTTAGAGCCTCTAGTTATAGGTTGCTCTCCATTTGAACTTGACGAAGTTGCATTCGTCTCATTATAATAGCAATATTTTAAGACAAATTCAAATATTTGAATGATAAAAAAATCAAATGAGCACACTTGTTACTCTTGTCCGTGGTCTATTATATTTCGATATCAACGTGTAGTAAACTCTGATGCTAATACAAATTGTTCCTCCATCGTTGTCATTATTTTTTTTGTCATCGTTTTATCTTCCATCTTCCACCTTCGTCTTTAATTGTCTACACGATGTACATGTATCAGCTTGAATAGAGTAATAATCACTTAAATCGAGT
Organism: Mytilus edulis; assembly: GCA_019925275.1. Classification (NCBI taxonomy): domain Eukaryota; kingdom Metazoa; phylum Mollusca; class Bivalvia; order Mytilida; family Mytilidae; genus Mytilus; species Mytilus edulis. The sequence continues at coordinate 56,015,741 of CM034362.1, forward strand.
ATTAATCACTTCATTTTACCAATGATCACTACTATTATTGTTCATTGAATTCAGCACGTGATAAATTTCCAAAGGTTGTATATGATTGTCAAAGATGATTGTAAAATAAATGGGGAATGTGTCCATGGGACACATATATGATTCCCATACTTACATACAACGTTATAAACGTACATAATCCTAGTCCTATAACATATGAGCTCGGGGGCACTATTCAGGGGCGGATCCAGCCATTTTAAAAAGGGGGTGTTCCCAACCCAGGACAAGGGGGAGGGGGGGTTACAACTAGATGGTCCCATTCAAATGCATTGATCGGCCAAAAAAGGGGGTTCCAACCCCCGGACCCCCCTGGATCCGCCACTGCTATTTCTATTTCATATTTTTGATATTTTCTGTTTAACTATCAATGTGCCACCCTAAAAAAAATAAAAAATGAAAATATCAGTATAAAAACGTTAAAAAATGGATAAGCTGAATGCAATGTCATATGTAGTAGAGGACTTTAATACGTAACCCAAGAACGATAACAGTTTCGCTATACCAGATTTCGTGCTTGATCTGAGTTTTGTGCATGTAATGCGCATTGTGTAGCAGACAAGTTTCAAAACACTTGGTTAGAGTATGGAAACATTACTCATGTTTTTTTTCCATTTCTACAAAGGGCATAACTATAGATGGTGATAGTGACGCAACCATGATTCAAACTTGATCTGTATTTTGTCTTGTCCACTCTGCCCACCCATAAAAGTGGGCATGCAATTTCTTTTGTTTTATCAAAAGACTTGCAAGTACAATCAATTGAAAAAAGCAGATAAGCATTTGTAATCAATATTTTTTTACAAAAAAGAGATTATAGCTGGAGTGGGCACGGGTGGGCAGTCCACGGCGGGCCGGTGGAAAAAGCAAAATCCACCCGGGCTGTTGTGTAAATATGTTTTAACTAAAACAAAAAAAGTTCCATATATAGTTGTAACTTTGTCAATAAGTAAAATATTTTGGTAATTTTGGTATTAAATGAAAGTTTGCGAACTAAATATTGCCGGAATCCCCTTGTTGCATAAACAAGAGTGCACACTCTAAAATGTCTCGCCTTCTTTACTAATCATTGACATACTCCTAAATATAAAGCTTTATTACGACTGTCACATAAACTTAACATGAACCATGAAAATGAGGTCAAGGTCAGTTGAACCATATGTCAGGCAGACATGTACAGCTAACAATGCTTCCATACAACAAATATAGTTGACCTATTGCTTATAGTTTAAGAAAATAGACCAAAACACAAAAACTTAACACTGAGCAATGAACCATGAAAACCAGGTCAAGGTCAAATAAAACCTGCACGACTGACATATAGATCATAAAATATTTCCATACACCAAATATAGTTGACCTATGACATACAGTATTAAATAAAAAGACCAAAACTCAAAAACTTAACTTTGACCACTGAACAATGAAAATGAAGTCAAGGTCAGATGACATCTGCCCGCTAGACATGTACACCTTACAATAATTCCATACAACAAATATAGTAAACCTATTGCATAAAGTATGAGAAAAACAGACCAAAACACAAAAACTTAACTATAACCACTGAACAATGAAAATGATGTCAAGGTCAGATGACATCTGCCCGCTAGACATGTACACCTTACAATCATTCCATACAACAAATATAGTAAACCTATTGCATAAAGTATGAGAAAAACAGACCAAAACACAAAAACTTAACTATAACCACTGAACCATGAAAATGACGTCAAGGTCAGATGACACCTGCCAGTTGGACATGTACACCTTACAGTCCTTCCATACACCGAATATACTAAATCTATTGCTTATAGTATCTGAGATATGGACTGATCCGTGAAATGAGGTCGAGGTCAAGTGAAAACTGTCTGACGGGCATGAGGACCTTTGCAAGGTACGCACATACTAAATAGAGTTATCCTATTACTTACAATAAGAGAGAATTTAGCATTACAAAAAATCTGAACCTTTTTTTTCAAGTGGTCACTGAACCATGAAAATGAGGTCAAGGACAATGGACATGTGACTGACGGAAACTTCGTAACATGAGGCATCTATATACAAAATATGAAGCATCCAGGTCTTCCACCTTCTAAAATATATAGCTTTTAAGAAGTGAGCTAACACCGCCGCCGCCACCGCCGCCGGATCACTATCCCTATGTCGAGCTTTCTGCAACAAAAGTTGCAGGCTCGACAAAAATACAATTTTAGGGGGGGGGGGGGGGTGTTCAGAATTTTTTTTACAAAAATTGTCATCTTGCCTTTTTTTTTATCCCCAAACTCCTGTCCTGCCTTTTTTAAAATGTTCGTCATAGCCCGCATAAAAAAATCAAATAATAGCCCCTAAGTGATGTCAAAAGCTCATATGAACATTGAGGATAAAATTCAAAAAAGTTGTGCCAAATACGGCTAAAGTAATCTATATATGCCTTGGAAAATAACATCCTTAGTTACATACACTATCAAAAATGTTTCTTATTTTGGTCCGCCATTCGTGGTAAATTTCATTCGCCGCGTTCATTTCGTTTTGAAGATTTCCATCAATTATGTAACTTAGGGAGCGTCCATTTGGTTTTTAGGGGGAGGGGGCTATTATTTTTTACTATTTTCGGTCCTTCCTTTTTTGTATAGTTTATCCTGACTTGTTTTGCATACATTTATTGTCATCCTGCCTAAAAAAAAATTGCAAAATGTTTCTTCCTGCCTTTTTTTTACTCAAAACTTCTGGCCTGCCTATTTTTTCAAATTTCATCCTAGCCCACCCCTAAAAACGAAATGGTAGCTAACTCCCTTAAAAGCAGAGACAAAAGTGTGTCTACAAAATATTCAATGTTTTTATATATCTCAGATATATTCGTCTCAAGGACGTACACCTTCGATATCATAGTAGCATACGTCCTTGCTCTGTAAATTGTACATGCAGACTTATAAGAATGTTAGAGCGGTAAATTAATTTTATCTATACAATGTGACCTAAACATGCCCGCATGAGGGTCATGCATTGATCACAGGAACTTTGGACCTCAATTATACTGACTTAACGTTCACAATTGTTTAAATTGTCACCGCTAATAAAACAAGATTCTGACTTGCAATAGTTGGTCTAAATTAAAATCGATAGCATTTTTTAATAATTTGCGAAAATGTGGTTTCAATGCTTTTTTCTAAAATATAAAATGTATCGGTCGATCACGGGGCTTTTGTCAAGCTGCAGGTGGTGCAAAATTGTTAGAATTTGTAATATATCAGATAAAAGGAAAACCCAATTGTGTTTGTTAAAAAAGAAAACTAAATCATACTCGTGTTTTCAGACAAAATATCGGAAGATACTCTATTGACAGTGTTCTTGCAGAAAATAGAATAGGGAATAAAAAAACCAACAAAAAAAAAAAACACATTGGGTAAATTAATAACATATTCCTTTGTAATAAAATTAACGGTAAGACATAAGACATAAGAAATAATAAGACATAAAGCTTTATTTAGAGTCGGTATAAGCAAGCAATTACAAACATAAGCTCTGAAGAGCTTTTAAAACCGACATAACAACAATTAAGTAAAACAAAACATGCATATCGAGTCATGCACACAACATTAAACATATAAAGCAAGAGTTCATATCAGTATATAACCATGCAGCACAAAAGTTCTTTAAGCATTTAAACGGTATACCAATTTTCTTGCACCAGATGCGCATTTCGACAATACATGTCTCTTCAGTGATGCTCGTGGCCAAAATATTTGAAATCCAAAGCTTATATAAAAGATGAAGAGCTATAATCCAAAAGGTCCAAAAAGTATAGCCAAATCCGTGAAAGGAATCAGAGCTTTGAATGAGGGAAATACATTCCTTAATTTATAATAATTTCTATCATTTTGTAACAGTAAATTTTAATAACACAAAACATCCGTATTTTCATGCCAGTACCGAAGTACTGGCTACTGGGGTGGTGATACCCTCGGGGACTAATAGTCCACCAGCAGAGGCATCGACCCAGTGGTAGTAATAAAATTAACGGTACCAATTTTCTTGCACCAGATGCGCATTTCGACAATACATGTCTCTTCAGTGATGCTCGTGGCCAGAATATTTGAAATCCAAAGCTTATATAAAAGATGAAGATGAAGCTTATGTAAAAGATATGTTATCTGAGTTATCTCCCTCTATACGAAAAAAAATTGAAGAAAATAAATAATTCAACAAAACTATTCTGTATTTTTAAAATCAGACGTAAAAATATGACAAAACAGTCACATAATTTTCTTCACTAAGAAGAAAGTCTTACCAATGCATGACATTCTACGCTCGAAATTTCTAGATCGGTTGTTTTCTGGCTTTTTATAATCCAAGATGGAGGAAGACACCAGCATTACATCAATTGCATTTTATTCAGTTAAAAAAAATAATAATAACCGATGATAATAAAGAATTTGATGAAAAGTTACCTTGAAAACATCTGTTTTCAAATTTGCTTTATTATTTTTTTTCAACTGATAGATACGTGTTAAATATTTCATTTCAGATATGGAATCACACTGGCAGATGCGTCAATTTCGACTACGTTGCTGTATTTATTTAGAACATTTGGACTTATGCTATATTATGTCCTTGGTGTGAGTAAGATAAGATATCAATGGGAGGATAGACATTTTTTAACCACATAAAAAGGGCCTATCAAAATAGAAAATGACACAATTTTAAAATGTAAAGTAAAATGGTGAAAATAAAAATCTTATTTCAACTTGATTAACTTATGATCTACCGCAACTTGTGTGTTCGTCTTATAAGAGAATAACGAAAGCAAGGCCGATTAAATATTATATCCAAGAGATGCGAAAGATATCACAGGGAAATTCTAACTCATAAGTCAAAAATATATTGACAACGCCATGGCTAAAAGAAGAAAGACCAATAGACAAAAAGACAAACAGACAAACAGACAAACAGACAAACAATAGTACACTAAACACAACATAGAAAACTAAAGACTGAGCAACACGAACCCCACAAAAAACTAGGGGCAATTTCATGTGCTCGGGAAGGGTAAGCAGATCCTGCTCCAAATGTGACACTGTCATGTTGCCATTGAAGTACACACCCGATAATAAGTCTATTTCGCCATTCGGAAGGTCACATTCGGGGAAAAGGGGGCGGGAATGTAACTACGACATTATGCTCTCGCCTGCTGTCATCTGGGAAACAGATATTCCGTGTAACTGTCAAGATGGTTTAAATCTTAAACGTCAATACAGACTTGGATGGAGAGTTGTCTCATTGGCACTAATTACACATCTTCCTATATCTATATCGAATGACCGGGTTGGGAAATAGAGACATCGTGATGATGGGCCAAAGGAACACCATGCATTTGTTAGGCAGATATACATCAAAAGTTGTCAGTACCTTAATTAGTTGCAGTAGGAAACACCGAAAATAACAAAGATGACAACGTATGGAACGCCATCAGCTGCCTTATAAGAAGAAAACACAATGATATGATGCATGTCAATGTTGCTTACATCAATTCAAAACACTGTAACATGATATGAATACTATTACTTCATTACATGATGTGAAAACTTTATCACATGATGTGAAAACTTTATCACATGATGTGAAAACTTTATCACATGATGTGAAAACTTCATTACATGATATGAAAACTTCATTACGTGATGTGAAAACTTCATTACGTGATGTGAAAACTTCATTACGTGATGTGAAAACTTCATTACATGATGTGATAACTTCATTACGTGATGTGAAAACTTCATTACGTGATATATATGGTTCCTTTTTTTTTAAGTACGTCTAAACATGTGACAACTCAACGACAGATCACGCCTGAATACACATATTATATTAATAATAACTCTAAATAGCACAACAATATTAAACTCTACAAATTTACGGAGCCAATATTTGTTGTTCCCTTGCCGGTATTCGAACTCATTCTATTGGGATATCGAGACAACACCGCCTACTATGTGTCCAGCGCTCTAGACCACTCGGCTCCCTAGACTGAACTAAAAAAAAATCAGCTTTCGGTGGCATAGTTTTACCTTTCCTCGTCAGAAGAATCTCTGGAGATGTACGTCTAAGCAAGTGACAACTCTACGACAGATCCATCCAATGAATCACAAGTGAAGGTGGTACACGGCTGAAAACACCTTATATATATAAAAAAAAAAAACTCTTAATATCAGCACAATAATGTTAATTCTGCATTTTTTTTCAAATTCTGCACCCGCCATGATTCGAACTATTGGGTTATAGGGACAACACTTCCGTCTGCACTGTGTCTAGAGCTCTAAACCACTCGGCCCCCTAGACTGAACTAAAAATTTATCTTTCGGTGTCTTTGTTTAAGTGCCTCTAATCGATCTTTTGAGCTGAAAGTTGCAACTGAATTTTAGAATTGTGCTGTTAGTTGTTTTTCGTAATGCGGGGTTCACACATTTCCGATTATTGATCCCGTTTGAGATCAGACAGCAGTACGACACGAAAAGGGAAAAAGTCGGATTAGTATCCTCAATTATCTGGAATGTCGTATCATTGTCTGAACGCAGTCGTTTTAGTCGTAACAGATTCCTACTGGTCGGGAAGGGTCCGAATAGTTCGGCAAAGCACCCCGACAGTTAGGTGCGTCCCGTAACATTCGGGGCAACTCAGTCGATTTTGTCTAGTCGGATTACAATCGTGGCTATGTCGTGACAGATTCTGCTGTATCGGATCGAATTCCGAACAATGTTTTGTGCATTCTGGACGGTGTCCTGTGGAACGGGAATGATCTGGAGGAATTTTTCATAGCTGTTTTTCTGCCGATTGAGTCCAGATTGCATCCAGATCTTGTCGACTGCGAACCGTTTTTTGCCGAAACCGTTCCGAAACAGTCCCGTTATTAATACGAAATTCGTCAATGATACCCACGTCAGAGTCCCGACAATTACACAATACAATACGACTGAGACCAGACAAAGCCGTTTGCAATGCGATAGAGCGGACCGTGATAGGATTACGTTCCGACAGTACCTGATCATCCCGAATATGCCGACAGTTTTCGAACGGATAACTGCCGTCAGCGTCGGTTCACTGTCTAGTCACTGTCTGATCTCTGTCGGATTACATTCGGTAGAGTCGGGACGCAGTCGTGACAGACTCGGTCGAATTTTACCTGGCGAAAAATACGAATCGGATTAGAAGCGGATTCAGAACGGGATTATCGGGACATATTCGCTTGGAAACGGTTGAATATCGACGCTTCTTGAACACTATCTGATTGGTGTCGTGATCAAATTATTTTTTTTACAAATTTTAATTTAAGTTTGAATTTCCATCCACGATTCACAGGATCTTGATCAGACTTTTAATAAATTTTTAATCGGGAATGGTCCTGTCAAGAACGGTAGTAAAAATCGTGAATGTGTGACCCCAGCTTAAATTGTTTTCACAAATTAGGCCGTCAGTTTTCTCGTTTGAATGATTTCACATTTTTATAACAGTCCTTTCATAGCTGAATAGCTATATAGTATGAATATTTTTTTAAATTTTTGAAGCGGCTGTACATTATGGTCTATAATTGCTTACTACCTCTTCATTTTAACTCTGTATAGAAGGCCGTACGGTGGCCTGCACTAGACCAGTAATGGTTTCAGTACTATCACTTCTTTTTAACTCTGTTGGATGAATGGATTGATTGATTATTGGTTGCTTAACCGTGAAGCAGTGGCAAAAAATTTATGCATGTTCAGGACGAGAAAAAAATATCAATAAATACAATATATATCAAGTCACTTAAGAGTCTGTCCGGGATAAAGGTTGGGAAAATGAGTGTTATATTGCAACAGTCCACCTCCGGACCACTCAAAGAGCTGTTGCAAGCGGGTTCCTAACGTGCCGAGAGTGGGCGTGGCACTCTCTCTGCACGAGGCATCGGATTAAATGTCCCGATTCCGGCCGTACTGGCGGTGTACATCCAAACGGACGCCACACTTTGGCAAGGGTTTTACTGCCGATCGGAAGAATACCGCTGCGATGACCATATTTCTATTCCTAGTCACCCTTGGGGGAGTACACTCATGGATAGCTGTCTCATTGGCCACAAGGAATTGTATATTTAAATGGCAATTGCATCGCCACATTACCTCATTTATATATAAATACATTTGTATATCCAATTAATCATGTATAAATGTTCCCTAAAATCACCATAACTTATCTCACTCTAAGCTCTAGTATATCCACCTCTGAAACAATATTATATTGAATGTTAATATAATATAATTTGAAATTGTGTATGCATGGGTTATTTTCTATAAAGAAAACATGTATCGAGATTTAATTTGTATTTTGTAATTTTTATGGGGTCGGGAATTTTAATGTCTTCGAATATGGGATGAGGTGTGGGGTTTGATGGAAAAGGGGGGCTTGAAATTAATTTACTTTCCTCAAGATGAGGACATGAAAAAAAACAGAAAAAAAACTACAAGTATTTCCTCCCATTCCCCTGCCTCCTCCCACTATAAATGAAAGAAAGTGACCAGTCAGGCTTTTGTTCCATAGATAAATTAGAGTACCAATTAAATAAACTACCATGAGACATATTGTGTCAATGTTTTGACCTTATGATATCCAGTGGCGGATCCAGGGGGGAATGCATTTGAATGGGACATATGGTTGGAACCCCCTTTTTATCTTGGGTTGGGCCCCCCTTTTAAAATGGTTGGATCCGCCCGTGATATCTGGATCAGGACCAACTGAGACCTGGTGGATGGACTATCAATATGCCAGTAGCCAATGAACGTTTGAAGCTACAATACCATTTTTTCGTGCAGTTCCGTTGTCTGCACGTGTTTGCAAATGAACACATCGAGTCTAGATTTTCATCAGTTCACTGCATATCGATTTTGTAGCAAATTTTTGCTCAACTAAGTCATAAAATTGTGTATGTTGGAGTAATTAACCTGTTCCTAATTCACATCATACTTTGACAACTTTCAGCCCCCCTTTTTTTCGCCGTTTGCCGAGTATCTTCTCATTTCTATAAAGCTAACATAGTACTCAGAACTGCGAATTCTATATTACACAAGTTTTGTAAGAAGTACATTAGTGTGTGTGCTTCCACACAGTCACACAAAAATTGGCAAAGAAACTTAAAAATTTTAATACCCTACCTACACTATCAACCTCTATCAACGGTCATATTGTTTGGGGGGGGGGGGGGGGGGGGGCAACTATAAAAGTCTTTATAAATATAAATTTTTATATCTAACACTCATTTATAAATTTCACTTGTATTTAATCAATTATAAAAAATCCCCAATTTTGAATATTACTTCTGATAAATACTGTTCCTGCACCTGTATGAATTTGCTCATCACTACAGAATGGGTGACGTTCCTAACTTTGAGCTATTTGAATTTGGGGATTTAGGAATGGGAGGTCCAAAAAGGCAAAGGGTCATCTAGCACTAAAAGTTTCAGTAAAGTTCAAATTCATAAAGGAAACCTTAATTTATGCTGCAAAAAACATATGCTGATTTAAATTTTCTATACACTCTTTTAAAAAATCTATATGATTCTGCTTTAGGGAGCTACCATTTGATTTTTATGGGGGGGCTAGGATATTCACGTGTACAAAAAATCCATGTGAACAAAATTTGCCTGTGTATGTAACAGGTTTATATCAGAAATGCTTCTGACAAGTTATAAAATTAGTGCTGATCAAATATTTTTAAGGAGATATATGCCCCTTGAAAATAAAAACAAATATTGAAAATTGCACTGTAAGCCATCTTACAGCATCATTTATTGTAGAATATTGATGAAACAGATTTGTATTAAAGTACATGTACTGTAACATATTGGAGTTATTGCACTTGAAAGATACAATATGTGCCCGCTGTTCTTGTCTGTTCACTAATTGATTTACCTATTGTTGGCCGAATGTTAAAATACACCAAAAGAAAAAAGAAAAAACCTTCCATGGTTCTTTTTCACTTAATTAAGCGCTTTATAAACAACATTTACTAAAACGTGAACATCTTGCGAGTCGCAACTGGTAATGCACGATTTCGAATGCAGAATATTTGATATTCAAACCTAGTTTCACATTTTGTCATGTCGGGGTCTTTTATGCTGACTATATGATACGATATTGATTTGGCTCATGGTTGAAGCCCATTCAATTGTAATTTTATTTTTACTTTGTCCCTAATACGCTTCCGTACTTTTCTCCTTTTTTTGTAACCAATTTAATAAAAATTGTTTATACAAGTAAAAAAGTTGTTGGTGAAAGTTGGATTTCCGTTTCTGTACAGTAAACAAAAGCTACATACCACATACATTAACTTTAAGTGTTAATAAAATAATCTTGTGGGTTTTTGTTGTTGTTTATTCTGTTATCTGTTTCACAGGGACTCGGTTAGCAGATTAAAATTTTGTAAATCAATGTTTTTAATTTATTTTTTATTATTTCCTGTCTATTTGCATTACTATATTAACGTATTTAAAGTTGCCATCACTATTTCTTTGTTTTCTGGCAATGTGCAGTTTACTATCCATATCAATATACTATTTCTTTGTTTTCTGGCAATGTGCAGTTTACTATCCATATCAATATACTGAAAAACTGTGCAGTTTACTATCCATATCAATATACTGAAAAAACCTTTTTTCAGTATATTGATATGGATAGTAAACTGCACATTGCCAGAAAACAAAGAAATAGTGATGGCAACTTTAAATACGTTAATATAGTAATGCAAATAGACAGGAAATAATAAAAAATAAATTAAAAACATTGATTTACAAAATTTTAATCTGCTAACCGAGTCCCTGTGTGCGAAACATCTAGATTGTAAATTTTCTGTTATAAAATAAATATATCAAAACTTAGTTACTATGTGGCTTTCTTGGTCAAAGTTATAATTTGACTGTTCTGTTAATTTTGCGTTGCTTTATCTAATTAGGTTCCAGGGGACTCGAACGTACTTGGTGCATGAGGTAATAATTATAAAAGCAGATTTTTTTTTCTGAAATCGGCATCATTCTTTAAAAATAGAAGATTAAACCAAAAGGACAACCAAATTTTTTAAGTCCATTCAAAGAGAAACCGAAAACACAATTGCGAATTATGAAACACGGTAAAAACACAAACAATCTACAAAACACTACTAAGTCATACAAATCTCAAGACTGAGCAACACAAAACCTACAAAATATCGGGGTGATTCGAAAGAAAGAGTAGATCCTGTTCCGCATGTCGAGGACGTCGCGTTTCAATTTATCTATATTTTTACAATCATGCCAGTTTATTAGGATTCACTGAAAATTCCGTTGTAGACAAGTAAACAATTTAATTGATAGTTACCCGAAGATACAAAACAATTACTTTAGTTTTTATCACAATGACATTAAATTGAGAATGGAAATGGGGAATGTGTCAAAGCGACAACAGCCCGACCATAGAGCAGACAACAGCCGAAGGCCACCAATGGGTCTTCAATGTAGCGAGAAACTCCCGCACCCGGAGGTGTCCTTCAGCTGGCCCCTAAACAAATATGTATACTAGTTCAGTGATAATGGACGTCATACTAAACTCCGAATTATACACAAGAAACTAAAATTAAAAATCATACAAGACTAACAAAGGCCGTGTATTAGCGATTCACCGGAAAATGAAAGTCACTCTTAGTCATTGTCCTTTATACCGGGAGATTATGACAATTAATGTGAATGGAGGTAAGCGCGATATGTATCTTGTAGTCTATTATATATATTTCAAGTTCTATAATTAAAATATGAATAAAAAGTAAAATAAAGTATCATGAAAGACTTTTTTATTCAAACAATGTGATTTGATGCAGTGACCGCCATTTGAAATGTCACAATCCAGGAGTCCAATGATACACCTAAGCCGTACTTCCAGTATTCTGTAAACAAATCAAAAAGAGAATAAGCTTTATATGAATATAAAAAGTATACTTTAAACATATTTCTGAATGACAACCGATTGGTTAGTGACTGCTTAACGATCGGTAAATATTTATAGATTTTTACATGGCATTTTCCATAGTGGCCCGGGTATCGGCCCTAGACTAAAGCCCTCTGGCTTGATATGGGTTGTGGGCTGATATCCAGGACAATATGGAAAATGACATGTAATAATCTATTTATCACATATTTTCCAGTTGGAGAAAAACAGACGGCATATATATTAAATTCTGTTTAATAGTTTCAACAAAAAATAAAAAAAATATGTATCACAGTGAGTTAATGATGGTGTTTTCCTGAAGTGAAAGTCGGGGGCACGATATGGATTTTCGGGGGTTGATATGGATTTTTGAGGGCTGATATGGATTTTCGAGGGCTGATATGGATTTTTGAGGGCAAGTTGCTTTCTTTAAAAAAAAAAGAAAAGCAATACATGAACCTAAGACCACTGACTGCCGGATCACCAAAAGATTGTTGCTGAATTTGTGTTTGCTTTTGAATTGAAATAATTGACTGTGAATATAAGAAGCCAGTTGAAAGTATATATTTACAGCTTCTATTTGAATAGTTATTTTAAAGCTCGACTATTTTATTTATTACTTGGGAATGTACATAATTTTTCCGATTATAATCCTTTGGCAAATCCTAATTTCTACTAACCGGATTACTTATGCAAATTGCACAAACCTACTCAGTTTGCTTTATAATGTGGAATTCTGGATGCATTTATTTTATCTATCATATCTTTATATTTTGTTTCCTACATGAATGCCTTTATATTCTCAATTCGTATTTGAAGCTGTCTTTACTCATGGTAGATGTTGTATGCGGTGAAACCTGTGGCATGCAATTGATTGGGACCTCTTATGAAGAGACTTATTTTGGTCTCATAAAACATCTCAAATCTTAAGGATTTCCTGATTTTACTTAAATCAATTCAAACATTCTACAGGGAAACTTAGTTTTGCCGAAGAATTTCTTAATTCAGAAGTTTATGAATACCTGTACACACTTTCAAAATAACCAATTTATATAAAAAGGTATGTAGATATAAAAAGAATACCAGAATTAAAATGATGTACGCCAGACACGAGTTCAGTAGATACAAAAAAAAAACATCAGTGACGCTCGAATGAAAAAAGTTAAAAGGCTAAATACATTACAAAGTTAAGGAATCTATTCCTTGGGTAGACAATCCGTAGCTTTTCGAAAAGGTCAAAGTTTATAATAGGACAGTGACTCAAAAAAGAAACAAAAGAGAAACAACTCGAGGTCAGAATACCGTTAGAAATGATGACCGTGCTTGAAAGTCACATGTGAAGCTCTTTCTGCCGTGTCCTGAATAGATAACAAAAACGAAAATAAGCTTTCACGAGTGAATTTAATAGTATTGCATGCAAGTAGTATCTTAGCGCACGAAATAGTAAATAGAAAGCATCTCACTGATACTCAGGAAAAGAATACGCATTTGCATCATCACATATCTTAATCTAATAGTTGAAATCGACTGTCAAACGGCCTACATTAAATGTTTTGACTCCGGATTCATTGACATTTTATCCCATTGCCAAGAATTAGTCCGGTTTAAGGGAGGTAATCCAATCTTGTCAATAAATTTATTTCAAGGACTGATAACTCTAGCATACATTGTTATCAATCCATCCCAGCGTGTGTGGTTAAATATCGAGGTCTGGCAATTAGCACCTTGTACTTTTTGTCTCTTATCTTAAAATTCATGTTATAAACATACATAATAAATTTTCTGATTATATCATGGACATTGATAATATATCAAGAACCGACTCTGTTAACATTTTGGATATAGTTTTCTAAAAATTTTCGTAAAACCCATTCTTATGAACGCATCTATAATAAGCTGCTGTCCCTTTGACACATTCCCTGTTTCCATTCTCTATTTTATTTCAGTTTTGATACGTTCGCTGGTTGTTACAATTAACAACGTGTCTTTTGTTTCAAGTTTTATATTATTATTTTTTTAATTAGACTTTTTATTATAATTTTTTTTTCGAGGAATGATTGGGATTTGTTTGAAAAATATGGGTGTGTGTTAATACCACTTAACATTTCGCTTGTAATAATTGTAGGTCGGTTTTTGTCCTTTTTTTCTTTTCGTAATTTGAATCTTTGATATAAAAGTTTGCCAGTTAAATAGTTATAGCTCTCCATTCTTTTGCTCATTCGATAAATCGGCAATCGTTTACTCGAGCAACATTCATCAATTTGAAAGTCGTCACGTCACAACATAAATGTGTTTTAATTGAGTAATAATAAAAGATGATGTTAACGGCAATGAGACAGCAACCAAATGACAGAAATAACAAAATAACGCCTAGATATGGCAATACTCAGTCTACATGGTCCTGGCTTGGTATAAATATATATAATCATAGAATTCGGTCATATTATTCGTACATAAACATTGCATTTAAAGAAATAAGTGTGTTTTTCTCTACAACAATTATTTTGACCCAATCCAATACTATATGTTAACGAAGGAACCATAGGACGTTAGGCTATATTACAATTCAATCCCATTGTAATATTATGAATAGTTATCAATAAAATGTCTATACACGTAAAGAAAGTAATGCTTACGACCAGAAATGGTTGTCTTGTGACAGTACAGACGCGGCTCGTTTTTTTCTGACATGAACGCAAACTGAAGTTATTCAGGTCCTATAACCATAAAAGTACAATACTTAATACAAATTTCAAACTTTAATAACTTGTAAGCCTATGAACTCAAGTTGTGAATACTAGTGCGCAAAATCTACTTAAAAGGGTTGTGGGATACAAGAGAAGTTGGAACAATACGTTTTGAACTCAGTACTAATACTCCTATAGATCATGACATCATAGTACAAAGAAGCCTAGTGTTGGTCATAAGAATAGCCCAGATTCTTCGTTGATTGATATAAAATGATCAATCATATTTTATATTCTTATTTTTGATGGCGTAGTCCGTCGGGTCAATCTTTCAAAACAGAGGCTGCAGACACCAAGGGGACACTCATGACTAACAAGTCGAAAAAAAAAAAAAATACAAATTGTTTCCATCGAGAAAAAAGGGGGGGGTCTTTTCCAAAAGCACCGATACGAGAATAGTTAACTGAAATTTTCTTTATAAAAATATTGGCAAAATAAACAACTCTTTGTGAAATAAACTCGCTATGTCTCGAAACCAAACAGTCTTAATTATGCATAGTAGAGAACGAAATAAACCAAACTCACACTAATCATTGCACAAATATGAAATGCGGTTCTTAGAGAAAAATATTCTAGCAAAAAGTATCAATATTGTATCGATCGACTATTTACAAGTTGTTTATCTCCTATCATACATGTACTCCGCGGGAGGTTATCAAACATCTTACTTTACAATATTACAAGTGGACAATGCAACTACCGCATACTATATGTATAGATCTTGGAAGTGTTATATTGACATTTTACTTCCATGTTTAGATCAAGGGTATTCTAAACTGGTCAACCATTCAAGTTCATCTAAAGCACCACCCAAAAGTGATCTCTTAAACATGCTACAAAGTAATAAATGACACACGCACTATATTCTGTGTTTAATTTGAAAGAAAGGATACGACACTGGTCATTCTTCTTTTGTGAAGAGTAATGCTGTATTTATTTTTTTTCTCTTTCAAGAAATAATTTGTCATCAAACTATATATTTCTGTCATGGGTTGATACCCAATATCCTTTATTATTCTATATATATTGTATAACCGATACAGAGAAGCTCCACGTTATTATTATAACAATTTACAGTACTGTGTTGCCATCATATCGAGAAAAATATATAGTTATTCTTGTTTCATTGTTTCGTACACTGAATCTCTTGGCCATATATAAATATATTTATGATGAATGATTGATATTGATACAACCTTATACCAGAGTCGACCACCTACTCTTGTTTAGTATATCCTCATGTACCTGCAGCTCTCTTTTACATCTTTTTAATTAACCTAATCTTAACTTTATTGGTTTTGTCACGTTGTGACCTTCTCATAGAGATTATACTATTACCTAATTTTGAATATTTGTATAGTAAGCTGCTAATACTTATAAAATGTTCATGTAAATAAATTTGAAACACATTGACTATAATGTATTTCAAGTTTGTTTTTTTTTAATTTGAAAATAATTATAGTGCACGATTTTAAACCAATGTTTTTTAAATATTTTATCTATGTTTAATACGACAAATAGATTTATACATGTGTATATAATTTAAGTTGTAACGAAGATAACGTGTACAGTAAAAATTTAAAACATTTACCAATTAAAACATTAATAAATTACTAATTTTAAATACGAAAAATCTATTTTGTGATGTATAATGATATAATACAGCGCCGCATGACATCTTAGTGCTCGTGTATATCATTTTACACAAATCGTGACGCTCGTCATTGAATATTGGTTAAATGTTCATTTTTGTATTAAAGACCAGTGACGCATGCGCATTACGGACCGGACTGATTCTTGACAATGAGAATTTTTGAGAACGCAAACCGATATATATAGTGTGCTTTTGAAATGTGATCTATAATGTGAATGAATCAAGAGGTGTAGGATAGTTGGTCAACACAATGAATATAATTTTCAAAACCGTACAATATAGTACAAACATGTACATGCTATACGGTTAAACTATTAAAACAAACAAACAAAAATTGAATTTAAATTTTATAAAAAACTAACGTTCCTGTTAGTGTTTTTTTTTCAAATTCTTTTGAATATATATAATATCAATAAACACGAACGTCAAGTATTTACGGATGGACAGTTTATTTATCGAATGAATCTACTTTTAAATTCTAACATTCCACTATGTGAATATATTCAAGTTACTGTACAAAATATAAGCAAAGACTTCTAAATCCATACTAAAACGGTATAAAATAATCAACATTATGGTTGTAATTAAATTTTGTTGTGATTATTGTAAATTATTTTTACGGTTGTTGTGAGTTGCAAGGATTTAAAATCATGCTTTTATTATGAATTGAAAACACACAAGTATTTTTATTCACGACCGTTTAAAATTTAAATATTTACTAAATTTATCTTACTTTTCGTTTTATGGATATATTTATACAATACAAAAAACTAAATAATAATTACTCATAAAACATAAAAACTAAATAGACCATAGTTCGTAAACTACATGGCTGATCCGTGTTAAGAGCCAGCAATATCTCTTGCACGTAAAAGACGTAAAAGACACCCTTATAGATTTCGAAAAAGTGCAGGCTAATGCCGCTTCAAGTCAGCACTCGCACCCGCAAAGTCAAAAGGGATTAATAAAAGTTGTAATACTTATAACTTGTTTCCCATATCACTATAAATAAATATGTTTTTACTAAAACAAAAATATAGCTGTAACTTTGTCAATAAGTAAAATATTGCGGTAATTTTGGTATTAAATGAAAGTTTACGAACTTGAGAATGCCGAAATCCCTTTGTTGCATAAAAATACATATGAAGATTGAATAGGACAGTCACGGTATTTGATCTGTTGCTCAAATCAGAACTATATCGTGTTTTTTGTTCTTACCAAACTTCTGAGACCACAACGCTCTAAAATGCTGCATTTTCCGAACATAGGATAAGATATAGTAAACATGGAAATACTAGTCCGGGGCGGGGTACTGAAGTGAAAAAGTTTAGGGGTATTTTGTTTCATTTTTATTGGGGGGGGGGGGGGGGGGGGATGTTCTGATTTTTTTGTACATGAATTGTCATCCTGTCTTTTTTTTTTACCCCAAAACTCCTGTCCAGCTTTTTTTCAAATGTTCTTCCTAGCAACCATAAAAATCAAAAGATCATATGACCCTTTATAAGCTAGGAGAGTTAAGCAGATAAGATATCTTTTATTATTTGAAAATTGTACAGTTTTTTTCTTTAACAAATTGAATATATATGTTTTTACCTAAATTCTTTCAAGTTGCAACTATCTAAATAAGTTAGTCATGATGGTATATTTTTCTTAACATATATTTCGAGAACTGCAGAGCATGTGTCAAAATTTTAGACAAAAAGCTAAGGCAATATATCTTCTATGCAATTAGTTATCAAAGGTACCAGGATTATAATTTAGTACGCCAGACGCACGTTTCGATCATCTACATATATAAGACTCTTCAGTGACGCTCATATCAAAATATTTATAAAGCCAAACAAGTACAAAGTTGTAGAGCATAGAGGATCAAAATTCCAAAAAGTTGTGCCAAATACGGCTAAGGTAATCTATGCCTGGGATAAGAAAATCCTTAGTTACATACACTATCAAAAACGTTTCCAGTTTTGGTCCGCCATTCGTGGTAAATGTCATTCGCCGAGTTCATTTCGTTTTGAAGATTTTCATCAACACTGTAACTTAGGGAGCTTCCATTTGATTTTTATGAGGGGGGGGGGGGCTTTTATTTTTTACTCTATTCTATTTTTTTTTTGCCGTGAAAGTGTCTCATCCTGGCTTTTATTTTTACTCAAAACTCCTGACCTGCCTGTATTTCAATTTCATCATAGCTCCCCCCCCAGCCCCCCCCCCCCCCCCCCCCCCTAAAAAATCAAATGGTAGCTAGCTCCCTTAAAAGCAGAGACAAAATTGTGTCTACAAAATATTTTTATGTCTCAAGGACGTACACCTTCGATATCATAGTAGCATACGTCCTTGCTCTGTTAATTGTACATGCAGACCTGTACATAAGAATGTTTGAACGGCATACAATGTTACCTAAATTACATGCATGCATGAGGGTCATGCATTGCTCACAGGAACTTTGGGCCTCAATTACTGATTTAACGTTCGCAATTGTTTAAATTGTCACCGCTACTAAAACAAGTTTCTTACTTACGGTAGTTGGAGGGTCTAAATTAAAATCGATAGAATTTCTAAGTAATTTGCGAAAATGTGGTTTGTATGCTTTTTCTAAAATATAATAAGAATTATCGGTCACGGAACTTTTTTCAAGCTGCAGGTGGCGCAAAATTGTTTGATTTTGTATAGCTCAGATATAAGGTAAACCCAATTATGTGTGTTAAAAAGAAAACTAAATCATTCTCGTATTTTCAGAAAAAAAATATAAGAAGATACTCTCTTGATAGTGTTTTTTTCAGAAAATAGAATATAGGGGGAAAAAAAACACAGTGGGTAAATTCATAACATATTTCTGTGTAAAAGACATGTTATCTGAGTTATCTCCCCATGACATTCTCCTCTCGTAATTTGCCCATTTCGTTAAATTTCTAGCCCGGTTGTTTTCTGCCCTTTTGCGATTTTCATTAAATTTCTAACCCGGTTGTATTCTGCATTTTTGCAATTTTCATTAAATTTCTAGCCAGGTTTTATTCTGCATTTTTACAATCAAAGATGGAGGAAGACATCATGATTGCCTCAATTGCGTTTCATTAAGTAAAAATAGGATTAATCAACCGATGATTAAAGTATTTCGATGAAATGTTACTTTGAAAATATCTGTTTTCAAATTTGCTTTTTTTTTCTTTTCTTCAACTGATAAATACGTGTAAAATATTTAATTTCAGATTTGGAATCAAATATCGAGTCACATTGGAAGATGCGTCAATTATGCCTACCGTTTCTGTATTTATTAAGAACATATGGACTTATACTATATTATGTCCTTGGTATGCGCAAGATAAGATACCAATAGGAGGATAGACATTTTAATCACATAAAAAGGGCCTATAGCAAAATAGAAAAATGACACAATTTTAGTATGTAGAGTAAAAATGGTGAAAATAAAAATCTTATTTAAACTTGATTAAATTCTGATCTATCGCAACTTGCGTGTTCGTCTTATACGAGGATAACGAAATCAAGGCCGAATAAAAATCATATCCGAGAGATGCGAAAGATACCACAGGGACAAAAATAAACTGACTACGCCATTGCTATTAAAAAAAAAGACCAACAGACAAAAAGACAAACAGACAAACAATAGTACACTAAACACAACATAGAAAACTCAAGACTGAGCAAAATTATAAGAACCCTACCAACAACCGGGTGTGATCGCAGTTGCTCTGGAAGGGTAAACAGATCCGACTGCATACTTGGCACCCGTCGTGTTGCCAATGTAAGTACAGACTCGGTAATAAATCTAAATCGGTAGGTCACATTCGGGGAAAAAAGGGGGCGGGATTAGAGTTACGACATTAGGTTCTCACCTGCTGTCATCTGGCCACGGGAACGGATATTCCATGTAACAGGCAAGATGGTATATACTAGTAAATCTTAAACGTCAATACAGAACCGGGGATATCGAATGATCGAGTTCGAAAATACAGACATCGTGAGGATGGACCAAAGGAACATTATGCATTTGTTAGGCAGATATATATCAAAATTTGTCAGTACCTTCTTGTTGCAGTAGGTAAAATCGACAATGATGACAACGTATGGAACGCCGTAACCTGCCTTATAAGAAGAAAACACAATGACATGATGTCAATGTTGCTTACGTCAATTCAAAACACTATAACATATGTAGTTACTTCATTATATTATATTAAAACTTCATTACATGATGCTAAAACTTCATTACCTGATGTGAAAACTTCATTACGTGATGTGAAAACTTCATTACGTGACGTGAAAACTTCATTACATGATGCGAAAACTTCATAACATGATGTAAATACTTCATTACATGATGCGAAAACTTCATGACATGATATGAAAACTTCATTACATGGTGTGAAATCTTCATTACATAATGTGAAAACTTCATTACATGGTGTGAAAACTTCATTACATGATGTGAAAACTTCATTACATGGTGTGAAAACTTCATGACATGATATGAAAACTTCATTACATGGTGTGAAAACTTCATGACATGATATGTGCTTCATTACATGGTGTGAAAACTTCATTACATGATGTGAATACCTCTTTACATGATGTGAAAACATCATTACGTGATGTGAAAATATCATTACATGATGTGAAAACTTAATTACATGATTTGAAAACTTCATTACATGATGTAAAAACTTCCTTGCATGATGTGAAAATATCATTACATGATGGGAAAACTTCCTTGCATGATGTGAAAACATCATTTCATGATGTGAAAGCTTCCTTACATGATGTGAAAACAACATTACATGATGTGAAAGCTTCCTTACATGACGTGAAAACTTCCTTACATGACGTAACAACTCTACGACAGATCCATGCACTCCAAAAAGTGAGTGTAGTACATGGCTGAAACACACTTTATACAAATGTATATTTAAAATAACTTTAAATATCAACGCAACAATGTTAATTCTGCAAATTTGCGAAAGCATTTGTTTGTTCTTCAGCGGCCATGATTCGAACTATTGGGTTATCGGGACAACACTTCCATCTGCACTGTGTCCAACGCTCTAGACCACTCGGCTACCTAGACTGAACTAAAAATTTATCTTTCGGTGTCTTTGTTTTAGTGCCTCTAATCGATCTTTTGAGTTGAAGTTGCAACTGTAAATTTTAAAGTTGTGTTGTAAGTTGTTTTTCGTAATGTTTTCATAAATTAGGCCGTTATAGTTTTCTCGTTTGAATGATTTTACATTTTTTTTTATGTCGGTCCTTTTATAGCGGATGTAAAGTAGTCAATAATTGCTTACTACCAGTCCACTTTATTTTAACTCTGTATAGAAGGCCGTACCATGTGTACGGGGTACGGTGGCCTTTACTAGTACTTGTTTACTATCACTTCATTTTAACTCTGTTGGATGGAAAGATTGATTGATTGTTGGTTGCTTAACCGTGACATAGTGGCAAATATTTCATACATGTTCAGGACGAAATAAAAAAAATAACGATAAATACAATAGATATCATGTTACAAGAGTCTGTCCGGGATGAAGGTTGGGGAAATTTCGAAAGTCAATGATAAATGAGTGTTGTATTGAATAGGGACAGAACTTTTTCATTGCCTGAACAGTCCACCTACGGACCACACAGTCAAAGGGTTGTTGCAAGCGGATTTCTTAACGTGCCGATCGAGAGTGCACTCTCTATACAAGGCATCGGATTTAGCATTTTACTGTCGGTCGGAAGAAGACCTGCGATTACCATATTCTATTCCCCAGTCACCCTTGGGGGTAGCACTCTGATGGATAGCTGTCTCATTGACAGTTACATCGCCACATTAACATTCATATATGTGCGTTTTTCAATAAAAGCGTGACTTTCAGACTTAAAAAATGGAAAATCAACTTGTCTTAAATTTTATTTCAAGAGTTATTTTGAATACCTCTATTATAGACCTGTTTGTAAACAAAAAGTGCAATCTTAATACTCTTTAAAATGATATTATTTTCATAATTTGTGTACTGCTTCTAAACACACATATTTTTGCAATTTTAAATGTTACGTAGTGGACATTTTGATGCGTTTCGTAGTTGACAAAACCGTTTCGTAGTGGACAAAAAGTTTCGTACTGAGTTGACATCAACCCTATTCTATGTTAATAAAAACATAATAAAAATTACATGAAACTAACCCTTGTTATTTGTTTTGCACGAATGTAATTGAAAAAAGAGTAAAAAAGACTGCATGGTAGTGGTAGTATCCACTACGAAACGTTTTTCTCCCATACTTGTTTCGTAGGTGACCGTTTCGTAGGGGACATATTCACATGTTTTATTTCCCCCCACAATCCCTAGGCCTATATTGCAATAGTAACAAGACTGATTGTATTCATCAAAGCATGTATTAAGCTGAACACTGATATTTTTTTCATGATTTTAAAACCAGATACTGATCGATCGAAGGTGATTTGACCCGTTTCGTAGTGGACATTAACAAAAATACGGTATCACTCTGGTCCATTTGATGTGCTCAATTTTTCTTACCAACAATTTAATTGCCGTTATAAAAGCATCACTTCTTTTGTAAGACCCTAATGTTTATATCTCTTACAAACAAAATTACATTGGTTTTATCAAACTGTTTATTAGCAAATTTTAATGACTTCGTTTCGTAGTGGACACTTTGTCAGGGACACACCTTCTGAAATTAAAAATCCTATGTTAAAAGCTGTTTATTAAAATATGTTGGCTCTAAACATACTTTTGAATTATAAAAGAACTTATATTAAGTAAAAATAACATTTATTTCTTCATTTTTTTACGATGTTTTAGAGTATGAATGTTGAACAAGCGGTCTAGGGACATGCCATTTTGGTTGTTTTGGACCATTCAGGAATCAATATCTTATCAATCCCTCTAAAAAAAAAAAACTGTTTCTTTGCTTAAAAATGTTAAATCTAATTCAATGTACTGACTGCACAAAAAATTACTTGCAAATATCAAACACATTTTTTTTAAAGTGGCTGGGACAAGAAAGTACGTTTTTTTTATTGAAAAACGCCCATATACATTTGTATATCCAATTAATTAAAAGTTCCCCGAAGTCACCATCATACTATACTATCACTTTTAGCGCTAGATCTGTCACGGAACAGAAGTTCCACAGGAATAAATATTACAGTAGATGCTAGTCCTAACGGAATAAACAGTATAGAATATTTGTTCCATCAGGTACAGGTATTATGACATTGTTTATATTAAACAAAGTTTCCACTGCCGGAAACTTCTGTTAGGTGGAACAAATATACGTTGACAAATCCACCCCTGATGCAATATTATATTGAATGTTGATAATGTCACAGTAATTTGAAATTGTCAGCCCCCTTTTTTAGCCGTTTGCCGTACTTCTCATTTCTATAAAGCTAACATATAGTACTCAGAACTGCTAATTCAATTCATTCTAAATATTACACTGACAAGTGTTGTAAATGAACATTAATGTTTGTGCTTACACACAGTCACTCAAACATTGCCAAAGAAACATAATTTTTTTCAATACCTTACACTATTTATTTAAACGGTCATATTGTTGGGGGGAGGGGGGTCAACTATAAGTCTTTATATTTATAAGATAATCTAAAACGCATTTATAAATTTCAGTTGTATTTAATCAATTATAAAAAATCCCCAATTTTCAAATTGTATTAAGCGTGTTTTATTCCGTTTACACAAAATCGATCAAATAATTCCATTGTAGACTGGGCTAAACTGGAATTCGCTTGTACCATACTATTACCGTAGTGATGGAAAAAAGTAAACTGTTTTCCATCATGAATATGCATATTCTGGGCGGAAACATTGGAATTTCAACCAATCGAAACTTCAACTGGGGAAACCAGTCAGTCGGTGTAAACGTGCTATACAATAAATATACACAAAAATGCAATCGATCGTCAAATATTTGAAATTTCAGTCGGTGTGTGCTACATCAGGAAATAATTCTTCTAAAAAATGGCAATTGGATTTATAGGTGCTGGCCGAATGGCACAAGCCATGGCAAGAGGATTTATTTCAACGGGTATGTAACGTGTTATTTTATAACCTAAGCGCCGGCATTTAAAGGGAAATAAACCAGTTATTTTTAATAATCAGCTGATTGAGATGTTGATGATGCAATGTTTCTTTGTGTCTGGAATAATTTCTGGACATTAATTTTATCTGATAATATTATTTTTAGTAAAATTACAAAAGGAATTTCTTATAAAAACAATAATTCTTTAATCTGCTTCTTTTAAACATAAAATGTATATTTCCATGTCTAACAGAGGGAATGATTGATACATGTATATATGTCAGATATATATGTCAGAGGAAATAGATAAGACATATACTTATGTTGATCCACAAAGGCTATTTATCTACTTTTAAAGGATTTGTGCTAATATCATTGATCTTTTATACAAGAATGACAGCATATAACATAAGGGGGAACATAAGTACATTTTCTTCATGTACATACATGTAGTTTTAAAATTAGTACATGTATGTGTAATATTTCCTACTGAGATTACTTAATTTCTTAGTCTGGATGGGGTTTATAGCATAGAGAATAATTTTCCAATACCTCAGAAAAATGGGAAAAAAAAGAATAAGAAAAATAGGTAAAAAAGATAAAGAATAGAAAATAAGGGGTTCTTATTATATGGTTGGTTGGAGCCCCCCATTTTTGGATGAAAAATGCATTTGAATGGGGACATATGGTTGGTACCCCTTTATCCTAGGTTTTGAACCCCCCTTTTAAAAATAACAGAATCCTCCCCTGAAATGCACATTTCCTACTTTTAATGGCAGTAACATGCAACACTGGATGAACCAATTGCAGGGGTGGTTCTGGCTTTTTTTTAAGGGGGGGGGGATAAAATAGGGGGGTTTCCCAACCCAGGTTTAAAGGGGGGTTAGTGGTTCCATCCAACTAAATGTCCCCATTCAAATGCATTGATCATAAAAAAAGGGGATCAACCCAAGGAACCCCAAGCCTCCCCCTTTTGGATACACCTCTGAATTTACATGTATGTTCTTCATTTTTAATGCACATGTCTTAAGTTTATTGCCTTAGTCTAAGTGATTGAAAATACAATCTATTGTTCATGTTAATTGAAAGTTAGTCAGTTAAATTCCACTCAGTTATGCCTCAACATGCTTAATGAAAATGATGAACAGATTTATATTGTTAGATTTAACATGAAATTTAAAGGTCAACTGTTCTTAATAGTTATCCCACAAGGACGAGGTGTGTCAGTGTAAGATCACCCCGATGGCCGGAGGCCAGAGGGTGATCTAACACTGACACACCAAGTCCAAGTGGGATAACTATTTTGCATTCCAGCTGTTTTAGATTAGACAAAAACCATTTACAATTTATAAAATCTAGTTCAGAACGCCACACAACCATTATAATATATACTTTATATATTACTATATGATGTATACCCTTTATGACCCCCGAACACGATGAGTAGATATCAAACAATGTCAACTCGCCCCACTTGCCAATCGGCCCACACTATATCGCCACTTTATAAAAAAATCGCCCCACTTTTGTTTACCGACTGGCCCCACTTTTGAAAAAGTGTAAAATCAAATTGAACAATCAGTCTGACAACTCACTTATTAACGAAAAAGGTTTAAACCCCACTAAATAAAAGTCTGCCAACTCGCCCCACTTATAAAAAGATCTTGCTTCCTTTAAAGTATGTCAATGTATGTTAAATTACTGTAAGTTCGTATCCAGTCGTCCTAGTGTAGTGGTATGTGTCGTGGCTTGATATGCTAAAAAGGTCTTGAGTTGGAATCCCAGCATATATGTAGGATTTAATAATGTCCCCAATGAAAAAATGTCCACCGGACACATTTTCATAGTGAATACTGTCCAAGGACAATATTTACTTACATGTATTTAGATGTGTCATGGACAGAATTTTCTATGAAAATATGTCCTCAGGTATGAAAAAGTGTCCATGAACATGGACATAATTCACTACCATAATATTGTCCAGGTGGACATTTTTTCACAGGACATTGTGTACGCAAAGGCATTTTTTGATATGATTAAAGTTTTAAATGATATCAATTTAAACCTTGTTATATGTATTTTATTTCGTTTGAAATAGGTTTTTCCCGTTTGCTATTAGTAGTATTATTTATAGATGGGAACTAGTATAACTAGTTCGGATACTGGTTTTGTAACAGTATGTACTATTTATAAGTTTGATGTTAGGTGCAGGAGGCACGAGGAAAGTTTTGGCGGTTTTTATGGGTGGGGTTTAAAGGTACTATATAAAGGTTTGGATTTAAATGTATAAGTATCGAAGGTGCTCGCAGTTACCTCGAATTGAAGTTGGTCACATAGGTATATGTGCAGTTGCTGCCATGTTTATTGTACGTACAGGCGTTGGAGGTATTAGCCGGGGGAAAAGAAACGATGCGAAAGAGGAACAATGTTATATGTCATGTGTTTATATATTGTTTCAATCGAAGAAATATGTACAATAAAGTAAAATAAAATATTGTATCGCAAGAGAAAATAATATGTTACTGCGAGCAACTAATCCTATATCTGTGTTTGTCTTGTTTATAGCCTATTGAATTTAGAGATTAAATGCTTTAAATTCAGACGAGCAGGGCAAGGGAGAATTTAATACTGAATGTATTTTACATGTTTTAACTCTTATTGCAAATTTTTATTAATTGTTACTTTGACATATAGAGCTGTCTCATGGCCCTCATACCATCCTTATCTTCATATGTATATCTTTTATAATATAATTATATACATGTATAATAATTAATTCAAACTCAAATAAGTAACAGATGCTGTTCAGTTTTATTTTCCTTGGAGGACACAATTTAATAACATTTACTACAAAAGTTGCTGTAAAATGCTCCCCACTTAGGAGACAGTATTTCATGGCAGTGGACATTATTTATTTTCTATTGCCTTCTTCTCTGACATAATAAATATAGTTAAGTTCTTCAGATTTGATTTTACACTTCCTTCTTATTGTTATTCTTTCATTGTCATTACCATTTGCTGGGAATTTCTAAGAACTTAAATATCTCTATACTTCACTTCCATCCATTATTTGTTTGTTTACATTTGTATATTAATCAATTTCTCATCAATCCTTCATATTTTAATTAGAATTCAAGTATAATAAAACTTTTTAATGACCTTTGTATTACTTCCCTTGGAGGACACAATCTAATAGCAACTTCTATGAAAATTTGTCCTGTGGATGGACACTATTTTATATCTTTTACAGTAAAAATCTTTCCATTTGAGGGACACTATTCCATGGCAATGGACATTATTAAATACCAAAATTCTATGAAAAACTGTCCATGTGGACACTTTTTCACAGGACACTATTATGTCTTACAAGTTACATATACACTGGATTTTTTCTACCTGAATTTTAATAGATAGTCTTTTCCGTATAATTATAATTAATTATAAGTTTTATAGTGGATTTGACATTCCCACCAAAATGTTACAGAACAAAGGAAAGCATGCATAACAAAGAAACTCAAACTGAGGTGATCTGGTTGGGGTGATCCGGCTCAGATCACCCCTGTTAGAACAAAGGAGCTAGGATGTAACTTTTGTTGGTGGTCTTGTAAAAGGATAGGGACTCAAAATATTGCAAGTTCTGTCACTTTACAAATATATAGCAGAAAACTGCCAGGGCATTCCAAAATTTTAGTAAAGTGCAATAATGAGGGTTGATCCAAAATTTTTTATAAATGGGGGCCCACTGACTTCCTAAGTGGGGGACCCTCCGGTTATGCTTCAGTGATTCTCTATATAATCACCCAAATTTTTCCCAGAAAAGAGGGGGCCCCCAAACCCCTGCCCCCCATTAATCAGCCTCTAATAATTGATACCTTTGAGGCTAAAGATTATGGCCAATATAAGTAGTAGGGGTGGATCTTGCATTTAAAAACAGGGGTGGGGTGCAACCATATGTCCCCATTCAAAAGGATCGATCATAAAAGAAATGGAGGTTCCAAATCCTCTGAAACCACACAGCAGAATTTCATGAAACATTGTAGATAATTAGGTCATATTGTATTATACATGTATGTAGCAGTGGCAGATCCAAATGGAGGGTTCGGGGGTTGGCCCTCCTTTGTTTTGGATGATCAATACATTTGAATGGGGACATATAGTTGGGACCCCTCTTTTTAAAATGGTTAGATCCACTCATGTGTAGATGTCATATCAACAGGAAGCTATGATTCATGTTTTTTTTCTAGGAGTTATGCCCCTTTTAATATGATATATAATACTGCAAGAGTTTTTAAGTGCAATACCTCCCCTGAAGCCACACTACAGAATTTTCTCAACCTTTGTAGTTAATGACAACATAATACATGTAATATGTAGATGTGCATCTCAATCAGAAATTTTTATCTGTTGACTTTTTTACATTTTGTAGGAATTTTGAGTCTTTGAACTTATATGACTTAGGAATCTAGTGAGATTTTGTTTCCCAAGCAACAATCGAAGATGCAATATTGTGGCATACGTAACCATAAATATACATTCATGACAGTTTAGACCCCAAAATGATAAAATACAGAGAAACAAGTTAATGGTCTAATTGGTTTTAAATTATTATAAAGAACTCAGATTACCGTGATAATAACTTATAAATTAATAGATAAATAGATCAATATAAAACGAAAAGATTGAAAAGTTAATGTTTTCATGTTTATATGATGCAATATCTCAATATTTGTACTTATAAAAAAATGGAATTATTTAACCTGGAACATGTGCAGAACAAATTACTTAGGAGGCTTAGTTCATAAGATTAACTTAACAATAATTCGGTTAGAAAAATGATGCAATAGAGAATAGGGCAAATATATTTGTTTACTGTAAAAAAAGGTTATTGATCTGACTTTGTTGTGGTGCTGATATCATTTAGGGAGCTACCATTTGATTTTTATGGGGGGGGGGGGGATAAACTAAAAAAAAAAAAGCAGGACCGAATAGAGTGAAAAATAAAAAGGCAGGACAGAGATTACAACTAAAAAAAAATGCAGGACATTTTTCATCCTAGCCCCCCCCCCCCCCCCCCCCCCCCCCTAAAAATCAAATGGTAGCTCCCTTACAATGTGATGAATGTGGTATAAATGTGAAATAATTTTCAAACATGCTTCATTTTATCAAATTTTTGGCACCATTCAGGGATGGGAAGAGAAACATGTACCTTGTTAAGCCGTTAAGCCAAATTTAATCTATGGTTTGATTTGGTCTTGGTACCTTCAAACAAATAATAGAAGACAGGTTTGGGAGGGGGAGGGGGGGTTCATAACTGTAGTCCTAAATTTTTTCTGCCATTCAATCCTAGTTTGTTAATACAGTACCAAATTAAAAGTAATTTTGGAGGCCAGAAATTACTGATTATCTTAACTCTGCATGATCCAATCACTGTTTGAAAGGAAAAAAAAACGTTGAAAATTGATGCTTTCTGTTTCTTCAATGTTATGTAATAGAACTTTTAATTTCCCTATTCAATATGTCATCTCAAACAACCTGTGTGAGAAAAAACAAAGGCCTAGGCATTTCTATAAATAATCTGCACTTAGTATGGATTTGATATTTACTGGAATAAATTCATGAAATTATGAATGAAATTTGTTTGAAAAATTGTGAAAAAACATCTACAGTAGAAAAATTACTATATGATGTGTAACATCTGGTACTTGTATAGAAAAGAAAAATAATTATATGTACAACTTTATAAACAGTTGCATCACCTTTATGCATAGAACTATATACATGTATACAGTAGGTGTAAAGAGTTCAAGAAACTGGAGTTTAACTTAAACTATAATGTCCAAGTGTGATACCCAGAGGTGGATTTAGGGTTGGAGGGGAGGTTACAGGACCGTGGGAGTATAACATGTATAATCAAATATATGATCCACATGTTGAAAAATTTTGAGTTAATTTTGATTTAAGGTTTGTTTAAAGTTATTCTCACTTGGAATGTACATGATGTACATTGGAGGTAATGACAGACAACCTTTTGGATAATATTCTATAAAGTTCCTATTGAGTGGATTAAACAAAGAGACATTATTACTTGTTTCTTACTTGTTCATTAAACATGAATTATCTCCCTTTTGTAAAAGAATTTGCATTGTAAGGAAGTAATTTATTGTATCAAATGTCTTTATACCAGCACAGGTTCATAAATTATTTTATGAATATGGGAATAGTATTGATATAACATGTATAATGTCAATATATTATGCTCCAGGATGACTTGGAATTTTACTAAATTTGTAATGTTATCTGAGGTGAACTTTGTCCTCTAACTTAAAGACATCATCATGCAATTGTATACATGTATAGTCCAAAGTCTAAGGTCATAAGCATTTCACTTTTTGAATTTACCTCTTTATATCATGTACATAAGAACACAGTTTAAATACAAATTCTACAGGAGATGTTTTTTTGTCTGAAATGAACATATTTTTTCTCTTATTTAACAATGTTTAAAATACAGAAAAAAGTCTTTTTAAAATTATGATATATTTGTGATTAATATTTTTAGGGAAATACTGGGTAACTGCATGTTTAAAGACAAATAATAAGAATTTATACACAAAAATCATATTTATTTTGATAAAAGAGTAAAAAATGGGACCTCATTTCAATTTTTGTATATATACATATATATATATTTAGACGAGTTGTATATATATATATATCGGTGCTAATAATGATTTCGCAGTAATGACATTTGATTGATTTTTGGTGTTTTAATGCCACTTTTAAGCACCTGCATTTAGGCTGTTTCGTGGCGGCCAGTTATTATTGGTGGAGGAAGCCTGGGTGCCCAGATAAAACCACTGACCTTCGATAGGAACACTGGCAATCCTAGTCAATTAAGATTGGGAGTCGAGTGCACCCAAATGAACGGGGTTCAAACTCACAACCTCAGTGTTGACTGGCTAGTGATTACAGCTGTAATTACCTAGACCACTCGGCCACCGAGGCCCCCCCACAGTAAAGACATGTCTCAAAATTATTTCAAACCATAGCATACATAAAGACCTGTACACATTTATGATTTTACATTAAAAATTGCATCAAAATAGTACCTCAGACTAGATTTTGACAATTATTAATTTGTATTTTTATCTGAAATAATAAGGGAATGACCAAAAGGTGAAACATTTTTGACCTAAAACTAAACCTTTTGTAATGTTTCAAATTGTATTGATCTGATTGATCTGTGCTCTATCTTTGTAGGTGTTATAAAGGCACAGAACATTACAGCAAGTGATCCAGATCCAAGAATGCTTAGGTTTTTAAAGGTAGATAAGAATTTAATTTTTAAAAAATAAGAAGATTGACAATTGTAATATATATAGCACTTTTTTCCAAAATATTTACCAAAGGAAAACAGTATTGCAGAAAAAATGCAACCAATAAAAAATCGAGAAAAAATGTCTATAAGTACCGGTAATCATGGTTATTGAGGGTAAAAGTTGGATAGTTTTTTTTTTTACTAAAAACCATCCGTAATTGACTATGATTGTCAGTTTTCTTGCAGAAGGTCTGCATTTCTACCTGCAGGGCTCTTAATCAGGTTAATAAGCAAACTTAGGAGATTCTAGAGGGGTGTTTTGTAGTTGGAACCAACCTTAATTGTTTTTCTTCGATTTTTGTTGTATTTTGTTTCTTATTTATGTGAACATTAGTTCAGGGGGTAACAGAACCCCCCTTTTCAAAATGACTGGATTTGCGCTTGCAAAAAATTGTCATTTTTTGTTTACAGAATCTTGGTATCGCAACAACACTAGAGAATACAGAAGTTGTTGATAGAAGTAAAATGATAGTTATAGCAGTCAAACCCTCCATTGTATCTAAAGTACTCAAAGAGGTCAGAGATCATGTGACTATGGACAAAATAATGGTATCCATAGTAGCAGGAGTTCCCCTGTCTGTATTAGAAGAGGTATGTCTAAATATTATAAATTAAAAATTTGACCTGGTAAGCATGAGAAGAACTGAAAATAAATTCAAGTACTGTAAATTCAAAAATTATTGTGTGCATTTATTATCACAATTTTGTCATTTTAGACTAAAATGTGATTTTAATTTTTGCGATATTGAGAAAAATCCTGTTTAATATTCATATAAAACATTTCAAAATGCGAGTTTAAATTATTGCGATTATTACCCTGTCGCATTTTCCCAATAATAAAAACATCGCAATAATTTCTGAATTCAAAGTAATAACATATGTCGATACCAGTGACACCAGTTAAACAACTACTGCTTTATATTATGCATAATTCAGTTTATTACATAATTTTGCTGCACAAAACCATTTCCCTTTCACCTAATGTTAAATTATTCGGTTATCTGCATAGCCTAACAAGTGGCCTTTTGGTTAATCACGTAAAGAAAAAAGCCAGCTAGATATACTTATTTAAAACTGATTAGTTTTTTTACCATAATAATTTTATCTGACAAATAGGCTATGCAAGTACAAAAATGAAGTACAAGCAATGAAATTACCAATAGCATTTAAGTTTGAAATTTATCAGTTCTCTCAAAAAAGACTGATCATGCTGATAGAGCCATAACTTTGTTGATTTTAAAAAATGATTTTCTTACAGAATCTACCACCTGATACGAGAGTTGTTAGGGTGATGTCAAACATTCCTGTCACTGTACAAGCAGCAGCATCTGTGATATCTCTGGGAGCTGGTGCCCTGCCAGACGATAGTGAACTTGTCCGGGAACTACTACAGTGTATAGGGATTTGTGAAGAAGGATCTGAGAGTTTGTTAGACGCAGTGACAGGACTGAGTGGAAGTGGGCCTGCTTATGTAAGTTATTAGTTTTTGTATGTTTAGTTTGTTAGTCTTAGATGTTTTTTAATTTTAGTTCATTTATATGTTTTGGAGTTTAATGTGACGTCCATTTTCACTGAACTAGTACACAATTTTATTTAGGGGCTGCAGCCGAGCGATAGAAGTTGTTCTATTATAATCAAGTACCAGAATGCCCAACCATAAAGATGGGTAACCTGTTGAAAAAATTATATACTCAGTAGTCAAAAATTGGTAATATGAAAAATGTTTATTAATTTGACCAAATATGGATGTCAGTTGATGCATCATGTGAAGTGATGAAGGTCCACATTAAATTTCAGTCATCTTGACCTTCAATAATGGGTTATAATTTAAAAAATAAATAGATAAAGGGGAGGGAAAATAATTATTATTTTCAACAGCACTACTTCTTTTGTTAGTTTGCATTGGAACCAAAAACATTTCCCACCTGAATTATTTTTTTTAGAGAATAAACTGACCATATAGTTTGATTAAATCCAATTAAATAAATTCCTGTCTCTTAATGAAAATTAGATAAAATAGGATTCTTTATATTGTTCCTGCATGTATAAAAGTACAATTTACATGATTAAAGTCTATAACCTGTGAAAATCTTGCAATGCTATATCAATATTCTTCATTTCAGGCTTTTACTGCAATAGAATCTCTAGCCGATGGTGGTGTTAAGATGGGGCTCCCAAGGGATTTAGCAATTAAATTAGCTGCTCAGACATTACTGGTGAGTCTTATACTGTAATGATATGAATAAAAACTGTAAGGGTTGTTCGATTGAACGTTGTCATCCTTTACTTCGCCTTTATCACCCTGCTCAGTTGCTTCATAATTCACAGCTTTGTTTTAAACATTAGCAAGCTTTATCAGCAACTTCACAATGTCTGAGGAGAAGTTAGCAGCGACGTCACAATATAAGAGGAGACATTATCAAGTTTACTTTTGTCAAGCATAAAACTGTCAAAGGGAGGGGGAAAAGACCACTTATAGAAGGATAAACATGATATAGTGTTTTTCATGTATGTATATAATGGTCTTTAGATATCGACAGCTCTACATAATGTGAAGCTTTTTTTATCGTTATCTGCTCACACTCACCAAAAAGGTTCACATTGTGACTTGGAGCTTATGCTTTATGATATCAATGTGTAGAAAACCCAATGATCTATACTTATCGGGGAAAGCACTATCAATTGGGTAACTATCTAAGTCCTTAATTTTATTGATATTCTAAGGGGAACTAATTACTCACCCTGCTAACTGAGTAAAAGTAACCTGCTTCATTATCAAGCCAATTTTTTTTTTAAAGTACTGCTTATGATTAAAATAAGTCAAAAATTTTATCTTTTTCCTGATGTGTCGCATTTTGACATTATGAAAAAACAGGATTTTACTTCATCAATGTTATCACCTTCCCCGTAACTGTATTATTATGCACTTAAGCAATATAAAATCTGCCTAGAGCCACTGCATGTTAGCTGATGGTTTAAAATTTCACATATCGCTCAATTGTACACAGAAAATTTTCATCAAATCTCCATATCACATTTTTTAGCTCACCTGGCCCAAAGGGCCAAGTGAGCTTTTCTCATCACTTGGCGTCCGTCGTCCGTCGTCGTCCGTCGTTAGCTTTTACAAAAATCTTCTCCTCTGAAACTACTGGGCCAAATTTTACCAAACTTGGCCACAATCATCATTGGGGTATCTAGTTTAAAAAATGTGTCTGGTGACCCGGTCAACCAACCAAGATGGCCACCAGGGCTAAAAATAGAACATAGGGGTAAAATGCGGTTTTTGGCTTTTAACTCAAAAACCAAAGCATTTAGAGCAAATCTGACATGGAGTTAAATCGTTCATCAGGTCAAGATTTATCTGCCCTGAAATTTTCAGACCAATCGGACAACCCGTTGTTGGGTTGCTGCCCCTGAATTGGTAATTTTATGGAAATTTTACTGTTTTTGGTTATTATCTTGAATATTATTATAGATAGAGATAAACTGTAAACAGCAAAAATGTTCAGCAAAGTAAGATTTACAAATAAGTCAACATGACCGAAATGGTCAGTTGACCCCTTTAGGAGTTATTGCCCTTTATAGTCAATTTTTAACCATTTTTCGTAAATCTTAGTAAACCCGTTGTTG
The DNA here is from genome assembly GCA_019925275.1 of Mytilus edulis. NCBI lineage: Eukaryota > Metazoa > Mollusca > Bivalvia > Mytilida > Mytilidae > Mytilus > Mytilus edulis. The sequence goes on from CM034362.1 coordinate 56,051,220, forward strand.
GGTTGCTGCCCCTTATTTGGTAATTTTAAGGAAATTTGGCTGTTTTTGGTTATTATCTTGAATACTATTATAGATAGAGATAACCTGTAAAAAGCAATGATGTTCAGCAAAGTAAGATTTACAAATAAGTCAACATGACTGAAATGGTCAATTGACCCCCTAAGGAGTTAATGTCCTTTATAGTCAATTTTTAACAATTTTCATTGGGCCAAGTTCATTATAGATAGAGATAATTGTAAGCAGCAAGAATGTTCAGTAAAGTAAGATGTACAAACACATCACCATCACCAAAACACAATTTTGTCATGAATCCATCTGTTTCTTTTGTTTAATATTCACATATACCAAGGTGAGCGACACAGTCTCTTTAGAGCCTCTAGTTTTATGTTATTTTGAATATATGTGTATATTTTTTTTAATTTTCAGGGATCTGCAAAAATGGTTTTAGAATCAGGTAAACATGTAGGACAATTAAAGGATGAAGTCTGCTCACCAGGGGCACCACAATAGCTGCAATGCATTCTCTCGAAAAAGCTGGATTTAGAGCAAGTTTAATAAATGCTGTTGAAATAGGAACATTAAAAGCCATAGAACTTGGACAGCAAAAAAAGAAAGAGATACTTGAAGAGCAGAAATTAGAGGAAAGCTTAGAAGAGCTGGAATTAGAGCAAAATTAAATAAATGCTGTTTAAAAATAAACATTAAAAGCCAGAGAACTTTGAATCTCAAAAAAAGAAAGAGATCCTTGAGCAGAAATCTGATGATATACCAATATCATAATATCAATCTTGTATTCATGTTTCTTTTCTGATATTTGTTCAAAAGAAGAAATATTCTGAAGTATCCAGAAGAACTTTTGTAAGGAGGAACAAAAAACATTAAATGGTTGTTGTTTGTTTCTTTTAATCATGTTTGTTAATCATTTATTGTTTTTGTACTTAGATCAAGCCATTATTTTTCTACATTGAATTATTTTTAATGTGAGGGCCGTTTAAAGCTTACCAAGGGTATGGGTTTTGCTCATTGTTTAAGGCTGTACAGTGACCTGTAGTTGTAAATTTCTACGTATTTGGTGGAGAGTAAAACTGTCTCATTGGCAATCATACCACATCTTCTTTATTGACATGATTTCTAAAACTTTCACAGACAAATGGCTATTTTTAGAACAAAGCTTAAGTTTAATAGAGGACATTCCTAGTTAAGAAATAAGTGTATATAAAAGATGTGATACTCAGAAACTTACGAATATACATTATCCCAAATGTAAAAAGTACAAACATTTCATGTAAACAATATATAGACATGGCAATTTTCATTTGCAGTTAGAATTATGTAAAGTTTATTTTTTAAGAATATATGTTAAATTAGGATTTTGAGTCTGACCTAGATTTTGTGGTTCACTGAACATAGAAATGTGATGAGATGAAATAAGTACATTCTCAGACCTGTATAAGTTATGGCTTAAGTTGGTGAAACATGAAATCATAGTAACAAAACTTAAAAAACATGTTCATCATGATGTGAATTTAAAAAAATATTTTGACCCAGATTTTGGAGTTCACTAAACATAAAAATGTGATAGCATGAGTGGGGTGAAAGGTCATTATATGGACACATCTTTTTTTTATTAATGCTTGTGATTTTTTTTTAAAGGAATTTGTGAAAATAAAGAAAATTTGAAAAAGTGCTATTTGTGTGAGTGTGGCTGAGTATAAAGGTTGTTACTAATTTTACAGCATTTCAATAGACCACTTTCGAGTTCATCCGTCACCGGAAAAAACTCGTCAATTATACGCGCTTTTATCACCGTCATTTGTGCGTTTAGGGGCGTCGTCACTTCCCTTCCAATGTTGAGCGAGTGGTTGGAAAACTATAATTCTATATTATACGAATTATTCGGCAAATTGAATTCTAAAAATTGACAATCAACACTGCTGTCATTAGGAAATTGTCAGTAAGTACCTACAGAGCAACCATTATTTCTAGTTTATCCTGCACAAAGACGCTTGATGAACGTAAATAGTGCAGGGATACAGGCGAGCCCCTCTATCTGGTAAATGACGTCATAAAGGCGTGTATAATTGACGAGTTTTTGCCGGTGACGGATGAACTCGAAAGTGGTCTATTAGTTTTGTTATTGTTTTTTACATAAATTCAGCAAATAGTTTTCTCGTTCTTATTGTTATGCATTTGTCATGGAACTTTAACTTATTGCTGAAGGTCGTAAAGTGACCTATAGATTCTCATCTTCTATGTCATTTGGTCTCTAGTTGAGAGTTGTCTCATTGGCAATCATATCACATTTCATTATTTTCTATGTATCCCATATTCATAAGCTAGATTTAGATTGTTATTTCATCATTTTTTTCATATTTAATGTATGTGATAGAATATTGATTGTTATTTACAAATGACATATTTTTGCATCTTAGAAAAAATCATTTAACCACACCAAAGAATTATATGTGTCGTATTTCAACAGCTGTTATTTACATTATGACGTGAATTTATGAAATATATGTTAAATTGTTACAGCATTATTGTATGAGGGTGTGGATGGGGGTCTACAAAATAGGGAAAATTGGACCAATGATGTAAAGAATAGACAAAATGGATCCAGAAATAAAATAATAGAGAAACAATTAACCAAAAATATAAAGAATGTAGAAAAAAGGACCAGAAATATTTGGAAAAGAGAAATATGAGGTGCTAAATTATAAAGTATAGAGAAAAATGGACCAAAAATATTAAGATTAGAGAATAATGGCCAGAAATTATAAAGATTAGAGAAAATGGACCAAAATTTTAAAGATAAAAGAATAATGGGTAAAAAGTATAAAGAATAGAAAAAATTGCCTAAAAAATAAAAGAATACAGAAATGAAGGACCCTCCCATCCAAACCCTCTTGTATTGTCACAGTTCAATCTGTTTATTTTACTTTTATATTATCAAATTTGTAGTACATGAAAGAAGTTTGATTGTAATGTAATGAACTACGCAGAGCTTGAGAATAGAGAATTATTCTATTTTTGACAGCATTATAGGGTATATGTGCGAATTATATTGGTGAAAATTGTACGAAGTAGATTTTACATTGAGTAAAATGTATATTCTATGAGGGATGATATTCACTAATATTCATGCAATAACCATTTTATTGTAAACCAAAGATTATTTTTGTAACTTATGATCTCAATGATTTGAAGCAATTTTTGTATTAGTGCAATATCATAAAAAAATATCATTTTGTGTACATTCTAACTAATTTGATGGGTTCAGAAAGAGTTACTTGTTTAATTGTTCAACTGAAAACCGTAGATAGAAAAGTTATGTTGCAGTTATTTAAAAAAAAATTTAAGATCCAAATTTAAAACCCAAATACTTTGTGACGCAGTTGTTACAGCATATCAAAGGAATGTCCACACTATTTCCAGTGTGAAAAATAAGAATATAAAATAAATGTGTTTTTTTGGGTATTGTTTTTTGAAATCCTTATTTGAACTATCTGTTTATGAAAACATTTTATATTTGATAGAATCCTATTGTTAAGTGCACATTTCAGTCGAAAACTAGACGCTAAATGTTTATGAATGTGATATATTGTGATAATTAAATGTGGAAACTTATCCTGTTTTGTTTATTTAGCCAGGTTTCATACATGTGTGTGTATTTTTCAGATCTTGTTTTGAAATCAGACAACACAGTTTCTATCCTCTAGTTATAAAATCATTCATTATAGAATCAATTTCATAACAGCGTGGACAACCACAATACCTATGTTGGTTATAATACTGAATCATTTACCTTTAACTTGTTTGTCATCGGCTATCAAAAACAGTGATTTTAGGCTCACTCAATCTGTCAGAGGACTTCCAGCAAGGATTTAAATAACATAAAAGAGTAAGATACATGCAGGTGCACACACAAGTTTAAGCCCTCTGCTAGTTATTCGTATTATTTGATTTAGGCGTTTAAAAACATTGGAGATCCCACAGTTTAAATGTCTATAACACGTATGATATGACAAATGGGTGTTACAGACGAATGTTCACCTCATCTGACCCAGTCAAATGATAATCTGAGCACAACAACAAGTAGTCTTGTCCATGCTGTTATGAAAATGATTCTATGCTGTTTGTATTGTTGATCCATTATAGCGAAATGTCAGAGATAGGGTGAATGATACCAAATGGACAAACATTCAAACTCATAAGTTGAAAATAAACTGACATTGCAATGGCAAAAAACCAGAAAAAAGATCAAACAAAAGCCAAACAACAGTATACAAAACATAACATACAAAACTAGAATCTTATCTTCACAAACCCAGCCAAAAAAAGGGGTGATCACAGGTGCTCTGGAAGTGAAAGAAGATCCTACTCCACATGTGGCACCTGTCATGCTGCTCATGTAAGTTCAAAGCAGGTATGGAGTCTCATAAGTTGACATATGAACAAGGGGTAAAAATGTCTAACCTTAACCAAAGGAAATCTCTTTCCCATAGGCAATTATTATTCATTGGGTAGGATTATTTTGTGGTTATCATTGGTAAACATGAACGGCAATTTTAAGTGTCCAAAGTTCAAACTTCTTATTATGTAAATATATACCTTATGATATGAAGTTTTCATCTGGCATATGTTCATTGTCATTGACCTCATTTTCTTTGTTCATGGATAACTTGAAAGAAAAGTAAAAATATTTGCAATATTAATTTTTCTCTTTTTATGCAAAATAGGATAACCATATTTGATATGTGCATACCTTGCAAAGTTCTCTTGCCTGTCGGACAGTTTTCACTTGACCTCATTTCACAGATCAGTGAACTAGCTAGGTTTAAAATCCATCTCTGATACTATAAGCAATAGGTCTACTATGTTTGGTATGTAATGGTTGTAAGTCCAACTGGCAGGTGTCATCTGATCTTGACCTAGTTTTTGTGAGTTGTTCTATTTTTCAATTATTATCAATAAGTTATAGGTCAATAATGGTTGGTATAATTAGAACGATTTTAGGGTGTACATGTCTATCTTGCAGGGTTCATTGGTCAATGATTTGTTTTTGTAATTTTGTCACTTCTTCATCATACTATAAGCAAAAGGTCAACTATATTTGGTGTATGGAATGATTGTAAGGTATACATGTATGTCTGGCAGGGTACATTTGACCTTGACCTTATTTTCATGGTTCATTGGTCAAAGTTAAGATTTTGTGGTTGATCTGTTTCTCGGGTACTATTAACGATAGGACCACTATATTTGGTGTATGCAATGATTGTAAGATGTACATGTCTGTCTGGCATGGTTCAACAGACTTAAGTGACCTCATTTTCATAAAACATTAATAATGTTAAGTGTATGGGATACAAGTAGTAACACCTTCATATTCCAGACTTTCAACATGAATTCAATGATAAGTAAAACAGGCGTGACATTTATGTGTGTGCACTCTTGTAGTACATCTGTTGACATCATTAGGGGGATAACTCATGGTGGGTTATCTCCCTTATTTACCAAGAAAGTGGTCATAATACTTTCATATTTTGCTGAGGACACCCCAATCTTACAAAATGATAAATATTGTAGAAATCTATTGGAAGTTTTTTTTCCACCTTAATATACAAAATGTATTTAATTCTATAACACTGGATGTTGCAATGAACTGATTTTCAAGTCTTAGTAAAAGTTGATATTCTATATGTGAAATAATTCTTGTATTTTCCCTCATCTGACATATTGCTTTAGGAAATACTGGTGCAAGTTGGCAAGTTTGGATATCCATTGACTTAGAAGGCCAGACAAACCTTGACTACAATTAAACAAAATCAGGATCTCTCAGCTGTTTCACATCTGATCTTTGGACCATTACGAAATTCACCACTGGTTAATTTCTCTTCTTACCCCCATGTAATTAACTACTTTTCATCTCTCCACCGTCAATTCAAACCCTTTTCTTAGCACCCTGCTACGAGATGAAGCATCGCTTCATCCCCTTTTGGAACTTTCTGCGTTCCAGTTGATTGGTGGAGTGTCCATGTCCATGGGGCTTGGCTACCCACTATACCAAGTGTCGTCGACAGGGCCTGGAGCAAAATTTTCCCAGCTGAGATACTGACTCCCAATGGGCAAACTTATATTATATAATAAAAGTGAAACTTTATCAAGCCTTTGTTATCAACAGCCTTATCAATTTGTCGAAGTACTTGCTTCAGGTTTAGTCATTTGTCTGGTTCTGGTTTTTATATGGTCAGTAATTGTGGTTCTTTATCTTGACAAGTTGAGAGACTGTAGCGTTTGGTTCCATGTTGTATATACATGTACATGTTTATATTGAGTATAATTTGGCACCAGCTGTTCCAGGGTTTAAGAGCAACACTTGAAGAAACTATCATATAAGAGGATCTCCAAATTTAAGTTAGAGGTCTTGAGGTAATCATGAGGCACAGTAGTATCCAGGATCACATAGAATGTGTTACGGGCATCACTTGGCATTCGTCATCCCCTATGTGCTTATATGTCATGTAGGTCTCAAGTCATCACTAGGCATCCGTCTATCAATATTACTTAAGCTGTCATTTTCCTCAAGGACGAAATATAAACTTGCTGATATAATTTTTGATAAGGTTAGAGAGTGCTTACAATGCAATTTTAATAAATATACTTCCAAGATGCATAACTCCATTGAAAAAAGTTGTTGGGCACTGATTTCTGAAAAAGTCCTAAACACAGCTGATAAAACCTTTGATATGATTCTTTTCAAATCTTGGAAGAGATGTTTATGTATATGTGAAAGTACAAGACCGGACAAGGCTGGCCTTTGTTAGTCCTGTATGTTTTTTTTTTAAATTTTAGTTCATTTATTTGTTTTGGAGTTTAGTGTCACGTCCACTTTCATTGAACTAGTACACATTGTTCTTTAGGGGCCAGCTGTAGCCCACATCTGAGTGAGGGATTATCTCGCCTTGTTGAAGAACCATTAGTGGCCTTCATCTTGTTTTTTGGCTCTTTGGTCAGGTTGTTGTCTAGATCTCTTTGACACATTTCCCATGTCTATTCTCAATGTTAAGGTATTTCTGCAAGGCATTGCAATGAGGACAAAAAGAGAGAAAGTTGGAGCAGAATAGAAAGCCCCAAAGTATACACTGATGTGGTTGCCATGAAAACAAAGGATACACATAGTCAGGATGTAAAAAGACAGGAAGACTTTATTTTTTTCTTTATTTTATTGTATAACATTGTTAAGGTTCTTTACATGCAATATGACACAATAGAAAAACATTTAACAATTTAACAAATAAACAACTAAAACTCATGCTTATTCTATAACAAATAGTACTTATCAAACTTCGGAAGAAAATATTATACATGTATATTATCTGAAAAGTGGAAAACTTTTGAAAAAAAAATACTTATGATATATAGTCATAAATTATACACACATGTACTGTGAAAAAAGGTATTAATGAAAATACCAAACTCCAAAATAACTTCCAAAAGGGAAAGGTACAAAAAACTTGACAAATCCATAACCTGAAGACTATATAAACCAATGAAAAACAACTGTCATATTCCTGACTTATTAAAGGTATTTTCCGAAGAATTCATGATTATTCATTTCGTACTTTTTTTCCAATTTTTTAAAATTAAAATTTATTTTTTTTAATTTTTGTTCCAATTCATTAAAACATTTGAACCCTGAATTAAAGTATTTGTCATTTTAAAAAATTCCTATAGACATGTATTCAAGATTTTTTATTGATATAGATGTGAATTATAGATATACCTAGTGTTGCTGACTTTTCGGTATTTAGATTTTTTACTTTGGCATCATCAATAATTCTTTCAATGAAATTTCTTAGTAGAATGATTTTACATAATACAAACTAAGAAATTTACTAAGAAATATAACAAAAGAAACAACAATAAATATCCTTCAATAAAAGAAATATTAATTCTAGCATACTACTAGATAATGTTAACTATCTTCAGCTTTCTTAAATCTATCTACTTCTTTTATATGAAGATTTATATCTGCAACCATTTTCCTCTTTACAAATTTAATATCAATGATAGAAGTATAAACTATATATACATATATAAAAAGTTTGTAACACAGAATCTGTTAGAATGAAAACAAATACAACAATAATTTCTTTTGATTCATACTATAACATAATCACAGGTAAAAATATAACAAAAATGAGGCTAAGTAAATAAAATTTAAAAGATTCTCATGCAAAGAGGTTCAAAATTCAAAGTTTAAAGGTCAAGGTTCAAAGTTTAAAGTTTAAAGTTCAAGGTTCAAAGTTCAAAGTAGTATTTACTTGACTTCACTGATTTTTTTCTCTCACATTTTTACATTCACCTTGCATTTGATTGAATGTCAATAAAAAATGCATTTGACATTTTATTATGAATGAAATACTGTAAACCAACTTATTATTTCTCTAATACCATTTTGCATTTCATGCGTGTTAGATGACAACATGACAACTAAATTTCTTGATTTTCTAAACTTTGTTATTTTTAGGGAATATACAACTTTCACATATTTGTATGCACTTTTATTATCTTTCACTTTGTTTTTCTACTTGCAAAAGTTGCAAAAATTAGTTGGTTTACAATAATAAGGATTCAACAAAAAATCTGTTGGACCTCTTACAGTATGAGATTTTTTTTATATTCAACATTAGTTGGCCTTATGGTCTAAAATTACACAGAGAAAACATTCGGTCTTGTAATGGTCATCTTCAAACCCCAAAAAAATCTGATGCAAAAATGAAAAAGCCACAATTTTCAAGCCCTATAAAGCATTCAAAATATTTAACAGAAAATAACAAAAAATCACATGTGTGGAAAAAATGGAATGTACATAAAAAGATTTTTTTGGATAAAAATCAATTAATTGGCAGATATTTTTGGGGTCAGCAATATGCATGAATACAAAATTTATTTTGTTTCCGTGAAAAATAAATCAAATGGAAGTGTTCTGCAACAAGTATGTCCAAGACATTTCAATAGACAACTTTCGAGTTCCGTCAAAAACTCTGGTGAACGTTATTTGTGTGTTTAGGGGCGTCGTCACTTCCATTCCAATGCTGAGCGAGTGGTTGGAAAACTATAATTATATATTGTACGAATATTTCGGAAAATTGAATTATCAAAATTGACAATCAGCATTGCTGTCATTAGGGAATTACCATTAAGTACCTACAGAACAACCATTATTTCTAGTTTATCCTGCACAATGACGATCACTAAGACGCTTGATGAACGTTAATAGTGCAGGGATACAGGCGACCCCCTCTATCTGGTAAATGACTTCATAAAGGCGAGTATAATTTTTTTAAGATCACATCTGAAAGAATACTTTCATCTTTATACATGTATATGTCAGACTATTATTTAAGAATATAGAAGATTTCTGCATTCAATGCTGCTGATTTGATAAAAATTGATCTAACAAAAAAAAGTGGTTTTACATGAAATCTATACTCTATAGTGGTAATGATAAACTAGCATTTTTGGCTATCACTATAAAATAATGTTATCGCACAAGGCAAACAGATTATAAATGGATATATTTAAATGATCTATAACAATGAAATATAACAAATATGTATGTCTATATGAAACTGGCCCTCTTTAAGACTAAGGAATAATACATGTAATACTAAATATTTGAAATTTTTGTTCTATATATAAAGTTGAAATTTGAAAAAAAATCAAATTTTCACATTGTGTTAAATTACTATTAAGTTGTTAGCGCATACTGTGATCTATTAAGGGCTGGTATATTTTCACATTCATGTTTATTTTTCTTAAAATATTTGCAAACCCTCAATCTTATCCAATTTTACTTTTTGTAAAATTAAATAAATTTCTGCAAATATATTTGTAAGTTTTTTCTTGTTTGTATTGAATAAATGTACAAATATAGATCAGTATAAAGCTCTAAAATAACTTTTTTCTCTTATCTACTATACATATATAAAATTAAAATATCTACATTTTTTAAACATTTAAAAAATAACAAAATGGAATTAAATGATAACAATAAAATCATAAATACATTTATAAAGTAAAGAAATAATAAAACATTCACTACAATTAATCATTTCCACAAATGAAACCACCTAGATTTTAAAATAACATTTAGGTCCAGTAACACAAGTTTATCATGCCCATTTGGATTGCGTAAAGTTAATAAAGGAAAGTTTCTATGAATTCATTATTATTTATATTTAAGGTGGTATCTAACACTACAGGGAGATAACTCTGTAAAATCAGCTAAACGTTTTAATTATGTTGTGTTGTTAAGGAAATATTAAGCTTCTCAATGATCAAAATTAGTGTTTGTCAAACTGCTATATAACCAGTGTAATTTTTCTGATAAATTGGTTGGTTCAAATTTTAAATTTTTTTTATATTTTTGTCAAAGGGGTAAAGTAAATACTTTGCCAAAATTTTGTGAAAATGAAACAAGCCAAATTAATTTCAGTGAAAGTGTTGGGTACCACCTTAAATAAAAATAAACTCCAATTTTCATAGATTTTGTTGATATATTTAAGAAAACCTTAGATGTAAATGTTCAAAAAGTACAAATTTTACATAGCCTTGTAAATCTTTGTAAGACTTTGGCAAAGCCCTGAAATCCATTATCAATAATTATACTTTTTTTTCTCAATCCACCAAAATTCGAATCTATTGTAGCGGGGTTGCTTCCCCTCCTTAGTACAGGTAGAACATATATAAAGCCAGTCTTAATCAACTGAGCTAGGGAATCGATTCTTTGGCTCAGTGGGTTAACGCACTTACTGTCACAGAGGCGACCAGGGTTCGAATCCCGGTGGTGACGATATGAATTTGTAGAGTAGATACGTGCTCTCCGGTTACACTATAATGAATCCGCAGAAAGGAAAAAAAACACATTTTTACTGTTTGAAATGTACTTCTACATTTCTACATACATGTGCATATAACAGGTTAGGTGGGAAATACACAAATCATAACTAAAAACAATGTATAATAACAAAAGTCCTGCGACTCATTTAACCAACATTCTTAAGATTACAATTGATCATAAGTTATACTAAAATGTCAACGACTTACAAGTATTTTTATTCGTAAAATTTTTTGGTGAAAAGAACCTCAGTATGATATTTACAATAAATCTTTATACATGAATATTGCATTTGTTTACACAACAGTTAGATTGGCCATTAGAATATAGCATCAATTTCATGTGAAATTAACATAAACAATATTTTGATATGAAGAAAAAAATAACATGATTATTTTTTACGAATTTTTTTTTCGTCTTTTCAAATCGAAGTTTTACCAATCTATGATAATACATATCAAAATATTCACTAGCTCGTGCAATACTACATACTACCGAGCACAAGATTCCTCAATATTAGTGCAAAAATCCTATAAAATATCTTAAATATAATTTTGGCATTTACAAAATCTCAACTTAATTCTTTAAATTATGATTTATTACAATGTTTCGATGGTTGTTTAAAGCAGAGATTAAATGATTTATCTTTGACAAAAGTTTTCTTCTAAAAGACAAATGAATTAAGGATAAAGTATAGATTTCATTTGCAATAGAAAAAATTTACATAAATAAGGAAACCTCAAAAACCATTTGAATCCAAATATAAAAAAGGCAGACTCAACACCATTAAGTACTATAGAATTTTAGAAAATTTGATTTAAAACGTGTCTCTACTTTTAGAGAAGTTGTGGATACAAAATGCACTTAATTAAGGATGTACTTAGGTGATCTAAAGTAAAATTAAATAAATCAAGAATTCAAAATTGATGCTTAAAGCTGGAAGAGTATTGCTAAGGATCAAAATAAGCAAAAAATATTGGTAGGTCATGGAGCTCCTTTTTGAGATATTTGATTTATAAAATTAAGAATCTGCTTAATTTTTGTCAAATGACCTGTTATGGGCTGTTAAGTCTTATGTTAAAAGATAAATAGGTGTTATGGGGCAAAATATTTTACATTGTATTGTATGGAAAAACACAGAGGAATCTGAACATTTGACACTTATTCCAAAACCTCACCTAAGTACAGCCTTAAAGTAACAAGTAGACAAAAATACAACTAATGAATGTAGTAGAATAGTACAAAATGTATAAAGAAGAAAAAAAATATCAATTCACTGAAATACACTGAATAGTGGTAATTTTCCTTACAAATCATAACCAGTACAAAAATTCTGCTTATGATAAGAATTAATGGTATCTTAATTTGTTTAAACAACAGAAAGATGCTTTATAATTGTAATAATGCTGTTTTCAAAAACACTAAAATTTCTTAAGAAATCAAAATCAGTTTCGTTTCTTTTTGCAAATGATTTAAAAAACAAAATGTTTGGCATCGAGAAAATATTTCCTCACAATAGGTACTGCAATATGCACCAAATATTTCCAGAAATTTCATATTATATACAATAAAGGGGTGGTAAAGGGTTGTTTTCGTGCAATGTGTTTTGCCATTTCTATTCACGTGCAGCCGTGAAAAAGGTTCGTTATTCACCGTGTTTCGTGACATCGGTAAAAAGATCAAAGTGCAAGACATTTTAAATTGTTCGTTCATCGTGAAATGTCAATTTTGTTTCGCGTTCTTCTGTGCAGATATCCCCCCTTTATGCCCCTCTTTAAATATTTCTACTGTATCCTTAAACCTCTAATATAGGGTAGTCAATATAGTTAAAAGAAGAAAATGCACCTAAGAAAAAACATTATCAAAATGTTTTACTGCGTCACTATGGGGTCTAACACATGGACTGCTATTACAATAGGTTCTATGGCAAGTTTATGACTTAATGTTTGTCTTTCTCCTTCTTTATCTTTGGTTTCTGTTAAATTTTTAGCTGGAGAACAAATTTGCATATTGCTGTCATCTGATTATAAATCATCGTCACCGATCGTACTAAAAGCATCATTCGTCACAACTCCTTTCTTGTCATTTTTCCCATTTCCTTTAGCTTCCTGTAAAGTGAAATGTAAATTGGAATTGTTAGATTAATTGGTGGTAGTTTTGTGTCAGTGGCAAATATTATACAGCATATTTAGGATGGTACATTATATGTAACATGATACTTTCGTCTAGTGCGTGAAGAGATTTTGTTTAGTGTGTGAAGAGATTTTGTCTAGTGTGTGAAGAGATTTTGTTTAATGTGTGAAGAGATTTTGTCTAGTGTTTGAAGATATTTTGTCTAGTGTGTGAAGAGATTTTGTATATTGTTTGGAGAGATTTTGTCTAGTGTGTGAAAACATTTTGTCTGTTGTTTGGAGAGATTCTGTCTAGTGTGTGAAATCATCTTGTCTATTGTTTTGAGAGATTTTGTCTAGTGTGTGAAAATATTTTGTCTGTTGTGTAGAGAGATTTTGTCTAGTGTGTGAAGAGACTTCATATGGTGTGTGGAGAGATTTTGTCTAGAGTGTGAAGATACTTCGTATGGTGTGTGGAAAGATTTTGTCAAGAGTGTGAAGAGACCTCATATGTTGTGTGGAGAGATTTTGTCTAGAGTGTGAAGAGACTTCACATGGTGTGTGGAGAGATTTTGTTCAGTGTTTGAAAGTTTAGAGTATGAAAAAAATTACCTTCTGTGTAAAATGCTTTATCTACTATGTCAAAAGATTTTGTCTATAGTGTGGAGATACTTTGTATAAATACACTGAAATAAAAATAATTTTATAATGGCTGACCTCTTCTGGACTAGGTAAAGCTGACTGTGCCAAACCCATGCCATAACTATTATCTCTCTTCAGCTGCACTTTCTTTGCTGTTCCTTTTGATCTATCCTGTGGCTGAAACCAAGAATATGAAAATAGTTACTTAAAATACAGCATATTTTTATACACAGATGCTTCTAATGTCTTTTATTGAACACTAAAAAATATAAATTTTTTGTATACATCGTGTATTTAGATTGCTGTCATGTTGACATGAACACCAACTATCTTTTTATTTATATTCATTAAAAATAATAAAAAAAAAAACATAACTTGGTTACATCTTATATAGTCTCACAGATGACAACAAATATAATTATTGTAACAACTAATCACATCCATTTTTTCTAAAATTACTAAATTAGACCCATCGCTAGGGTTTGTAATTACATTAGCAACAAGTGCCACCGGACCTGCTAACCCATTCCAGGGAATCTTAGATTGCCCTCAGTACTAAATTAGACCCATCACTAGGGTTTGTAATTACATTAGCAACAAGACATAGTGCCACAGGACCTGCTAACCCATTCCAGGGAACCTTAGATTGCCCTCAGTACTAAATTAGACCCATCACTAGGGTTTGTAATTACATTAGCAACAAGACAAAGTGCCACCAAACCTGCTAACCCATTCCAGGGAACCTTAAATTGCACTCAGTACTAAATTAGACCCATCACTAGGGTTTGTAATTTCATTAGCAACAATACAAAGTGCCATCGGACATGCTAACCCATTCCAGGGAACCTTAGATTGCCCTCAGTACTAAATTAAAGAACCTTAGTGAGCACGCTCACATACCCCATGTCCCCACATTGTCATTGGAGAAATTAAATAAGTATAAGAAAAAAAATTGTATAAGAAAAAATATTGAATAATAATTTCCTGTCAATATACATAGTATGTCCTTATTATCTACAAAATTTCATGAAATTCTGTTGTGTGTTTTCAGAGGAGTTGAGATGACAAACTGTTGCAGAAGTACATTGAAGCAAATAAGTTCAAAGGGGCATAACTCCTAGAAAAAAAATTGAATCACAATTTCCTGTCGATATGCACATCTACATAGTATGTCCTTATTATCTGAAAAGGTTTAGTGAAATTCTGTTGTGTGGTTTGAGAGGAGTTGTGATGACAAACTGTTGCAGTAGTACATTAAAGTTAATAAGTTCAAAGGGGCGTAACTCCTAGAAAAAAAATTGAATCGCAATTTCCCGTCGATATGCACAACTACATAGTATGTCCTTATTATCTGAAAAGGTTTAGTGAAATTCTGTTGTGTGGTTTGAGAGGAGTTGCGATGACAAACTGTTGCAGTAGTACATTAAAGTTAATAAGTTCAAAGGGGCGTAACTCCTAGAAAAAAAATTGAATCGCAATTTCCAGTCGATATGCACAACTACATAGTATGTCCTTATTATCTGAAAAGGTTTCGTGAAATTCTGTTGTGTGGTTTGAGAGGAGTTGCGATGACAAACTGTTGCAGTAGTACATTAAAGTAAATAAGTTCAAAGGGTGTAACTCCTAGAAAAAAAATTGAATCACAATTTCCCGTCGATATGCACAACTACATAGTATGTCCTTATTATCTGAAAAGGTTTCGTGAAATTCTGTTGTGTGGTTTGAGAGGAGTTGCGATGACAAACTGTTGCAGTAGTACATTAAAGTAAATAAGTTCAAAGGGGCGTAACTCCTAGAAAAAAAATTGAATCGCAATTTCCCGTCGATATGCACAACTACATAGTATGTCCTTATTATCTGAAAAGGTTTCGTGAAATTCTGTTGTGTGGTTTGAGAGGAGTTGCGATGACAAAAAACAGGACTGACGGACTGACGGACGGACGGACGGGTCAAAAACATTATACCCTCCGCAACTTCGTTGCATGGGGTATAATTAGACCCATCACTAGGGTTTGTAATTACATTAGCAACAAGACAAAGTGCCACCGGACCTGCTAACCCATTCCAGGGAACCTTAGATTTCCCTCAGTTATTGGTGGGGTTTGTGTTGCTCAGTCTTTAGTTTGCTCTGTAGTGTTTTATTTGGTTTTTCTTTTTTTTTTCATTGTCAGTTTGATTCTCGATTTAGGAGTTTGAATAGTCTGTTGGTGTCTTTCCCCTCTCTCTTAAGGGGGCTCCTGGGTATAATTCTAATTTTTTTTCTAATATAGGATTTCACTATATTTTTTTATAGATAAACTTTATCATATACTAAAAGAAAAATGAAATAAAAAAATGGGATCACTGTTCATTTAAGCTCACAATCTGCCTCCGGAAGAAGCATACATTTTTGTTAATGTCCTTTTTTTCTGTTGAACTAATAGGAGAAATAGATGTAATATCGAAATAAAAAAATAACCTAATTACAGAAATCGCTTAAATTTTACAATTATTTAGTTTATGTACAGCTTATATGAAAACCAGATGCTCGGCATGGAGCAGCTATATACGACCGCAGAGGTTGAACCCTGAACAGTTGGGGCAAGTATGGACACAACATTTAAGCTGGATTCAGCTCTAAATTTGGATTGTGATTAAATAGTTGACACAGCATAGGTTTCTGACACAGAATGAATGTGGTCTAATGAACTTAAAATATTTTTTTTGCCTTTGAGCAATTCACTATGCTGTTGAATATTAATCCTCTCAAAAAAATGTTTGAAGTAATTTTCTTTTTATTTGTGAAATCTGAAATGAGAAAAATTTAACCCCCCCCCCCATTTTTTTTCACATCCCCCTTTCCCTTTTTCCAGAACTGATCTCAATTCAAATTCTTAATGGAGTTTGCAACAATAACTACTCATTTAAATACATCATAAAATATTAAAATGTAAAATAAAGTGCTTGTTATCACTGAATGGTAAAGATTGTTTTAATTTATCAGTTGGTAGTAAAAGTGAATATACATTGTATATTGTATAAAACAATGATTTAAGTTGATTCAACTACTATTCTGGACAAAGAAAGATAACTCCAATTGAAAATTTCTTGCTATTGCACAATATTGTGCAATTAGATATTTCTTGCTATTGCGCAATACTGTGCAATTGAAAATATTTGCTATTGCACAATACTGTGCAATTGAAGATTTCTTGCTATTGCGCAATACTGTGCAATTGAAAATTGCTTGCTATTGCACAATACTGTGCAATTGAAGATTTCTTGCTATTGCTGAATACTGTGCAATTGAAAATTTCTTGCTATTGCACAATACTTAATATAATAATTTTGGATCCTGATTTGAACCAACTTGAAAACTGGGCCCATAATCAAAAATCTAAGTATGTGTTTAGATTCAGCAGATCAAAAAAGCCAAAGAATTCAATTTTTGTTAAAATCAAACTTAGTTTAATTTTGGACCCTTTGGACTTTATTAAGAATCTACATGTACACAGTTAGATTTGGCATATCAAAGAACCCCAATTATTCAATTTTTGATGAAATCAAACAAAGTTTAATTTTGGACCCCGATTTGGACCAACTTGAAAACTGGGCCCATAATCAAAAATCTAAGTACATTTTTAGATTCAGCATATCAAAGAACCCCAAGGATTCAATTTTTGTCAAAATCAAACTACGTTTAATTTTGGACCCTTTGAACCTTAATGTAGACCAATTTGAAAACGGGACCAAAAATTAAGAATCTACATACAAAGTTAGATTCGGCATATCAAAGAACCCCAGTTATTCAATTTTTGATGAAATCAAACAAATTTCAATTTTGGACCCTTTGGGCCCCTTATTCCTAAACTGTTGGGACCAAACCTCCCAAAATCAAACCCAACCTTCCTTTTATGGTCATAAACCTTGTGTTTAAATTTCATAGATTTCTATTTACTAATACTAAAGTTATGGTGCGAAAACCAAGAATAATGCTTATTTGGGCCCTAATTCCTAAACTGTTGGGACCAAAACTCCCAAAATCAATCCCAACCTTCCTTTTGTGTTCATAAACCTTGCGTCAAAATTTCATAGATTTCAATATACTTAAACTAAAGTTACAGTGCGAAAACCAAGAAAATGCTTATTTGGGCCCTTTTTGGCCCCTAATTCCTAAAATATTGGGATCAAAACTCCCAAAATCAATCCCAACCTTCCTTTTGTGGTCATAAACCATGTGTTAAAATTTCATAGATTTCTATTCACTTTTACTAAAGTTAGAGTGCGAAAACTAAAATTATTCGGACGACGACGACACAAGACGACGCAAACGTGATAGCAATATACGACGAAAAATTTTTGCGGTCGTATAACAATAATAAAAAATATAGGTCACCGATGAGTCAAATAAGATATTTCAAATTTAATGCCAAAAAAATGGCATTTTTGCACCAAAGGGAGATAATTTGGAGCTTTTTCAATGATATACACATTTTAAAAGTTATCTTGGGCCTAACCGGATCGATTTTTTGGGTTGATTTTTTTACCATATCATAAAGTAATAACTAATAGTGTAATAAATAAAATTTGTTATGAAAAAATAAAGGTTCAATTTTTTGCTGAAATTTTTGTACCCACGGGCCACCTTAAATACGTAATATTACAAGATTACAAAAGATGTAATTGCGGTTTGCGATTTGTTATTATTCATGGATTTTGTGGGTTGTGGTTAAAAATATAGTTTATTTGTTAAAAAGTACACATTTTCTAAAGGCTTAAGCAAATCCATGATTTAATGATGAAATAAAATATCCTCAAAAAATAGGAATTGTCCTCCATGACCCAAAATTTGTATTAACACAAATAATTGAATCAACAGTATATCTACTATAAACTACTTACTCGTTTGATTTTCCTGCCTTGTTTTTGCGAGATAAGTTCGTCAACCATGGACTGTAAACACATACTCATTAATATTGCCTGAAAAGATATGAATATTACATGTACCGTCGTACATTCAAGAGGTGTTGTATATCAGAAAATAGTAAAACAAATATACACATACATATATGTAAGACTCAGATCGATGTCCAGTCTCTAATCAACATCCATTGCTCAAATAGACTTCCAAATCTGATGTCACAATAAAATATCCTTACAAATCGGTGGCCAATTTTATGCCTATCTAATCGACGTCCATTTTTTGGCTTCTCTAATCCACGTCCAATTTCTAGCCACTCTAGGTGTTAGACCACCAATTAATAGTCCCTATCTGTTCAACCAAATTTTGCAATTTTCACAGCTTTCTAAATATTTTACCTTAAGTTTAACTTCATAGAAACCAGGTATATCCTGAATTGTACATGTATCAGCTTTCTACATGCCAATTTTCAAAATATGTTTAAAATCATATAATAAAGAAGAGGTCTTCCGAATAGAGGTACCACTAAAAGTAAACCCTGGTTTTCTGGAAATCTTAAATTAGTATACTATGGAGTCCATTAATCCTCAATTTTGAATGCAAACAAGTAAAATTTAGCCCAAAATGGTCTTAATATATTTCTCTTTCACTAAAAGTTTCATTTCTGCCAAATTGTTGGTTAATTTAAGTAAACGATGACATCAAATGCACTATTTTTTGTCCGAGTAGGCCTTCTTTCACATACGTTCTAAATTGGAGGGGGTAATTAGTGGTCTGACACCTCTAATCAACGTCCGTTCTGGACACATAATACAAAGTTGACCAGAACCGACAGTAGCCGAAATCTTAAGACCTTTAAACAAATTATGTGTGACAAAATGATTTTTAAAGATTTATAACATACTAGACTAAATATGTAAACAGGTTGAGATATTTTGTGTGTTATCAAAATGTAAAGGTTTGTGGGTAATTTCATTTTAAAAGCATTTATATATAGATTATTACATTGATACGAGTGGATTATCGGATTTATCCAATCGAGATAGTTAAATAATAAATTTTAAAGTCCGAGTCTCTGCGATGACTTTACAATTTATAATTTAACTATCGAGATTGGATAAATCTGATAATCCACAAGTAACTATATAAGAATCTGTTTCTCTAATGATTAAAAAAATCATAATCTTTTTTTGTTAACCGAAAATCCCCTTCGAGTGCCTTTCACATTGCACGAAGTTGTCAATTTCATTAACACCTGTTATGGCATATTTTGATTCATCCAGTTAGCTAAAAAGGTCATGACCCTTAACATCATCCAACGATCTTCTGAGATCACCAGCAACCACACGTTGATTAAATTTTTTTATACAATGGGTTCGGAAAGGGATAAATTTCCATAGATTTAGAGAAATGATGTTAACATTTTGTTATTGGTTGATTTCCTATTGTCTAGAAAAATTTTCACCAAACAAAATGATTTTGAAAGTTATACCCAGAATGCATTATTCTATAGCAGTGACCCCATCTCCATGGGGGATTTTAAGCACACAAGGACTAATGCATACCTATACATGTCATTAGTGTACTTAATTAGAACATGTATGATTTTGAACAAGAATGCATGTGTTTAAATGTATTAATCACTATTCTGAATGCCTTGTTAAATGTATTTAGTATGCACAATTGAGTTTATAAGGATCTGATCAACACCTCTTATGGAAGATATCCCCCATAAAACAGAACAGTTGGCAGGTCTGTGTGACATTACTATCACACCCATATCTGACATAGCATTTTGAGATAGTGTAATTCCTACCTGATCTGTTTTGATACTAATCCACTGTAAACAATCTCTTGACATTAAATATTCAAAAGCAAGTTCCATCTGTGGAGGTTTGGTACTCTCACCATTTCTCTCAGCAAACTGTAAATAAGTATAGTTATTAAAGACTCTTTTACACCTATACATGTACAAACATGACAAAGGAAGAAGTCATTACTTATAATTATGTATATCAAAACTGTTTAATCAGAAACTAATGTGTGCATTTAGGAGATAACAGTATTGTATTTTAAGCTACGAAGGCGTCAAATCCCCAATTGATGCCGTCAGAGCTTAAAATACAATATTGGTATCTCCATTCTAAGGAAACTGACAGAAAACAACGTTAAACATGTAATTAAAATCTGTCATATGCCGTCTGCGCTTGCGCGTATGTCCCATAGCATCAATTGTCAATTGATGCCATGTAAAAAAGTGACGTTATCTAATCAAAATGAACGTTACAAACATTGTTGCATTAGAATTTTTATTGCAAATCACTGATAAATGGTAAAAATGTGAGACTCAATTATTGCTATTGCTAACATTTTGTGAGCAAAATTATTCTTGAAAACATGATTTTTTTTTTTATATAAAACTGAAATCTAGCCCTGTTGTAAAATCTTGAATATTTGGTTGTTTTTTATTGCATAGTCAGAAGCCATAGACCGTACTGCTTACAACCCTTGATAAAAAAGTTATTTTGTTTTTTGGATATTTATAGGCTGGGCACCGTCATAAATACATCACAATAATACCTGATGGTATACAGTATGGTTCGAATTCATATCTGAAACTGTGTAACTGAAAAGAATGTTATAATACCATCATAAATTTTCTGCTTGTTCTGTTGAATGTTGGACACACTTGACTAGATTTACAACCATTATAGGGGGTCTCATTGGAGGGTTCCGATCCCGGATCCCGCTTACTGTTTTGTCAGATTGCTGTATCCCGCTTACACTATATACGTAAGCAATTCTCATTTTTTTGTCATTTTCCTGGTCCCGCAAGACCTCATTTTCACGACACAATAATTTGCTTTCACGTGTCACGCTTACAAAAAATCGGCAATCCTGCGTCACGCTTAGACCCCAATGAGACCCACATTATAATTACCTTGGCAACAGAACTGGTTATTCTCCAGCACTTTATTCTGGTGATTTTAAAACTACCTTCTTTCACAGAATTCTAAAATTGAAGCAAAATGTAGAGAAGTTATTAATATAAATTTATCAAAAAAGAGCAGAATCTTTCTTCATTTCATAAGATGTGAAAATAATAATTTCAGTTTCAATTCTTATTTGTCATGGAAATAATTGCTGTAGGTCATATAAAAATCTAATACAGTAATCAATTTCACACTTAATCTAGGGACGTACTTTGACCTATAATGGTGTACTTTTACCAATTGTGACTTGGATGGAGAGTTGTCTCATTTGAACTCATACCACATCGTCTTATACCTATTCTCAACATTTTGGAAAATGAGCGAAATATCAACTTTTCTTATACAAGAGTGCACACACTGAAATGTCTCACCTTCTTTACTAATCATTGATATTATGTTGATAGTCCTAAGTATAAAGCTTTATTACAACTGTCACATAAACTTAACATTAACCAAGATAGCTAAACAAAGACCAATGAACCATAAAAATGAGGTCAAGGTCAGATGAACCATGCCAGGCAGATATGTACTGCTAACAAAGCTTCCATACAACAAATATAGTTGACCTACTACTTATATATTAAGAAAAATAGACCAAAACACAAAAATTAACACTGTGCAATGAACCGTGCAATTGAGGTCATGGTCAAATAAAACTTGCGGGACTGACATATAGATCATAATATATTTCCATACACCAAATATAGTTGACCTTTGGCATATAATATTAGATAAAAAGACCAAAACTTAAAAACTTAACTTTGACCACTGAACCATGAAAATGAGGTCAAGGTCAGATGACATCTGCCCGCTAGACATGTACACCTTACAATCATTCCATACAACAAATATAGTAGACCTATTGCATAAAGTATGAGAAAAACAGACCAAAAACAAAAACTTAACTATAACCACTGAACCATGAAAATGCGGTCAAGGTCAGATGACACCTGCCAGTTGGACATGTACACCTTCCAGTCCTTCCATACACCAAATATACTAGCCCTATTGCTTATAGTATCTGAGATATGGACTTGACCACCAAAACTTAACCTTGTTCACTGATCCATGAAATGAGGTCGAGGTCAAGTGAAAACTGTCTGACGGGCATGAGGACCTTGCAAGGTACGCACATACCAAATATAGTTATCCTATTACTTATAACAAGAGAGAATTCAACATTACAAAAATTCTGAACTTTTTTTTCAAGTGGTCACTGAACCATGAAAATGAGGTCAAGGACATTGGACATGTGACTGACAGAAACTTCGTTACATGAGGCATCTATATACAAAGTATGAAGCATCCAGGTCTTTCACCTTCTAAAATATAAACCTTTTAAGAAGTTAGCTAACACTGCCGCCGTAGCCGCCGCCATAGCCGCCGCCGGATCACTATCCTTATGTTGAGCTTTCTGCAACAAAAGTTGCAGGCTCGACAACAAAGTAGCTTAAGAGACCTTTCGAAGAGCAAACCAATATAGTGCCTAAAAATGAGATTGTCCAGCCTAGGGCAGTCTCTTTTGTCAAGATTATCAACCAATAAGGTCTTTAATAAGTGGATGCTTTGGAAGAGGTTATTGTGACAATGTTTTTCTTCTATTTTTGTGTTTGTTTTAAAAATAAAATTATTCAGAACAATATAGGTACAAATACTAACTGCTGCCATCTGTATTCTGAAATTCATTTCCCTTCCCCCTGTACAAATCAACACCCGAGAATTATCCTGGGGGTAGTCTGTAATACAAGGCTTAAACTGTATGTAACCATAGTACTTGAAGGTCCTCACTAACCGCAGGTACTGAAATAAAGTGAGAATATTAGCTAAAGTAAATGTGACAAAATAGATAATAAAACTGTGGATTCATTTATTTTTTTCGTGGATTGATGAAAACTTACATTTTTGTGGATTGAGGAAAACTTACATTTTTGTGGATTGAGGAAACTTACATTTCCGTGGATTGAGGAAAACTTGAGGAAAACTTACATTTTTTGTGGATTGAGGAAAACTTACATTTTTGTGGATTGAGGAAAACTTACATTTTCGTGGATTGAGGAAAACTTACATTTTTCGTGGGTTTTTGATTTCATGGTTTTATCAACCTCTGTATATAAAATGTCAGTCAAAAATAAGAGACAAACATGACAAAAGCACTTTGATACCATGTGGAATTCATTTAAAGTATTATTTTTATAATTCAAAATGTCATTTATTTTTACAGATACTTATTGTCAAACCTAACATAAAATATTATTGTATCTAATAGCACAATTTATTATGTACTGAAAATCTTACAGGATATTTTTAACCTCTTCCTTTATTTATGAAATTCTTTACAATTCTCAAGTGCCACACAGTGGTACATAAACATTTAACTCTAACTATATTTTTCTTCTGTATTTTTTTTGCTTCTTTCTTTTCATATCAATAGAAAAAAGGAATTTACAACAATGTTTATTGTCATAAATAAATTATATATTCAAATCTATCGCTAATATTACTGTATTTATTTTTGATGTGTGTGTATTTGTTGTAAATCTTGTAAAATAATAAAAATTATAAATAAAATCCTTAAAAAATGTTTATTCTTTGAAGCTTTGAATTTGTTGTTTACCTGTACCACAAAAACCACGAAAAATTGGTATCCAACGAATTACAATGAATCCACAGTCATGATATTATTTGTGTGAATTTCTTTGTGTACACAATAAACAGATTATATAAATCTGATCAAATCCATAGAAATATCCGTTTTTGAAAATGTGTTTATTAATGTGAAAAATGTGACAATATCAGATCTGGATATTGAAAATTAAACTTGCACAAATGTTATCAGAAGTGATTTCCTTAAAACGTTCCATTGCATTTATCAGATCTTGCATTTTTGACCAAGTAAACAGTGATTCACAATTATAAATTCAAGCATTAATTTCTGAATTTACAAAATACAAAAAATCTGCTTATACATAAGTGACCTTCTTTTAAATAGTTTTGTCAAAATTTATAAATAAAGAAGCACACTTTGTCATAATTTTGAAAGCACTTCAAAAAGCAGACCATGAATGGTTGTTTTTTTTTGTTTGTGATATTTTCTTAAAAAGTGTTACAAAAAAATCCATCATAACATTTAATACAAAAAATAAAAATTCTAATAACCTAACGGTGTCAATTCTACTGTAAAAAGATATGCAGTGTTGTGTGTTGAAAGATTTATAAAATTCTTACTACTGAATATTTTCAACACTATAACTTGAATTAATAATTTTTTTTATGTTTTTGTTTTAGTCTTAATACATACTTAACCTACTATTTTTTTAACCTCCTCTGCTGTTAACGTTGCTAAATGTTTCAGTTGTTCTTTTGTTCCCAATGTCCATGACCTTTCTATATCATTTACAGCCTATATCAAAATTTTAGAATATAACTTTTCAGAAATTGACATAAAGCTTGTAAAATCTAACAACTAATATGTTTCATTCATTTACAGTTCAACTGTGATGTGTTAAATTTTCATGAGTGTTTTTTGCCCCATTAATTTGGCAATCATATAATTTTATTATCCTCTTTCATTAGGAGTAAGGTTAATAAGGCCCCATTTTGGCCTGAAATATAAAAGTGTTTCACATAAATAGCAGAGAGGGCCTAGTTTCAGAACCAACTATCTTGTCTGAGATGTAATTTGTTAAAACATTAAAAATTATCAGGGGCGGATCCAATACTTTTCCTAAGGGGGAACCCGCTCCAGTCATGCTTCAGTGATTTCCTATATAATCAATCAAATTTTCCCCCCCCTTTGGATCCGCCTGATGATAAACGATTATTTTGTTGATTCATGAGCTTTATGTTTCTTGTCTTGACAAGAATTGAAATTGATGTGTTGATGCAAAAATGTTCCTCAAAATGCATCATACTTTTTTTAAACATAAAATGTAGACTTCCAGATGAATTTTGTGTTTATTGTGCTTTTGGATTGCGGTCTTGTAGACAAATACCCCAAATATCCTTTTGTTTATATTCATTAGTTGTAAATAAATAAGAAGAGTTTGATGATGCCTGCACTATATTTTGCCGGTCATGGAAATTGATGTGTTTTCATTGAATATAAAAAGCATGAATATTTTCTCAGTTTGTATGACATTATCAAAAGAATGTTTATTCATATGTTCCTTTTCTTCATAAAAAATCACCTATTTCCTAATATTAATAGACATATTTACACTTGTATGCAAATTTGTTTCCCATTACGTAAAATCACACAGGTTCCCGTAAACTTTGACATCATAATTCAAAATATTTGACGTCACAATTCAAAAGTGATTGTTGCTTGACGTCAAAAGGTGATTCGGAGTAGATCTAAGGTCATTCGGAGGCAAGATTCAGCTAAATACCAAAAGTGTAAATACGTTTATTATTTTTACTATGGTTTATTATTACTATCACATTATAAAGATTTCATTACATACCTGAACGTATAACAGATTCATTGCAACTTTATTTTCTAACAAATCATCTTCATAGCTCAAATCCCAAAATCTGAAAGGTTAAAAAAATATCATAGCTCACAAAAGGATTAACTCAAATATATTCTTAACTGGTACCGGTTTTGGAACTCAATTGAAATATTATTAATGTAAATCTTCAATACAGCTTGCATCCAAATCTTCTAAGAATTGCAAGGGTTGGATCACTGATTTGTCAATATTTCACAAAAAGATTTCCAAGGGACATAACTTATAACTTTTTTGATCAATTGCCACTCTTTATTTTAACTTGATGAAGATATTTTCAATGAACACCTTACATACCAATTAAAGGGGCACTAGCTGCCAAATTCATGCTCATCGATTTGACTCAAATTGTCATATTTTATTTATAACAATGTAAAACATTTTTCCAAACTTTCAAAAGTACAAAATGAACAATTAATTTTATACAGGACATGGTCTCAATATGATGTAGCATGTGAATACTTCATTATCAATGTTTATTAGCTTAATTTGACAAAATTGAACCATTTTAGCTGATAAAAGCAAATTATTATTTCCCTATTTCTCTTTCATTCATGATTGAACAAAAAAAAAATCATACTTTTGATTTTTTATGTACATCATAGCTAGTGCCCCTTTAAATCATTATTGTCAAAGGACTATTTGATAAGTTAGTAATTTCATCATTTGTTTATGTGAATCAATTTTGTTTTAGAGTGAACTGAGAATTATGGTAAGAAGAAGAAAATTATAGTTTTTTGGGGGTAAAAAAAAAGGGGGACAGTTCAGTGCTAAACAAAAGTGAAGCCTATTTGAAGTAAGAAAGCTCCTCATTGTTTGCTTTTATAAACATGTAAATGTTTAGTTCTTAAAAAGAAATCAAGGAGTTAATGTCAGATCTTTGAAAGTCTCTGTTTAAATTATTCACCAATACCAATAGTCAAACAAAATCAAATGATTTATGATATAAAGACTTGTGCCTTTTTACATAAATAAGGCTGTTAGTTTTCTTGTTTGAATTGTTTTACATTGTCTTGTCGGGGCCTATTATAGCTGACTATGCAGTATGGGCTTTGCTCATTGTTGAAGGCCGTACAGTGACCTATAGTTGTTAATGTCTGTGTCATTTTGGTCTCTTGTGGACAGTTGTCTCATTGGCAATCATACCACATCTTCTTTTTTATATTGTGTATGTTGCAAATCAGATTTTCTACTATTGATGTGTTTTAAGCTTTTTCTTCACTAGTAACATAGATGCCTGAACCCCCTTTCGTCACAATCAGTAACTATCTATCAAATTTTCCGTAATTTTGGAAAGTTTTCAGTAATCATTCTAAAACGTGCATTTACCAAAAAAATTACTGACGAGTGGTTGCAAAGTGATGTGCACAAACATGTTTAAGGTATGTATTCCATTTGTTAATTGTTCAGACTTTCTCGACATGTACATTTTCGTTTTGTCAAGTACCGTATTTGGGCATGTATAGTCCACACTTTTTTTCCTTACACCACTGTAGACGTTTTTTCGAAATTTATAAAAAAAAAAAAAAAATTGTTTTTGTTTAATTTCGTTTTTTCTTCAATAATAATATATGTTGGAGTCATTTGTTATATTCATTTCATTTAATTCTTATTCTTTTTTAACTTTTCTCTTCAAAATTGACTATTCAAAGTAAAAGTGTGACATCCTGCATAGGTAATCAAGAGGGGCAATTAAGGATTAAATATGGATGTGTAGCAATTAAATAATGATGTCAAGTTTTGACAGGTGTTAAATATTATAATCCCAGGCAAAAAAACAACATGATCAATGAAAAGATTATATAAGATTAAATAGTTTTAAAATTTTGATTACTGCTAATTAATTTAGATAAATGTTTGATTTTTTTTTTCTTTTGTTCCATAATATTCAAATTATTTTTGTTGTATCATATTTCAGCTTGGACATACATGTACTTAGACAAATGTTGGATCTTTTGATTAATAACTGCTTTTATAAATCTATTTAATATTAATTACCTGATGAAAAGCTCAACTATTTCATTATTTTTTATGAAATGTTCAAATTCTTTATTAACTTTGAGCCTTACGGCTCATCAGTATAATCAAGTACATGTACATTGTATACATATGGCATATTACAAACAATATAAACAATATGTATAATAAACAATAGGTGACGTCAGAAGTTTTATCAATACAAAATATCTTTTATTACAATAAACTGTTTCTTAATTTAAAAGAGAAATGTATAAACTTTCCCAAGTTACAAAGCTGTTTTGTGTTTTCACCTGACAATAATTCTATTAATTTAAAAGTTGATGGCCTAGACCAGTAATATTTTTTTATATATTTTTTTCGCAAATCAGTATATCTACCAGTCAGGGGCATTACTTAAACAAGTAACAATTAGAATTACCTATACAAGTAATGTTGAAAACGAGGCTATTTTAAATATTACTAATAGAAGTAACTTTTCTGAAAATTGATTTTTTAGGTGTCCAACAAGACAGATTTTACTATCTTTAACAAATTTTCACAGTCATCTGGTTATTTTTCCCATGAAATATAAAATATAATCCTTCTGAAACACTAATTAACTTTCTGACGCACTTATCTTTCATACCGACGCTTCTGGGTCAAAGATTGGTCTCTTAGGACTATTAAATTATCATTTTCCTCCAAAATCTTTAAGGTAGATGGATATAAATAGATAGAAACTTGTTAATTGATTAAGACTTGAAGTTAGTTATAGTTTGTAACCCAATTCATTTAAATATGTTCCTTAAATTAGTCTATGCTTCTATTGAAATTTAAAATAACTCTTTTAAGTAATTTTATTATTTTTAAAAACGAAAATAACTTATAAAAGTAACTAAAAAAAAATTACTTGTTTAAGTAATGCCCCTGACTGTCTACTACATTGAAGGATAAAATGAAATTCATCCTCTATTACTCCTAAATCACAAAAAATACAATTTCTTTCATTTCTATTAGTACCAACATAACGTCCAGTTTCAATACAAAGGTTATGTGAAGACAAAAGAATCCTTGTTATACATTTACGAAAAAGTACAGGAATGCATTTTTGTAAATAAAATTGCAAAACTACATTTGTTACAACATACTTATATAATCTACACTTTGAAGAAGAATCTAATAAAAATTGCAACTCTTGGTTAGCTTGATCAAACAAACGCTGTCTTATCAAAGGTAAATATGAGCTGTCTACATTTAACAACCACTGATTATCCCACAAATTATTCATACCAAGACTATATATCAATCTTTTAACATATGTTGCCCAATTCATACATTTTGAACAATTTAACACAAGTTCTTTATAACAAGACCTTAATATACAATTGTCACTAATTAAAATTTTGAACCAAAATTTAAGTATTCTATAATTACGCTCATACTGCAGTGGAAATCTACCTAATTCAAAATAGACCATCACATTTGAGGTCGTTCTTTTGACACTTAATAACATTTTGCAGTAGTCCAAATGGACCTTTTCTATCATAGGAGATTTGTGTACTCCCCATATTTCACACCCATACATTAATATGCTACTAACATAAGTATCAAAAAGACTAAGCATTGTAAATACATTTAAACATAATGGGAAATAAATGAAACAAAATTATTTTTATTATTAAATACATTGAGAATATGTTCCTTTCAATGGATTTTTACAGTGAACTAGACTTTTATATAAAAAAAAATTATTATTTATCTCGATTTTAAGGGATGCGGACTATACATAAATGCGTACTATACACGTCCGAATACAGTAGAAGTAGAGAAAGGGGGAAATTTACTTCTTTTTTTCCATAAAATGCAAGTTTGCATCTTCGGAAGTCAGTTAGTTACCACACAATAGGTCTATAACTCATGAGAAACCGGAAGCATTACATTGGCGTTTTCTAAATACCGGACCAGGCCAAGTAATGATAAAAATCAGTGTTTTACAAAATTTAACAGTGATGACTGGGAATCTGTAACTATTTGACTTTGACCGTAATAACGTTGTTTTGATTGCAAAATCGGAAAAAATTACGGAAAAATTGTAATGGTTGGCATCTATGTGGTAAGCTGCCTTATTTATGTATTAATTCAAATAACAGAAATACATACCCTTTGCGTAGGACTATTCTGTGGGATCCAATCTTGTTTGCATATTTTAATGAGATATAAGGTGATTCAAATTCTTGTAACTTCCGTACAACTGAAGAAAAAAAGAAGAATATCAAACAAGAAAAATGTTTAAGACACAGAAGGACATATATCTAGCTTATCTTCATAGAGAGTAAGCCAGGGTTTCCCCCTTGCTCAATTTACTTTTTGCCATTTCTTTAGCACAAAACTGTAATTTTTTAACCACTTTCAAATAATGCATTGTACTTGAACTGACTTCTTGCCCATAAAAACTATACAGCAACAGTTGTTATATGAGCGTCACTGATGAGTCTTATGTAGACGAAACGCGTGTCTGGCATACTAAATTATAATCCTGGTCCTTTGATAACTAGTTACCATCTGAATAATGAATTTTGATTGCCACAATTAAAAATTGCAACGTCCAGTGAAAACCATGGTGTAAATATTCAAATCTCAAATAAGATTAATTTTGAATGCTGTAGATTCTAAAATTTTTGTAATGGTTTTCATCATTATTGCAAAATATAGCATTTCTTAACATACTGTAGATTCATTTATTTCCGTGGGTACCAATTTTCGTGGATTGAGGAAAACTTACATGTTCGTAGATATTTAATTTCATGGTTTTGCCAAAGTATGCATACAAGCCTGTGAAAAATTTGGTATTCGTTGGACATTTAATTTCGTGGTTCACCTGTTCACACGAAATCAACGAAAATTGGTATCCAACAAATAATCATTAATCCACAGTGGTCTAAATAACTAATCTAGCATTACTACCAGTGATTCTAAATACCAGGTTCAATCCACCATTTTCTACATTTGAAAATGCCTGTACCAAGTCAGGAATATGACAGTTCTTGTTCATTTGTTTTTGATGCGTTTTGTTATTTGATTTTGCCATGTGATTATGGACTTTCCGAATTGATTTTCCTCTGAGTTCGGTATTTTTGTGATTTTACTTTTAACTTTAATTAGTTGTTGTCCCATAAACTTACTAGAATTATCCCCATCCTCCTCTTTCCGTACCAGGTATAATGTGAAATAATATGTAAATTCTTCTGGCATTTCTAGTTGTGATGCTACAGTCTAAAATAACAGAAGAAATAAACATGTTTAGTCCAAAGTGGTTCAACTTCATTTCATATTGATTTCTGTATCCAAAAAAAAAAGATGTGGTATGATTGTCAATGAGACAACTCTTCATGAGAGACCAAATGACACAGAAATTAACAACTATAGGTCACCATATGCCCTTCAACATTGAGCACAGCCCATACAGCATGAACATGTTTGAAGTTCTGCTTTTAAGTGAGAAGTTTAGCAAGCTATAAAACCAGTTTAATCCATCATTAATACATAAGAAAATGCCTGTACCAAGTCAGGATTATGACAGTTGTTCTCCAATCATTCGATGTGTTTGAGCTTTCTGATTTGGTCATTTGATTATAATTAGGGACTTTCTATTTTGGATTTTCCTCTGAGATCAGTGTTTTGTGATTTTACTTTTTGTTATTTGAATTGTTTCACATTTTGTCATGTCAGGTCCTTTTAAAGCTTACTGCAAGGTTTGGGTTTTGCTCATTTTTAAAGGCTGTACTGTGACCTACCATTGTTTTACATCCATATCATTTAGACTAAGGTAGAAAGCTGTCTCTTTGACAATCATACCACATATCCTTATTTCCATATTAAGAAGAGAAATTGAAAGCTGATTTGTCAGATTCCCGTATCCCGCTTACACTATGTACGTAAGCAATTCTCATTTTTTGTCATTTCCCAGGTCCTGCAAGACCTCATTGCCTGTTTTCACGCCACACTAATTTGACTTTCACGTGTCACGCTTACAAAAAATCGACAATCCCGCGTCACGGTTAGACCCCAATGAGACCCACTCCTCAAAAAAGAAAAATATATTTGTTGTCTGCTATTCTATTCAGTAGTGGCTGAGAATAGTTTGATGAAAATATTCAATTGATGGACAAATCATTGGACCTTATTTCTAGAGTTGGAATATTATTACTGCAACACTCATCCTCTGATATTCTTTGTTTCAATAAAAACATAACATAATTTCTAGTTGATAAAATGGAATTGACCGATTTTTTGTAAAGTTATATACCTCCAGAACATCTTCTGTTTGGTCTGTAGACATAATTTTCACAGTGATTTTGTAACCGTTCATTAAGAACACATCTAATGTAACAGCCTCTGACGTCTCCTTTTGTGTTTCCTGCAATAAAATAGAAAGATATTTCTATCATAACAGAGCTATATTATCACACAATTCAAAGATTAAAATATTAAAATATCCTCTACAATGCAGAAAGATATTTCTATCATAACAGAGCTATATTATCACACAATTCAAAGATTAAAATATTAAAATATCCTCTACAATGCAGAAAGATATTTCTATCATAACAGAGCTATATTATCACACAATTCAAAGATTAAAATATTAAAATATCCTCTACAATGCAGAAAGATATTTCTATCATAACAGAGCTATATTATCACACAATTCAAAAATTAAAATATCCTCTACAACTCTCACATGGTCATTCTAACGTCAAGTACATCTAAGTCCCAAGTCAGGAGCCTGTAATTCAGTGGTTGTCGTTTGTTTATGTGTTACATATTTGTTTTTCGTTCATTTTTTTAACATAAATAAGGCCGTTAGTTTTCTCGTTTGAATTGTTTTACATTGTCTTATCGGGGCCCTTTATAGCTGACTGTGCGGTATGGGCTTTGCTCATTGTTGAAGGCCGTACAGTGACCTATAGTTGTTAATGTCTGTGTCATTTTGGTCTTTTGTGGATAGTTGTCTCATTGGCAATCATACCACATCTTCTTTTTTATATAATATTGTTTTTTTTATGCCAAGATATTTTTATTAATGCAGATCAAAAGAGAACTAGAAGCACTCACATGTTTAAGACATGCACAGACTTTTTCAAATTGACATCTTCATTGGGTTTGTGGGTACAGATGAACCATGAATTTAAATGTTCAAAGAAGTATGCATATTGTATAGGCTTGTATACAAACTTTTATAAAACCAAATTAAACTAAAGTTATAGTGCGAAAACCTAGAAAATGCTTATTTGGGCCCTAATTGGCCCCTAATTCCAAAACTGTTGGGACCAAAACTTCCAAAATCAATCTCAACCTTCCTTTTATGGTCATAAACCTTGTGTTTAAATTTCATACATTTCTATTAACTTAAACTAAAGTTAAAGTGGGAAAACCAAAAGTATTCGGACGAAGACGACGCTGACGCCAATGCGATACCAATATACGACCAAAAAATTTTCAATTTTTGCAGTCTTATAAAAATACAAAGTCTCCTTAATTCAAAGAAATTCTGACAAAAATAAATTAATCCACAGTAAAATAGAAACAACATCAACTTAACATAAAGCCAGTTAGTTTTACCTGCTGTGCCTTGAGGAGGAATCCATTGAATATATCAGAGTTTGCTATTCTTGGTTCCTGACTCACTGAAAAAGATGATATTTATATTACCGGTACTTATTTATATTATTAAACTGCCGTACGGTGACCTATAGTTGTTAATGTCTGTGTCATTTTGGTCTTTTGTGGAGGGTTGTCTCATTGGCAATCATACCACATCTTCTTTTTTATATTACCTGCTTACTGAACAATGTATTTCTGAGTGTCTTTGTGTCTATGATACATGTACTATTTTGTAGACAGGGGCCTCTAATTTTGTCCTATTATAGAATGTATTCTCCCAGCTCTGACTTCATTATGTAAAGAGTCATAAATAAATGGAAAAAGTAGCCAATTGACAGATAATGCCCTTGCATGCATCTAACATTATTAAGATCCTTATCAAGAGAACTGTAAAAGTTATGCCCCCTAAATTTTTAATCTGATCTGTGTTTTGTGATAATAAGCCTTGTACATATGTTCATCATATTTGGTTATGGCAACAGGCGCGGATCCAGAGGGGGGGTTCCGGGGGTTGGAACTCCCCTTTTTTTGGACGATCAATGCATTTGAATGGGGACATGTAATTGGAACCCCCCTTTGTCCTGGGTTAGGAACCCCCCCTTTTTAAAATGGCTGGATCCAGCCTGTGGCAAACTCAAGTTAGAGAAGGCACACCAATTTTTGGACTTTATATAGACGTACCAACTATCATTGGTAACACACTCTCCTTATTTTTTGATAAAAGAACTTTTTTTTTAACAAATTATGACAATCACATTAGGAACAGACATAAGTGAACCATGTACTTTATCCCCTGTAGCTTAATTTTTTTTCTTCTTCAAAAATGTGAAATTTCTGTAATTTGCACGATCACAAATTCTATGATTACTTTAAATCTGATAATCAAGTTTCTCTTTCTCATATGAAGGAATCTAGAATCTTTATGGATACATTATGCATAATATATATCTAACCAATCTGAACATATCTCTCCAGCATAAGACGTCTCTCTTCCAACTTCTCTGGAGTCATCCCAAACATTTTCTTTGGTGGGAATGGTGGTAACACTGTTGCTCCAAACTCTTTCTTAAGCTGCAAAAAAAGATAACTTACATGAAAATATATAATTTTGAAATATATGTACAATAGTGTGTATTACGGAAAATTGTTATCATTTAATGATCCATCTCAACATATCATATGTATTGT
Organism: Mytilus edulis; assembly: GCA_019925275.1. Lineage (NCBI taxonomy): Eukaryota > Metazoa > Mollusca > Bivalvia > Mytilida > Mytilidae > Mytilus > Mytilus edulis. Next base: position 56,086,088 of record CM034362.1, read on the forward strand.
AAATTTGATCAAAGCATTTATTATGAAATGCCTGTACCAATTCTTGAACATGACTGTTGTTTTCCATTTGTTAGATTGTTTCAGCTTTCAATTTTTGCCATTTTATAGGTACTGTCAGTTTTGAATTTTACTTGGAGTTTTACTGCTTCTGCATTCATTTTCAAAATTGTGGTTTAAAATTACTATTGAAATCAAAAAAAATTGATATCCAAAAAATAAATGAATCCATTGCACTTAAAACATGTAAAAGATGACATGTCCAAATTGCAATATGTTGATAATTTCCATATTGCTTGGATTATTTTGACCTAGATAAAATTTTCTTTTTTATAATTCTTGAACATGACTGTTGTTTTCCATTTGTAAGATTGTTTCAGCTTTCAATTTTTGCCATTTTATAGGTACTTTCAGTTTTGAATTCTACTTGGAGTTTTACTGCTTCTGCATTCATTCACAAAATTTGGAATCCAAGAAATAATAATGAATCCATTGTACTTAAAACATGTAAAAGATGACATGTCCAAATTGCAATATGTTGATAATTTCCATATTGCTTGGATTATTTTGACCTAGATAAAAAAAAAAAAAAAAAAAAATTCTTTTTTATAATTACCTCTTCATTGAAGGCATTCAGTAAGCTGTACCTGACAGAACAATGGAATACACCATTTATATGTATATTAAAACTCTGAAATAAAAAAAAATATATTCAAACCAATACACTAAGGGCTATTCCAGAAAAAAATGTATGGGGGGGGGGGGGGGGGTGGGTTGGAAGGCACATTATATTAATAATACATGGGTGATGGGTATCAGAGCAACTTTTCACACTATAATGCACTATAATTCTCAATTACAATTGTCTGGGTGGCGGGTGCTGACAAAAAACTGCCTTCCAACCCCCCCATACATTTTTTCTGGAATAGCCCTAAGTTTTATACCAGCATGACCAGAAATAACAAATATAAACATGATAAACTATTCAAGGTTTGAAAATTATATCTCACACAAGAGTTTTTTTCTTTCCCAAGGTATCACAAATTAAACCGGTAATCATGGTAATCTGCATATCAGTTTTGATGTGAATCATCATTGATATAGTCATAGTCATAAATTAACTGTTTACAAACTTTAGAATATTTTTTAATACTAAGGATTTTCTACTCAAAGAAAAGATTACCATAGCTGTATTTGGTAAACCTTTCCCACTTTTGAGTCTTCATTATGAATGAATTCAATTAAACTCCATACTTTATTTGGCCGTTTTAAATCTTTTAATTAAAAAATCACTGATCAGTCTTCTGTAGAATAGACCTGTGTCTGGTATACACATTTGTAAGCCTGGTGTTTAGAATTACATGTTGCATCTTTTTTTGTACTATTATTTTTTTATTTCTCTATTACATGTATCATGATTATGTTTATGGGCAAGGATCAGATAAAGTGTCAAATTTGTGTGATGTAAGACACATTTAGATATACCACTATCTTGGAATGTACAAAAGCAGTACACAATCAATCTAGTTCTTTTACTGAATCTGCAAATTAGAAAACAGATTTGAAGTTTATTGGTTAAACTTTTATTTGTATAGAGCTAGAGAAATAAGTGATTTATTGCATTATCCAAAATATTTAAACAAATACAAAATAGTTGTTTTTCTAGACTTAATTTTTCAATTCAGTCATTTATTTGGAGATTACTCTTATACATGTAGTAAAACAAAATCAACGGGTATGATTTTCTGAAAGCATATGAAAAATCTATGCAAATGTTGCATTACTTGTAGCTTGAAAAAAAGCATGATGACCCATATATTTTATATTGTCATGATTGTTGAAAATAGTACAGTAAAAATCTTCATTTTGGTTATAAAAGTATAAAAAAAAATATATTTGAGGAAATAAATAAAATATTATACATCCATCTTCATGATGATGACCTTAAGTATTTATTCATAATGTAAAACTATATTCTAGATCAGTGATTAATTCAATAAACTTTATTTTTACTTGATCAAGAGGTGTCAATGATGATAAAAATACATTTACTTAACAATTTGACAGCCCAATAATTTCTTTGTTATAAAAGTGTGTTTTATCTTTTAAAATATATAAAATTTATATCATTTACTAAGTTGATACTTACAAAAAATAAAATTAATGAGAATAAATACCCAAATTTATTATAAACAGTCAGGGGCGTTACTTAAACAAGTTATTTTTTTTAATTACTTATGTAAGTAATTTTTTATTTTAAATACAATAAAATTACTTAATAGAGTTATTTTAATTTTCAATAGAAACATAGACTAAATGTAGTTTTCATGATTTTAAACCACATTTTATATCATAAAATAAAGAATTTATCAAATTTGAGAGGAGTATAGAGATGAAGGGTTACTTTGAAAATAATAACAAAAATATTACTTGAATAAGTTATTTTAAACATTTTTGAAAAAAATAGCAATTACACTTATCTAAGGCCACACCAATTTAATTCCTTGTTCGACGGACCCGCCCGCACCTATTGTTTTCAAAGCAGAATTTTTTTATTTTTTTTATATTCCCGCTTCCCGCATCCTGAAATGTAATCGTGTCCATTTCACGCACCGTTTTTTTTTTGTAAATATTATAAACAGATATTTGCACTTGTTTTTATAATCACAATTTAAAAGCAGGAACATATATATTAACGTTAGATATACTGTTCCCAGCTAAAAGAGAGGAGAAATACATCATATTTAAGTAATTTTAAACAACATAACTATATTCTTAAAGAGAATTATTTATGATATTATTTATTTTGAATAACATTAAAGTAAATGTGTTAACATGGCCTAAGTCCAGGAATATTACAAAATTCTTGGGCATATTTTGACCATTTAATACCAGACATGCCAGATAGATATATAGTTCTTTGGGAAAATATGAGCTCTTTTGTACTAAAAAGTTTTATTTACAAAAAAATATATTGTAACTTATATTGACCCCTCATAAAAAGGATATTTATAAAATTGAGGGGTTGTCATACCTGTCAACTGACCCGTATTCTGCGGGTGTGACCCGAGATTTTCACAATTCTGAGGGATCACCTAGAACACCCGCCGGGTCATTGAAATAACCTGGGAATTCCGAAAATGACCCGATTTCACCCGTATTTCTTAGCCTTGAGATTGATTTCATAAGTAATATTCCTTTGAAATACGGCAAATTCGTAATTCTTCCATGAACAGGAAGTTCATTTAGCTATGAAAACTGTCAAATTAAGTGACCCATTAAGTACATGGCTTCACTTGACAGCTTTGGTGTCAAACACACTGTTAATTAACACCAATTACCTTAGCTTTAGGTCGTAAATAAATTGCACCATTGAACAAACTGAACTAGAGTTACTTCCCCTTATTTGTCACCATTCAAAATTATTCCTTATATTTACCTTTTATGGGTGAAAAAGATCAAATCATTCAAAATATAAAATTCAAATACATATTGAAAAATAACTTTTCATTATTTTTATACCTTTATACATTTTTTTTTTTAAAGTTGAAAATTATTTTTTACATTTATACTTCCCTTAACTGTATTACTATATTTTATCATAGTCTAATTTCCTAGTTAAATGAAAAATAATATGGATAATAGCTACATAGTCAATAGTCTCAATCATTTAAGAATTACATTAAATTCTAGTGTTTGATGATTGTAGTATTTTTTTCTCAAAAAGTAAAGCACATAAGACTGAAAAACACAAATTTATAAAAATCTTTAAAAGTGCAATGAAATAATATTTAATAAGATTTAAAATGACTTAACAAAGTGAACATGCATTGATGTTTTGGTATCTTTGATATACATTATAAGAAAATGTACCATAAATACTGAAATTCAGCTTGAAAAAGTTCGTACGCGTTATGACCTGAGATTTGATTCTTCAATGCAGGTCATGACCTGCATTTTCATCGTCACAGGTTGACAGGTATGGGGGTTGTTCCCAACCTGATTATGACTTGGATGAAGAATTGTCTCATTAATTGGCACACATACATATACCATGTATACCAAATCTAATTATTCAATTATTTATTGGTGAACAGGGAAAAATACTTCAAGTTCATAAATTAAAGAAATCTCAAAGTACAAGTGATAAATCAAGTTTTAATATTGTCAAAACCTACTATTTTATGTTTACAAAAAAAAAATATAATCGCTCGCCTTTACTTTTCAAGCTTCGCCTCAAAAATTTGCAAAATAAATATTTTTTTATTAAAATTTTTAAATCGCTCGCTCGCCCCAATTTTTGGAGTCCAAAAATCCGTAGAACAAGAAATTAAATTGGTGTGGCCTAAGGCACATATGTAATTGATTTAGGTTACAAATTATAAATAACTTCAGGTCTTAATTAATTCACAAGTATCTATCTATTTATATCAGTCTACCTTCAAGATTTTAGAGAAAAATGATAATTTAATAGTCCCAAGAGACCAATCTTTGACCCAGAAGCGTCGGTATGAAAGATAAGTGCGTCGGAAAGTTAATTAGTGTTTCTGAAGAATTAGTTTTTATATATCAAGGGAAAAATAACCAGATAACTGTGAAAATTATTTAAAGCTAGTAAAATCTGTATTCTTGGACACCTATAAAAATAATATTCAGAAAAATAACTTATATAAGTTATATTTAAATAAGCCTCGTTTTCAACATTACTTGTATTGGTAATTTTAATTGTTACTTGTTTAAGTAATGCCCCTGACTGATAAAACAACAAGTTTTGTTTTGAAAGTAATCAGATAATTAGGAGATAACTGTATTGTATTTTAAGCGCCGACGGCATCAATTGGGGATTTGATGGTCGCAAATTAAGTTTACTGGCGACGCGTTAGCGGAGACAGTAAACGGGTATTTGCGACCATCAAATCCCAAATTGATGCCGTCAGAGCTTAAAATACAATATTGTTATCTCCATTCTAATGAAACTGACAGAAAACCATGTTAAAACATGTATTTAAAATCTGTCATGTGCCGTCTGCGCTTGCGCGTACGTCCCATAGCATCAATTGTCAATTGATGCCATGTAAGAAAGTGATGTTATCCAATCAAAATGAACGTTACAAACGTTGTTGCATTAGAATGGACGATACATTTTGTGGCAGTGTAGCCAGCATATCCTTCTGGGACATGGATGTGTGGCCTTCACATCTCAAAAGATACCATATGACTAAAAATTATATTACGAGGAAACAAAGTAGTGCCAAGAGACAAGTTGTGTCAAATTTGATCAGATGATAGACCCACATTTTAACTTGCCTAACCTTTTAAAGATTTAATGAGGTTTTTATGTTGTTGTTTTGTTTCATTTGCATGCTAATTGTCATGTAGGCCTATTGGAGTTATTGCAACATGAACTAACATTTTGCCAAAATTTTTGGGAGTGTTGTTGTTTTAGTTTCACATAGTTTATTACCGTGTAGGACGTCCCACCATCGTCCTTTAGTGCTGAAGTATCTGGGATTGAAAAATGCATATTTAAAATGAGGTCACGACATTCAAGAGACAGTTTTTACTAGTTTTCCTTGCACAACAAAATATTGCATCCTCCCCTTTGACATCTTTCTGGGAAGTTTAAATCATTAAGACGCTTAATAAAAACTTCGTTGGTGTCAAACATTTTTGTGACGGTGTTGTCATGCGGAACATTTTTCTCGGATTGTCTTTGGACTTTCCTTTCAACCTACATATTCAACAAGCAGTAGCTTTTCTGCCGGTCTCAACTATTTTAAGAAAAAATAAGCATAATGCCACCTGTGACTGAGGATCCAAACCCAAAGGGAATAAATGCAGTTTTACTTGGTCCACCTGGAGCTGGAAAGGGAACACAGGTGACACTTAGACCCGTATTTTACTAGATACACGTGTACAAGTCATAGGTTTTGGTCAAGTTTTGTTATCCTAGACCTATATTTTGACCTATTTGTCAGTTGCTTTTGTGTTTAGACTGACTTGATACATTTTTTATAACTAAATTTTTTCAAACTTAAAGTATACTATCAAGAAATGCACTAATAAATGACCTAAAAATTAGGTCACCTTCATAAATTTTTCACTGAGGTCAAAGTTTGCTTGTATACACCTTATGGCTATTTGTCCGCCATTACTGGAAATCACACAGGTTCCCGTAAAATTTTGACGTCATAAAGCAAAATATCTGACGCCATAATGGAAAAGTGATTGTTATATGCGTCAAAAGTTAAAGCGGCCGGGTCAGCCGGGATTAGCAATAAGGTGTATTGTATTGATACAAATGTAGAGTGCCATATTTTATCATCAGGTAATTTAAAACAAAATTCTAAACTAATATGAACATTTCAGTACTATGACATATCTGGAACATGACTTGTTCTGTTGTTGATAAAGTTTGATGATCAAGTAATGATCGATGGTACATGTACAAATGATTACTGTAAGCCGTCCATAGTCCGTTTGCCAATTCTGTTATTACACCCTTTTTAAACAAATAACTTCCCTTTGTCAATCGTAGACTGTTTCCATACCGGACAAAATTGACTTTTGGCAATGCAAAGCATGATGAATACAAAGTGATGTATCGACAGTTTACCTTATTTTTCATGTAAAATAATTTTGGATGTCAAAAGTATTTAGCTTAACAACAAATTAATGTAATTATAAGATTTGAAAACCTTATAGATTACTCACATTACGCACAGGTAAATTTGCCATTTCTGCTAGCTCTCCATCATGTCCATTGTAAATAATAATTGATGTCCCTTAAAAGGGAGACAACTAAAAAAGGGATCTCTAATTACAGGGTCAATAAAGGAAATTGGCATATAGCCTATTTGGGTAACATTTTACTGTAATTTGTTAAAATAACTTTATTGTGATTCATCAAAATATCCTTTTCAGGATTTGTCAGTCGTCAATATTGATTATAGTCATGATAGTTACCTTTATTTTGGGAATAAAATTAATTGATTGGTGATTTTTATTTTCACCAATCATAAAAATTAGTTTACATCATTTGGCAAGACATTTTACTGTCATTTGTCATAAAGGTACCCCCATTACGACCCTCAGAATGTGCGTTTTGACATATTGTGTTACATGTACATGTAGATAGATAAATTCATACACCATGTGTAGGTACATGTATTCTGCCCAACTGATTTGCTTTTCCAATTTGTCTAGACAATTCACATGTAAAAGACAACATTCGCTTAATCATTCTTACAGATCTGTAAACTACATATACAGAACAAATAAAAACAAATGGAAAATATATTAAGAAAAAGGAAATGACTTTGAAAGTTTAATAATTTTATTTGTATAATTACTTTTAACTGTAAATAAAAATTAGATATTGGTAAATAAAATTGAGAATGGAAATGGGGAATGTGCCAAAGAGACAACAACCCGACCATAGAAAAAAACAACAGCAGAAGGTCACCAACAGGTCTTCAATGTAGCGAGAAATTCCCGCACCCGGAGGCGTCCTTCAGCTGGTCCCTAAACAAATATATACAGTAGTTCAGTGATAATGAACGCCATACTAATTTCCAAATTGTAAACAAGAAACAAAAATTAAAATAACAATAAAATAATAGCCTGGCACGCTTTTTATTAGTATGTCGATTTAATTGGTACGGAACTTCAAAGAAGAATAACAGCCTTAAACGTAAAATGGACAGAACTAAATCATATGGAATTTGCTTTTGCTCATAATATTATCCCAGTAAGAACCCTATATGATACAGATTTATTGAAGTCTGTATGGTGACCTATGATATGTAGTTGACATCCTTGTACTATGGTGATCATGATGACTAGTTGTCTCTATGGCAAAGATTTCACATCTTATTTTTGTGATGAAATTTATTTTTCAGGCTCCAATGATGGCAGAAAAGTACTGTGTGTGTCATTTATCAACAGGTAAGATCATTTTAATCAGTTGTTATATTCTCTTAGACTTTTCTTGCTGTAAATTACTCTAACTACATGTACATATATTTATCGCTATTTTGTGCATTTTTCCTTTGATCTTTTTTTAAGATAATTTTCATATCATGCTACTCGCTTGAGATGGAAAATTATCGCTAGAAACTAAGCATGCACGTGGCGTTGCTAACGAAATTGACATGAAATTAACATGAAATTGACAACGTCGTCATAGGTAAAATAGCGATAAAAAGATTATCATTGTTCATCTCAACTCGATTGCCTTTCTCGCCTTCGCTGTCCCGGCTCAAGCGAGAAAATCAATCTCGTTGAGATGATCACCGATAATCTATAAATATATATAAGTTTATACTTAAAGAGGAAGGAATACAAAGAATTGAAAAAAAACCCAGCTTTAAATGGTGCATGTACAATGTGTACTTTTGTAACTGCAGAATAATGTCAACACTTTCCGTGACATTCAGTATCCAATACTATTCCTTATTCAATGATATATTTATAGAATTGATAGGATCACACACCACTGGAAATCCAAGATCATGTCCTGTTTGGGTTTGTTGCATGATACAGAATATCATGAAATACATGTATATCTAAAAATTAAAAATCTTTTCAAAAACATATCTCTTGTAATATATACATGTATATTTTTATTATGTTATTGTAGTTGCAATAAAATACCATCATTCTCCCAGTGAAATAAATTTGACAATTTCACTACTCTATCATGTCTACAGTCTGTGCCCAGTGATATTGTTGGCTTTTTTCAAAACTACCTCTACCCTTTTTTATTGGGAAAATATGCGTAATTTTCATCAAATTGGGAAATTTAGATTAAACTATGAATTTGACTGAACTTCAATTTTTTGGCCCACTTTCAAGAGTCAAACCCTGCTTTGATATAGAAAAAACTTTTTGTCAGTGATGATACATAAATAAACCCTTAAATCTGCACATATAGTTATTTTAGGCATGAAAAATGTGTAAATGAGTGTTTTTTCAGTTTGTATTTATGCAAAATTACTACCGAGACTTCACTGTTTGGGAAAAAAATTGTCTTTTTGGGAATAATTTTTAGCCATTTTTTTTCAAATTGGGTTTCTTCTCCAGGGGGAAAAGCCTTTATTCTCCACAAATTTAAGGCAAACAATGTTTGTCTGACGGAAAGAGAAATTTGAACTTATCTACTTTATATTCAACCAATGCAAAAAATCATAAAATTTCTGTCTGACCGAATGATTTTTTGTCTGACATTTTGTTGGTCAGACAGAGTTTGGGATACACTGGTCTATTGTCAAACAACTGTACATGTGTAATGCAAAGAGTTTTGCAATTATGTTGATTGTTGTTGCATTACAAATTCCTAGATTTGACATTTTACCGAACAACCTTGATAATTTACTAGTGCAGTATTGTAATTTCATTTCATTGTTAAATCGATCATTGCTTATTTTTCTATATTTCATATACATGGATTTTTATTTACTGCAGGTGACATGCTACGAGCTGTCGTTGCCTCTGGTTCAGCTCTGGGAAAGAGATGTAAAGATGTGATGGACAAAGGCCAGTTGGTCAGTGACGACTTGGTTGTAGAACTGATTGATGAAAATTTAGGGAAACCCATGTGTAGGAATGGCTTTCTATTGGATGGCTTTCCCAGGACTGTCAAACAAGCTGAAGCTGTAAGTTGGATGTTTTGTAACTTTTGTATACAATGCTATTGTAATTGTAATGAAAGAATCACAATGTAATTGTAATGTATTGTAATGCATTACATTGCAATGCTCCAGGCTTTATATACCATCTCGTTTTTTTTCTTGAGTTTTGCAACTAGAAAAATAATCTGAATATAAATTCTGGTGTCTACCGTATCCTGGCAGCAAAACAGGGCTGGATGTTAAATCCACAAGTTTCAAAGTTTTTCAATATAATATATAGTGCTTTGGACAATTTACTTCAATATACATGATATATGTGCATCACAATGTATCACATACTACTATCTATAGACAATAAGATCAAGATACCTCCTCCAATGCTATATTTGACATGGGGATTCCAATATATATACATGTAGCTGTTATAAAAATATAAATAATGTCATTGTTAAAGTTATCTTTAAAAAAATGGAGTAATCTTCCTTTGACATCTTCCTTTTTCTAGATATAGAATTGCTGTTGAATCAACTACAACAAATGCAATATTTAATTTTACTTGAGGTAAATCAATTGATACATTATTTATTTTAATTGCAGTTAGACAACTTATTGATAAAGAGGCAGACCAAGTTAGATGCCTGTGTGGAGTTTGCTATAGACGATTCACTGCTGGTCAGGAGAATTACAGGACGTCTGTTTCATATGAAGAGTGGCAGGTCTTACCATGTAGAATTCAACCCACCAAAGTTCCCAATGAAGGATGATGTAGGTTTACATTACAATTCAATTCAATTCTTTATTGCCATAAAACTACATATTTATTGTGTGTTTTTTTATGCCCCACCTACGATAGTAGAGGGGCATTATGTTTTCTGGTCTGTGCCTCCGTTCGTCCGTCTGTGCGTCTGTTCGCTTCAGGTTAAAGTTTTTGGTCAAGGTAGTTTTTGAAGAAGTTGAAGTCCAATCAACTTGAAACTTAGTACACATGTTCCCTATGATATGATCTTTCTAATTTTAATTCCAAATTAAAGTTTTGACCCCAATTTCACGGTCCACTGAACATAGAAAATGATAGTGCGAGTGGGGCATCCGTGTACTTGGGACACATTCTTGTTTTTTTTTTATTTATAGTGTGTGACACAACATAACAAAATGAAAATAAAAAATAACAACAAGATTAACAAAAGCGGGGAAACAATGTTTTACAAACAATTTTATTTTTTTCTGTGTGCCAAGAGTTTTAAACTTGCAAATGTTACATAAACATATTTTGCTTTGAATGAAGAGACCATCCTGTTTTTAGCAAGTTTAAAAATAATGAGAGCTATTGAAGAATTGCTTATCGAATAGTTCTCATGCTATAAATACACTAGCAATGTGTCTTCCAGCATTTGTGTTTTGAGTGTAGATTTTGAAAAGATGATTTCAGATCAGTTCAAAAATTGTATGAATATGTTCAAAATAGAAAAAACTTATTTGATTAAATCAGGCAATTAACTTGCTGACAAAGACTCTGTTTCCCTACTTTCTGTTTGACACTGAGCTTTGAAACTTCAATTTTAACAAGGACTTGTCGTTTCTTCTGTTTTATCAAAAAAAAAAAACCTTTAGTCTGCATACAAAGTATAGTGTTTGGCCTTGGAACTTTTGAATTTTCGACATTGTTGATAAATCTCATTATCATAAGTCTAATTTATATGATGAAGACGTGGTATAATTGCCAATGAGACAACTCGCCACCAAAGACAATGGAATATGTTGACAGCTCTCTTACAAGCAAAAAAAAAAACCTTACTGTAATATATAAGGATATACACTACAGACACAGGGACACATTCTACTGTAACAACAAGCACTTGTAATTTAATTTTTTTTTTATCAAAAATCAATTTTCACCTTAAACATACTTGTAAAACAAACAAACATCCAGAAACAAAAGAGGCAAAAAACAGTTGTGAGCAAAATAAAGAAATTAGCAATTAAAAATTTTGGAGCACATTTTAAAAGAACAAATCATTGTTTTTGTGTTGTTATAGAACCTTTTCTATTATAATGACTGCAGTACATTTATCTTTTGTTAACACAAAATTTTTATTCTTCAGATGACAGGTGAACCACTTATAAGACGCTCTGACGATAACGAGGAAGCACTCAAGAAAAGATTAGAGGCATACCATAACCAGACAAAACCATTAGTTGATTATTACGCTAAAAAAGGTATCCACACTGCCGTTGATGCCTCCAAACCACCTAAGGAAGTTTTTGCTGCAATAAAAGAAATTTTTGCACCAAAAGTACTAACAAAGGATAGTCCTGAAGGTCAAGGAGTGTTAGGAAAATTAAGAAGTATGGCTGGAAAATAACATATACAAATAATATAGACAATAAAGTACACTAAAGATGATTTAGTTAAAAATAAAATTTGACTGATTTTTTTTTTAAATTGAAAGGTTATGGTTTAGAAGATTCTTTTAAAAATACTGTAAATTCAGAAATTATTGCATAAATTTATTATTGCGATGTCATTTTAGAATAAATTATAATTTTTTAATAATTTTTGCAATACATGTATTGAGAAAAATCATGTTTAATTCATATAATTTTTTTTCTAAATTATTGCAATTATGATTATAACCCTGTCATATTTTTCGCAATAATAAAAACTTTTGCAATAATTTCTGATTTTACAGTACCATTCTGTAGATTTGCACAGGTAACATTTGACAGGGTCATATTAAGTCAGTGTTATCAATTTCAATATCTGTCTGTAAGTTTCATAGATGATAATAGACAGTCACTTGCAATCACTTGCAATCACCCTGATTCACTGTGAATCACTCAACACCAGCAAGAGTGATTTTTATCTGAATTGTTTAGCGTGTACTGTAGTTAAGTTTTTAGTCCACTTATAACAAACAACATTAGTGTGATCTCACAATTACAAATGTAGAAATTTATACCAATATTAATAATACTTTGTGTGTGAATATTGTTAGTCATAAAATAGCTGTATTTTTCAACTGTCTCTTTTTATTGGAGTGTAATTGTAGGATTTTCTAATTATAACTAGCTGTCCATTCATTTTTAATGTGAATTTCATCCTTAAAAACAAAGAAAGGATTGTTCAACTTTTAGACTACGCATGAAAGAAAAAAACTATGCATCACAATTGATAAATGGATGAATTCTAACTAAAAAAAATTTCCAATGTTTTTAATTTGTTTTTATGCCATAATCATGATAATAGTCCATTGGAAGTATTTCCTGATAAACACAATCCACTTTGATTTGGGCATTGATACAGTTGAAAAAAGAAGTAAATAAAAAAAGTTTCTATTTTTTCAAACTGAAAATTATAATAGAATCATAGAATGCTTTATAAAGCCCTTAAATAAAGGTATTTACACTTCTGGATGTAGCTGAATAACCTTAGACAAATAACCTTCTGACGTGAAGCAACAATCACTTTTTCACTGTGACGTCAAACGTTTTGAATTATGATGTCAAAGTTTACCGTAACCTGTGTGATTTAATATAATGGGGGACAAATTTGCATACAAGTGTCAATACATATATTAAACAAGACAGCAAATTCAACATTCTGATAACTCAGGAGATCTGAATAAGAATAAGTTGTTCTGAATTAATTTTAAATAACATATCTTCTTTCAGGCAGTACAATTTTTTTTTTTTCTTTATATAAAAATTACATGTTATGATGTTTCTTTTTATTGGTGTAATTTTCCTATATAATTTCTGAAGCAGTAAATGTGGCCTTAGGTGATTGATATTTGCAGAGTGGTCTTAGTTGTGGAACTGTTGTATTATCTAGCCTGTCAACAATGAGGTTGTAAGTTAGAATTATGCACATGTTGTTTGACTACAATCTTCTTTGTCTAGGATTTTTTGTTTTTCCTAACAAAGGTCTGTGGTTCTTTCCAGGCACTTAAGCTTCCTTCACCAATAAAATCTTACTGCCCAGAAATAGCACAATAGTAACATTAACCGCCAATCAATCATTCAGTCATTTTATAATTTTGAAGCAGTAAATGGGGTTTAGGTTGATTTGTATTTCCTTTCAGTGGGATGTAGCCAAAACTCATAATTGCTCTCTCTCACTTTGTGCTGGATTTGCTGTTTCAAGCCCCAATTTTGAACTACTGAGTACAAAGTTTCATGACCCACAATTTTGGGTGCGGTATTGTTTTCAGTTCTTATAAGATTCCTGATAGCCTTTGTATTTTTCTTTGACAGAATTGCATTGTTTCCCCCCACATTCCAAAAACATTTTATCAGGTTTGTTTACTATTTTCATGTATGGGTTGTTTGCTGCCAAAGTATAAATGTTAGTTCATGTTTATTATTATTTAGTTTTTCTCAATTTAATTCAAGATACCTCAATTTACCAAGATGTTACATAGAAATGAATAAAATGTTGTCTTGCTATCATGTACTTATAAATGCTAATGAATGATCTTTTCTAATGATTTAATTGTCATTATTTTAATAAAGGGATGATTTTTCCTGAACTTTGCTCTCAACACTTTACAAGAAATATTTTAATCACAGTTCTTTCTATATAAATGATTCATCCCAGACTTGATATTTCTAAATGCAGCTAATTAAATCCTTATCAATGTATGATATACCTAATAAATAATAAAATATTTTTGGATACAATTTTTTGCTGTTTTTGATTTTCTTGGTTTTTTTTTCTAATGAATCCATCAAATTTTTATTTCACCCTATACTACTCTTTGAAAGGAATTTAGTAGCATATGTCATGGACATTTTTATGATTGTATTGATTTTTAAGGTCAAATGTATGTGCATTCCATCAAAAACAAAATCCTATAGAAAAAAATATGTCCAGACATTTTATTTATTTAATACAATGTATTTCTCTTACAGAAAAGAATATTATGCCCGACAAAAGTCTTTGTAACAAAGATATGAAGTTATACCCCACTCTTGGGGTTTTTGACTGGCCACTTCGTTCATTTCCTATGTCCTGTTCGTGTCATTGCAACTCCTGAAACCATACAAAATATAAAAATGACACAATATGTTCGATTTTTTGTTGGAAGATAGAATGATGACCTTGATCTACATCAGCTTGTCATTGAAATGCATCTGAAACCACACAACTGAATATTTAAAATTTTTATTGTTAATGAGGAAATAAAATGTAGATTCGATGTGTGTACCTTCACGAATTTGTTATCAGTTGACTAAAACTTATGAGTCTTTGATCTTGAGAATGTTTTAAGATTTTGTTTGCCAGTTACAGTGTTGGGCGTGGGGTATGTGAGGATGCTAAATTGGTTCCTTCATTTAAGAAGTAACTGAAAAGTAAAATATCAAAAGTACCGAACTCCAAGAAAAATACTAACAAATAGTTCCTCAGCAAATGGCAAAATCAGAGGTTCAAACACATCAAACATATGAATAACAACTGTCATATTCCTGACTTGTTACAGGCATTTTCTTATGTAGAAAATGGTGGATTAAGTCTTGTTTTATAGCTAGCCAAACCTATCACTTGTGTGACAGTTACATACAATTCCATTATATTGACAACGATGTATGAACAAAACAAACAGACATAACAACTATAGATAAAAATGTAAAAAAAATTGAATTACAGCAGTCAATAGTTGTGTTTTGATTTTAATCAATTAATCTTAAAATGAACTTTCCGTCTTCTGACTTTAATTGTACATGTATGACCTGTGACCCGGTGTGAAGAGACATAGTTATCCTACATGACTGTCATTAATGATTTTGACAAAATGTCCCTTGAATTGCATGAAACATGGAAAACAATTTCTTCATGATAAAGAATAACATATAGAGCAACATTTTAAAAGATTTTAACCCAATTTATTCTATATTTTTCGGTTATTTAGACATGTTTTTGCACAAATTATTAGAAACATACTTGTGGGTCAAATTTCTAAAACATCATTTACCTTTTAAGATCTTCATTGAATATAATTAAACTTGGACAAACACCTTCTATAACCAAGAGAGTATTGATTGTGACTATAATAAAATATTAATTTACCCACTTACTTACAATCTAATATGCATTACCATAAACAATATAAAAAAAACATTTAAAATCACATAATCATATAATCAAAACTTGAAAAAAGTTATCTTTTTTTCGTATTTGTTTTCTTCATTTTGCTGATAAATGAAGTACTTAGCTCGCCTGACACGAAGCTGATAAACTAAAGAAGATGGAGAGAAACAAAACAGACTAAATGATCAGCAATACAAGATCAACAAAACAGATTTTTTCATGAATTCTATTCTCATCTACAATGTTAGAGAGTGTATTTTGTAGAATCTGCACATATACCTAGGTTAGCGACAATGGCTCTTTAGAGCCTCTTAGTGTTTTGTCATCGCTTATTTTCCGGAAAAAATATGAATTTTTATATATTTCATTTGACTTGATAGGAGATGAAACTTAAAACTTCAAGGCAACAGTAGTATAACGGTGTTTTACAAGTCATAAATCGATTAAGAGAAAACAAATCCGGTTACAAACACATCAACTTTAAGAGGAAACAAAGGAACAACAGGACCATTGAGGTGCAACAACAACAAACACCAACATACATAGAAACGAGCTATTTGATAACAATTGCCATATTCCTGACTCGGTACAGGACATTTTAAGAAAAATAGTGGATTGAACCGGGTTTTATGGATAGCCAAACCTCCCGCTTTAAATGACCATGTTAAAAAATATCGCTAAAATGACAACACTAAGTGACAGAAATACAGCTCAAACACACGCAAGAACACTCATCATAGAGAAACGCACAAACAAAATAATATATTGTCGAAACAACATAAAAACTGAAGAACAACAACGAACATCTTCCATCAACGACAAACTTCTGTCATGCTAGTTGATCACATTACCACAAGACCACCTAAACGTTAACTTCAGATTATGAATTCTTATGATATATTTCGCTCGATTGCTTTGTATGTTCACTGGATTAAGGTGATACCACAATACATGAAACGTAATATTTAAACTAAATTTGTATCGTGGCAAAGCAACATGGTATAAACTATTTTTTGCAGCAAGTAAACACATTTCTAAACAATATGCAAAGTTCAGATTTAAATTTGTTGTCCAGGAACCAATAAACAATTGGATTACTCATACTTGAAATGAGATACGTTCTTAGTAAAAATGCGTAAATAACTAATTGTGCTTCAGACAAATTTTTCCAGATTTCACTGTTCACACTGCTTATGATTTCAGTTGTAAGATAAGGCATAAAACTAATAATAAATACAAAAGTAATAACAAATAGCATAATTGTAACACGGACTCGTTCATCAAGTTTCCGTGTTACTACATCTGTGTTTGAAGGTTTTTCGGTATTTGGCAATGAATTGTGACTGCCCGCTGTGACTGAAGCCGTTTTCGATATTGAACAACACGTATTCTGATTACGAATTTTTTTGAGAATTCTATTTTAGTTTTTGATTTTTCTACAGTGGTATCACAATAGGAGTTTACTTCAACACTTTTTGACTCTTCATCCTCAGTTTTCAGTTCAAAAGCCATTCTAAGGGGTTTATCGGGGATCTCTCCCGGAGTGAGCGAATGCCGCGACATCCCTGTTGTTTTAAATGCTGCGCTGCTTGTTTTGTGTTTAAATGGACGAAGTCTTAATATCTGTCTGCCAACAGGAAAGTACATCGATATCATGAAAATAAGTAGCATAATGTAAATTAGGAAAATGATTCCGTTATAGACCTGATGAAAATGAGTCCCAGACAAATCTTGTCTAATAAAACATACCGTCCCTGTAATGTTTGAAATGCCAGTCGCCTCTGGTGTTGAACTGAAAAGTGCCAAAACAGGAGAAGCCAGAATTACCGAAACTGTTATAATTACAAAAGAGGCGGTTTTGATATGTGTAAAAGAAAGTTGTCTTTGAAAAGGTTTGCAAATCTTTCGATATCGATCGTAAGCGATCACATTTACGATAAACGCCGAGGATATTGTTGCGAAATGAAGAAAGAAGCTCACACACTTACAAAATCCGGTCCAGACAAACATCAAAGGATAAACGACTGATAAAATGTGATATGGCACTCCAAACAAACAAGTCATCAAGTCTAGGCCAGCAAGTATCAAGATTAAAATGGTGTATGTAGTCTTTTTAATGCGGAATCCATAAACTAACAACACCATTACATTTCCAATGACACCCGAAACGAGTATGATACACAAATACACTGCCGCTGGAATAAGTATCCTTGCTAAGTGGTTATTGATTTCCAGAATAGACGTAAATTCAAGAGTATCATTTTGCCATATTGTACATATGGTAGCATTTGTACTATTAGCATCCATCATGTTTGCTTATAAAATTCCTGTTTATAACTTATACTAATAGATTCCCACAAAGAGAATAAAACAACTAATTTATAACAAATTGTGGTTAGTTTCAAACAGTAATACGTTAGAAATATGACTTTGCAAAGCACACATCGTTCGCTTAGATTGTATTCTTACATGTCAATGAAAAAGATGACAATACAATAATGTTGTTATACTGCTTCCGTTGTGGAAATAGGATATTGTGTAGTAACCTCCTTTTAAGACAATTGACGATGTCACGTATAAAAAAATAATCCTTTTGAACTATCAATTATTTACTTTAAATGGATATTATAAATGTAAATGAAAAAAAACCTACGATTTTTACCCTCCAATAGAAGTAAACAATTATTTATCTCATATGAATTTATAAGTTTTTTTTTAGTTAAAATCAAAAGTTTTTATAGTTGAATTCACCAGTTTTTTTAGTTGAATTTATCAGATTTAATTTTAATTGAGTTCACCAGTTATTTTAGTTTACGTACTTTACACACTGAGACAAAGTTTGATATATCAACAGTATCAGCAATGTCTGACATTGTATTTCAGAGATTTTTTAGTGGTCATTAACCATGGACCACTAGAAGTTAAATATTGCTACCTGCTGGGCCAATCTAAGGTTATCAGAAATTTATTCATATTATGGCACAAGATAAAGTCAAATAAAAAAAAAGTGTTTCTTGTTAATGGGTTAATAAAAGAAAATTAACCACAAGACAACATTAGAATATGTAGAGGTCAAATTAAGATGAATTTGCAATTCTTTATTTTAGTTTTTTTTTTCCACAAACTAGTTTAAAACAACACTGTTTAACAAATTTAGGACAGAAAGTCACAAGACAAGTCTCATGACTTAAACACACAACTCGATTTTAGAATGAGGATTCTTTGATGAACAAGATATGCATGTTCCACACTATTTTTTGTATAATTTATACAACTTTTGAACACAAAATGTATAAAAAAAAAACAAAATAATGATTATATCACTGTTATTAAAACAGGCTGGTGAACATACAAGCTTCCTCGTGAATCTAGGCATATGCTTTAATATATTTAAACAAACAATTTTCCGACAATGTACTCTTTTCAATAATGTATGATACCTCGAACCTTTATAGTCCTATCTTTAAGGATTACTAGTGTGCACTTGTTATTTCGATCTCACATATCTATAAATATGCGTAATCAGTCATGTAGACCACAAAGTGTTGATACAGTGCATTTTGTCCTTAAAATGCTATTCGCTCTCCAAAAATCCTGCAAAATGTTATGTATGGAAAGTGGTTAATATATAGTTATCAAAGGTACTATAGTAGCAGGATTATAATTTAGTACACCAGACGCGCGTTTCGTCTACATAAGACTCATCCGTGACGCTCATATCAAAATATTTATAAAGCCAAACAAGTACAAAGTTAAAGAGCATTGATGATCCAAAATGTCAAAAAGTTGTGCCAAATAATTAACGCATGTCGATCATGATGCACTATAACGCTCATTCCATTGATGTGTCTTGACAAATATACCAAAGCTATGCATTATTCGATAATTACTTTAATAACAGCAAATGTAGTAATACAATTCCTAAAATATAAGGTTTATTTAGATTGTATCTTTAAAAGACGAATTACAGTATTTTGATACACAATTTTTCAACAAAGAGGATATATATGTATTTACTGTATATTTCAATCCGACAAAAATGTGACTCTGAATCCTCTATAAAGGTTGAAACTCAAATGGTAACAGCCATAATGAAATAAGTTTTGTTTTGTTTAAGATAGCCGCGATTGCAATTAACCACTGTAATATAAATTTGGAGAAAACAATAATTTAAGAAATAAGATAATGCCTTAGAATGACTAAACTTGTAAATATATTGGTATAGTATAATAAAAGCTAACATATAGTTTGGTTATGTTGTTTTAACGATGTCTCGATATAATATATTACTAAATATATATATCTGCGTGCCGAAAACCGTATTTGACTACACCACATTGTAATGTATATGTCAAATGAAGAACATGTCATAGAACTTTAACAAAAAAAAACAACAAAAAAAAAAAAAAAAAAAAACTCCAACATTTGTAAACTTTATTTAACTTATTATTCAATCAAAAATTGTTTACAATGATTAAAAAGAATAAACTTATATTACGATTATTTTCATTTAATTAATAGAATATTTCTTGCATGCATTTTTTCTCTTCAAAATAATAAAAAGAGTCAAAATGTTTTTTTTACTAGTCGATCCTTAAATCGTCCGGTTATCCTTCTGTCGATACAATCTTCTAAACAGACTTTTATATGTTGTCTCTAAAAGCCCTCTAAAATCAAAAAGAAAATGAAATGTGAAATGCCCATTCTATTAAAAACGAACGTCATTAACATATGTTATAGCACACATTACATGTTTATACGCGCTATTCGTTTGTAAAATTATTCAGATGTTAATTAGTTTTTCTACATATACGAATATAAAATTATAATACATAAAAAATTATGAGTGGTTTGTTAATCAATTATTTAAAACCAGACGTATGATCACCTGAACGTTTTTGTCTATCATCTCATAAACAGATTTTTGTCATGTGACCGCGATTTTGTCCACTTTTTTCAGGATTTACTCCTCAACACGGGAAATTAGAATTACATTATATGCTTAAATATAAACTAAGTTAAAATATACAATAGTAAAGTAACCCTGCGAGATTTTTTTTTTTTCACCAAGGACACAAATGTCCAAACATTATGCAAAGTTCAGATTTAAATTGTGTGTCCAGGAACCAATAAACAATTGGATTACTCATACTCGAAATAAGATACGTTCGCTGTAAAAGTCCGTAAATGACCAACTCTGCATCAGACATATTTTTCCAAATTTCACTGTTTAAACTACCAACAATTCCAGTTGTAAGATAAGGCAAGAAACTAATAATAAATACAGTTGTTATAACAAATAACATAAGTGTTACTCGTAATCTTTTCTTTAGTTTCTTCGTTTCTAAATTTGTGTTTGAATATTTGCTATTATTTTGTATTCGAGAATCACTTTCCACTATGACAGAAGTTGTTTTTGATATTGAGCTACACGAATCCAACTGAATATTTTGATCAACCAATTCGTTTATGATCTCATCTTTATCTTTATTTGATATATCAACAGTTGTATCACAATCTGGTTTGTCTTGTAAAGTTGTCGACTTTGCAGATGAGTGGTAGCAAATATCCTGATTTTGTCGTTTAGGAGCCATGCTGATGTGTGTTTCACTTTCATCGCCTTGCGTTTTCTGTTGTGGCATATTCATAGTGTTTAAATCCCTGGACTCTTTTAATACTGTTTCGGTAGCTGAGATCTCTGGTTTGTGTGTGAATGCACGAAGTCTTAAAATCCGTCTACCGACATTAATGTACATCGATATCATCAATATAAGTATCACTATAAAGAGAAGAAAAATCAAACCGCTATAAGTTTGATGAAACAGGGTCCCAGAAAATTCTTGACTTATAAAACATACTGTCCCTCTCAAGTTTGCAATATCTGTTTCCCCTGCTGTTGAACCGTACATTATCAACACAGGAGTAGCCAAAATTACCGACACAGTTATTACGACAAAAGAGGCTATTTTGATATGGGTCAGAGAGAGCTGACGTTGAAAAGGTCTGCAAATCTTTCGATATCGATCGTACGCAATCACATTCACAACGAACGCAGATGACATTGTCGTTAAATGAAGTATGAAGCTCACACTCTTACAAAAACCGTTCCAAACAAACATCAAAGGATGCACGACCGACAAAATGTGATATGGCACTCCAAATAAGCAGGTTATTAAATCAAGGGCAGCCAGTATCAAAATTAAAATAGTGTATGCAGTCTTTCTTACTCGGAAACCATAAACTATTAGCACAATTATATTTCCTATGACACCCATAACAAGTATTAAAATTTTGATATGTTCAAATTTTAGACTACGCATGAACGAAAAAAACTATGCATCACAATGGATAAATGGATGACTTCTAACTAAAATGTTTTTCCAATGTTTTCAATTTGTTTTTATGCCATAATCATGATAATGGTCCATTGGAAGTATTTCCTGATTAACACAATCCACTTTGATTTGGGCATTGATACAGTTGAAAAAAGAAGTTAATAAAAAAAGTTTCTATTTTTTCAAACTGAAAATTATAATAGAATCATAGAATGCTTTATAAAGCCCTTAAATAAAGGTATTTACACTTCTGGATGTAGCTGAATAACCTTAGATCTTCGACAAATAACCTTCTGACGTGAAGCAACAATCACTTTTTCACTGTGACGTCAAACGTTTTGAATTATGATGTCAAAGTTTACCGTATTCTGCGCGATTTAATATAATGGGGGACAAATTTGCATACAAGTGTAAATACATATATTAAACAAGACAGCAAATTCAACATACTGATAACTCAGGAGATCTGAATAGAATAAGTTGTTCTGAAGTAATTTTAAATAACATATTATCTTCTTTCAGGCAGTACAATTTTTTTTTTAATTTTTTTTTCTTTATATAAAAATTACATGTTATGATGTTTCTTTTTATTGGTGTTATTTTCCTATATAATTTCCGAAGCAGTAAATGTGGCCTTAGGTGATTGATATTTGCAGAGTGGTCTTAGTTGTGGAACTGTTGTATTATCTAGCCTGTCAAAACTGAGGTTGTAAGTTAGAATTATGCACATGTTGTTTGACTACAATCTTCTTTGTCTAGGATTTTTTGTTTTTCCTAACAAAGGTCTGTGGTTCTTTCCAGGCACTTAAGCTTCCTTCACCAATAAAATCTTACTGCCCAGAAATAACACAATAGTAACATTAACCGCCAATCAATCATTCAGTCATTTTATAATTTTGAAGCAGTAAATGTGGATTAGGTTGATTTGTAACCCATTTCAGTGGGATGTAGGCAAAACTCATAATTGCTCTCTCTCACTTTGTGCTGGATTTGCTGTTTCAAGCCCCAATTTTGAACTACTGAGTACAAAGTTTCATGACCCAAAATTTTGGGTGCGGTATTGTTTTCAGTTCTTATAAGATTCCTGATAGCTAAAAAGTTGTATTTTTCTTTGACAGAATTGCATTGTTTCCCCCACATTCCAAAAACATTTTATCAGGTTTGTTTACTATTTTCATGTATGGGTTGTTTGCTGCCAAAGTATAAATGTTAGTTCATGTTTATTATTTTTTAGTTTTTCTCAATTTAATTCAAGATACCTCAATTTTCCAAGATGTTACATAGAAGATGATTTTTCCTGAACTTTGCTCTCAACACTTTACGAGAAATATTTGAATCACAGTTCTTTCTATATAAATGTTTCATCACAGACTTGATATTTCTAAATGCAGCTAATTAAATCCTTATCAATGTATGATATACCTAATAAATAATAAAATATTTTTGGATACAATTTTTTTGCTGTTTTTAATTTTCTTGGGTTTTTTAACAGGATTTTTGTGACAAAAATGTCGGTTATTGATTTGGGGATGTACGGCGGGTGGGCGGGCGGGCGTGCGGGCGGCAATCAAATGTTGTCCGTGCATTAACTGATGAACCGTTCAACCAAAGCTTTTAAAATTTTAATATGTTATTACTGACAACTATACGAAGGTCAAGTTCAATAATGGCGATTTTGACTTTTACCGTTCAGGAGTTATGGTTCTTGAAAGATTGAAAAATGGAGTTTCCAGTCGTGTCCATGCATTTATGCATGAACTGTTCTACCAAAGCTTCCGAAATTTTAATATGCTGTTACTGATGACAAAATGGAGGTCAAGTTCAATAATGACGATTTTGACTTTTACCGTTCAGGAGTTATGGTTCTTGAAAGATTGAAAAATGGTTTTTCCCGTCGTGTCCGTGCATTTTCTCATGAACCATTCAACCAAAGCTTTTGAAATTTTAATATGTTGTTACTGATGACAAAATAGAGGTCAAGTTCAATAATGAAGATTTTGACTTTTACCGTTCAGAAGTTATGGTTCTTGAAAGATCGTAAAATGGCGTTTCCATTCAGGTTGTTGCATTTACTCATGAACCATTCAATCTAAGCTTTTCAAATTTTAATATATTGATACTGATGACAAAATGGAGGTCAAATTTGATATTGACGATTTTCACTTTCGCCATTCATCAGTAATGGTTCTTGTGATATAGCCAGGACACAAATAAATGTTAATAAATCCGGTTTGCTGTCGTTGTGACAGCCTCTTGTTTTTCTAATGAATCCATCAAATTTTTATTTCGCCCTATACTACTCTTTGAAAGGAATTTAGTAGCATATGTCATGGACATTTTTATGATTGTATTGATTTTTAAGGTCAAATATATGTGCATTCCATCAAAAACAAAATCCTATAGAAAAAAATATGTCCAGATATTTTATTTATTTAATACAATGTATTTCTCTTACAGAAAAGAATATTATGCCCGATAAAAGTCTTTGTAACAAAGATATGAAGTTAAACACCACCCTGGGGGTTTTTGACTGGCCACTTCGTTCATTTCCTATGTCCTGTTCGTGTCATTGCAACTCCTGAAACCATACAAAATATAAAAATGACACAATATGTTCGATTTTTTGTTGGAAGATAGAATGTTGGCCTTGAAATACACCAGTTTGTCATTGAAATGCATCTGAAACCACACAACTGAATATTATAAATTTTTATTGTTAATGAGGAAATAAAATGTAGATTCGATGTGTGTACCTTCACGAATTTGTTATCAGTTGACTAAAACTTATGAGTCTTTGATGTTGAGAATGTTTTAAGATTTTGTTTGCCAGTTACAGTGTTGGGCGTGGGGTATGTGAGGATGCTAAATTGGTTCCTTCATTTAAGAAGTAACTGAAAAGTAAAATATCAAAAGTACCGAACTCCAAGAAAAATACTAACAAATAGTTCCTCAGCAAATGGCAAAATCAGAGGTTCAAACACATCAAACATATGAATATTAAATGTCATATTCCTGACTTGTTACAGGCATTTTCTTATGTAGAAAATGGTGGATTAAGTCTTGTTTTATAGCTAGCCAAACCTATCACTTGTGTGAAAGTTACATACAATTCCATTATATTGACAACGATGTATGAACAAAACAAACAGACATAACAACTATAGATAAAAATGTAAAAAAAATTGAATTGCAGCAGTCAATAGTTGTGTTTTTGATTTTAATCAATTAATCTTAAAATGACCTTTCCGTCTTCTGACTTTAATTGTACATGTATGACCTGTGACATGGTGTGAAGAGACATAGTTATCCGACATGGCTGTCATTAATGATTTTGACAAAATGTCCATTGAATTGCATGAAACATGGAAAACAATTTCTTCATGATAAAGAATAACATATAGAGAAACATTTTAAAAGATTTTAACCCAATTTATTCTATATTTTCCTGTTATTTAGACATGTTTTTGCACAAATTATTAGAAACATACTTGTGGGTCAAATTTCTAAAACATCATTTACCTTTTAAGATCTTCATTGATTATATAAATAAACTTGGACAAACACCTTCTATAACCAAGAGAGTATTGATTGTGACTATAATAAAATATTAATTTACCCACTTACTTACTCACAATCTAATATGCATTACCATAAACAATATAAAAAACCCATTTAAAATCACATAATCATATAATCAAAACTTGAAAAAAAATATCTTTTTTTCGTATTTGTTTTCTTCATTTTGCTGATAAATGAAGTACTTAGCTCGCCTGACACGATTGATTGATTGATTGTTGTTGGTTTCTTAACGTCCAGTGGCAAATATTTCATGCATATTCAGGACGAGAACAAGTTCACAATAAATACAATAGGTAGGTTGTTGTAATAGAGGCCATCTAGGATGATGGTCGGGGAAATTTGGACTATCACTGGAAAATGAGGGTATATTGGATAGGGACAGAAATTTTGCCTTGCAACAGGCCACCTACGGACCCCTCAAAGAGTTGTTGCAAGGGTTCTTAACGTGCAAAGAGCGTGGCACTCTCTTTACACAAGGCATCGGATTTAACGTCCCCTTCTGACGGACGTGACTGCGAACTTGATACATCCCGCACAGCCAAACGGACGCCCCACTTCAGCAAGCGTTTTACTGCCGGTCGGAGAAGACCAAGTGACCATATTTCT
Organism: Mytilus edulis; assembly: GCA_019925275.1. NCBI lineage: Eukaryota > Metazoa > Mollusca > Bivalvia > Mytilida > Mytilidae > Mytilus > Mytilus edulis. The sequence goes on from CM034362.1 coordinate 56,112,325, forward strand.
ATACCCCAGGTACCCTTGGGGTGCGCCTGACACGAAGCTGATAAACTAAAGAAGATGGAGAGAAACAAAACAGACTAAATGATCAGCAATACAAGATCAACAAAACAGATTTTTTCATGAATTCTATTCTCATCTACAATGTTAGAGAGTGTATTTTTTAGAATCTGCACATATACCTAGGTTAGCGACAACGGCTCTTTAGAGCCTCTTAGTGTTTTGTCGTCGCTTATTTTCCGGAAAAAATATGAATTTTTATACATTTCATTTGACTTGATAGGAGATGAAACTTAAAACTTAAAGGCAACAGTAGTATAACGGTGTTTTACAAGTCATAAATCGATTGAGAGAAAACAAATCCGGTTACTAACACATCAACTTTAAGAGGAAACAAAGGAACAACAGGACTACTGAAGTGCAACAACAACAAACACCAACATACATAGAAACGAGCTATTTGATAACAATTGCCATATTCCTGACTTGGTACAGGACATTTTAAGAAAAATAGTGGATTGAACCGGGTTTTATGGATAGCCAAACTTCCCGCTTTAAATGACCATGTTAAAAAAAAATATCGCTAAAATGACAACACCAAGTGACAGAAATACAGCTCAAACACACGCAAGAACACTCATCATAGAGAAACGCACAAACAAAATAATATATTGTCGACACAACATGAAAACTGAAGAACAACAACGAACATCTTCCATCAACGACTTACTTCTGTCATGCTAGATGATCACATTACCACAAGACCACCTAAACGTTAACTTCAGATAATGAATTCTTATGATTTATTTCGCTTGAATGCTTTGTATGTTCACTGGATTAAGGTGATACCACAATACATGAAACGTAATATTTAAACTAAATTTGTATCGTGGCAAAGCAACATGGTATAAACTATTTTTTGCAGCAAGTAAACACATTTCTAAACAATATGCAAAGTTCAGATTTAAATTTGTTGTCCAGGAACCAATAAACAATTGGATTACTCATACTTGAAATGAGATACGTTCTTAGTAAAAATGCGTAAATAACTAATTGTGCTTCAGACAAATTTTTCCAGATTTCACTGTTCACACTGCTTATGATTTCAGTTGTAAGATAAGGCATAAAACTAATAATAAATACAAAAGTAATAACAAATAGCATAATTGTAACACGGACTCGTTCATCAAGTTTCCGTGTTACTACATCTGTGTTTGAAGGTTTTTCGGTATTTGGCAATGAATTGTGACTGCCCGCTGTGACTGAAGCCGTTTTCGATATTGAACAACACGTATTCTGATTACGAATTTTTTTTGAGAATTCTATTTTAGTTTTTGATTTTTCTACAGTGGTATCACAATAGGAGTTTACTTCAACACTTTTTGACTCTTCATCCTCAGTTTTCAGTTCAAAAGCCATTCTAAGGGGTTTATCGGGGATCTCTCCCGGAGTGAGCGAATGCCGCGACATCCCTGTTGTTTTAAATGCTGCGCTGCTTGTTTTGTGTTTAAATGGACGAAGTCTTAATATCTGTCTGCCAACAGGAAAGTACATCGATATCATGAAAATAAGTAGCATAATGTAAATTAGGAAAATGATTCCGTTATAGACCTGATGAAAATGAGTCCCAGACAAATCTTGTCTAATAAAACATACCGTCCCTGTAATGTTTGAAATGCCAGTCGCCTCTGGTGTTGAACTGAAAAGTGCCAAAACAGGAGAAGCCAGAATTACCGAAACTGTTATAATTACAAAAGAGGCGGTTTTGATATGTGTAAAAGAAAGTTGTCTTTGAAAAGGTTTGCAAATCTTTCGATATCGATCGTAAGCGATCACATTTACGATAAACGCCGAGGATATTGTTGCGAAATGAAGAAAGAAGCTCACACACTTACAAAATCCGGTCCAGACAAACATCAAAGGATAAACGACTGATAAAATGTGATATGGCACTCCAAACAAACAAGTCATCAAGTCTAGGCCAGCAAGTATCAAGATTAAAATGGTGTATGTAGTCTTTTTAATGCGGAATCCATAAACTAACAACACCATTACATTTCCAATGACACCCGAAACGAGTATGATACACAAATACACTGCCGCTGGAATAAGTATCCTTGCTAAGTGGTTATTGATTTCCAGAATAGACGTAAATTCAAGAGTATCATTTTGCCATATTGTACATATGGTAGCATTTGTACTATTAGCATCCATCATGTTTGCTTATAAAATTCCTGTTTATAACTTATACTAATAGATTCCCACAAAGAGAATAAAACAACTAATTTATAACAAATTGTGGTTAGTTTCAAACAGTAATACGTTAGAAATATGACTTTGCAAAGCACACATCGTTCGCTTAGATTGTATTCTTACATGTCAATGAAAAAGATGACAATACAATAATGTTGTTATACTGCTTCCGTTGTGGAAATAGGATATTGTGTAGTAACCTCCTTTTAAGACAATTGACGATGTCACGTATAAAAAAATAATCCTTTTGAACTATCAATTATTTACTTTAAATGGATATTATAAATGTAAATGAAAAAAAACCTACGATTTTTACCCTCCAATAGAAGTAAACAATTATTTATCTCATATGAATTTATAAGTTTTTTTTTAGTTAAAATCAAAAGTTTTTATAGTTGAATTCACCAGTTTTTTTAGTTGAATTTATCAGATTTAATTTTAATTGAGTTCACCAGTTATTTTAGTTTACGTACTTTACACACTGAGACAAAGTTTGATATATCAACAGTATCAGCAATGTCTGACATTGTATTTCAGAGATTTTTTAGTGGTCATTAACCATGGACCACTAGAAGTTAAATATTGCTACCTGCTGGGCCAATCTAAGGTTATCAGAAATTTATTCATATTATGGCACAAGATAAAGTCAAATAAAAAAAAAGTGTTTCTTGTTAATGGGTTAATAAAAGAAAATTAACCACAAGACAACATTAGAATATGTAGAGGTCAAATTAAGATGAATTTGCAATTCTTTATTTTAGTTTTTTTTTTTCCACAAACTAGTTTAAAACAACACTGTTTAACAAATTTAGGACAGAAAGTCACAAGACAAGTCTCATGACTTAAACACACAACTCGATTTTAGAATGAGGATTCTTTGATGAACAAGATATGCATGTTCCACACTATTTTTTGTATAATTTATACAACTTTTGAACACAAAATGTATAAAAAAAAAACAAAATAATGATTATATCACTGTTATTAAAACAGGCTGGTGAACATACAAGCTTCCTCGTGAATCTAGGCATATGCTTTAATATATTTAAACAAACAATTTTCCGACAATGTACTCTTTTCAATAATGTATGATACCTCGAACCTTTATAGTCCTATCTTTAAGGATTACTAGTGTGCACTTGTTATTTCGATCTCACATATCTATAAATATGCGTAATCAGTCATGTAGACCACAAAGTGTTGATACAGTGCATTTTGTCCTTAAAATGCTATTCGCTCTCCAAAAATCCTGCAAAATGTTATGTATGGAAAGTGGTTAATATATAGTTATCAAAGGTACTATAGTAGCAGGATTATAATTTAGTACACCAGACGCGCGTTTCGTCTACATAAGACTCATCCGTGACGCTCATATCAAAATATTTATAAAGCCAAACAAGTACAAAGTTAAAGAGCATTGATGATCCAAAATGTCAAAAAGTTGTGCCAAATAATTAACGCATGTCGATCATGATGCACTATAACGCTCATTCCATTGATGTGTCTTGACAAATATACCAAAGCTATGCATTATTCGATAATTACTTTAATAACAGCAAATGTAGTAATACAATTCCTAAAATATAAGGTTTATTTAGATTGTATCTTTAAAAGACGAATTACAGTATTTTGATACACAATTTTTCAACAAAGAGGATATATATGTATTTACTGTATATTTCAATCCGACAAAAATGTGACTCTGAATCCTCTATAAAGGTTGAAACTCAAATGGTAACAGCCATAATGAAATAAGTTTTGTTTTGTTTAAGATAGCCGCGATTGCAATTAACCACTGTAATATAAATTTGGAGAAAACAATAATTTAAGAAATAAGATAATGCCTTAGAATGACTAAACTTGTAAATATATTGGTATAGTATAATAAAAGCTAACATATAGTTTGGTTATGTTGTTTTAACGATGTCTCGATATAATATATTACTAAATATATATATCTGCGTGCCGAAAACCGTATTTGACTACACCACATTGTAATGTATATGTCAAATGAAGAACATGTCATAGAACTTTAACAAAAAAAAACAACAAAAAAAAAAAAAAAAAAAAAACTCCAACATTTGTAAACTTTATTTAACTTATTATTCAATCAAAAATTGTTTACAATGATTAAAAAGAATAAACTTATATTACGATTATTTTCATTTAATTAATAGAATATTTCTTGCATGCATTTTTTCTCTTCAAAATAATAAAAAGAGTCAAAATGTTTTTTTTACTAGTCGATCCTTAAATCGTCCGGTTATCCTTCTGTCGATACAATCTTCTAAACAGACTTTTATATGTTGTCTCTAAAAGCCCTCTAAAATCAAAAAGAAAATGAAATGTGAAATGCCCATTCTATTAAAAACGAACGTCATTAACATATGTTATAGCACACATTACATGTTTATACGCGCTATTCGTTTGTAAAATTATTCAGATGTTAATTAGTTTTTCTACATATACGAATATAAAATTATAATACATAAAAAATTATGAGTGGTTTGTTAATCAATTATTTAAAACCAGACGTATGATCACCTGAACGTTTTTGTCTATCATCTCATAAACAGATTTTTGTCATGTGACCGCGATTTTGTCCACTTTTTTCAGGATTTACTCCTCAACACGGGAAATTAGAATTACATTATATGCTTAAATATAAACTAAGTTAAAATATACAATAGTAAAGTAACCCTGCGAGATTTTTTTTTTTTCACCAAGGACACAAATGTCCAAACATTATGCAAAGTTCAGATTTAAATTGTGTGTCCAGGAACCAATAAACAATTGGATTACTCATACTCGAAATAAGATACGTTCGCTGTAAAAGTCCGTAAATGACCAACTCTGCATCAGACATATTTTTCCAAATTTCACTGTTTAAACTACCAACAATTCCAGTTGTAAGATAAGGCAAGAAACTAATAATAAATACAGTTGTTATAACAAATAACATAAGTGTTACTCGTAATCTTTTCTTTAGTTTCTTCGTTTCTAAATTTGTGTTTGAATATTTGCTATTATTTTGTATTCGAGAATCACTTTCCACTATGACAGAAGTTGTTTTTGATATTGAGCTACACGAATCCAACTGAATATTTTGATCAACCAATTCGTTTATGATCTCATCTTTATCTTTATTTGATATATCAACAGTTGTATCACAATCTGGTTTGTCTTGTAAAGTTGTCGACTTTGCAGATGAGTGGTAGCAAATATCCTGATTTTGTCGTTTAGGAGCCATGCTGATGTGTGTTTCACTTTCATCGCCTTGCGTTTTCTGTTGTGGCATATTCATAGTGTTTAAATCCCTGGACTCTTTTAATACTGTTTCGGTAGCTGAGATCTCTGGTTTGTGTGTGAATGCACGAAGTCTTAAAATCCGTCTACCGACATTAATGTACATCGATATCATCAATATAAGTATCACTATAAAGAGAAGAAAAATCAAACCGCTATAAGTTTGATGAAACAGGGTCCCAGAAAATTCTTGACTTATAAAACATACTGTCCCTGTCAAGTTTGCAATATCTGTTTCCCCTGCTGTTGAACCGTACATTATCAACACAGGAGTAGCCAAAATTACCGACACAGTTATTACGACAAAAGAGGCTATTTTGATATGGGTCAGAGAGAGCTGACGTTGAAAAGGTCTGCAAATCTTTCGATATCGATCGTACGCAATCACATTCACAACGAACGCAGATGACATTGTCGTTAAATGAAGTATGAAGCTCACACTCTTACAAAAACCGTTCCAAACAAACATCAAAGGATGCACGACCGACAAAATGTGATATGGCACTCCAAATAAGCAGGTTATTAAATCAAGGGCAGCCAGTATCAAAATTAAAATAGTGTATGCAGTCTTTCTTACTCGGAAACCATAAACTATTAGCACAATTATATTTCCTATGACACCCATAACAAGTATTATACAAAGATACACTGTCGCTGGAATAAGTATCCTTGCTAACTGGTTACTGATTTCAAGAATAGATATATACTTATGCGTATCATTTTCACGTATCATATGTATTGTAGCAATTGTACTATTAAAATACACCATTATTGCAAATATAAATCCTGTTTACAAATAATCTTAATGTTAGTTCACAACAATCAAAAAAGGAATAAATCTCCGTGGTAGCAACTTAGTGTCAGTTTTAACAAAAACACCCTAGAAATTTGAATTATCAATACATACATGTATCGCTTAAATTGTTTATGCTTTTAATAAAAAGAAAAAATGACAAGACAGTGTGGTATTTTTGTTTCCGATGTGGAAATGATATTTGGTTTACACCTTCATTTTTTTTGTCATCGACCTTTATCAATGTTTATGGTAAACAAATTAACAATAAATCAATTTCGATTAATAATTTATATTATCTCACTTTTTTGGTCATATCTTCAATTTTTGTTTCCGTGTTAAGACTGGTGCCTATTCCTCATTAAATGTGGACATATAAAATATCATTTCTCTAAGTATCTTGAATTATATACTTATTTTTAAAACATATAATGGACGATAATACAATTTGTTGTGAGTATTTTTTTGTTGTAGAAATTATATATTATTCAACCCTCGTTTTGCCATATTAGACAAACAACTAAACATCAAGAAATTTAAAAATAACAAATATCAACTGATCTTTTCTATAATAAATGAAAATAATAACAAAAAATACTTAAATTTTAATCACCAAAACAAACAAAAAGCATATTACCAATATGAATACATGTGTTTTTTCTCAATTGAATTCACATGTTTCCTTATTAAACACAAATATTATTGATATACATGTATAGTAATTTTATTTACCATCGACCTTAATAAAGTTTGTCTTATAAACGTATATAAAAGGATAAACGACTGATAAAATGTGATATGGCACTCCAAATAGGCAAGTCATCAAGTCTAGGCCAAATAGTATCAATATTAAAAAAGTGAATGTGGTCTTTTTAATGCGGAATCCATAAACTAACAACACCATTACATTTCCTATGACATCAGAAACGAGTATTATACATAGGTACACTGCCGCTAGAATAAGTATCCTTGCTTAGTGGGTATATATTTCCTAAATTGATTTATATTCATGCGTATCATTTTTGCATGTTGTACATATATTAGCAGTAGTATTATACGCATACATCTTTTTTATGATTTATGATTCAATGCCTGTTTACGACTTCTACTAATAGATCCCCATAAAGAGAGTAAAACAAATAAACTCATCATAGATACCAGGACTAAATTTAGTACATGCGCCAGACGCGCGTTTCGTCCACAAAAGACTCATCAGTAACGCTCTAATCCAAAAAAAGTTAAAAAGGCCAAATAAAAAACGAAGTTGAGGATCATTGAGGATCAAAATTCCTAACAGTTTGCCAAATACAGCTAAGGTTATCTATGCCTGAGGTAGAAAAGCCTTAGTTTTTCAAAAAATTCAAAAATTTGTAAACAGTAAATTTATAAATATAACCATATCAATGACAATGCATGCCAGCACAAAAAAGTGCTGACTACTGGGCTTGTGATACCTTCGGGGAAAAAAATCTCTACCTGCAGTGACATCGACCCAGTGGTTGTAAATAAAATACTTTGTAAATAAACTCATCAACAAATTGATAACAAATTGTGGCCAATGAGACAACTATCCACAAAAGAATAGAATAGGTAGACAGCTCTCTCACAAGCAAATAACCCTAACTGTAAAAATGTAAGGTCATACACTACAGGCACATGTTGGTATAGTGTAATAACCGCTAGAATATTGTTTGGTTATGTTGTTTTAACGATGTTTTGATATAATGTATTACTAAATATGCGTGTCTGTCAAATAAAAAACATTGAAAAGAGCTTTAACAAACAAACAAAAAACAACAAAAAAAAACAACAACAGCCCCCCCCCCCCCCAAAAAAAAACCCCAAAAAAAACATTTGTAAACTTTATTTAACTTTTTATTCAATCAAACACTATTTACAATGATTAAAAAGAATAAACTTATATTACGATTATTAGCATTTGATTAATAAAATATTGTTTTACCAGTCGATCCTTTAATCGTCCGTTTAACCGTCTATCGACACACCATTCATTCACACTTTTATCTGTTGTCTTTAAGATCCTTTTAAAATAATTAAAAATAGAAATGTGAAATACATATTCTATTAAAAACGAACGTCATTAACATATCTACATGTTTTATACGCGCTATTCGTTTGTAAAGTTATCCAGACGATATTTAGTTTTTATACATATACGAATATAAAACTATAATACATAAAAAGTTATGAGTGGTTTGTTGATCAATTATTTATTCCAAGACATCTGCTTGCCTGAAAGTTTTTGTCTATCATCTCATAGACACAATTTTGTCATCTAACCGCGATTTTTCCACTTTTGTCATGATTTAATCCTCAACACGGGAAATTAGAATCACATTATATGCTTAAATTGAAAACTAAGTTTTAATGTACATTAGTCATGTTAGTAAAGCTACCTTGCAAGATTTATTTTTTGCACCATGGACATAAATTACCAAACATTATGCAAAGTTCAGATTTAAATTGTTTGTCCAGGAACCAATAAATAATTGGATTACTCATACTCGAAATAACATACATTTGCAGTGAAAGTGTGTAAATGACCAACTCTTCATCAGGCATATTTTTCCAAATTTCACTGTTTAAACTTTCAACAATTTCAGTTGTTAGATAAGGCAAAAAACTAATAATAAATACAGTTGTTATAACAGATAACATAAGTGTTACTCGTAATCTTTTCTTTAGTTTCGTTGTTTCTATGATCGAAGTTGTTTTTGATATTGAGCTACAGGAATCCAACTGAATATTTTTATCAACGAATTTGTTTGTGATCTCATATTTATATTTATTTGATATATCAACAGTTTATCACAATCTGGTTTGTCTTGTAAAGTTGCCGACTTTGCAGATGAGTGGTAGCAATTATTCTGATTTTTTCGTTTAGGAGCCATGGTAATGTGTGTTTCACTTTCACTGCCTTGCGTTTTTTTGTTGTGGCATATTCATAGTGTTTAGTTCACAACAATAAAAAAAGGAATAAATCTCCGTGGTACCAACTTAGGGTCAGTTTTAACAAAAACACCCTAGAAATTTGAATTATCAATACATACATGTATCGCTTAGATTGTATATTTGTTTATAAACGAAAAGGACAACAAGACAATCTTGTATTGTTGTTTCCGTTGTGGGAATGACATTTAGTTTACACCTCCATTTTGTTTATTAACCTTATAAAGTAAACAAATTAACAATAAAGCAAATTTGAACTAACAAATATTAACGAAACATTGAAATGTAAAAAAAAATAATAAAAAATAGTGTCCAAACTTTACAAAGACGATTTATATTGTACAATACAACTACATGTGTGATATCTCATATTATTCCACAAGATTCCTTTATTAAACACATAATTATGAAATTGTGGACATTTATCATGATTTTTATAATGATCGACCTCTTGATAAATTAAGTTTGTCTGTTTCTTTTGGTGTTTGATTGTTGATGGCATATCGTATTCAGAATATGTAGATTTAAGTAGAAAATTACAATGAATAAAACAATTTTAAAGTTCAATTGATGATTTATATTGATATCTCACTTTTATGGTGTTATTTTCAATGCATGATTCCGTGTTAAGACTGATTCCTATTCTTCATTGAATGTGGACATAAAATGATCATTACTATTAATATCTTAGATTGTACATTTTTGTAAATAAACGAAAAAGACGACAACACAATGAGTTGAGAGTGTTTCCGTTGTAAAAAATACATGTTGTTTCAATCTTCATTTTGTCATATATGGTTTAAGAGATAAACAACTAAATAGTCTTATCTATTTATATCGATATTTATGATTATATCGCTTATATGGTCATCGGAGGTGAACAGGGGTCAACTCGATTGTTAATTAGATGGCACCTACTAAAATACCGAAGAAACGAAGCTACATCTTATCGAGCTCATGACCAGTAAACTATTTATTTTATACTTTCAATACTTACTTACTATCGAGTTGCAATAGTTGATTATGTTTTGGAACATGTAAACACCTTGGAAAAAAGCGTAATCAAAATGGCTTTTCATAAGTTTATCTTATAATCTTTGATACCTTTAACCCTATGATTTCTTTGAGGATTTCTGGAACCTTTATAACACACATATAGATACCGTGTATTCATTATTATTCGTTGGATATCGAATTTTGTAGAATTAATGGGTATAGTTGAACCACGCAATTAAATATTCAACGAATAACACAATTCAATTACGCTCATATGCAGACTTCGGCAAAACAACACAATATATCCACGAGCATGTAAGTTTTTTCTAAATCATCGAAAATAATTTAACAGTATTCAAAAGGTAATTTCTTTAAACATGTGGTATCAGTCAGCGAGGCAGCCGTTACAATACAAACTATACAGGTTTATATTCGGAATACGTTACAAGATCTAGCATGTAGATTATGAAAAATTAGAAAGTTGCTAATCAGATGAAACAAAAAACACAATGATAAACTGCAAAAGAGACAAATGAATGATCCACACAGAGACCCAAGATAACGATATGACATTGCTCCACATAGTGCAAACGTCTAAGACCGTCAGTTCCTATCATCTCTCGTATAGTAATGCTAAATACTCAAGCGAGCCTTACATTCAGAGTTAACGTGAAGTGCAAAAATCCAAACGTATCACAAGCCCAGTAGTCAGCACTTTTTGTGCTGACATGAATTATCATTGATATTGTTATATTTATAAATTAACTGTTTACAAAATTTAGAATTTTTTGAAATACTAAGGCTTTTCTACCTCAGGCATAGATTACCTTAGCTGTATTTGGAAACACTTTAAGGAATTTTGGATCTCAATGCTCTTCAACTTCGTACTTTATTTGGATTCGAGCGTCTCTTTTGTAGACGAATTTAGTCCTGGTATCTATGATGAGTTTATTTGAGTGGTATTAAATTTCTTGAGTTATATGTTACCAATCAATTTAGAAATAAAATGTACTTCGAAATTACATTTGCGGATAACTGTTGATATGACCAGTTTGAATACCATTTTATTTTAATTAGAAATTTGAAAAAAAATAAGATTTTCAACTTCTTAAAAACGGGTTACATTGATGTGAAAAACTTCTAATGCAAGATATATCCCTTTTCACAGCAATAAAAAAGCATCAAAATACGCCTTTTGCTAATGCATTTTAAAAATAATATTTGATTAAATATATTAAAACCACACTTAGCTTGTCATTTTACATATTCATCAAATAAAGAACGTAGCTCAGATAAGACACTAAAAGGTGTAAGAAACAAAAAAGCCATCAATGTTACATGCTCGAAATCGATATTCGATACTTTCGTACATATCATTTGTTTGTTTTGAAAAATTTGGCATACTATGAATTGCTTCATTGCTCAGAGCAAAATCTGCATCTTACTTCTAAATATTCTGGTTGAGAATACGAAACTACAATGCATAGGTGAGACTTCTTATTATATGCTTATTTTTTGGTTTAATCATTAATACAACCAATGTTATTGTTGTTTTAGATGTAAAATATTTATGGGTTATTTTTTTATAATTAACACATATTAAGATAATCGGACTTGTATACTCTACCATTTACTACATAGGGAAATATCTGTACGGAGGCAGGAATATCGCAGTTGTTATCAATTCATATTTGAGCTTTTGATTTAGCCATTTGATTCCTTAAGCTTGAAGTTCTGTATTTTTGTAAAAAAAAAATCATCAGTAGATCGTGATCAATAGACGTTTTACCCCACCACGAATTATCATATCGGTGGAATAGCATGATCAAAGAAGGTAATTTTGTGTAATTATTTGTGTTGATAAAGGTTATTCAAAATATTAAAGTTAATCTATGCACACACAAGGATGACTTGATTTTCGATGCACTGTAACTTCGTTTCAGATTTGTCTCTCCGAATGGTTAAATGAAACACCAATGCCACTGACAATTTTTATGTTCACAAACGAACGCCCGGCGTTTATAATAAAAATGATTTGCATTTATTTTCATCTTAAATAACATATTACATAAAATTTATTTATTAAATACTGTTCCTTGCTCATTCTGGTCTGTTAACCATCATTCATCATCATTCATCATTGCTTTTAGATTTTTATATATATAAATATAGCATGCGTTTCCCAGAAGATATTGAGCGAATATGTTTCAATGTAGTAACTACAGCTACTCCCCTTTCCCTGAATGTGAACTACCGATTATACTAATAACATGGTTTGTACTAACACGACGGAAGCCACATGTGAAGCAGGATATGCCTTCCTTTCCGGAGCACATATTACCCCTTATTTTGGTGGGGTTCCGGTTTTCAGTCACTGGTGTTCTATATTGTATTTTGTTTACTGTGTTTGTCTTTTTACGACATGGCATTGTAGTATATTTGACTTATTGGTTTGAATGTCCCTCTATTATCTTTCGTCATTCCTTTACACGTTCAAGTATGGCAATCAGAATGAGATACCCTTATTATGTCATTCGTATCATTGTTTTGATTTTAGTCATTTTTGGTCTACTAAGCAAATTTAGAAATGCCATGCATTAATCGGTAAACTCTTTCAGAATTTTCCATTTCATTTTGGTACTTTTATATTAAAATCAATATGTTTAATTGCCGTAAGTGGACTTTTGTGATAGTTCGTCACATATATAATGATGTTGTAAATAGAGGTTTGTAATTGCTATAGTTTTCTGCCAGATCAACGATAATTATATTCTTCTAACTTCTTTTATGAGTAACTTTCCTTTGGATTATGTCGACTTTAACTGAAGCAAATACCTGCTATGCCTGGTGTAACTTTTATCAAAGTTTTTTTTTATTATTATTTTCATTCGTGCCTGAACAATGTTATTTCAGTGAGTAAATATCAGAACATGTCATCTTTAAACTTTTGCTCTAAAAAGAACTATGTTATATCGCTCCTATATCTGTCTATTCATGTACGTGATCTGTATACGAAAATAATAAATTAAATCCGTTCCACGTAGTGATTACCATCTTGTTTCCTCTTAAATACAAAAATGTCTGTACCAAGTCCGGAATATGACAGTTGTTAATCATTCGTTTGATGTGTTTAAACTTTTGATTTTTCCATTTGACTTTTTGATTGAATTTCCTAGGAGATTGTTTTTATTTTGTTTTTTTTATTTTACAAATATGATCCTCATCAAAAGACAGTAACTTTTTTTATTTCATATTCATAAAAAAAAATAACATACTTGAAATATAAGTATTTATACCAAAGTATCCATCAAACATATCCGCAATAATTATAACTTAAAAATCATGTGGCGTTATGTGCGGTAAAGAAGGGAGTATCCACCCTTTAATTCATACACAAACAAATACTGTACATACTAAAAAGAAATACACTTTAATTTTAGATAACCAAACACATATATATCAAATATTTTTCATTGTTAAAATGTGCTGCCGTAAACAGATTTGTTATTCAACATTGCAAATTGTACTTGCTGTATAATATTTCATCGACTTGATCAAAGGATTCAAATAATTAATAAAATTTATTCGAATTAGAAAGAGAAATGTTTTTTTTTATCTGATGGAAAAATGAGTTTTGTTTAATTTGTCCTTCTTCCTGAAATCAAAACTTAACTCTAATAGAAATTATAGTGTTATGCCTTCTTATAGAATTAAAAAGTTAAGGGGGATCGCGGGTATAAATGAAAAAATAATTTAATATAGGTTTTCGCTCTAATTTTGTTTATAAATGAACTTAATCATATACCTTATAGAAAAATGAAATAAATGGGATCACCGTTCATTCAAGCTCACAATCTGCCTTTTAAAGAAGCATACTTTTTTGTTAATATACTTTTTTCTGTTGAACTGCTAGGAGAAATAGAGTTAATGTCGAAATAAAAAAAAATAACCTTATTACAGAAAATTGCTTAAATTTTACAATTATTTAGTTTATGTACAGCTTTTTTGAAAACAATAATAAAAAAATAAGGTCACCGATGTGTTAAAATAGATATTTCAATTTAAATGCCAAAAATGGCATGTTTGCACTAAAGGGATATAATTTGGAACTTTTTCAATGATAAATACATTTTAAAAGTCATCTGAAGCCAAACCGAATCGATTTTTTGGTTGATTTTTGTACCATATCATAAAGTAATAACTGATAGTGTAAGAAATAGAACTTGTAATGAAAAAAACATTTAAGGTAGATTCATGGTATACCGCCATCTTGGATTGTACAATCACAGTACAAAATCGGTCTAGTTATCTGCCCAAATCATCAAATTTGGAAACAGATTTGCAATTTAATGGTTAGACAGTTTATTTATATAAAGAAAACTTGTTAATTTATTGTATTATTCAAAATATTTTAACAAATATCAACCTTCTTGGTTTTTAAAATCATTTTTTTTCAAATGAGCCATTTCAGTGGAGATAACTCTTTTAGTACAAAATTTAAACTGGGCTAATAGGGAAATTTTTTATTTTTACTTGTTGCAAGAAAACATGTTCGGTGACACCATGTTTTCTTTTTATTTTCTTAAAACATATTATGAAACCTATCTTCTCACAATTTATTTCAAAATTCTATCTCATAGATTTTTTTGTATGCACTCTATGTGTTTTTTTCATGAACAAACCAACCAAATTTAGGCAATTTTCAACGACTCATAGCTTGAAAAATAGCACGGTGACCCATACTTTGTATTATATTTTTGAAAAAAGCATATTAAAATCTTCATTTTGGCAAATCATAAGAAAATTCTGTCTCAAAAAACATTTACTTATGATCTACCTTAATTTTTTGCTTAATTTTTGTACCCTCGAGCCTCGAGCCTTATTAAATACATTTTTAAAGATGTGTCATGAAATTAATACACCTACAAAGTATACACACGAAGCAATCTTTCAGTGCATTTAAGTAAAGATTCAAGGGTTTTCAAAAAGTCATTTAAAATAAATTCAGAGGAATTTGGACCTTCAAGTTTAAAGATCAATCTCAAACATAGGAACAGGAATTAATCAATTAAACTTTGAAATTTAAACTTATTTGATGATAACAAGGTTGAATACATCATTATACGGCATTTTTCTCCGAAAACAGCATGCGACAGAACAGATATCGAATGATTCGTGATTTCATTTTACAAATGTTGCTTATATTCAATGAACTATCTACCGGAACTCGAATCCGTGGTCAAAATGTGTGTTGGTAAGTCTGCAATATAATTTATAATTAGAGATATTTCATAATTTACAGTTTGAACATAACTAGGATTTTACACAAACAAAATAATTATTGTTATCTGACCAATAAAAACTATCGAGAAAGCGCCATCACATGATCGTTTTAAAATTATCGAAAAAAGATATCAACTATCTTTAGTAGAACAATTATCATACACGACAAAATCATGGAATAGAAAAATGTCTCAAATTGCATATTCTATTATCATACATAATAAAAAATGATGTAACTATAGCAGTCGTAGGCCGCTTGGTCAATGTGTTAACTGCAATTAACAAATAAAACTTCGTACTTAAATGACAAATGACGATGGCTAATATTTTTTTCTAACCTATTATACAAACTGGGACGAAAAGAAATTTAAAGTTTACACGATATTTTCAACAAGTGAGATAAAAAAATCGTTTTCATATTCCATGTATAAGTAAGCGGGAAAAGCACTTAGGGCATTGATATTTGTAACTATTTTCATTTCTATAAACTGCGTGCGGACATTTTTCGGTCATTAAGTAATTGATTGAAAATAACATTTAAAAGACGCGTTCGTCCAAAGCTTTTTCATAGATTTATTTTCCTCAGTAGTGCTTAAAAATTAACATTTGAAAGCCATGGCTAAATATAATGATACAAACATATGTGGAGTTGTATTTATACCGACAACACGGACCTTAACACAAACGCAAATATAATTCAATGTGAACTTTGGATGAGGAAGTTGGAACTTTAATTTTGTAATAATTTGTCACGTTATTAATGGGAAGTATAGTGTTAGAAATGCATTGTATAAGAATACGCTTAGGACTAAATCATTGACTATTGATTTGAAGATATGTTCGCAGACTTAGATAATGAAAAATTCACCGACAACAATAACAGTTTGTTAAGCTGTCCCCGAACCATGATATTTTGACCGATAACAATAGATATTTGGAAGTTGGAATCTTATACAATATTGCAACTATGCACAAGGTTTTCAAATCCACCATTAATGTATAGTCTATATGTCAATTTCGAACACATAACTCATGGAATTTAAAGTACGTTTGTATATCTTTTCATGTTGTACATGATAATCCATGTCTTTATTCGTTAACAGTTAAAGAAATATACAATGTCAAAAAGTATAAATCTATCTGTCAATTTTTTTCAGGAAAGTTGTTGACGATAGAAGAATAGCATATTGTTGTTTCAACCACTACCTATTAGACGGCCATTGCCATGGTACGTGAGAATTAAACATTTTCACATCTCATTCGAAACAAGCATTATATACAAGGTCAAGCATGATCGATTATGGCGTAATTCATGGCCAATACTTTATCTAATCACAAGACTTAACAATTATTAAAGTACCAACATAATTGAGATGAATGTATATATATATATATATAATCCAACAACATGATATGTTTTACTCGAACTGTAAATGAAATTAAGAAACGAGATCAACACGTCCTGAGTTAGATGATGAAAACAATATAATCGACAACAGAAAAGGGTTAGCCATATGCTATATTCCTAATTGATTAAAATCTAGTGAAAAATACATCTTAAGGACTTCCACGGATCTTCTCTTGCCATCATATTTCGGGCATGGAAGAACGATAGGGTTCCGAAAACCGATATGATCAAACTAATATTAATATGACTAAAACTAATATAACCATTAACGAAAAATTACACAATAACAACAAGAATCATGTTCAATAGACGGTGTGGTGTCTAACTTATTAATAATTATATCATATTATTACAATTTACTACAACTACATGTACAATTCAATGACAAAACATTAGTTAAGAAACAAAACACACCAAGACTGTTTATTCTGATACTTATACATCCTTCCTTCTAACGTCCCTAAAAATAAGCAAAAATAATAAAAAGACGAAAAAAAAACATCAAATAATACATATAAGTAACATCAAAAACTATATAAAAATGACTAAACAAAAAGCTTAAACATTCCCCTATTAACATGATTAAGGAACAGTTTGATAGTTACAGATGTAAAAGGAATTGATTTCATGCTTTACAATAGTCATTTAAATCTATATATATTGAAATTTCTTATTCCAACTTTCACATTGTTTCAGAGTGTAAATCAGGAACGACGTCAACCGATGGTATAGTGTGCCTACCATGTTCAGAAAATCGGTATGGTCATAAATGTAAATATCACTGTGAATGTGAATCATACCAAAGGTAATTCTAATAAAAAATATCTAGCAATGGCAAATATTCATCATGTTGAAGAGAAAGTATGTTTTAGGGATAATATTTATTTAGTTATTAGGTTGCTTTAGACATATTTAAAACAATTGTTTCCACTATAACATAAATAGGTTACAAAAATAGTTTTATCGTAATAATATATGTTTTAAAAAGAATATAGTGCGTTATACCACGCAAAATGAAAAGTTTCTACGTAGACAAACGAATTTATAGATCGCTGTATAGATTTCTGTGTTCAAAAATATACAAATTGTTAACGATTTCAGGTGTTACACTATCGTTATATGTTTTTAATGGTTTGCTGCAGTGCACCGCCACTAATTTCAAGATATAGATATGCAGCAAATGATATCTGCGTAAATACCTTATTTGGTTTACAATAGACTGTCGGCATCCATTTATCCAATTCTTTTTATCATTTGAAAGATGGATAAAATTATAAAGTGTTAAAATTGGTTTGATTATGAATACAAACATTATTACATAATTTTATCTATGCTGGTAACAATGCTTCACTAGAGTGTTACAGTAAAACACATTCATTCATCGTGTGTTATTGTACGCCAATTTGACACAACAAATTTTTATCTTGATTATATTGTTTTGCGAAAACTATACTAGACGTTTATTATGTTAATTTATGAATAGAATAATGGTAATAACAAGGGACTCAGAATTTTTAGTATAAAAAGTCAAACATGTCGGTTTGAAATTTCTAAAAAGTAGCAAACATTTAAACAAATCAAACGTTAGACTACTAACGAACGAAACATACTCGAAGATAGCCTGTTGTGAAGCAAAATTTCTGTTCCTATCCAATATACCCTCATTTTCAAGTGGCAGTCCGAATTTCCATGATTTTCATCTCGGATGGCCTCTTACAAGACCTACCTAATGTATTTATTGTTAACTTATTCTCGTCCTGAACATGCATTAAATATTTGCCGTTGGACGTTAAACAACCAACAATCAATCATTTTAATCGACGAAAGTTTTTCGCTTAACCTACCTTTTAAAGCTAACTACACGTCTCTCTTATATGACAGTTGCTTATATGTATATTATCATCATTGGGCGAACAGATAAACTATGTTTAAGTGACAATAATGGGGTTTCAATAGTCAAAACTGTAAACATACCATACAGCGAACTACTAAAAAATTAGTGGCTAATAAAGTAAATGTTTGTAATTTTTCAGATGTGATCCAGAGTTCGGATGTGTAGAACTAACAGAAACGTCTTCCCTACTTGAAACATCAAGTCCAACGGAATCGGACAATGGTATACACTTATTTATCTGCAATGAGAAATTGGTTCCTTTTGTATTTGTGAATGATAAATGAAAAAAGTAACGCTACATAATATTGTCTAGCGTTCACTACATTAATTATATTTCTTTAGAAGTGAAACAGTATGATTTTAAAAAGATAAATTATAACCATAGCCTGTATCGAGTTTATATTATCGTTATTGCATCGTATTTCTATTTTGCACCAGTATTACACTGCTCTCATGCTATTTTCCGGACTTGGTACAAGACATTTTAGGAAAAAATGGTGGGTTGAACCTGGGTGTATAGTTACCCAAACATCCCACTTTTATGAGGGCAGTGTTTAAAAATATATTGCTTAATTGACAACAAGCATTTTGCAATGGTATTAGCACATTTGTAATTAAAAATAAAAGAAGCTGTACTTGATTTTCAATATTTATCATGTAATCCACAAAGCAACAAATTAACTAAAAAGAAAACACGCGGTATAGATAGTACTTAGTTATAGACGAATGTAAATTTCATGCGATATATATTTATTTTTTTGCATTGATGAAGACTCAAGGACTCCGATTTTATACATTATATTGGTATCTGCTGGTCTTATCACTTGGTTAATAATTTTCTGGACGTGCAGTAAAATCTGTTATCAGAGAATAAGACCGGAAGGATCAAGGACATCACAAATAAGATTGAACTCAGAGCCTTTACAGCAAGAACCAATACAAATTGAGCAGGTCAACAAGAATTGTAAACACACAGATAACATTGACGGAACCAACTTAGTTCAAAACAGAAGTGTACTTCGTCGCAATCGTTTGCCAGTAAAAAGTCAACACATTTACGATAGTGTATGCGACAGTAACCCACACATTGAGCAGCAACATATTGGCCTTGCTGGCAGAGAAGAAGCTAGTGCACAATCATCAGATGAAGCACATTGTGCCCCTAATGGCAGCAATCTAATCAAAAGGGAATTATTTCTAAATTTGTATCAAAAACTGAATGAAAAACGAGATACTAAAGCCCATGACTATATCGGAATTGACACCACAACAAAAGATTAACAGACTAACACGAATCTTGTTTTCTTTATTTTTTTTTTATGTCTATTTAACTTTATTTATAATTTTATTTGGCCGAAAGTCAGATCTTTTTGTTATAAGGTTATATTTTTTAAAATTTTATTTTACATAAGAATTATGATTGTTCTAGTCAATTATGTATCAATATAAGAACACTATTCCACTATGATTTTGTCATGGTCGGGATAACCTTTAAGATGTATTTATGATTAATGAATCTCAACATAAAAAAATAATTTAAGAATAGGTAAGCCATACCTTTTATCAAAACAAGTATTCGAGTTATCATACTTGTGATATGCTATGCATAAACGTGTCGACGAAAAATAAGCTTATATTAAGTATGTTGGCTACTTTATTTCAAAGTATTAGATTTAAAAAAAAACTGTTGTATATAGATTGTATGTAAATAAAGAAACATAAAAGAAGAAAAAATGAATGGTCAATATGCTTGTTTTCCAGATATAAGCCATTGAAATAAAATCCTGTTTGCAGTAACTGTAAATACTACTAGATCATTGAAAATGATATTGATATTTAATATCATAAATTGTACCTTTAATCTTTTCATCAAATTCATATTGTTATCGAATTTAAATTCAACAAAATATCCTTCATATTACACCCTTTTTAAATTTAAAAATAAGTTGACTGAAGCCGAACATATTTATTTAATAACTAATATTTTGATAATAATGAATTGTTCAAAGATGGTTAAACTCTCATTTCTGACTTTTTGCTCTCTTATTTCTTCATTGATATATTTCTCATGTTCTTCAAAGACGAGAGAAACTTTTATGACTAAATACGGTAATTTTAAAAATTGAAAATTTATAATTCTTTTGAGGATATGAACTTTGACAGATTGTCGTAGAACTATTTTTAGAAACAATTTAATTTCCGGAAAATGTGTTATGCAGGATAATTATTTTATATTGATAAACTACTATACTTATATATGTCAATTGCATTTTATTGTCATGTTTAATAAGTTATAGTGTAACCAAGATTTTATACTGACCAATTATATCACGTCCAAACTAGCGGGTTTGGTCTGAAATGAACGCTACCACTGACATGTTTTTTTTTAATAACACCAACAGTTATATTCAATACAATTTTCCTGTTATAACCTATCTTAATCATATAACACAAGTAATGTTATTCAATTATCAAGTAAGTATACTCAACTTTGGAAGTATCGGAGACTGTAAATCTTTTGAATTCAAATTCTCAATTCAGATGAAGTTCCGTATTTGGCACAACTTTTTGGAATTTTGGAGATCAATGCTCTTCAACTTTGTACTAGTTTGGGTTTTATAAATATTTTTGATTTGAGTGTCACTGATGAGTCTTATGTAGCCGAAACGCGCGTCTGGCGTACTAAATTATAATCCTGGTACCTTTGATAACTAATTATAACATAATCCAGGTGTGTTTTGTGGTGATTCGTTATAATTACACATCCGTAAGAAACCATCAACAGGTTATGTATAAAAAGGGGTTAAACTTACGAAAGAAAGCAAAGATGATTATTGGCAAATAATTTTTGCAACGGCAAAACTAGAGTTTGATAGAACAATTATTCGTTAATTCATTCCAAGAGAATCTTTTTTGAGTGAAATAATCCTCAAAACATTTCATTAAATATTTTTATTTTCCTGCATGTTCGAAGCCAATTTTTGTCAGATTGTTATCCTGAATTACATAATAAATCATTTGGCAATGAACTAATGTCAATCTGTTAAATGTACACTGGTTAGATTGTCTCCCCTGAAACATTATCACTTTAAACACCCAATGCATTCATAATCTAATTATGATGCATCCAGTCATCTCGGATCGCATGTTTACATTTAACCTGCAGGTAAGAAAATCCTATTAATTTGTTTATTTGAAATTTCACCTAATTTATAGACAACGATAATCTTAATGAAGAGTGTCAGATATATGTAGCTATGAAAAACATTACATTACAAAGTAAATAGATTATTAAATGAACGTTAAAAAATTGTAAAGTACCCCAAACAAATAAACTAGATAACAAATACACAAAATGATAAATATTTTGATTGACGAATGAATTTTATCAGTAAGGGTAGCCTTCTGTAAAATGGCCTATTATTCTACTATGTTTTCAAAAATGTTGAATGTAATATACATTACAAACCTAATATCGTTTGTAGAATTGAAGAATGTTATGTTATGATTTAAAGAAATTCAATATTTAAAATACACGGATTGAGTAGTTAAACATCTAAAATCCAGCTTGTGTGATTTGCTCTGCAATAAAAGAACGGCTTCGTCTTATTAATTTTTTTTTCTACGATCTCTTCTTAATTTCCAAAATCTTTCCGGTGTAAGTCTCCCTTCCCTCGATCAAAAAATGTTGTGGTTAATGATGCTGATTCAGATACTTGTTCAGGTTACTGATGATCGATCTCAAGTGTCGACTTGAGGAGACTGCGGTTGGTATCTTTGCTGAGGTTTCACAGTCAAAAGTCACTACGAAGTGTCTAATGTTGTCCCTATTTAGTAGGTAGTGAAGACCTTATCGAAACCACTTCTTTATAACGGCATAAAGGGACAATCCGTGGTAAAATCTAGATATATTCAAGCCCCCATGAATTATTTCGATTCTAATAGAACAAATACGGTAGTTGTGTTAGATCGAAGCGCTCTAGGTGATGGAATTTCTGCCGTTCTCGTAAATAAAGGCACTATAAAGTTTACGTTAAACAATGGAGCAAACTAAATATATGATGATGCTTAAACTATTTACAATAACATATTTAGATAAATTTGGATTACTCTAAATGATTAGTGTACTTATATGTCTCATATGTGTACAAACATGGATATCATAACACATTTTAGCATCATTTGTTTACGTTTTCTTGTTGTGATGATTTTCGGTTTCACAAGCGGGTATTTTCCCGTAAAATGCTTATATTCTGACGTCGTTGTTCTATGACGTCGGGTAGCTCATTCATTAAAATACATATGACGTGGGAGTACAATAGGAACAGCCCTAACAATATATTCATATTTTACCACGGGTGTGTACTCTAAGCGTTTGAAGGACGTCATGTTAGAATCGTATAATATAAAAGCAATATGTGGATGTATGTTATTTGTTACTATTGCTTGTTTTTATAGTGATTTTAAAGAGGATATCACGATGTTGACTGCTGTACCTCTTTTTGACATTTTAACCCATTTTTTCTGTTTGGTTTGTTCACGCAAAGTTATCAATATAATGGAATTTAATGCGACTGTCATACAAGTGAAAGGTTAAGCTACCTATAAAACAAGGTTCAATCAACCATTTTTTACATAAGAAAATGCTTGTACCAGTTCTGGAAAATGACATTTGTTATCCATTTGCTTGATATGTTTGAGTTTTTGATTTTGTCATTTGATTGGGGACTTTCTTTTTTGAATTTTCCTCGAAGTCTAGTATTTTTGTAATTTTACTTCTTTTATATGGAGGCTTGAATATGTCGATATGATTCTATTGATATTTGTTATAGGTGTACCTGGGTTATTAAGAAAGGCATCTAACAAGTCAGAAATATGACAATTGTTTCCATTTTTTTAATGTGTATGAGCCTTTTCTTTTGCCATTTGATTAGGAAGTTTCCGTTTGAAATGTTCATGGAGTTTGGTATTTTTTTATTTTACTTTTCGTTAGGTATTGTGTACGCAATGTAATTTGTGAGGCATATATTTCATTTCCAAATTTTAAATATGGATCTTGTTCACTGTATCTCTCTGCATGACGTTTTCATCAATGAATAAAATCCAACAATTTGATAAAGAGAGCGACTTATAACTTGTTGTTCTGATTTTGCTTTAATAATATGGGCATTGGACGGGACTTTCTCTGTTCCGTTTTCATTTCTGGAGACAACATTTCTCTTTATATTCAGTTTCGTACAAATGCTCTGTTACATTTAAACATTGAAAAATAGTAAACAGATTGCTGCAAAGACACAAGAGTTTATTCTCCATGTCATGAAGCAGACATCTTAAGGGATGACATAAATTATATCGTATTTGGCAGTGACAATAATCAAAATTGATTGAGCTCACAAAACATCTGACTTAGGGTGTTGAAGGAAAAAGCATCTGATTTTTCAACGCATTCACAAATAAGATTATGATTTACTCAATAAGTGAGGCGAAACACATCGGATTGACATTCAAACAGTCAAACAATAGTACAGAGAACTCTACATCAAACTTAAGACTAAGCAACACGAATCCCACCAAAACAGGGAGTGATCTCATGTACTCTAAAGAGCTAAGCAGATCCAGCTCCACAAATTAATAGGCAACATCATATTCATATAAATAGCAATATGATAAAACCAATGAAAATTGATAATATTATGAAAAAAACTCTGCATGCTTTTTTTTTGTACAGTAATTGAACCCGAATTAAAATATTTTGTTTAAAATTACAAAACTGTTAGAGTAAAAATGAGAATGGAAATGGGGAATGTGTCAAAGAGACAACAACCCGACCATAGAACAGACAACAGCAAAAGGTAACCAATAGTACTATAGATCTCTCTGGTATATTTTCTGAATTTAATCCCCCGTTTATTTCTCCATTTTAATTACTGACTGCAAGTCTGTGATACTCTTATATGAACTTTTTTGTAACGTCCAGACTTGTACAGTGTTCAATTGCTTGCTAGATTAAAACGATGATTTAAAAATATTAGGCTTTTAATTGAAATAATTCAAAATCGACCAAAAGTTGAGTTGCTCATTTTTATTCAAACCAAGTAATACATCTTATTTGGTAGGTCACATTTGGGAACAGAAGACGAGATTGTAGTCATCACATAAAGAACATATCCGTTTTCATCCTTGAAACGGATTTTCCGTAACTGTCAAACAGCTCGCGAGAACCTTACAGCATCATACTGTATCCACTGTTTCGTTGTATGTTTATGCATGCTTTCTTCACACCTTTCTTGAGCAATGTTATCCTCTGAAAATGAATGCACTAATATTCGATCTTTTTCCAGTTTTCAGTTGAAAACTTACATTTTTGATTTTATGAAATTAAAAGACAACGACTCGAATATTGAGCAGAAAACAGTCTTATAATCTATTTTTTCAAGCATTGGAATGAATTTGTATACAACTTACATGCTTAAACGTGTTTGCATTTATTTATTAGATTTCTGAAGGATTGGTTTATCATTTGCATGGTATTACAATTGAAGACGTAGTATGAAAAGTAAAGTATTATCAATACTTCTTGCAGTAAGTACTTTGAATCTCTGGGTAAAAATAATATTTGATGTTTGTTACAAATTGGTTTTTAGATTTAGACATTTTTATAATGATTTCAATTGATAATTGATTTATCAAATATTTAGACGTAGTGTGTATTAAAACCTTAAACAATATTAAAGAATAACACACTTCATTGTGGTCGGTACAAATGATACAAATCCTGCAAATGTTCCGAATTTTTGCAGAAATTGAAAATATTTTACGGTAAATAAATCAGACAATGAATATTATGAGTTTTTAATGTCGTATGACACATCACAGATTAGAAAATTTTGATAAATCTGATACACCTCGGTGTAAAAATTGATAAAGAAGAGAAAAATATTGATAACGTTATCTTATTTATAACATTATCACACTCATGACGACCATTTGATTCGAGAAAAATAAATATTATTATATTATCATGAACTTTAGTATCTGACAAGTAATAATAATTAATGTGAAAAATTTACGTTATAGATAGGGCATATTTTAAAGGTAGTCCTAGTTGTATACCAACTCGTTGACAAGCTATGAAAATAAATTAGTAATCAGGGGCGGATTCAGACGCAGTGCGTGGTGGGCGTGCCTCCCTAAATAAATATTTGCCGTAAAACACGGATTGTCCTCAGCTTGATAAAAAAATATTTTTTCAACAATTTTAAGTAAGACCCCCTTCCCCTTCTAACCCATTACATTAAATACTGGATCCGCCTCTGGTAGTCAATGGCATGTGGAATTAAAATTGAACTGTCATTACATGAAGCTAGATACAAAACATTTTTTCGATTTATGAAAAAAAGTCACAAGAATTGTTTTTTGTAAAACAACGTTCTGAAAAGGTATTGGGTCTATGCATTTCTTTTGTTTCATAACTTTTTTAATTCAGAAAAGCTAATTTTTCCATCGCCATTGCTTTAATATTGCACGTCAAATACCTGTGTTTAGTGATCAAAATTAGAGAAAGCATAAAAAAAGATAAGAATAGTGCACCCTCTAAATGATATGTATACCAAGGCATTATTATTAATTCATACCCAGCGTGTCAGAATGTATAGTTATACATTGTATGAACTATAGAGATGCAGTATGACTGCCAGTGAATCAGTTTCTAATGTATAAAGAAGACTAATTAAAATACCAACCTCCGAGGAAAATTAAAAGCGAGAAGTCCCGTAAATATGTACCATTTATCAATGTTTGAAACCCCAAGATGAAACCAGCAATTGCAAACGGAATTGTAATTATAAAAAAAATCTATCGGAGCAGATGCTATATTTTTGGGGGGATTTGAAGCCAGTGTAAATTCCATACACCCACAAACTTGTCAAACAATAAACGGACAAGTTTCAAATTTGTAGTTTTTATAAGTTATAACAATTAACTATAGACCATCTCTGTGAAGTTAGTAGCAGGTTCGTTACTCGATATTCGATATTAAATATCCAACTGGCTGTCAGCAGTCGAATTGATATTCAAATTTACTTAATAAATCTACCGGAGATCGCAAAATTACGGTGAGACTCCATTGGTCTTTCAACGTTAATTAAAATCCAATGAACTCTTAGAAAATATATACACACAGATGAATCGAAAGGATATCCATGAATGATGTCGTCTTCGATATCTACGGAGGGTTGAAATTGTCACTTTTCAGCCTAAAAAAATCGTCAAAATATTAGGTCTTGTAAATTTTCTCTATACATTTTGAATATCAAACTAGCACTTTGAGCCCTCCTTAAACATAGAAGACAAAAAGTTTATCCAAATTCCTTTTAGTCTTGATTGTACATTGTATCTTAATATTAACTAATTACCTGCATAATTTTAGGAAGATCGAGAGATCAAAGGGGTCTCAGACAATTAAGCGTCTCCTGTATGTTTTCACTATATAATTGATTTTATTTTGGCGTTCCATAATTATTTATATTTATATTATTAAATGTAACTAGAGTGATGGTTTTAAGCTGACCTGGCCCAAAGGGTCAAGTGAGCTTTACTCATCACGTGTCGTCCGTCGTCCCTTAACTTAAAAAAAATCCTCTTTTGGAACGAAAAAGCCCAATTTACCCAGACTTGGTCACTACTATTACTAGGGTATATAGTTTAACAAAATATGTACGATGACCCTGCCTCCTTACCATCATGGCCGACATGGCTACAAATAGAAAATAAGAGTTCAAAAAAAAAGTAGCAGCCAGGGGCGGATTAGGACGCAGTGTGTAGCGGGCCTGTCCCCTAAATAAATATTTGTCGTAAAGCACGGATTGTCCTCAGCTTGGAAAAGAATATTTTTTTGAACAATTTTAAGTTAGCCACCCCCCCCTTTTAACCCATAACACTAAATCCTGGATCCGCCTTTGATAGTCAATGTCCTGTCAAATTAAAATTGAATTGTCATACATGAGGCTAAATACAAATTTTTTTTTTTCGATTTATGAAAAAGTCACAAGAATTGTTTTTTGTAGAACAACGTTCTGAAAAGGTATCAGGTCTATGTATTTCTTTTGTTTCATAACTTTTTTAATTCAGGAAATCAAATTATTCCATCGCTATTGCTTTAATATTACATGTTCAATACCTGTGTTTATTGATCAAAATTAGTAAAAGTATAAAAAAAAATTTAGAATAGTGCACCCTCTAAAGGATATGTATACCAAGGCATTATCATTAATTCATATCCAGCGTGTCAGAATATGTAGTTATACATTGTATGAATTTTGGCCACGAGCATCATGTTTTGTCGAAATGCGCATCTGGTGCAGAAAAATTGGTTCCGTTAATTTTATTAAGGAGATACAGTATGATTGCCAGCGAATCAATTTTTAATGTATAAAGTAAACTAATTAAAATACCAAACTCCGAGGAAAATTAAAAGCGAGAAGTCCCGTAAATATGTACCATTTATCAATGTTTGAAACCCCAAGATGAAACCAGCAATTGCAAACGGAATTGTAATTATAAAAAAAATCTATCGGAGCAGATGCTATATTTTTGGGGGGATTTGAAGCCAGTGTAAATTCCATACACCCACAAACTTGTCAAACAATAAACGGACAAGTTTCAAATTTGTAGTTTTTATAAGTTATAACAATTAACTATAGACCATCTCTGTGAAGTTAGTAGCAGGTTCGTTACTCGATATTCGATATTAGATATCCAACTGGCTGTCAGCAGTCGAATTGATATTCAAATTTATTTAATAAATCTACCGGAGATCGCAAAATTACGGTGAGACTCCATTGGTCTTTCAACGTTCATTAAAATCCAATGAACTCTTATAAAATATATACACACAGATGAATCGAAAGGATATCCATGAATGATGTCGTCTTCGATATCTACGGAGGGTTGAAATTGTCACTTTTCAGCCTAAAAAAATCGTCAAAATATTAGGTCTTGTAAATTTTCTCTATACATTTTGAATATCAAACTAGCACTTTGAGCCCTCCTTAAACATAGAAGACAAAAAGTTTATCCAAATTCCTTTTAGTCTTGATTGTACATTGTATCTTAATATTAACTAATTACCTGCATAATTTATGGAAGATCGAGAGATCAAAGGGGTCTCAGTGACAATTAAGCGTCTCCTGTATGTTTTCACTATATAATTCATTTTATTTTGGCGTTCCATAATTATTTATATTTATATTATTAAATGTAACTAGAGTGATGGTTTTAAGCTGACCTGGCCCAAAGGGTCAAGTGAGCTTTACTCATCACGTGTCGTCCGTTAACTTAAAAAAAAAAACTCTTTTGGAACGAAAAAGCCCAATTTACCCAGACTTGGCCACTACTATTTCTAGGGTATATAGTTTAACAAAATATGTACGATGACCCTGCCTCCTTACCACCATGGCCGACATGGCTACAAATAGAAAATAAGAGTAAATTGCAGAGTTTTACTTATATCTCAGAAAGTGAAGCAGGAACAGGAAATCCTAAAACAAATGTAAAAGACAGTAACATTTACCATTAGATCACTATCTATCTACCCTGAAATTTTCAGATTAATCAGACAATCCGTTGTTGGGTTAGAATGAGTAATTTTAAGGAAATGCAGTTTTTGGTTATTATCTTAAATACCATTACAATAGAGATAAAGTGTAAACAGCAATAAAGTTCAGTCAAAGTAAGATATTCACATAATTCAACATTACAAAAATCGTCAACTGACCCCTTAAGGAGTAATTGTCCCTTAACAAAAATTTTAACATTTTCGATATCACAAACTAGTCAAAACATTTACTAAATTTTATCATCGGTATAAAGACTTCATTCGTAAATATAGCTCTGAAACTTAAAATTCATTATGGATTGAGATAATTGATTACAACAAAAATGTTCAGTAAAGTAAGATTTACAAACACATCACTATCACCAAATCCCAATTTTGTCATGACTTCTATTATTGTCTATAATGTATGTCCTACGTTTAATATGGATACAGACCAAGGTGAGCGACAAAGGCTCTTTAAAGCCTCTAGTTTATGTTTCTACTTATATCATATACAAAACAAACTTTGATGTTTCATTTTTGGATAAAAATATATATTTACAAAGACAAATGTGCGATGTACAAAAGAGTTTGTACTTGAGAATTGATGACACCATGAATGGATCATAGAACAGTGTCCTTCATATATTTTTACTCCTTTTAACTATGAGTATCAAACCTTTCATGGTTTCGAATATTTTGTTATTGATAATTTTCAACTTAATTTGAATATCGAACCGACTGCTAGCATACGATTGGATATTGCATATCATATTTCGAATAACGAACCAGCTAATAACTTCCTATTCATCTTAAGACCTCGCAAAATTACGTAAAAAATTCAAGTTATCACACTAAACGAATGGATTTTAAGTCAACTGTTGTAATTAGTTATCAAAGGTACCAGGATTATAATTTAGTACGCCAGACGCGCGTTTCGTTTACATAAGACTCATAAGTGACGCTCATATCAAAATATTTATAAAGCCAAACAAGTACAAAGTTGAAGAGCATTGAAAAGATTTTGTTTAATATCTAAAGCCTTACTTATAATATGTTTTGTATTCTATTTTCAGATTGAAATAATCAAAATAGTTGGAGTTGTGACGTATGACATAAAATGCCCTCATAGGTCTCACTGGCAATTTAGGGCGCTAAAATCTAAGTGTGAAAACGAACCATTTTACCATTGTTTATATGATAAAAACACAAAGAATTTGACAGAGAAATGTACAAAACCCGATGATATACCATCAGGTACTGTATTTTATTGTAGATAGTTAAATCTAGGAAATTAAACTACCGTATGAAAATAACTTTTGGGGAAGATATTCCATTCATATTGATAATTTTTATCTAGAAGTCGAGGCGACACAAAGATAAATTCTTCATATTTAACACTATAGATTATGCCCATCATCCTTTCAAAATATTCTACCGTATAGCGGGTTATTTTTGCGGGTGTAAAATGTCGCGATTTACATTGAATAAGGGATACGAAATATTTTGGCGGTTATTCTTTTGGCGGATTGAAAATTTAACAAGAGCTTTGAATGTGTCGTTTTAAATTGAAGGAATTCATTTGGGCGATTGAGTTTCTATGCGCGAAAATTTGCGAAAATTTGCACCCCTCGAAATAACCCGCTATACGGTATCAGACTTATATTGGAGAATACATGTTAAGTTTAACTAGGCTACCTTAATTCACACATTTGATTCTCTAGCTGAGCAAATCCAATAACGAATAATTAAATTTGATTATTGTTACATACAAGAATTTGTCAGAGGAGCAGGTATGAAAATAATCAATGTTTGGCCCCTGCAATTGCCCTGATACCGAGATCATGGCAGACTTTCAAATTAATGTTAATTCAATTCATTTGATATAAAAACAGGGTAGGAAAAAATGACATTTCAATTTGAAGACAAAATTAATTCAATTTTAGGTTTCCGTGCTGTTCTAAGAGGAAATCTAGATTTCGAAAAATGTTCAGATACGTATTTTGCACCGTTCATCTATTGGTCAAATGATAGTGTCGAGTGTCCATATCAAAAGTCAATATGTGCTGATGAAGGTCAAGTTTTATCAGACAATGGATCGGAGGATAAAGATGTAAAATGCTTTTGTGATTATAGACAGGGATATGAATATATCTTTAAACCAAAACATGACTGTTATTGTTCTCCTACTGTGGAGGACTGTACTTGTATCCGTAAAAGGTGCAAAGAGGAAGGTTTTATTCTTACATCAGGTAAGTCTATTTTTTAAATTTGCATTCTGATTAAGATAAAAGGATTTGACTTTAATATGTCATACTTTAGGTTCCATGTGTTTTAGTTCTATTATATGTCATTATGTAATGTTCTATTATAAATTTGAAAACACTTTGAACGACAAAATTATTTTACTCGCGTAGGGGTATTAACCATATGTGGATTTTTGAATTTTTAAAAATCTTGATCTATTTCTTAAATAAGTACTAACAGACTTTCGATTTTTAACCCTGTATACTACCATTCCCCAAGTGAAATGATTATTTTTAAAAAAAAGTATTGAACGACAAAATCATTTAATATTTCTTCCAATGAGAACTTTACATTTTATGACGTCAAACACGCGAAGCAATGCATGTGGTTATTAAATTTGATAGATGCTTTTTGTGCTTTTTTGTTAAATATTTATTTGTTTTGATATTATAAAATAGTAATGACTGCTGTGTCCATATTTTGACTATTTTACATATTATGTCTGTTTTGTTCCCGCTTCGCGATCGTTGTAAATATAATGGAATTTGATGCGACTGTTCTATAAGTCAGAGGTTTAGCGCTATTAAACCAGGTTTCATCCAACATTTTCTACATTATAAAAAAGCATGTACCAAGTCAGGAATATGACAGTTGTTGTCCATTCGTTTGATGTGTTTTATGATTTGATTTTGACATTTGATTAGGGACTTTCCGTTTTGAATTTTACTCGGAGTTCAGTTTTTTTGTGATTTTGCTTTTTTCCAATGAAATGTCTGAAGTCAAACAGGAAGCTTCTATCTTATTTCGATTCAACGTGTGTTATGTGTTATACAAATCAAATGTGTGTATACCGATTTTTTTTTCACACTGAAAAGTTGTTAAATTGCAAAAACATAAATAGATATACATTCCAACTATCAATGCCTCAAACGAGACTAACATGTCGGATTTGTATTTTACATATAAAGCAATGCCTTTGAAAAAATATAAACCTCATACTAGAAGTAATGAACATTATTATGAAGAGTAGCAGAGAATTGCATTATAGTTCATGAAACCGTACAGGAACGAGGACTGGTGCGTCGACGGCGTAAATGTCTTCCACTGTATATCACCAACATCTATGTGATTCCTGACTTTAATATTAATGTTGCAGAAAATACATAAAGGATTATCAAAATGCATACGTCGAAGAGAATATAATCATAAATGGTAATGAGACAAAAACGACGGATTCAAAACAAATGTCTACATAACCTTCCATGAAAAACAAAACACAAAACGGACGTGAACAGAGGATGTATTTTTGCTGATGCTCATGGTTATATTAGATTTGGTGAAATGTATCATTCGGTCCTGTCACAATGGGAGAAACAAGCGTGGGCTTATTGCAATTTATTTTACCATGTATAAAATACGGCATTTTGAGAAAATTCGTGATTAACAGTGACAAATATATTTCATAACGTGTAGGCAATGATGACAGATATGGAATGAAAAACACAATAATTTCACATTCTTCATGCAGACCGTACAAATTTGTGGCTACAACGAAATAGAAAGTTCGGACTTAGAAAGCTGAAATTATCTTGTTTGTCGTAAAGCTTTTTGTCCAATCAATTTGCATTGTCAATTCCTAGTGGTTGGTCTAAGTGAGCAACCATTAGTGTATCTGATGTCCCTTTTTTTTCTAAATTCGATTGCTAGATGCGTCTAACATGCTAATTAGAATTTTTATAACGGAACATTTATGATAGCAGAATATTCAGTTAAAGGCTATTGATAGATTCTTCTTATTCTTAATTCTGTTTACACGTAAGAGTGTTGCTTTGATAAACAATGCCGTCGCAAAGACGAGAAGTACAGTCTATTCCTATAGGAATCATGATTTTCTGTTGAAAAAAGTTTCGTCCAAACATTAACATTAGTAAATTAATCATTCCAAAAACATGTGATAAGTAAAGTTTATATTTGTTTTTAAATTAGCCTGTATACTTCTAAGTTCAGAAGACAATACCTAAAGAAAATGCTATAAAACAGTTGATTTGATTAGATAAAATTCCTATGCCTACAAATTTTATTTTTTTCAGAGTATATTTGCGTAACTAAGGATCAAGTTATACCAGACATGAAATGTGGAATGAACAATAAAAGGTATCACTATTTAATAAGAAAAACAATTAGTTTAACTAAATATTTATAAAGATAGGTTCCAGACTTCGGAAAGGCACATAAAGAAAATGATAAAATTACATTATGTTTGTAAGCACAAGATGTATTTATATGATGTTTATGGTAGCTTGTGTGTTTTCATTCATCTTATATTGTAAAATAGGTGAAAATAGCAGAAATCTATCTTTAATGCAAAGTGCAAAATTTTAGAGTAGAATTTCTCTATTTGATAGACTTTTACTTTACTTTTTATTGTACTATGTAACAAAAACTAAAGGTTACGTATGCCAACTTGTTTTCCGTTTTCTTTTCTAAAAGCATACTAAAAGAGCTGTTTTCTTTATTCTACCTTAATATTATCTCATTAATTTTTTTTCACACAAAATTTGAATTTTCATGTTTAAAACCAAAATAATAGTTTACATCTGTCCTAAAACTGAAACCTGTTAATTAAGATACCAGGTTTAAAATTTTATTTTTACGTCAGACGCGCGTTTCGTCTACATAAGACTCATCAGTTACCCTCCAATCAAAAAATTATAAAAGGCAAAATAAAGTACGAGGGTAGTAAATTAATCATTCAGTTGTTTACTTTTACACATTGTGACTTTGAAGAATAGTTGTCTCATCGGCACTCATACCACATCTTCTCATTTTTATAGATAAACTTAAGCTGACAATTATGCACAACCTAAAAAACAATTCCGATATTTGTTATTATAAGTAGTTAAAAAGTAATGTATCAACTATGTTTTGTTAAATTGCTAATAAGTTCTATCAATTTTAAGTTAATCCCCAAATAAACCCTAACTATTCTTCATTATTACCTCATTTTTCCCTTTTTCTAAAAGGCAACCCCAAAATGATCTATTACAGAACTTGGTTCTGTTCATACGGGAACAAATGCTTATGAAAATTTTGAACTTAGTAATTCCTGTTTTTAATTAAGTGTGCGGTCTATAGAAGTCGAATCCAATAACAGGATAAATGAATGATTAGTTGAAGTACAGTGATGTTTATAATGTGTGGTATTAGGTAATAGGTTTAACGTTCAATTATATTTTCAAGCGGAAGTAACGTAAACGAAGATCACACAATTAAAGCAAACGAAGGACTGTTTCCAGGTTTGTAATTTTAACTACTAAATAATAACAATACACAGCACTTAAGGTAAACCATTTTGAACATTGGTTTTAGCTCATTGCAATAGCATAATGATTTTCAAGTACTAAGTGAACCTGTGTTTGGTGATATTTGCACCATTTACATACCGATATCGAAGAATGAGGTCCGACGATACCAAGTGTCAATGAAATATGCTTGAAGGCATAAAATAATGACCTGTTTAAGACAATTATTTCCACTGGTTAAAATTCAATAATAATTACTTAAACATTTAATTTGTTTGATATTTGTCGAGTGTTGACTTCATTGAAGGGTTTAATTGAACGTTTTAATATTCCATCTTGGGTTTAAAGGAGCACTAGCTGAAAAATTCATGTTCACTGATTTTACTCAATTTCAAATATTTGATTGATAACATACTAAAACTTATCTTCAATTTAAAGAATAAATACTTTGCAATGCGTAGAATCGATAAAATGGATCATTTCGTGTGCCGAAGTTCATATAACCTGATAAAAACATAAATATATATAGCACAAAGATGTCGGCACTCACATAAAAAATTAAACAAAACCTTTAAACCTTTAAAGACCCATTCAAAAGGAATATAGTAACGATACTGTTGTCAGATCATTAGCCATGATTAAGGTGGCATATGTTGGTATTGATATTGATTCATTCATAGGATCTCTGCAACGGAAATAAACATATGTATTCTAAAACTATTTGATGGCATGATACTGTTTCATTCATATATTTTATGATGGTTTACCTTTGTAACAAAAAAAGATATCGACGAAATTCTTTTTACAAATTATTCGTTACATCCTAAGGAATTTTTGGCTAATCTGGATCTAAAGGATTCGCTGAAATTTTATAGGAGTTATCTACCTTTACAAAATAAATTTGTCAGTATGCTTTTGGAACTCATAAATCATTAGTTTAAACATATTTTATTTGCTGAATTAAAGCAAAATGGATTAGACACAAGTAAATCATACTTATGAAGTCTTCCCCATAATACAGTATAAAGTTACAATATTATAATAGTATAAACCATTAACCGTATAACCCTGCAATCTTTTTATTTGAGTTCCCTAGGTACTTACTTAGGAAATTAGGTCAAGGTCAAAGGATATTACTTTCCTTACCAGTCCAGACTTCGCAATTAAAATAAAACATCTAGATGACGGAGATACTTCCTACCATAACTACGTCACCTACATGCTATACTTTACCTGTACCCCAGTTTTGTTTTTTTCTATTTTTCAGTAATATCATTTACTACTATAGAAAATTACGTGGGGAGGTTGGGTGGGTAATTATCAGGTGGTAAGTAGAAAATTCATTCATAAAATCTGAAAATGAAAACAAATTTAGAATTTTATTTCATGTATTTTCTACTTACCACCTGAGAAATATACATACGGATAGATTACAAAGCCTTACCTCTCTGGTGGTAGGGTAATTTTCTAAAGCTCTGTGTCTCTTCATCCTGGGTATACTCTCTACTTCATACCACTTGTACATTTTCAAAACTTTCTTCTGTACACTATACAATATTTACAATGTCTTTATTTTTTTCTTCTTTTCTTAAATCTTTTTGTCATTTTGTCTTTTTTTTTCGAACTGCACATTACAGTAAAAATATATAATTTTTTTTCATGAGTTTAAAAACAATAGAACTCTTCGGCGCAAAAAATAAATTCATATGAAATTAAATTCTACCTAAAAAAGATATGTAACATTTGGTTTGAAACAATCAAATTGCATCTTATAGGGGTTAGTTCCTCTGAAATGTCTTATTATAAGTTTAATTGATTATTACTTCAACATGGTTCAATATATAGCTGTATGACTTTAAAAAAAAAGTTGGGGACATATGATTTTGAAAAATGACAACCGTAAATGACCTTGCAAAAACCAGAAGTAACCTTTTTTGCACCTTTTTCATGAAAAAGTACTTAGAATCATTATACTTTGTAATTCAAACTAGAAGTGACTTTTGATAAACCGGAATTATTATCTCCTGGTTTACAGGCAAAAGTATATAGAAACTATATTTTTTTGTAAATCAGTGTGAAAAAGATATCATATGAGACTGGAAGTGAATTTACCTCAATGGAAGTAGCACATTATGACCCTTATTTCACTCTAAAGTATATAATAACCACTTATTCTTCGCATCAGTATAAAGAAACTTATGTTTTGATGACAATTTGAACTTTGAGTAAACAGGAACTAGCTTCTTTTCAATAACTTGAAAATTGATGTGGAAAGACCTTCAATTGTCCTCTGAACAATTGTTTTTAATTTTTCATCTTTCCGTGGAAAGTCCTATTGTGTTTGTACTGATGATTATTTTTTTTCTTCTGCCTTATTTTTGTTCTTGCGCAGTATTGTTGTTTCACTAGAAGTCGATTAGATATTTGGTATATGATATTGAACAGTTTATAAGCTTTTAAAACTGACACCGTTGAATCGAAGACTTTACGTTGTAAGAGTTTTCTCCCCAAACACTGTTTTTCTTGTGTTCACTACTCCTTCTCAACCGTAAAAGATAACGACAAATTTATATTTCCAAATTGCTCGTTACGTCTTCAGGATTAGGGTGACCATTTGGACTGGAGCTATCCGGAGACTCCATATGAGAGTTATTCCCCCTTATGCATTTGATATAAGTGATATGCACTTCTTACTGATAAATTGTAAGTGATAAAGGCCTTGGGTCTTTTGATTTGAGATCATTGGGTAAAACAAAAGGATAATTGGGTCAAGGTCATAGGTCAAGGTCAATTTTAATTTTGGCTTATTTTAACTTCTTTTCTTTAACCGTACAAGATATTGATTGCATATTCTTGTCATTTGCGATATGTCGTTACTTTAAAAAAAATATTGAAAGGGTGGGTAAACAAGAAATGGAAGTTTTTGCCCCTCTTACATTTAAACTATGCGAAAAGTGATCTAGCTCATAAACCATAAAATTGAGAAATGAAGTGGGGAAAGTGTCAAAGTGACAACAACCCGATCATATAGCAGACAACAGCCGAAGGCCACCGATTGGTCTTCAATGTAGCGAGAAACTCCCGCACCCTTAGGCGTCATTCAGCTGGCCCCTTAAAAAATATGTAGACTAGTACAGTAATAATGGACGTAATGCTAAACTCAGAATTATACACAAGAAACTAAAATTAAAAATCATACAAGGCTAACAAAGGCCAGAGGCTCCTGACTAGGGACAGGCGCATAATTGCGGCGGGTTAAACATGTATATGAGATCTCAACCCTACCCCTATACCTCTAGCCAATGTAGAAAAGTGAACGCATAACGATACGCACATTAAAATTCAGTTCAGGAAAAGTCCCAGTCCGATGTCAGAAGATGTAACAAAAGAAAATAAAATGAAAATAATACATAAGAACATCAGACTACTAGCAGTTAACTGACATGCCAGCTCCAAACCTCAATTAAACTGATTGAAAGATTGTGTCTTCATCATATGAATATCAGGCACAAATCACCCCGTTAGGGTTTAAGTATCATACTATCATAAAATAAGTAAGAAGAACATAACCCGTGTCACGCCAACAACTGTTTTAAGAAAATAAATAAATGTGTTTAGTTTCGATGCAAAGACCCTGTGAGTGAATCAATATTAAAGCCAAAATATGCAATCTTTAATGATCTGACAACTGTATCGTAAATATCCCTTCTAAATAAGCCTGTTTAAAGGTTTTGTAAGTTTTTGAGGTGAATTCTGACATTTTTGTGCTTTGTAAAGAATATTTCCATAAAAGATTAGATGTGAAAAATAAGTTGTTAAATGTGTAAATTCAACAAAAAATCAAAGATTAAAATTTGGAATGCCAGACTAGCATTTTGTCTACAAAAAACTTCTTAGTTACGCTTCATGTTTATATGTTGTTATACTTGCAATAGCCTCGAAAAGTAGACAAAAATTGCCTTCAGTAATTATCAGACAAAAAGAAATACAAAACTACAACTAAAAGGATATATATTGCTTGACATGGATGTATATTGCAACGCTAATTGAATAAATTAACAAAGAGGGCCAAAGAAATCATCTGTCGGAATAAAAAAAAATCTAAATGGTTTTCAGTTTTCAAGAATAACATCAATATTTTACAAAAGATAACTAATTAAGAAATAATTGATACAAATTAACATTTTTAGATACCTATACCGATAAAAATCCTCTGAAGACTTTTTTCATTGTACTCAGTATGATTTTGATTTGTGTGTCGTCTTTTTGTAAGTATTAATTTTTGTATTATGTACTTTGATAAATAATAACTCACAAATGTTGTTCGATATCTTAAGAAATTCGTATCAGGCAAAAATTGTTTGTATAACTGCTGAAAAATATCAATAATGATAATAGATGATGATGATGATGATGATGATGATGGTGATGATGATGATGATGATGATGATGATGATGATGATGATGATGATATGATGATGATGATGATGATGATGATGATGATGATGATGATGATGATGATGATGATGATGATGATGATGATGATGATGATGATGATGATGATGATGATGATGATGATGATGATGATGATGATGATGATGATGATGATGATGATGATGATGATGATGATGATGATGATGATGATGATGATGATGATGATGATGATGATGATGATGATGATGATGATGATGATGATGATGATGATGATGATGATGATGATGATGATGATGATGGTATTGGTTGATTGATGATGATTGATAATGATTAATGATGATTGATGATGATGGATGATGGATAATGAATGATGATGACGGAGGGTGGAAGATGGCAATCTCATAGTAACATGAGTAATGCCGCGACGATATACGTTGGTGGAGAAGCAGAATAAATTTGGAACAATTCAGTAATACCAAAGCAAGCTAAACGTAAGCGGCTATGATGATACCCACATAGTGTTATTTTGTGTTGTTATCTAAAAAAATCTTCGTCTTACAATAATTATACGTCATGGAAATCTTTTAAATATTCTTAATATGGATAAAAATATATGTATTTATTTTTCAGTAATAACATGGTATTATAGGGAAAGAAAAAGAGGAATAAACGAGAAAAAACTTTTGTTGAAAAGTGTCAAAAGATTGTCTAAGTTTCAAGATTTAAGTAATAAACTCAAAAAGAACTCTTTGTTGGTTTTAAAAGGGAGGACAGGGACAGGAAAATATACAATTGCAACTGCCCTAAAAAAAAGGACTCGTATAAGTAAAACGTGTAAGATCAAGCGTTTGGGAAATGAGGAGCTCAGTGAAATAGATTGTTTATTGAATAATATGAAAAAAACAAAACTAATAATACTAGCCGAACACATCTCATCTGAGTTAAGAAGCTTGTTGCAACAACACAACCCTACAGACATTATATGCGACCTTGATGATGATAGCTTTTATGATACAAATGACAAGGAAAACATTCTCAGATTCCATAGAAAAAAAAATAATATACTATCAGAAGATGAATGGAATCAGTGTCAAACAAATCAAAACACTACAGAAGTGTATATGGAAAAATCTTTAGAGGCTGATTTATTCAGAGAGAATAACTCTGAAAGGTTTTCCATGGATGTGTGCCTCACTATGTAAAGGTCATATTAGTCTAGGAATCCGATATTTCAGACAACCACCAGTAGATTTGATTTCAGATCTAGTTGATTTAAAGATAAATGGTGAACACGATTACACTAGTGCAGTCAAATACTGTTTATTGGTTAGTGTTTTACTCAGCAATGACGACGAACTTACTGTTGAACATATATTGCAGATATCGTTAGAAAAGGCAATGACAGATATTTATCCCAAAATAATTAGGAATTTCAAGATGGAAAATGTTAAAACTATTTTACTTGAATTAATGCCATGTTATTTAGAAATCGGGGAGATAATCGAGTTTTCCCATCACGCAATATACCTTGCCGTTCTGATTTCGTACAGTAAAGTTCACCCTATAACTGTTATGAATGAATGCAATATAAGCGATATATTATTTTTTCTCAGGCCCTTAAAGTATGACCCGTTGCCCGATGAAATAGTTTTAAAGGAAAATTACCGTCTACCGGGTTTTATTAAAAGAGTGACTGGCTCACTTATATTAAGCGTTTCACCTGTCCAGAGCATCATAGAACAACAACTGACATTCTTCACAGAAAAATGGAATGAAACTGATCTTTTGCAATTGATTTTATCGGAAATTAAAACGAATGAAAAGTATACATATCAGTCCAGAATAAGTTTCTTTCGTCGTTTTGATGCTTTTGCAAATAATTTTTACGAATTGTTCAAATCCGAATTAACTGTCTACTGTCTAGCTTGGAACTACGTTTTGTATAAATTGGATGCAAATGAAAAGAATTCGAAAGTATTGAAACAAATGCTTGATAAACCAGACGTTTTAAAAGATGTCTTACGCACATGCATTGATGATCATGGCAACACTTTGTTCCACTATTTAGTTATTTGGAATGGGCAAGAAGAAAAACGTATTATATTTGACACATTATCAAAACATACAAAAGGCGTAATTGACGAACAGCAAGTTAAAGATTTCATTATATCTACAGAATGCAGTAATACTAAGGGACATACACCTTTACACTTTGCTGCCTATTTTGGACGATTTGACTTTTTCCTTAACTTGAAACAAATTCGTAATGAAAAACGCAAGAATGAATCCTTGTACCAAAAAATTAAGAATTTTTGGATTCAAGAACATTCAACCCTTGATAGTTTAACAAAATCAGGAGAGAGAAATATATCAGAAAAAATAAAACATGACGAGTACGAATATATCTATTTTGAAGAAGAATTGATACCTTCGACTTTCGATATAAGATATGGCGCGCAAGAGGATTCTGCACAGATAAAGTCGTTATTAAGCAACGATTAATAAAACTGGTACCTATATATTTAATTTTCTAGAACACATATATTCAGAATTTTTTGAGATATTTCGTTTTTATACATGAACATTATTTACAATATATATATATGATTATGCATGATTAATAAATTGACCAGTTGACTGTTATTTCATTTAGTAAAAAAGGAAGATATGGTATCATTGCTATTGGTGCAACTATCCATGAGAGTGATCAGAAACAATCATACAGCCTTAAACAATGAGCAAACTCATACTGTATACAAAAGTCTTAACATGACAAATGTAAATCTGTTCAAAGGAGTAAATGGGATTAAAGTTGATTTCAGAATGACGCGAGATTGATGTTAGCCAATCATAATAACTAAAAGCCTTATATGCGATCAATTTTTTTTTTATCGTGCAGTGAATTTAAACAATAAGTGCTTCATTTGAATGACTATGTTTCAATGTTGTGCTCTGTTAATGTCACAGACGTATCTTTTATAATTTTTATAACCGTATAGATATTTTATCCTAAATAAATTGTGAATCGATACAGAGGATGTTTATTTATTTAGATGTTTTGCTTGATCGGACGAAAACCCTAGTTCTAAAATTGATAAGATTCATAAACTTGAACTATAGTGTTTTTTTCTCACCTTAAGGATCACGGTTGAAATACAGACAGAACCACTATAAAACAAACATCGGCCATACCCCAAAATTACGAAAATTACAAATATCATTATCTTTATTGATGTTGTGTATTGACTACATAGACTCATGTACAAACATGTAAAATAAATATAATTAGTAAGTCTATAATAACAAAGAAGACTGGATTGTGCATACGTATGCAAACATTGGGTCAGTAACACTGGACATTGTATATATATATATTTTTTAAAGACCATAATAAATTGTTTTGTTATATTGTTTTCATCACTTTAATCAATAAAAATCAATGTTAATCATGATCATATGTATATATCATAATTTGTATAAAATTATTCTGCTTTTCATGGGTGTCATGATTGACAAATAAAACTATTCTTAATCTATTCTTATTCTTACAAATTCACTAAAACTAGAAGTGTAGTGTTATTTATTTAAATTAAGATGTTTATCGAGTACTGGTAATTAAAGCTAGATATATACTTACGTATGTTGAAGATTCATCAATAACAGAAGTATTCTAGCTTCATTCGACCATTTCAACATTATCGAGTCATACTTTAAATTCATTTAAGGTGGTATGGGTGTCTTCCTCCATCTTGGATTGTAAAAAACAGAGAATCAAAGGTCCAGATTTTCCATCAAGTTAGCAAAATTTGATGCAGGAATGCAGATGTGTAATGTACATTTTCATTTAAAAGTACCAATTTATAAGAATATAACTTCTAAATATTGATATTTTTGCAAATGTTAATTATTTTTGGTTGTTTTTTATAATTTTTTTAAAATTGGCATTTTAAGGGGAGATAACTCTTAAAAAGTGCATTTTCTGAAGGATTCTGTATGGAATTTTCCTATTTTGTATTTTAGCCGGAAAAAACGTACGGTGACCCTATCTTTTCTTTTGATATTCTCAAAGCAGTGTGTGAAAGCTATCTTTTCCTGAAGTATTTAACAATTCTATCATTTTGTTTAGTTTCTAATCACAAAATGGTGTTTTTTCCTGCATAATCCATACAAAATGTGTCATTTTGTCCCGTCCTGTAGCTTGAGAAAATGCGCGGTGACCTATCATTTTTATTATATTTTTCAACATGTATCAATAGATACAACGTTTTGGCAAAGTATGAACAAATTCTATCATTTTTATTTTAGACTCCCATACCACCTTAATCATAATTTTTTTTATATAGTTTTGTCAGTTTTATGGTGATTAAGATTACATAAAATGATTTCTGATGTAACCCTGTTTTTGACGATTTATATTTAATAACTGTTGGTTTTGTTCACACATTGTTATCAATATAATGGAATAATATGCTCCTGGCATACCAGTGAGAGGTTTAGCTAGGTATAAAACAAGTTTAATTTGTCATTTTCTACATCTGAAAATGTCTGTTCCAAGTCAGGAATAAGACAGTTGTTGAAATGTTTTTAATTTTGCCATTAGACAATTAATTTTCCTATTTCAATTTTACTCGGAGTAAAGTATTTTAATATTCTACTTTTGTTTATACATGCTTGTTGAAAAACGATTAGATAATTTGTGTTTTGTTCACTCCCAAAAACAAACGGATGGTATAGGTACACATTATTTTTCACCAAAACACATTTTGAAGAACAGAACACAGAGATATGAAAAAGGTAATCAAGATTCATATTGGACTGCTAGTCTTTCGGAGCAGTGTCCATTTTGGTATAGTCGTGTACTTTAATCTCTCTTTGTACATTAGGTTTTAGTGATTTGGGATGCCCTTGATCCTTCTGGTCGTCTTATCTTATTAAAAAGTTTACTGCACGTCCAGCAAATAATTTACCAAATGATAAGACCAGCAGATACCAATATAATGTATAACATTGCTGTCTTTGTGTCATCATCTATAAAAAGAAATTATCGGATCAAGTGTATATTCATTTAGAAACTTAGTAATATGTATGTGATGATTTTTTTTTGGTACTTAACTTTCTTTGGTGGATAAAAAGACAAATGATCTATGCCAAGTAATCTATTATATTTAGAACCGAAACTTTTTAAAATGCTTATTGATACAAACTGCAACGGCTTGTTTTATCATTTTTGATTGCTAGATCCGAGGCTTAGAGCTTATGGAACCGCCTCGTTTATATTTTTCTGACTTGAGATGTCATGCATATGATATAATGTATTCTTACAATGTATTCGCAGATTTACGTTTGTCCATAGTCAGAAGTCGCTGACCTTTGTTGGTCTTGTATGTTTTTTTTTTTTTTTTTATTCTTGTTCATTTATATATTTCCGGGTTTAGTGTGACGTCCATTTTCACGCAACTAGTACACAATTTTATTTAGAGACCAGCTGAGGAACACCTCCTGCTGCTGAATTTTCTGGCTGTGTT
Organism: Mytilus edulis; assembly: GCA_019925275.1. Lineage (NCBI taxonomy): Eukaryota > Metazoa > Mollusca > Bivalvia > Mytilida > Mytilidae > Mytilus > Mytilus edulis. Next base: position 56,157,324 of record CM034362.1, read on the forward strand.
AGAGAGACTCATTGGTGGCCTTCGGCTGTTGTCTGCTCTTTGTTCGGGTTGTTCAATTCCCTTCTCAGTTTTTTTACAAATTGCTATTTTTACACGTATTACATAATGCTAAAAAAATCGTTGACTTGACACTCAAACTCATTACCGCCAAAAATGCTGATAAACAACCTCAGTTGATTTTACTTCGAAACATGAAAAGTAATGTTGAAATATTGAAATTGGCACCTGCTTTAATAACACTATACGTTCATCAAATCTGTTTTTAGATTATCATATTTTTTAAAAGGAATTCATTGGGGCATTAACTGGACCAAATCAATAACAAACAAGTAAAAGTGCGAAGGACTTTTATGATATGTATGTGAGTGAAATCGTCCAGTTTATTCACTAACAAGTTCTATTAGATATGTACTTAATCTTTATGATTGTTCAAAATTGGAGATAAGAATTTTGTTTTCACCACTTGTAACCTCTATCACATGTAAATGTGCTTGGCATGTAAATTTATTGTTTGGTTAACGCCAAAATTTCTTTAAAAAGTCATAAAAAAATCCAAAAATATTTAATTATCATTCAAACGAATGTGTTATGTTTATCATCTAATTTAAACGATTAACTTGAAGTGAATAAATCATATTTTTAACGTCGACATGCATTGAGTTTTTAAAGTTACCATCTTGTAAACATTGGTTACTAAAAATAGTTAGGTTTAAATTGCGTATCGAAGAATAAATAACGTCAAAAACCACTACCGGAAGCTATATTGACCAATCATATTTACTTATTCCCTGATATGAAAATCATACAAGGATTATTGCCATTTGACACATTTTCTGTTGCGATCGTTGCCAACAAAGTATCTGAAATGATCGGAATGATATGTACAGTAATTATTACCCCAAATTTGTTTTTAGTATGGTTTCACAATACATTTGCATCAAGTGCGTTTATACGTCAGCTCTATAACAGCTTTTTTGACAAAATGTTTAAGGTAATTAAACATTTTGTAAAAAGTGTTTAGTAGATTTAAAAAACAGACTTTCTGAAAAAGTCTTATTTTTATTATATCTCTCTATATAATAACCAGTTTTTTTTTGGTTTACAAACGATATATTAACAATGTAGCCTCTTTGTGTTATGCTGAATATTTCGACGACAACTCTTTTCATCAATTTTAAATTGTAAATAAAATGTTTGAAACGTCACTATTCATAGTAATAGGTTTAAACGATTGTAAGTCACTCATGATTCTTTTGCAGACGATACGTGGACGAAGAACAACTATAAGTTATGTTTTGAAATTCACCTTTCTATATTCATCTTTCACTATGTATGTGCTTTTATGTACAAATGTTATTTATTAAGTGTTCATTCTTCAAAATTATTATCAGTGAGTACAAAGGAAAAACGAGAATGGAAATATGAAATATGTCAAATATACAACAAAGCGAGGAAATCCCACACCCAGAGTCGGGCCTCAATTTCCTGCACAAATAAAAAAATGCGTACTAGTTCAGTGTAAATGGAACTCATAATTAACTCCATAACATATAGATTAACTACAATTTAAAATCCAACAACACAAAAAAAACAACCAAAAAACAAAAACATAGGCCCCGTAATTAAGACATGCACAAAAAAGTGTCGGGGTTAAATATGTAAAGCGCCATCTCAGCCCTCCTTCTATACATCTAGGCATGCAATGTAGAAAAAAAACACAAAGCAATACGCATAGTAAAACTCAGTTGAAAAGAAGTACACGATCGAAGTCAGAATAGGTAACATAAGAAACTAAGCATAATGACAATGATACATAAATTAACAAACAACTACTAGCAGATGCAATTACTGACATGACAGCTTCAAACCTTAATCAAACTGATTGAAAATCATATGAATATGAAACTAAACCTCAACGTTTTGGGTTTAATATCATACCATCATAAAATCTATTCAAAGAACATAACCCGTGTCATGCCAACAACTGGTTTTAGAATAGATGTTTTTATTTCTAATACAAAGACCTTATGAGTGAATCAATATTGATATTAAACATATGCTTTCTTCAATGACATGACAACAGTATCATAACTTCTGTACATCCCATCCTAATAAGTCTGTTTAAAGGTTTTGTCAGCTTTGAGGTTTATATCCACATTTTTGAGTGTTGTAAAGAATATTACCATAAACGGTTTGATATGAAATGCATGATCATATAAGATGTCTGCAAGATGATTTATGTTTACGAATGCTATCCTTGTACCGATGATAAGATTTAGTAAAAAGTTTGACTAATTTGTGATATCGAAAACCCTGGTGTAATAATTTTTCAGTTATACAGAGATTTCTTTCGTTTTAAATCAAATACGTTGTAACATACACGAGCGAATCGTACACGTTGGGATATACAAACACTCTATGACGGATTTCGATGAGTTTTTTTCCCTGATTTTTGGGTGGAAGGCTCACTGTTTACTTGAATAATAACTTTGTGTATTACCATGTTCAGATTGCCTGTTACTTGATATTTCAAGTTTAGAAGATGTTTCTGTTAGTTCTATACACCCTAACTCTGGATCACATCTGTAAATTATAGAAACAATTCATTAAGAAACAAATAATAGATAATAACATTTCTACTTTCTACAATCTAAAAATGTACAGAAAATTTTAGAATCGAAGTGCTTGACTTTTTGTATCATGCATTTTTGTAATACTATAAAACTTTATCAAACACTGTTCCCATTATAAGAATGTTTATTTTCATAATAAACCATAAATGAGCATCGGTATACTATAAATAGAAATCTATGATGATAACTACAAGGTCTGACATTTTAAAATCATTTATAAGTAAATATAATCAGCAGTGTTCAAATTATTTCTTCTATTTTGAACATGATAGAGGTAATAATGTTTTTGTTTTCACATTTATTTTTCAAATATGTCATAACAAATTGGATTTATTTAGATGCATTAAATTAAGTCATGGAAATGTGGTAATTTGAAATGTGCTCACTTGGTATGTATTTGCCCGAAATATAAATAGACTTGTGATTGAATTTTTTGTTGAAACCGTTATTATATTTGTGGTAACACAACTATGTTCCGATTTATACATTTTGAGTTAGTTGATGAGTAGATACATCTTACTCCTTGAAAACCAGTATTTTAATTGAATTAACGTACAGAATGGTTTCACTATCAATTCTTTAAAAATATTATTTGTATAATAACTTACCTTTCATGTAATTCACATTTACAGTGATATTTACATTTATGACCATACCGATTTGCTGCACATGGATGACATGCTAATCCATCAGTTGATGTCGTTCTTGATTTACATTCTTAAAAAACAAAATAATAGTTAGAATTTCAACATTGTGCAACAAATTTCTTAACTAAAAAATGAAATATCAAATTAGTTCCTCTTAAAAATCAAACTGTTCCGAAGTATTGGATTGTTTAAGCTTTTTGTGATGTCATTTTCTATTTCTTTTATGTATTGTGTTTTGTTCAGCAGATAGCGGTGAAATGTTAGATATGAAAATTAGTGTTTTAATTTGTCGAAAGCTGCAGAACAATATTGTCAAATATTAAAATAACAAACACAGCGAGGATCATTCAGATCAAATGACATAATCAAATGGGTTAATTTGAACATCAAGATTGTCTTTGCATGTTTCATAGGACATTTTGTGTTTTACACTCCATATTTTCACTTCATTTTGATAAGCCTCGGTCACACTTTACCGGATAGCACGAACGGACGCCTAGCGGATGAAAATAAGAGTTGTCCAATGACAAAATTGTTATCCGTTGGGAGTCCGTTTGTGTACTGACCGAATAAAACGGACGTGTAACGGATGCATAACCGGATATGCAACGTACGAGAAACGGACACGTACCGGACAGAACGGATGTCGATCGTACATCCAACGGACGAGTACCAAATAAAACACAGAACGGAAGTGTACCGGATAAAGCGGATGAATAAGATATACGGAAAAATCAAAGGCGACAATAATAATACATGTAAATCGCAAAAATATTCAAAATGTTTCTGTGTAACTGGTTTTGGTTTGTTCTTCAAAATTCCGTCAAAGGACAGTGTCTGGCCTGAATAAGAACTGATTGATTGTGAAGACGTGCCTTTACTCAAAGATCGATTATAAATAATAAGAATTCATGAACCTTAAGAAATCTGACATACCAATAATTGGCAATTCTGACGCGAAATTTTCAATTGGCATGTATCTGTTTCAGATCCGTTCATCATCCGTTTTATCCGTTATACATCCGGTAGAAGTCCGTTCAACATCCGTTTTATCCGTTATACATCCGGTAAAGGTCCGTTCAACATCCGTTTTATCCGTTAAACGTCCGGTAGAAGTCCGTCGGTGAATTAATCTTCCAGACCTCCAACGGATGAATAACAGACACGTAACGGATACAAAACGGAAACGAAACGGACGAGTACCGTACAAAACGGACGCCTAACGGACACCTAACGGACGTTAAACGGACATTTTATCCGTTGGACGTCCGTTCAAATTTTTGAACATGCTCAAAATTTTCCACCGGCAAGAACGGACGTCGACGGATATAACGTACGCTTAACGGACATGCAACGGATATGGACGGACGTCTAACGAATAAGAACGGACGTATAAAGGACATGAACGGATTGAAAAAAAGTTATCCGTCAGGCGTCCGTTCGAGCTATCCGGTAAGGTGTGACCGAGGCTATAAGAACTGCATAAAATTATGCTTTATATTTGTTCTCTTAATCGAAAAATGCCCAAAGTTTCAGAAAAAGTATCGTTGATATTTTACCATATTAACTACTAGTATTGAATTCAAAGATTTGAAAGATACGTATAAAGTAAAATCATAAAAATACTGAAATCCGAGGGAAAATTAAAAAAGGAAAGTCTCCAATCAAATGACAAAACCAAAACTCAAATACATAAAACGAATGGATAACAACTGTCATATTCCTGACTTGGTACAGGCATTTCCTTATGTATAAAATAGTAGATTAAACCTGGCTTTAATGATTTTAACCCATTATACATGTATATTGCATTGTTGTTTGTTATTTGTTTTCCTCTAATAGTTAATGTGTTTCTTCGTTTTTAGTTTGCTACTCGGATTTGTTTTCTCTCAACCGATTACTGACTTTTGAACAACGGTATAATACTGTTGCTTATTTTTAAAGCTAGCTCAACCTCAAACTTATATGATAATCGCATCAGATTCAACTATATTGATAACGATGTGCATATATGATACAAGCAGTAATCCTTATTTGTTAGAAAGCAAGGAAAAGATGATTAAAAGATATGCGTGTCAATTTTAAGTGTTTTTCACCAAACTCTGTAATGTGAAGGTGTTAGATTCATATTCACCAAAACAATGGTCGGCTTGCATGTAGTGGTTGAAACAACAGTAAGGTATTCCTCTACCGTCAAAAACTTTCCTAAAAAATAATATGATAGACAAAACTTGTCTTTAAACATAAAATATTTATTTAAATGTTAATTAATAAAGATATAAGCCTTTAAATGAAACTGAAGTTATTGTACAAAATACACTTGGAATTTGGTTATATGAGATACTTAAATATGTCATTGACGGTGAAATACAAGTATCGAAAAAGGACGATTAAAATACAAATAAGTGTTGGTTTGTAATATGTTACAAATCTGTCATAGTCTAAAATATCATCTTATTAATGTATTCTAAGTAAACAAAGTTGTGATTATAATCATTTTCTCAACAAGCTATAAATTGTATACAGTATGTATGTTGAATGAACATGTCATTGTCATATTCTATAGTCATGTTAAAATCAAAAAATACGAGCGACGTGAGATCAAACTTTGTCAACAGGACAGTCATCTCTTGCATACACCTTTTGTGTGATCAATGTAAAATTTTAATTTATTTATCTGCAGGATAATTAATATTTTCACTTTCTTCTTTGAACAATCAGCAGTAACATGAGTTAGGATATTTAGAAACGGAAAAACTGCTTAAAATGTCATAACTTCTAAATTGTCTACATATTGAACATTCACCAGTTAATTCGGCTGATTTTCAAAATTTGGCGATTACCTTTAGATTTTCCTCCTGTTGATTCAATATAAATGTATACGTACGTATATATCTACAAACTATAACGAATCTGCAACTTCTATCATTTGCAGTAATTGCTAGAATACTTTAAATATCATTTTGTCTTTTAGATAGTCGTTTAGTGCCTCGTGCCGCTGTGATTGTGGTATTTCCAACTAATATTTGAAACTTGTTCTTGAGTTGTGTTGTGACATTAAAGTCGCAAGTTATATGAGTATAAATCGATCATGTTGTATAGTCTTCAGATATGTATGTTGTGTTTTGCTACATTGGGTTTTGTATACTGTTTTTTCATCTTTTTGTCTTTGGCTGGTATTTGCTATGGCATTGTCAGTTTGCGTTTGACTTATGAATTTGAATGACACTTTCGGCTATCCTTGAAGTTCCCATTTGTAACTCCGACGTAGTTTGTGTTTTGCCTGTTCCATGTTAAGATCTCAAATTTTGTTCTCCGTAATAACAGTTTGTTTTACCGATAAGTATTACACTTGTATTCCTTTAAATAGCATGAATTTTGAAGTATTATACTGTCAATCTGTATTAACTCACAAGAAAATTAACATGATTCATTTCGCTCTATTAAAATAATATTATGTGTTTCTATTGTCTATTACTAAAGTGAATTAAACATGGACAATATTTTAGAAAAAAAATTGTGACAAAAATAGATAGAAATAAAAATAGGGAACTCTAAGGGAAATTCAAAAAATAGAAAATCCCTTAAACTCATAAATCAAAACACTCGACTTAATTAAACAACGGAATTGCTGGAAAAAACATCTATCTTATTTCAAACTTTCCGGATAAAATAGTGGTTCACACTTTGTGGTAGGGTATTTCTTAAGTTTATGTTGGTGAACAAATCTCCCTCTCAACATGCTTTATGTATAAAAAGTACCAAAAAAAATAACGAACTCTTGAAAATTCAAAACAGACAGTCCTCTATCAAACAGCAAAATCAAAAGCTCAAAGCCCAAACACATCACACAAATGGAAACAACTGTCATATGTCTGACTTTGTACATGCATTTTGTTATGTCGAAAAAGTCTAAATGTATCCAAGATATATCTATAGATATAGGAAGATGTGATGTGAGTGCCAATGAGACAACTCTCCATCAAAATAATAATAAATAGTATTTATGCATTTGAGTACTTCTACATTTCTCAACTTTGGTTTTATTTCATTTTCTAATAAAGATAGACAAAGAACGGCGCTTAGGACATACCATTTTTTTCAAAGGAAATTGACGGACCCTCGAAATTAATTATGGTTTTTCGTCGCTTTATCGATTTGGGTTTTACTTAAGACCTAAAAAGAACTTTAACACAGACGACATAAGCTAATAAATGGCAAAGCTTTGAATGTCCAGCTGGTATCTTTCGTCCCTCTTTAATAAATTTCAAATACCTCCCTAATCAAATAAAAAAATAATTGTATCTTACCAACACACATTTGTTCCACTGATAACATTTCCGATAGAAAGTTCATTTGATATCAGTAAAAGTGGTAAAATAAAATCTTGAAATCTAAGATATCTGTTCCTTTTCATGTTTTTAATTCTAATTCGAAATAGACAATTACCTCATACTCATTTTTTGTAACATTGTAGTTAAAATAAAAAATAACTTGAAAATAATTTTAAAGTTTAAAGTTTAAGTGCATAATTCCTGTTCACGTGTTTCATATTTATTTATGACCTGGTAGGTCCAAATTCCTCTGAATTTACAAAAACAAATTTGTCATATAGTTTATTTTCCCACAGCCTTGAAATAATTTGAATGGCTTCATGTGTTTACTCTAAAGGTGTAATAAAATCATGACATTTTCCTAAACTAATTATAAAGGTATTACTCCTGAAAGAAGGCCACAATTTTGGAAGTTATTTGACAGAACTAAAACGACATACTAAATAAACTCCATTGTTCTATCAAAAGGAAAAACATATATAATCTAAGACTGATACAAACTAATTTATTTTAGATATTTGAATCCTTTAACCCTTACCATGCTGTGACCGTCATACGACGGGTGTAACCAGACCACCGTTATTTGGCTCCAATGGCGTTTCATACTTTTAGAAGTCCACTTTATGATACTTATTATAAAAGTTATGCATGTTCCACCAACCTGAGGCTATCCATATCTATGTTTCTCATGTATAAGTTGCATTTTGAGCACAAATACAGACTTGGGAAATTGACATCGGCTGAAACTCGGGTTTCTGGAGGGGTGGGCTTCACATATGTGTCTTATACAGGAAGTTTAGAGGCATAAAACTTGAAAAAAAATGCACACCAATGGCAATATAACTTCTTATCGTTATTATTATTGAAATACGCATATAAAACGACTACTTCCGGTTCGGGTCCATTTGAAGTAAAAAAAAATGAAAAAATCGTGAAATTCCGTATTTTGGGTCCAAATGACCTTCTGTAGACTGCTGAACCAAGATCAGATTTCCTCCAACCTAACAACTGTTGGGGGCAATTTGTTAACTATGGTCCACTCTACATGCAGGCTACAGCTGGATACCTTAACAAGCATCCCTGGGTCTTCTGGGTCAAGAGAAAGGACGAAAAATCGTCATAATTGACGCTTTTTGCACCTGATGACCAACCTACATTAGATTTAAAGGAATCAACGATCGACCAAAGTCTGTTTTCAGAGACAAAGAGGCCATGAAATGTCTATCATCTCTTCATGATAAGTATTTTGTTGTTCCTGCGGTCAAAGCTTCAAATAATATTGTCTGTGTATGTAAATCGTATTACTACGAATGTCTTATTAAGGAATAGGTATAAAGGAGCAATCAGGTAATCCCATATACAAAGACATATCATTTGACAAGGATGAGATTTTAGCAAATCATGTCCTTCATGGCTTCAATAAACATTACATTGAACACCAAATCGGAGGACTTACCTTGTTTGTATTGGATATCAAAGCTTCATAAAATTCCTTACAAACAACGGTATATTGCTGGCTCATCTTCATGTTCCACTAAAGAATTGCCCATTAGATTGACTAAAATTCTGTCTGCAGTGAAAGAGGGTCTTCAGAAATGCTAGACAATTTTAAATCTCGATCTTTTTCTGAAATTAGTTCTATCAAAACTTTTAATTTTTCAACCCTGTATACCACTATTCCCCTTGTGAAATTGAAAAATCGCCTTATAGAAATAATCCACAAAGCCTTTCAACATAAAAATGGTAGCAAACACTATAAATTTATTACTTATTTATTTCATAAGGCATTTTTCGTTAATAGTGACAAACAAAAAGGTAAAACATGCTACACAGTAAAAGAAGTTGTCAGTATGCTGGAGTTTCTTATCGTCAACATATTTGTTGAGTTTGGAGGTAGACTTTTCCAACATATTGTGGGCATTCCCATGGAAACAAATTGTTCTTCTTGCCGACCTTTTCTTATTTTCTTATGAATCATAGTTCCTCCAGACACTTGTCAAAAACAAGAGGATCAAAGAAGCCAGATTATTTAATTTCACTTTCAGATATATTGATGATGTTCTTTCCATAAATTATCCGAACTTTTCTGATTGTGTTCCATTAATATATCCCTCAGAACTAGAGATTAAAGAAACAACAGATACGGCTTCCTCCGCCTCATTTTTAGACTTATATCTCGAATTTGACTTACACAGTCATCTCAGTACCAGAATCTATGACAAACGAGACAATTTTAATTTTGAAATTAAAAATTTCCCCCACCTTAGTAGCAATATACCAACTTCACCTGTATATAGGATATACATTTCGTAACTTATTCGGTATTCAAGAGCTTGCAGTTCCTACTCAGACTTTGTAAAACGTCATCAGTGTCTGAGTAGAAAGTTGATGAACCAGCGGTATGTCAAAGAACGTCTCGTCCTTTTTCTAAAAAAATTCATCGGAAGGTACCAAGACCTTGTTGATAAATATTCCGTATCAACTTCACAAATAATCCAAGATGGTCTTGATGTATAGATTCTGCGTACTGATGTTGTTTATCACCTTAACAACGTGTTTTATAGTTCTTTCATTTGTCTTTGTTCTATTAATAATATTACTTTTACTGTTGAATGGTTTTATGTGATATCCGTTTGACGTGGCTCGGTACTTATACATCTCGTCAATGTTTTGTATTGTCTTTCATTTTTTGGTGGCGTGTTATGCGACTTTTTTGAATTCTTTGGTTCTTATAACGTGACTCTGTACTTTAAAAGATCCCGTCAGGATAATATTGTTCTAGTTTATGTAATTATGATGTATTTCTATTATGAATTACAAAATACGTTGAACCATACTCGTCAAAATCATTCCATCGCGTAGTGGAATTAACTATTTGTGGATTCTTATAAATTCTATATATAACTTTTGGACTATTTTCAATCTTGATCTATTTCTGAAATTTATTCTTACATACTTTTGATTTTTTAACCCTATATGCTAACATTGCCTATGTAAATTTTAAAATTGTTTGTATGCACATTGAACGACAAATCTATGTGACGTATAAAATTTTCTGACGTCAGACACACAGATAAATGAATGTGTTTGTAGATAGATGTTTTTGTGTTCTGTTAAATTGTTCCTTTTAAAACTGTTATACGATGATGACTGATGTACCCATATTTTTGACTATTTTATCTATTGTGTCTGTTTAGTTAACGTTTCAATGTAAATATAACGGATTTTGATGAGACTGTCATCAAAGTGAGAGAGTTAGCTCTATAAAACCAGGTTAAATCCATTTTTAGAAAATGCCTGTACCAAGTCAGGAATATGACAGTTCTTGTCTATTCGTTTTTGATGCGTTTTGGTATTTGATTTTGTCATGTGATTATGAACTTTCCGAATTGATTTTCCTCTAAGTTCAGTTTTGTTGTGATTTTACTTTTTATGCTACAGCAATAGGGCTAAGCTTATTTGCATACAGTTTGCATATTTTTGCAAATAAACGGAAAGGAAATATTTTCTGAAAACAATTGAGCATGGTAAGGGTTAATTACATTTAAAGGAATGTACAATAATTATATGATGTAACAAAACTGTCTTCATCAGCGAGCGGTACTTTTAATTTATATGCATTTTTGTTGAAAAGAAGCATTTACCCGAAAATAGTAATATTCACTGTGCATATCGTCACATGCTCTACATTTATAACTTTGTTAATGTACACTTTGGTTTAACAACAACTTGTATTTGATATGCATTTTTCTTTTTTAGAAAATAGACTCTAAAAAGAACAGTCTTTTGATGAGGTAAGTGGAATTTACTGATTCTTGGAAATGATATGTATTGAGACCAACAGTGTTATCCTTCTCGGAGTTTTTAAACATATTCAGAAAACTAAAAAAATAATCGATGCCATTCCATTATTTCTTTATACATGGTCTTAGAATTCAGGTACTAATTATATAAACTGCTTTTCTAGATTTAAAATACCCAGAAACCAAGAACACTGGGTTGTCTTACAGTTCAAGAGCAGTGGAAGCAGATATATTACACGTGAGAGAAACGGTGTTTTTAATAGACAATAGTTATCAAAGGTAGTAGGATTATAATCTAATACGCAAGACACGCGTTTCGTCTACATTAGATTCATCAGTGACGCTTATATCAAAAAAGTTATTAAGCCAAACAAGTACAAAGTTGAAGAGCATTGAGGACCCAACTTTCCAAAAAGTTGAGTCTAATACCGCTAAGGTAATCTATTACTGGGATAAGAAAATCTTTTGTTTTTCGAAAATTTAAAGTTTTAAATAGGAAATTTATAAAAATGACCATTTCTTGGCCTCAGATTTATTTTTTCTTCTTTTTATTATGTTACTTATAGGTCATGGTTAGGATGTATATTAATATTGAAAGGCGGATATTTGTACTCCTTGCATTCAAACACAGAACAGACAACTTAACTTCTGGAACAACAGCTGGAAGAGTTTTCAGGCATTTTATCAAGTATAAAATAATTTGCATAAGAAAACGCATGGCGCGACAACAAGACATATACTAAGCTCATAAACGAAAAGTGTATAAGATTATGCTATTGACATATATGATAAAAATGAAGATGAAACCACAAACAACTGTATTTTCACTAAGTTGTTTGCTGGGTTCATGTAACTTAGCCTTTAGTTTTCTATGTTGTGTTTTGTGTACTATTTTTTGTCTTTTCTTTTTTGGGCATGGTGTTGTCCTTTTTTTCTTCGATCTTTGAGTTTGAATGTCCCTCTGGTTCATAGATAGCGATAGCATTATGAAAGATCAGTTTATTATGATATACAGATACAGTTTTCAGGACAAGTCTTTTATGGTATCAAGAAAAAATAATAATTGACTGCAAATAAAAGGTCATTGCACCTTTAAGTATAAACTGGCTAATGTCTGATTGTTGGGGAATGAATAAACGCATCAACATTTTTAGTGTGATGCTGTCATATTTCTAACGTTCAAAAGTGTGTGACACATATGATCAGGAAATATTCACTTACACTTTGCAATAAACTATTTCATAAAAAACACAAATGATATGACAAAGTGCAAACGTTCGTTTCCTGTAAAATGACTGAAGGGAACAACTTGAAAAGATTTAGATTTTTTACTTTCCAAACTGTTATAAGAACTTTAATACTATTCAGGGATGTATGCAATGGTGTGGAAATTAACGATCCTAACGTCTGTTGGTAAGGATATTCATCCATGTTAAGGGAAAATCAATATTAGATTTTTGAATAAAATTTGTTTGTAATATCGAAGTGAAGTTAGAACCGGAACCAATCACATACATTAAATTCGCCAGGATTGGTCAGAATTAATATACACTGTAGTTTGTTTTGTCACAGTTAAGACTACGTACAAATTAGGGGGCAGTTTGTAACAAGTTGTGAAAGACACGGGTGTTATATGAAAGATAATTATAGAAAAATATAGAAGAATTCAAATATTGAAAATATTCAACGAGTGAGAGAACAAAATTATGCTTCTGCTTCACGAATACTCTCAGTTATTGAGCGAATTGTTAGTGCTGTTCGGACACAACGTGGATATGTTTTGATATTTTAATTTTAAGATTTGTTATTCTTTATATTACATTGACCTTGCGGTTTATACTAGAAGATACAGGCTAACATGTCTCTACGTATTTTCAATTTGTTTTGATGTAACAGTATTGGCAACGTCTTGACAATAGCCAAGATGTCAGAGTAGTGACATGACAGAAGTAATTACACATGGGAAATCGCAGTCATGCATTTCAACAAATATAATAAATGATAATGATCATTAACATCATCTATATTAACAGATTTTAGCCCGATAAATTCAATAAAATTTTATTATTCATACAGATAAGACCTTTTTTATTCAACTTCGTTATACATGTTTTACATCAACTGATGCAAGTCAAACGATCGATTCCACGTCTGAGTCGATGCTAATCTGATTATGTGCCTGTAAGAGTTAGGATTCGGACCCAGTATTTAAACTCTTTCAATCTTTTATGGGTTAATGTAACAAAGATGAAAAAAAATACAATGAATGAGGATGTTCAATTTGAAATAGGCCTTTTTGTGCTTCTTTGTTAAATATTGTTTGTTAAATTGTGATTAAGATAATAACACAGTGTTGACTACTGTACCTTTAATTTTGACATTTTTACTTATAACGTCTGTTTATTTTGTTCACGCATCGTTGTCAATATAATGGAATTTGATGCGACTGTCATACAAGTTTGAAGTTGGGCTAGCTATAAAACAAGGTTATATCCTCAATTTTCTACATTAGAAAATGCTTGTTCCAAGTCAGGAATATGACGGTTGTTCCATTTGTTTGATGAGTTTGAGCTTTTGATTTTGATTTTGCCATTTGATTAGGGACTCTCCGTTTTGAATTTTCCTCGGAGATCAGTATTTTTGTTATTTTTCTTTTAACCTTGTCTCGTTTTGGTTTTGTTTCCGGTTGTATTAGAACCAAGCTTTAATTGGTTTGAGATTTCATATTACACATTAAAAGTTGAAGAATAAACATAGTTTAAATGCAGCTACTTCAAGGGCCCGAATACCTTCAGATTTTGATTTAGTTATGCCAATAGCTACGCAGTTTCAATGCTTTTATTTCAATCGACTACAACATTGAAATAAAGAATATTAAAATGTGGAATTTTTAAACAGGAGCTATATTGATCTGATTTTAGTTAAGTAGTGCATTCCAAAGTACAAAGGTTAAAACTTTTTGTTTTCAATTGCAGGAAGAATGTTGATGGCAGAAAAGTACCACATTGCTGTTTTAATTACTACCTAAAAGACGACAAGTGTCATGGTAAATATAAATACAAATACTCTAGCTTCTCAAAGTCCTTGGTTTTCAACCCTAAAAATATGTATCAACGTATTTCATCTCATTAGCAAAAGTTACAGCTGAACATAAATATTATTATCTTTTCTAATTTGACCATTATACATTTTATGGAATTCATTGATCACGTCAAAAATACTATTATCTACACGAAAAAAAGTGGTCAATATATTCTATTGCCAATAATAGATAAAGTTAGTATCTTACCATAATCACAAAGAGTCTGAACAAGAGCTTTTTAATTACAGTAAGGATTATCTGACAACTCAATTATTTTTAAATGGTCATTTTATATTCATTTATGGTTTTCTTTATAAAATAGCAAAATTGATATGACATATTTATTTTATTCTAATTGAGAGCATAATCGGTCATTCACTTAATGTCAATAAACGTGTTTAAATGCAATCATTATAATCTAGCGATGATCTCATATTAACTGAATCTTAATCTGTCTGTCGTACCCTATCGTTGCCAAATTTGGAATTTAAACATCAAACTAAATGGTGAAATAAGAAAAGTAGATCTGTTAACTTTTTGCCCTGAGTAACTATTACCTTCAGAATAGGAAATGTGTAGCCACCTTTGACATGAGCATGATTGAACGTTTTAATCGAATAGATCTTGCTACACGAGGTTAGTTTTTCGGGTTATGGTATTTCTATTCTCATTTTTCAGAGTGTAAGGCTGGAACGACCTCCACAAACGGTACAGAATGTGCACCATGCTCTCCAAATTTATATGGGGACAAATGTAAATATATTTGCGACTGTGAATCTCATCAAAGGTAATTTATGAACCATAATTCTACTTCCATTTGACTACAGATCAGCATGAACACTTATATGCAGGTGTGGTCCTTGATATAAATGACACTTTACATAGTTTACTGCAAGCATTTACACACTGTTTAAACTACTTATTTTTTGTATATTTTGTTTCTAATACTAATAACATGTATATCAAAATGTCACAATATAAATAAATAATACTCATGATAATTCTTTGTTTATCTAAAGACGATCTTTATTTTAGTTGCGATTTAGAGTTTGGTTGTGTGGACTTACCATCAACATCTTCAAAACTTGAATTATCGAGTCTCTCTCAACCAACACACGGTAAATATTTGTTTCTTCTTCTATTTTTGATTAGTAAAATGCGTTCATTTGTTCGTAAGTAATATTCTTAAAATGATAAGAAAAAAGAAGATATGACATGAATAAAACGAAATCTGGGAGAAACGTTATTAATCAATTAATGATTTAAGAATCCGAAATAAATAGATTACATAAATAATAACAACATTACAGAGGATAACAAAATTTAAAAAAAAAATAAGTGGATGTGAAAAAGAAGTTTTGAATTCAGTTTGCGATTTCAATAAATTATAAATATGTGTTCCTTTTGTCATTTCCCCTGAACCTCGCAGCTGTTAAAGCCATTAGCGATTATGTTTTTATTTGACACTGTTTACTTTTCAGGAACTTTGTTTCCACAAATTAAAACAGATAGTTCTGGCACAAAGGGTAAGAAGAACTTTATTAAAAAAAAACAACAGTAAACAAACTGTACATTAAAAAAAGCTCTAAAAATATTGTCATGGTAAATTGGTTACTAAAATTGGTAAATCTTATTTAATCTGATAATTTTTCAATTAGTAATTCAGGTGTAACATATCATTGAAATACGTTTATAGTATCATAGTATAAACACCATTGATATGTAAGTCATTTAAATTTTAAAATAGCATATTTACATTCCTATAATAAGTTAATAGTGTATTATATATGATGGACTCAATGAGCTGTATCTACATTCTGTTTTTATGAGAGGACAAAAATGGGGGTACATTGTTCTTTAACATTTTACCTATTCTGTACTTTTTTCATTAAAATATTATACTTTAAATTATTTTGTGTTAATATATGATTTGTTCCTTCTAAACATTTTTTTAGTTCCTATCATCAGCATTGTATATGTCTATCCTAATTACTGTTTTTTCATCGGTATTCTTATACTTCTGCAAACCATCCTCTTTAATTAATTGGTTGTTTTTTACTATTCGCTGTTTTGCTTTTATCCTTATTCTCGATTCAAAAAATCCCACCAATACTCTCATAAATTTGATATTCCATATGTAAAGAACATCAGGTTATATAACATTTTGCATGAAGGCTTTTTTAGCTTTTATGCATTTTATTTTTGCACTTTTTATTAAACAACACAAATTAATAATTACGAAAATGTCCGTATATTGGTTGTATGACGTATCATCGATAAATCGTTTCAATATATTTTAGACGCAAGCACACCAGTTATATACTTCATGTTAGTAGCTGCTGGTCTTATCACTTGGTTGATATTTTGTTGGACGTGCAGTAAATTTGTAAACAAACGAATAAAATCAGGAGGATCATTAACATCCCAGTTGGTTCTGCAATCAGATGTTTTGCCACCTACTATGCCAATAAATCATGTGGAACAAGTCAGCAGTAACTGTATAACAATGAGAAACATTGAAGAGCCAAACACAAACCAAACCCGAAATATTGACATTCGACTGCCTGTTAAAAGCCTACATATCTATGAATGTGTTGATGATCTTGTTATCGGGGCATGTAAACCACAAAAGCATATTAAACGCGATGATGGTCAAGCTGCTGGTTTTGAGTCAACAGAAGATATCGATTGTGACTCATGCCATCCTAGTGTCAATATGTTATGAAATATAACATGTATAAATTCACTTCCTTTTCTTGTTGATAAGGACAGGTAGGAAAAATACTTATCTAAATAATTTAATTTATTTGTTTTCGAAGTTGTTTGAATATGCTGTTATATTTTTTCTAGAAAGTAGAACTTTTCTTTTTATATCACACTGCATTGTTTATCGTTTGTTGAAGGTCACATACAATATTGTCCTAATAGGGACTTTTAATATGCATGTATTTACATGTATTTTATATAATCAATTTTCTATTTGCCAAGTGGTAGAGATGTGTTTACACTTAATGATAGGAATTGAACTAGATCGTCATTCTTATTTTCAAAACTTTTAAGGAAGAACAACTAACAACTTCTAAGACCTATCATCAAACATACACGATAAACATGGCACATGTCGAATTTGTTATTGTGAACTTAAAAAAAAACAACATAAAAACTTTATAATAGAAACCCTGAATCCAATGAAGAACGACATAAACAAACACAAAAACAATCACTCTACTAAACCTGGCAGGAAAATATATTTACATACTAAGTACAGGATTACACTTAAAAAGGAGAATAAACTGATATGCTTGTATGACAGATAACTATAGTTCCGTCATGTTTAGTACAATAGTAATACTATGATCAACCCAACCATAAAAACTGGCAAACGTGAACGAAAGAATATGGATCTAAAAGCCAACATTGTGTTGAATTAGACAATCAAGTGCTATAATGGAACACAATATGCAACGATTAATAAAAGGAAAACTTGAACATGAAATAAAATGATACAAAACGTCACTACTTTGAGTATGTTAATTTTTACTTTTATATCTTTTTTCGCAGGATATTGATTTATAAGTTATTGATGCATTCCGATAAGATTTTCGAGAAAGAACGAGACTTCTTTGACAAAATCCTGGCAGCTTTATGCTCAGAGACTGATTAAATTATAAAAGTATGAGTAGCATCTAGAAACTCTAGAGAATCGTATGAGTTGCAAAGTTTACTTCAGACTCGAAAGTGAAATCAGTTGATGTATTCAATTTTAGGTAAGTACGTTTTCATTGACTTACCCTTTTTAGAACTCCTCATCTATAAAAGATTTATAAGTTATAAGTGATAAAAGATATTATCATAGAGGGATGCACACAAAATTGGAAAAAAGTAGCATTGAAAACGAGGTAGGTTAAATATGATCGACAATAAAATTGTGTGCCTAACTTCAAAGAAAGGGAGTGATCATCACATGAATATAAACATATGCTTGAAAATTCAATCTGCTTAAGATGGAATTATCATTCAAACCTCTATCTCCAAAAGCAATATTATGGCTATTGTCCCGCTGTGTAGTCATGGTAGTCTTCTGCATACTTATAAAAAAACATGATAAATGTTAAAAACATATTGATATAGGTTATTGTACTAGATACATGCCAAGATAATCTAATTATTATTTTGTGTGCTATTTTTAGACTGAAGTGAAATTTGAGATTTACAAATGCGTTTTAGTTATTTTTATACCTTTTCGGTATGACATTACACTAAGTTCAGTTCACTGCCTTTTATTACTGCTAAGGACAGGTGGGACAATACTTTTTTATATAATTTAAACTATTTATTTTCTTTAAATATAAATTCTTAATTTTATAACACGTTATTACAGGTCACATACCGTATGGTTAAAATGGTGAGATTAATCATGCATGTTTTAATTTCATATCTTCGATTTTGTAGAGATAATAACAATTGATTATTGGAGTTTAATACTAGGTCATTTTCAAAACCTTTAAAGAAGAGCATTTAGCAACATCGAACAGCTTTTATTGAACATGTTTTTACACGATAAACATGTCACATGTCGAATAATCTATTATTGACTAAATAAGTTTTATAATATCAATGTATTTTGGCAGGACTGGTTTCGAAGTTAACTTATGTTAACTTATGACAGGACTGGTTCGAAGTTAACTTATTATTAATAGCGGACCTGTTTCGAAGTTAACTTTTTGGCAGACATAAAAATAGTCCTAGGACCAAGTCCGCTTTTCAAGTTAACTAGATTTTGGTTATAGGACTGGTCAGAGTAGTCGTAAATCCGGTCACAGGTTAACTTTGACCAGTCCAAATGACTGGTTATCAAATTAACTTGCTGTACAGGTTGGGACTGCACCCATCTGTATCTGAGAAATGGTTAAACCTTAACCAGGCAAGATTTGGCGGTAAATGCCTTGTTACTGGCTTTGAACTAGCTGTCAGTAACTTATAATAGGAAACTCTCAAATCTGGACTTTGTTGTTGTGATGTATATATACCCTGTCTGGTCTATGTTTTTGCTAGATGTCTTTTTGCTTTGTAAAATGTACATATCTGACGGCAAATGAGTTGATACCTTTTCAGATCTCTATTGTTAGGAGTGGGTTTGGCAGCAACAAACTATTTGGATTTCATCAAATCATGTGTGTGCCTGTTCCAAGTCAGAAGCCTGTTATTCAGCAGTTCATGTTGTAGTTTGGTGCTATGTATCATATTTGTATTTTTGTTCCTTGTGTTGATTATAAATCGTTATCAGTCTGTTTGTTCCTTCATTTGAACTGTTTCACCTTTGACATTTACTATTGTTTACATCATTTTACGTCTTTTAAAGCTGACTTCGCACTATACCTTTGATCATTGTTGACGTCAACTTGTAAGATACAAATGTACATGTAGTCCAAATTATTATGACGTCTAGAAAGGCTATTTTTAATTTTGTATTGACGCCATTCTGTGACATAGATGAAAATAACATTAAGTATAATAGCTTTCAAGAATTCATAATTTTTGGACTACATTTGTACTTGTACGATAACTTATAAATGTTGGCAGGTCTCAGTGGCTGATAGGTCTATTTAGTTACTACTGTAATCACTAGCCAATCAACACTAAGGTTTTGAATTCGAACCCCGCTCATGCTGGTGCCTTTGACTCCAATCTTAATTGATTAGGATTGTCAGTTTCTCTATTGAAGGTCGGTGTTTTTTCTCATGAGTCTTCCACCAATAAAAACTGACCGCCATGAAATAACCTAAATATGTTGTTTAAAAGTGGTGTTTATACACAAAACCGGGTTAAACCTACCATTTGTTTCTTTAAAAATGTCCTGCACCAAGTCAGGAAGATGGCCATTGTTTTATCATAGTTCGTTTCTGTGTGTGTAACATTTTTACGTTGTGTTTCCGTTGTCTCGTTTGTGTTCTCCTATATTTGAGTGTGAATTCACATTACTATAAGACGTGTCACGGTACTTTTCTATCCCAAATTCATGTATTTGGTTTTGATGTTATAATGGTTATTCTCATCGGATTTTGTTGCTTAGTCTGTTGCTGTGTGTGTTACATTTAAATGTTGTGTCGTTGTTCTCCTCTTATATTTAAGGCGTTTCCCTCACTTTTAGTTGCCTCGATTTTGGTTTTTGTTGTCCATATATTTACAAGTTTTGAACAACGGTAAACTATACCTTTCATGAACTAATAATAATTTGAGCCTAAATCAAATGTGATGATTGTCACGATTATGCTTTAATATGAATCACTTAAACATAATTAAAATGTACAAAAATAATTAAAAGTAATTACATGTACACTATTACCTATGACTATGCCATGTACATGATGTATGAAAGGTATACATTTTTTAAAATCTGAATTATATGAAAAGAATAGGCGTAATAGAACCTCACTGACATGTGCATATGTCGTGTACAAGTTGCGATTTTGAACAGGTTATAACATGTACAAAAATGTTGTACATGTTATAATTTGTACGATGCCAAAATTCAAGTTATAACATGTACAAAAGTACCTCATACATACTATAACATGTAAAAAATATTGCTTTAAAATGCTTTTAACTTGTACAGTATTTAAAAATAAAGATATGTTTTTATTATTACAACGCATGCCAACAACCTCAATGATATTTTAATTTTTCTGATATTGTTCATTCATGTTAGTGAGATATCTTTTTGATACAGATAAATAGTTTTTATGATTACATAATACCTTAATTAAAGACTTTTTAAATTCACATGTAGTTAGTTATAATTATTCGGTATTCTTACCTGGTTTAAAAACAGAAGAAAACTTTAAAGCAATATTTGAAGCAAGTTTTGTATCTAATAACACTGACAGTGAAAACCCTTTTTTACAGAGACAGAACATAACAGAACAGACACTAAAATTGAAACTGAAAACAATTTCAGAGACGGACATTATTACTGACACAAACATTGAAACTGAGGATTAATTGAATGATCATGTTTCAGCTGACACCAATGAACGAACAAATGATTTAAAAACGGAAACAATGGTAATTAAGTGAGGCAAGCATAGTTAGTGAGGAAGTATTAGCATGACATCTACTTGTATACTTCCTCGAAAGAGGGTGCATTCTGGTAGTGATATTCCAGCTGTCAATACCAATGAGGGTTTATTTGAAATTTCAAATACTGACATCAAGCGTGCATTAAATGTGACCCTTTTTGGCCAGCAGGAACAATCCACTGCCTTGACAAAAAACTCAAAAACTAGTTAAACTGTTCTCCTTCAAGGCGATAACGTTACCATTCCCATTCAGTTCATTGATATGGGCCTTGCATATGCGGAAACATAAGAGGCTTGGTGATTAATGCGAATGAACATATTCCGGCTACAAAATTGGAACTGAAGACTTAGTTGGACAAATAAAGGGATACTTGAGTATAGACCCTATTTAATTTCTTGCAAATGCAGCTTTAAATGTATCTGAATTTCCAATGAATGATATGAGTGTTAGATAGATGGTCCGTAAGATATTCTTAAGTGTGTGTGTGTGGGGGGGGGGGGCAAAAGTTTGTGCATTGTTAGTGTAAAAATTACAGTTGTAGGTCTTTTATGCAACTTAAAGGTGTGACATATCTCTGTCTTGTAGCAAAAAGTAATACAAAATACGTGTTTTTAAAATGTATGAAAATGAAGTATTTTATGCATGCTTTAAACAATCCACATTATTTTGCATTTGATTATTGTTCTTTATTATTTGATCAATTTCAAATGTGAATATAAATTCTGTTTTATCTTTATTTTTAAATTTTAAAAGGTTTAAAACCGTTTTTAAGCAATATTTTGTACATGTCAAACATGTACGAGGTACTTTTGTAATGTTATAACTTATATTTTGGCATTGTACAAATTATAACATGTACAATATTTTGTACATGTTATAACCTGTACAAATTGCAACTTGTACACGACACATATATTCATTTATTCAGTATTGATGCCCCCTTTTTTAAACTTTAACTAACCGTTATAGGGTTTACACATATTTTTATATAGGATTTATTTGAATTTACATCATAATAGATAATGAAATAGGTTAATAAATGCAATCGGACATATACATTATAATTTCGTTCCCGGGTTCACATTCAACAGTCAAATAGTCTTTCGTGAAAAATTAACACACACATCGTCCTGCTTTTCTCCAAGAATAAAAAAGTGCATAATTACATCTACCTTTCATTGCCCTTTACATAAATGTACGTAATCCATGAAAACAAAACACTTTCGACGTTTCGAACTTTCGTTGCGTTACTGTTGCCTTTCACTCTGGACTATCATTTTTATGTTTCGTTCCCCGGTTTCTTCTAGTTGATCGACAAGTTTACCAATACAATTATCGGTGTATAAGTAGAATCTATCTATGTTTATTCTTAAACCTTAAAACAAACAGCTTCAGACTGCTGAAGATGATCGCGTAATAACATTAACGGTATCAATTTTCTTGCTCCAGATGAGCATTTCGACAATACGTGTCTTTTCAGTGATGCTCGTGGCCTAAATATTTTAAATCCAAAACTTATAAAAAAGATGAAGAGCTATAATCAAAAGTCCCAAAAGTATAGCCAAATCTGTGATAGGAATCAGAGCTATGCATGAGAGATATACATTCCTTAATTTATAATAATTACTAACATTTTGTAACAGCAACTTTTAATAACACAATAACATCCGTATTTTCATGCCAGTACCGAAGTACTGGCAACTAGGCTGGTAATATCATCGGGGACTAATAGTCAACCAGCAGAGGCATATACCCAGTGGTATTAATATCATTAACGGTATCAATTTTCTTGCACCATATGCGCATTTCCACAATACGTGTCTCTTCAGTGATGCTCGTGGCCAAAATATTTAAAATCCAAAGCTTATATAAAAGAGGAAGAGCTATTAATTCAAAAGGTCCAAAAAGTATAGCCAAATACGTAATAGGGATCAGAGCTTTTCATGAGGGAGATACATTCCTTAATTTGTAAAAATTACAAACATTTTGTAACAGCAAATTTTAAAAACACAAAAAAATACGTATTTTCATGTCAGTAACGAAGTATTTACTACTGGGCTGGTGATACCCTCACGTACTAACAGTCAAGCAGCAGAGGCATCGACCTAGTGGTAGTAATAACATTAACGGTATCATTTTTCTAGCACCAGATGCGCATTTCGACAATACATGTCTCTTCAGTGATGCTCGTGACCCAAATATTTGAAATCCAAAGCTTATATAAAAGATGGAGAGCTATAATTCAAAAGGCCTAAAAAGTATAGCCAAATTCATGGTTTGCATCATAGTGTACAAAACGAAACGATTAAAATATTTCTTGATTTTTGAATTCGCCAAGTTCTTATATGAGGGCCTGGAATCAAAATTAGGGATTTAAGAATAGGGAATAATGACAAAAAATGCAAAATAAATAATAAAACGTAAATTGTAAAGAATAATGAGAGAATAATGGGATTATCAATAAAAAAATGTGAATAAAGAACAAGTTAAAAATTAAATAAAGAATATTTATTCATATTAATATATATAAATCATGTTAATCATAACTCAATCACTTATTTTACATTATGTTCAATTCAGAATTAGAACATGTAGAAAACTTGTTGGGTTGACATGCTTTGATACTAATTTTGACATTTCTCCATATTTTGTAAATGTCTTTTAAAACATATGGAAACATATGAAAATGAACAACAACAAGCTCATAAGTACTTATTTAATATATTTAGGTAAAGCTTTTGAAGCAAATACTTTCGTTACAAACTTTTGCTGCAGATATAACGATTAACACCATTGCCAATAGTAGCTCAACTTCATGTACACATTCGAGCACTCGTTTCATTAATATCGGTAATCAGCCCGAAAAAAAGCATAGAAAAATCGCTACCTTGACAACAACTTATATTGAAAAATAACAAAAGTTCTAATTTGTTTGTCGCTATTAAACATATGTTCCACAAGAGGCTACATTGTACCTGGACAACCTCAGTTTCAAAACAATATGGACATCTTTTTTTTTTTACTAAGGCAGAATTCATGTATGCTTTACAATCTAGTGTACAAAACTATATCTAATTAACATTATAGTACAAAAATCGCAGCAAACAAATTTAGTTTTGCTATTGGATGAAATTCATTTATTCTTTTTTTTTTGGAGGGATTGTGAAATTCAAAAAAATCTAAAATTTAATATTGATGCTATACGTCAAAAGAGTATTGGCTTAGAATCAAAATGAGAACAAAATATGAATAAGTCATAGACCTTCTTTGTAAACTTTAGATATATAAAATATGGCGGGAAAAGGCTGACTCGGACTTTTACCTTATAGTACATTTGCTATTATTTTTGTCTTTAACCAAATGGACAGAAAAACAACAATCTGCTATTATTTTGGTAAATGACTGTTCTTGAGCGATTAAATCTTGTATGAAAAAAATAATAGGTGTAATTGGGCAAAATATTTTTCCTTGTATTGTATGGAAACACACCAAGGAATGTGAACATTTGGCACAAATGACAAAACCTCACCTAAGTACCTCACCTAATGACCCTACATTTTTTTTAATTTGTATGCATTAACGTCATCTAAATATACCCTTGTCTGCCAAAACAATGTAATAGTCATGGTGATAGTACAATGTTTTTTTTATTAAATATATGTATTACAGGAATAGGTAACATGATGCAGTAACGGTCACTTGTTGGTTTACTATAAACACGTGTTTGGGTTTACACGAAGCACATATATTGTGTTTCTGTTTAATTTGATAGCATGAAATATACCCAGAATGCCGTTTACGGATATATGCACTGGTGTGATTCGTGAAAAAGTATGATTAAGTATTACTTTTAGGGATCGTTAGAGAAAATACAGTTATTCGAAGTGAGTCTATACTTAACGTAGCAACAATTCCTTATTATCTTATAAACCAACCCACCCTTCTATGAGTTGGTTATTGTAAATGTGGGTATATGCACATATTACATAACACTTATGTTTGTAGATAAATTTTGTTAATGCTATACTGTATATTTTATCATATGATTGTACTGGCACTATGCGTGTTTGAATTTATACAGAAGTAGATATAGGAAGCTGTGGTATAAAATAGTTTAAAAATATAGACAATGTTTATATATTATTTAAGCTTAGTAGCATTACTTCTATGTTGTGTCATGTGTACTATTGTTTTTCTGTTTTTCTGTTTGTCTTTTTCATTTTTGGCCATGGCGTTGTCAGTTTGTTTTAGATTTACGAGTTTGGCTGTCCCTTTGGTATCTTTCGTCCCTCTTTTAAAAACAACAAAGAAATCTATTTTATCAAAAAATGTTAAAACACGCATATTATCTTTTATGGCAAATGGTATAAACGAAATGTTACAGTTTTTAGGCAACTCCGATATTTAACTGCATTATGAATAAAAAACCACAACTGAATTGTTTTAATTTAAGAAATAACAAAATCGAAATCGAGAAATCAGGAAATCTAGGAATCAAGAATTTTTTCCTAGAGAAAACTGGACAACGTAAAAGACATTTCTTGAATTCGCTTATTCGATTTCCTGATTTCCCGATTTGCTAATTTTTCATTTTTCAATTTTGCTTTCTCGCGTTTTTGGTTTACTGATTTTGTTTTTAAAGATTCAAAACGACAACTATGAAAGCTACAATGTGTACCTACAAATGTTGAAATTTGAATATAATAATAATTTACATCTAGTCTATGGTACAATAAAGTACCAAGATTAACAAAACACAAATTGTAATGCAGACGAGCTGCCACTCTAACATTAACTCGAAAGTTATTGGTCGTTTGATATGAAAACATAAGAAAACGTGCTTGTTTCGCTGTAACGCAGTGGTAAACAGGGAAAACAAAACCACCTGTGTTCTTGTTTGTGTCTACAATCATTTTGAAGTAAACGCCACTTTAACCTGACGTGCATGCGGGCAAATTACACAGTAAACAAGATGTGTTTAGCATTAATATAGAGCTCCGCTTTTTCAATGCACACCTTTTTGAGAAAACTGAATAAGAAGTTTTTTTAGATCAAGATATCATAAAAAGTGTATACATCTATTGCAGATGAGTTTGCGTCTTTCGTAACATTCAAATTTAAGGGCAGCCTTTAATTCAACAACGAGAACATGTTTGAACTTAAGCAGTTGTGTGCCATTCTCATTGTGATTTTCGAAACAGTAACATTTTTAAGAATGGCAATATAAAGGATACCAAAAGTCCAATAGCTTTTATATGTATCTAGATAGACGAGTAAGCATTCCATGAAGCTGTTTTGACAGGTATAGAAGAGCTGGAATGATTTATTTACTGGACAGTTATTACTTCATCGGAAGTTCCGTTCTAATTAACGTAAAATTGATATATAGGTACACAAACAATAGCAAAAACTTGTTCAATTATTATTCAAAGGGGAAACACAAAGTTGAGTCTTGATGCTAGTTACCATTTTTTTTGTCATACGTACTACTGTTGCTTTCATCTACATCAAAACACATTCGATGGACAAATTCATTTACTATGAGGGTCATGGACACTACATATTTTGACAATGTTCCCACTAATTCACGTGTTTTTAGTGGGAGTAAACTCGAAGTTGCCAACAATGCATTTTAGTTCATTGAGTTATTGGTCAGTTTTACAAACCATGTTAACCTAAACTTGAGAATACCATGCACCTATAGCTTCATTCTAATGTAAGCAAATCTAAAATTCCCGACCTGTTTAAAATCAAGGTAAAACATATACATGTGATATCTAAGGTATTATATATCAGTATTGGGCTTGACAATTTCAGTATCAACTACAATACAGAATCGTTGACGTCTATATTAGATATATTTGCATCTTTGTTTGAACCCTTTTCTCAGCTGAAATTGATATGGACACAATGTTGGCTGTTGGATTTAAATAATGGTAAAATTAACCGTTCATGTATGTTTAGGATGCTCAATCATTTTTTTCAAAATCATAGACTTATTATCAGCTGTCATACACACGGTAGGTTTAGCTACCTATGATAACAAGGTTTAGTTAACTATTTTTTTTACACTTAAAATGACTGTTCCATGGAAAGAGTATGACAATATTCATTTGCTTCAATATGAACATTTTCAATGTAAGCTGAGAAACATTTAGCTTCCTTGTAAACCGGTATCATTTACCAAGGCAAAGATATAAAATGCTAACTTTGAAAAAGTGTATATCATTTCAATATAGAGTAATATTTAATATTTGTATGCGCTGCGTTTTCGTAATGTTGTTTATTAGAAATGGAAAGTTTTAAATTGGTATACCTATTTTGAAATCACATCTTTTGTCATAAACATGATAAAGTTACACATGAAGATGTGGAATGAATGCCAAGGAGACAACATTCCACAATAGACAACAATGACACTAAAATTAACATGTATGTTCTCAAATGAAATCAATTTTTAGAAACAATTCAAGATATTTGAATTAGATGCGACTGTCAAACAAATGAAAGGTTAAGTTAGCCTTTAAACCAGGGTTACCTTTTTCACGTTCGATCTTTTATATCTAGGCGTTATGTATTCAGGTTTAGTTTTCTGTAATTAGTTAATACTTTAGTTTCTTTGTGTATATCTCTTTCATATTCATTTGATAAAATTTACTGTTTGCAATAGCATGAATTGTTCAATATAATAAGAATGTTCTTATCCCGGGCATAAAAACAATGCCGTATTTTGCGAAACCTTTTCAACTTTTGATCTTCAGTGCTGTACAACTTTGTACTTTTTTCACTTTCGATCTTTTATATCTGGGCGTCACTGGTGAGTCTTATGTGGACAAGGCGCGTTTTTGGCGTATTGAATTTTAAACCTGATGCTTTTTGTTATCTATTAATCATGTTTTTCTGTGTCTAATATGTTCTCCTATTTATTTGTATTGTAGTCCTGTAATATTATGTTGTCATTTCAATGTTATATTTAACTTTGCCATTAAAGTGCGAGGTTTGGCATGCCTTAAAACCAGGTTCAACCCACCACTTTTATTCCCCTTTAAAAGTGTCCTGTACCAAGTCAGGAAGATGGTCATTGTTATAATATTGTTCGTTTCTCTTTGTGTTGCATTTTAACGTTGAGTCGTTTGTGTTTTCTCTTATTTTTGAGATATTGAGATAAGACGTGGCACGGTACTTGTCTATCCCAAATTCATGTATTTGGTTTTCATGTTACATTTGTTATTCTCGTGGTGTTTTGTCTGATGATTGGTCTGTTTCTGTGTGTGTTGCGTTTCGGTGTTGTGTCGTTGTTCTCCTCTTATATTTAATGCGTTTCGCTCGGTTTTGGTTTGTTACCCCGATTTTGTTTTTTGTCCATGGATTTATGAGTTTTGAACAGCGGTATACTACTGTTGCCTTTTTTTAATTCACTATTTGTTTGCTACGAAAATGCCTGTACCAAGTCAGGAATATGATATGGTATTATCCGTTTATTTGGTTTGTTTGAGCTTTTGATTTTGCCATTTGATTAGAGACTTTTAGTTTTAAATTGTCCTCTGTTTTTTGTGATTTTACTTTTTAAAGTAGGTACACTTTTATGTGTCTGTAGATTTCTTTAATTTCAAAAATAAATGATGAAAGAAATGCTTTTAAGGCAGTCATCAATTTTTTTGTTATGTTTCGTGAGAGGTCAACAACTATTGAATGGAATCAGATAATGTTCATTCTTTCTATGTCCTGTATTGTCCTTCCCAATATAAGCGACTTCTATATGTGATATATGTCCTTCAGAAAGGGACTTTAGGTTCGAGGTCCCGTGTTATGGAATACCAAAATCATTTCACTTTAACAATCTTTGCATTA
Organism: Mytilus edulis; assembly: GCA_019925275.1. Lineage (NCBI taxonomy): Eukaryota > Metazoa > Mollusca > Bivalvia > Mytilida > Mytilidae > Mytilus > Mytilus edulis. The sequence goes on from CM034362.1 coordinate 56,186,754, forward strand.
AGTCCTCCATATATAAATGACCGGTTGTTAGCCCACGCTATTTCATTTTTGTTTGACTTTTATATGTTTGTTTTGTGATTTATAATATACTATTTGGTAATTTGGTTTTCATGATCTAACTTTTGTCGAAAATCTGTTTTTATTTGATGAGTTGAGCCTCTTTCAGTTAATGTGTTATAGTGTGTCCTTGTATGTCGTGTTGACACACCACTGTTTCAAGTTACGACAAAAAATAAAACCAACTGCATGTGTCTTAAGTCAGGATCCAGTTGTTGTCGTTTGTGTGTGTGTGTGACAAATAAGTATATCTCGTCTCTCGTTTTATATAGATTGTACAGTTTGTTTTCCTGTTTGAATGGTTTTCCACTACTCAATTTCGGGTCTCTTTGTACATTATCCCTTCGTATTTAGTGTAAGCAAATGCCCGTATTAGTACCGATAATTGTGTACTATTACAAATTGTGGCACTCATTCTTATCGTTGTATGCATTTTTTTTGTTAAACGCTCAAAACCGTATTGATAATGATGAAGGGGGTCGTAAATAACTTGTTTTGATTTTGAACAAACTAATCTTTTTAAGAATATGACGAAAGTGGAATATTATATTACAACTTTGAATTGCAGCAAATACATAGGCATTATATCATCATTAACATGATTAACACAAACTACTTGGACTGCAAATTCCACTCTATGATCTAGATTGTATAAAGTTTTGTTTTAGTTGTTTGTCTTTTTGTCTGCTTACTTTTTATACAAATTATGTTGACGGGCTTACTGGACTTATGTTTTCTTATTGACCGTTAAAAATCATTTTTAATGAAAGTCGATACTCGGTCATAGACATACGAACGATACATGAAATGACGCCAATTGAAATGGCTGTGTGCACGGACGTAAATAAATTAAGATCGGTTACATAGGGATATATGATATCAGTTTACACATGCAACTAATCCACTGTTCATACACACACATTTTCTGTTTTATATTTTTTATTGATTTTTTGGGTGTTTAAACTACAGTGTATACGTACATTTTTAACAAGGATAATTATATAAGTGAATGACATGACATTAATGGCATTGTTATACTGTTGCTATTATGCGAACAAGACACACTAAAATTTTACAAGTTAATAATGTGAATACTCAGTATATTATACATCTTAAGAATACTTTTGAATTCATTAAATACATAATGACATTAAAAATAAATTTGATTTAATAACTTCCATAGACCCCCTGATCTGTCGACAAATGACTCTTGTCTGTCTTTATAAACATTCTAATAGCTTCAGATGTCTTTTATAAGAAAAACTTGCACACATATTACCAGTCTGCTAATTTAATAGATATGATGTCTACAACGGTAATTTTATATTTTTGATTAATAGCGTCATGAGACTTAAGTTTGCCTGTATCAGCTACAATAGCATTGACGAACCTTAAGCCGGTCATGAACCAGGATCTGCAACAAATACTCGTTCTATCAACTTTGATAACCGGATTGAACCAAATAATTTTTTTTAACATGAATTGCATTTAACGGATTAAAGAACGTTTCCAAGCAGATATCACTTCTATATCAAAAGGATGTGCTTTTAAATTTAAAAACCTAAATTCACGTCTGCTCATGAATAAATCCTTAAATAAAGGAAAATAATGCTTTTGAAACATGTTTACATTTGTACTCGTCTTCTTACAGAAGTCTGTTTTAACCACATAAAACCACAGGATAACAGCTGTACTTCAAAATATTTCCCCTCTCTCTCTAGGAGACTTATGTATCAATTCCGATTTAACTTTCGGAGTACTACCATTTCATAAACAAACTATTCCATGTTGTATTTTAATTACATATGATTATGATACATGTGTAAATGAAACGACACAAATAAGCTTCCATGTTGCAAGTGATTTAAGAATAACAACTTTACCGCTAAAGAAAATGTTCTGCTCTTCAACATTTTTATTCTTGATTCCATTTGTGTATCGAAATAAGAACAAACCATTTCTTCAAAAGCATTAAATTTAGACTTTAGGTTTCAAAACCATCTTTCCATTTACTAGGAAGGAATCCTTCTTTGTTAAATTTATTTCTTCCAATCCATGTTGCTTCGATTTTAGAAAAAAATGACTTTTAACCCTGAATACTTTTCAAAATCGTTGAAGGAAACTGATTAAATTTGCGCGAATAATACTTCTTTTAAAAACAAGTGGTAACATCAGCCAACTGTATTTCAGTATCCCAAATTTGAATAACAGATATCTGCTTGTTCTTACAAATACTTGCCAGCATTATAACGGCTAAGAATAAATAAAATAGGAGACAAAGGACAGACTTGTCGAACACATCTTTAAATTTTGAAGGAACTGGAACTAAATCAATTATTAACGAAAAAAAAACAAGATACATTTAAGTATACATTTAAGACCAATTTCCGAAACTTGCTACCGAAATTATAAAAAAAAATAATTTCTCATTGCGAAAAAAAGTATATCCAGGTCCTTTCAAATATAGTTTCATAGGATTCAATAATGTCTGTTTCTTGTAAAAAAATAATGTCTCTTTGATTTTTTTTTACCAAAGCAACATGGATTTGCGTTTAAAATCGTTACCAAAGCCATTTACATAAATTAATCAGCCAATATCTAGTTATAGCTTTACAGTCTTAGTAATTTTATATATTTTACACTAAATATAGTTGACCAGTATATACCTTAGTCATGTTAGTAGAAAGAACCACAGCAAACACGTATAAAAATAACACAAAAAATACATACAATATATTTACTGCTAATCTTTCTAATCTTCATTGTTCATTTCAATAAAACACATGTAACTTTCATTCATTAATTACAACAATACACTTTTGTTTTTTAATCATGATAAGTAAATAATTTGTGGTTTTAAAGTACATGCAACTTTCATTCATCCATAACAGCAATACAATTTACAAATGTTAGTATATATGACACAATTACGGTATAAAGTACACGTAAACAGGTACCCAGTATTATTTTTAGAAATTTTGTTTACCTTTTCTTGTCGACGTACGAATGTGGGACACAGTCATGTAATGGCAAATATGCATTTTATCAGAATTGAGTACTTTATTTCTTTTCACTGGATTCATAAATGAATAGTTTTTCATTTGTATTTAGATGATAGAATTTAAAATATGTGCAATGGGTGCTAAACGTATAGCATTGCGCTTGTGAATCTTTGTTGAATGGATATATATATACATTTTAGATTACCTAAATTGTCGGGGAAAAGTATTCGTACTTTACAAATAGGAAGATAAGGATTCATTTTATAAAATACCAGAGGCAACATGTTTATTCTAACGAATGTATGTGCAATTTATGTAAATATAGTGTCAACAAGGAAAAATGTGTGTTTTTTTTTTTACAAAGATCTATAAAAATACACAAAAAAAGATGGTTACATTCATAATGTGTGCGTACCGTTACCGTGAGTAAATAAAGTTAAAAATAATCCCAATAGAAGCTGTGATTTTTTTTATACACTAAAAATCAAGTATTCAAAACGACATGAAAAATCAATAAAAAAATGTATTCAGATGTTCAAAACAGATATATCTAGTTTACTTATAGGAAACGAATAATCAATATTTCAACAAAGCATAGGTACATCAATTAATGTACAACCAAATACAACAGCTATATCACTTTGAATTTAAAACTGTTTTAAATCTGTTTGCCCTTCTTTAAATTCATGCAAACTATAACATAGATGTCGTATTTTGTTTAATAACAGCTTGAACAATTGATCATTAACCAAAAATATAAATTAATAGATTAATAAAAATCGTTAGTTGCATATAAAATGCCAATTTGAAAACAAATATACTATGGGGGTGTATACACTAAAAAAATTGACAAAAACAAAAACAAAAAACAAAAAACAATTAATTAAAATGAAAAAAATGAAGAAGACATGGATTGAATACCTTTTGCTTGATTTTGGAGAATAATTCAAAATCAAATATAATATCATTGTTAAACATAAGACAAAATCGTTTAATATTAGAAACTGTTTGATCATTAACTACAAATCCAACTGAATTAAATAAAACATTCTTGTATAGAAAATACAATTGTCAGTAAATAAGATTAGTCAAACAACAAATATAATTATTATATATACATTTACACTACAAACTGCTCAGAGTCTGAAGTGACCAGTTTTTGTGCTCGATCAGTAAAATCGAGAACAGAAACTGGTCAATTCAGACTCTGAGCAAAACATTTTACTCGACTAGTCTCGACATTGTCTCGACTGTACTTAATTGTGCTTAAGTGTACTCGACTAGGTCTCGAATTTACTTAATTAGTATAATTCAGTATTTGATGATCTTTGTGTAGTCTGAAATGGTCATGACCAAGGCTCGACCTGTCTCAACCTGCCTTGACTAGTCTCAACCAGTCTCGACCTGCCTCGCCTAGTCTTGACCGTCAAATTTAGTTTTTCCTAAAATCAGCCTAACTGAATGAAATATTGATCTTACAAAATTCAAGCTTATTCGGTAGTTTGATTTATAGCTGTGAAAGGAAGGAATTTAATTTTACAACAGGTAAAAACAAAAATTATAATATAAATTCAGATAGGCATCTTTAACTTTCTTTATAACTTTTTCAAATCAACTTGGATTTTATCAAACTATGCAGCTATCTTAGATATATGTTAAGCTTACTGAATTCCATGTCATTAAGTTTTTTTGTTGTATTGCTGTAAAATTTAAGAATTAAAGTAAGCTTGGTAAAAAAGGCTAGGATTTGCAATTTTAGATAAAATAGAGATAGTACACTTTATTTTTTTTAAATCATGATATATAGCTGTATTTGTAGGCATATGTGGATGCACTGATCTGAGTAAATTTTTCTGGATGGTATTGTCTAGTTGCGGTAGATGGTCTTCTCACGTAGGATGGTATTTTGACTGTCACCTTTCCATATGTGGCTTTGTAGAACATGCTCACTCTACTAGATTTCCATCTAGATTCTAGCTTTTGCCATTCTACAGTTATCATGATGTCTGTTACTGTCCCTGGTTCCCGACTGAATGTTAAAGTCGCAAATCTGGCAGCTCTTCTTTGAACCATTTCTAGTGAGTCAATGTGGTGTTTTTGATGTGAGTCCCAAACTGTAGAGGCGTACTCAAGATGTGGGCGCATTAGCGATGTATAGACTTGCGCTTTGATGTCTTTTGGACACTTCCAGATGTTGCTCTTATGAATCCTAGTACTCGATTGGATTTTGTGAATACTTTTTTTGATGTGAGGATCCCAACTGAGATCTTCCGATAATTCGACTCCGAGGTATGGATATTGGTGGACTGTGGATAGTTGTTGTCCCATCGCTTCATACTCTTCTAATGTTGGAGTTTTTTTTCTTTTTCGATACTCTAAGTGTGTAGCATTTATCTGGATAGAATGTCATCTGCCCATTTGGTTAGTTCCGTCAGATCGTGTTGAAGTTATACACTGTCCTCACTACCTTTGATGGATCTATATAGAAGTGAGTCGTTAGCGAATAGACGTAGGGTTGAATTTGATGAGTTTTTTCTCCCATATCGTTAATATATATAAGGAAACAAAGTGGTCCCAATACTGTACCCTGTGGAACTTCTAATCGTACTGGTTTGTTCTCACTGGCTTCTCCATCTAGACATACTCACTGGTGTCGCCGAGTGAGCCATGCCAAAATTAATAGTATAGTGTTTGATGCTATCCCATAGTGTGATATTTTCATAAAGAGTCTTTGGTGATTTAGGATTTGTCGACAGTAGTTGTCGTGGGACTCGTTCATTGTTTTCTTTAGAAGGTCTCTTATCTCTGTATATTTGTTTCAATTTTACTAAAGTTTGTGTTTTTAGCAGCATTTTATTTTCTTTGATATGACATTGTGCGGATATCCATGGCACATGTTGTTTACTTCTTATGGTTTTCTGTGGTAGTACATAAGTTGAGAAACCAAAGTTTTACGATATTGATCATTATCTTCCTCATTGATGCCGGACGACAACTAATAGAAACGCCTTTATGTGAACATTTGATCATTAGAAACGCCCCAGGATGTCTGGCAAAACAGATGTTGATATTTCTGGGTTGCTCTGTCATTTTTATCGCGAAAATCTTGGCATTTTTCTAACTAAGAAATATCTGTCAAAATTAAGTAATTTTTATAAAGTTAGATAAAAGTCAAAGTTGATTTGAACAAGTTTTGAAAAAAATTAAAGTGCACTATCTCTAATTTGTCCAAACTGCTAATCCTAGCCTTTTTTTTTACCTTGGTTAAATTATATTAATTCTCAAATTTGACAGCAATACACCAAACTTCATTTTACTAGTCGAGCACAAAAACAATTTGCGCAGTTTTAAGTGATAGCAACAATCAAATACAAACAAAAACAATTATAATGTATTTCAAGTACAAATGTATGCATATCTGATATAAAATGATTATATACGAATAATGTATCACGACGATTGTAACAACACGTACAACACAAGAAAACAGATCATTATAACTGTGAATGTATATAGCGTCCTTACCTATATTGAAGCGAAAACTAAATTGTCGTCTTTTGTTTGCTTAAAGAAAAAAAAATTACTATAATAAGTGTTTGCGATAGACTTAACATATAGCTGAATAAAATAGTACAAGTCCGAAATAGCATTTAAAATATAAATAATTAGAAATAGACATGATAGAAGTCATGAAAAAAACAAACACTTTAAATAAATATTTCAAATAAGAGTTTGTTTATAGTACACGGATACCCTGCTTGTTTTATAATTTGTTATGTTCAGTTAAACTAAACTCTGAATTTGCATTAAATTTAAAAGATTATATCAAAGGCAACATGTGTACTTAGTTTTAACTTCGACTTCACCAAAAACTATCTTGAACAAAGACTTCAACCAACAACTTAAACCTGAAGCGGTATAATCCAAGGAACAAACAAACCGACATGCAAACAAGAAAATATAACGATCGTAACTTATCTTAAAATACAGATAAACAATCATATTCGGTATAATTCAAATGTTCAAAACTAATATTACTTATATATACAACATTTTGAAAAGAAACACCGACTACACGCGCCTTAATAATGAAATGATTTTTTTTATCATTCAAGTCACTAAGTGTTAAGATATTTGAAAAAAAACCTCATTGATTTACGATTAACATTTTGTTTTGTTATGTATCTGACAACACGTAGATAGATACATTCAACAGCAGGATCGAATTCAAATGAATGCACAAACTCACACTGCTTGACAGTTAGAGACACAGACACAAAGATAAAAACAACATATTTCAGAATCAAACAAGCATTTACAGAGAAGTATACATTATCCACAATCTGATGTGTGACAGAAAAGAGGGACGAAAGATACCAAAGGGACAGTCAAAGAAACTTGGTTTTGTATCAAAATAGGGACAATTTTCTGATATGATAACAATAAAAACAATGTTCCGAGCATGTCACAACACTTCACATACTATTTGACGGTATACATGGTATCTTAAAAAATATAACTGTTTTTGGGGTACTTAAAAGAAAAAAAAGTATTCAATTCATCGGATAAATATGAGCAATTAAATACTCTTAAAAGTTTAAGATAATGTGACTAAGAAAGATTAAACAGATATTGTTATAATTTCTTGAATATACTTAGTTCTTGTTTGGTTTGCATAGCTTTTTAATGTTAAAACTTACTTTTGGATTTTAAACAATATGTTCTTAACATTCGAGGATGAGGCAATAATCATCGTGATGTGTATCTCTTGCATTTTTTTAATAGTTTCTTTTTTGTTTATGTTTTTTTCAACAAAAAAGTTTCGAAAAATGCAGATACATTGGAATTTAAAGCACATACATGTATCAAGTAGTGCCACATTTCAAGCATCATCGGAAAATAATAGTTCCCGTTGACGTATGTTCTTCTTTTTCAGCATTTGTGAAGTTAGCTCGGTTATTCATAAGCAATTTAACATCATGTCTACAATAAATAACCAGTTGTTTAAGGTTTCGTAGCTTTGACATCAATCTTGATTACAGCACGGCCTTTGTCGATAAGTAAATGTGCTACATCTATATTTCCCATCATTCTGGCAGCTTTCAGGGGTGTAACTCCCCTATCGTTAACTTTATTAATATCACCTCCTTTTTCAATCAACAACTGTACTATTTTCCTATATCCTCCTCGACAAGCATCTGTCAGGGGTGTTTCTCTCATGCCATCAACCTGGTTAACATCACTTCCTTTTTCTAAAAGTATCTGCACTATCTTCTCGTTTCCTACCATGCAAGCAGCTGTAAGAGGTGTCATTCCAATACCATCAATTTGGTTAACATCACCTCCTTTGTCTATAAGTAAATGTACGATCTCCACATTTCCTCCCTTACAAGCCGTTGTCAAAGGTGTCGCACTCACATAATCAACCTGGTCACCACTACTTCTTCTGTCCATTATAAACAACAGTTGCATCCCAGTGCCATCGTTACGAGCAGTTATCATAGGTATTGGGCTAAAACCTCGTATCATGTCTATCGTTAACTGTGCTTGACCCCGAGGTCCTGTCCACAAAGTAGGTGCCTCTGGCAACAAACCATATTTTTTATCGATAGTTAATTCCGATTCATTGTCAATGGCACTTTTCGCAAGCTTCTCTCCAAAATGAGCAACATGGTTAACATTACATCCTTTGTTTAGAAGCATCTTAACTATCTCCACATGTTCACCATTGCAAGCAGCAGTCAAAGGTGTCTCTATCATTCTATCTACTTGGTAAACATCACATCCGTTGTCTATAAGTAAATGTACTATCTTCTCATTTCCTCTACTACAAGCAACTATCAAAGGTGTCTTTCCCTTATCGTTAATCTGATTGATATCCCCTCCTTTGTCTAAAAGACACTGTACTGTCTCCTCATTTCCTCTTCCACAAGCAATCGTTAGAGGTGTCTCGCCATTACCATCAACCTGGTTAACTTCACTCCCTTTTTCTATAAGTAACTGTACTATGTTCACATTTCCACCCCAGCAAGCAGCTATCATAGGTGTTTTTCCCATGTGGCAAACCTGGTTAACATCACTTCCTTTGTCTATAAGTAACAGTGCTATCTCCTCATTTTTACCCTCACAAGCAACTGTCAGAGGTGTTTCTTTAAGATTATCAACCTGGTTAACATCACATCCTTTGTCTATAAGTAGCTGTACTATTTTCTGATTTTCTCGACCACAAGCAGTCGTCAGAGGTAGCCTGCCATAATCATCAACCTGGTTAACTTCACTCCCTTTTTCTATAAGTAACTGTACTATGTTCACATTTCCACCCCAGCACGCAGCTATCAGAGGTGTTTTTCCCATGTGGCAAACCTGGTTAACATCACCTCCTTTGTCTATAAGTAGCTGTACTATTTTCTGATTTTTTCTGCTACAAGCAACTGTCAACGGTGTATTTCCTCCACCATCCACCTGGTTAATATCACCTCCTTTGTCTATAAGTAACAGTGCTATCTTGTCATTTTCACGCTGACAAGCAACTGTCAGAGGTGTTTCTTTAAGATTATCAACCTGGTTAACATCACATCCTTTGTCTATAAGTAGCTGTACTATTTTCTGATTTTCTCTTCTACAAGCAACTGTCAAAGGTGTATTTCCTTCACCATCCACCTGGTTAATATCACCTCCTTTGTCTATAAGTAACAGTGCTATCTTGTCATTTTCACCCTGACAAGCAACTGTCAGAGGTGTTTTTCCATTACCATCAATCTGGTTTACATTACCTTCTTTTTCTATAAGAAACTGTACTATTTTCTCTTTTTGAAGTCCGCAAGCCACTGTCAAAGGCGTATAACCCAAACCGTCAACCTGGTTAACATTAGATCCTTGTTCTATTAATAACTGTAATATCTTCTCATTACCTCCATAACAAGAAGCTGTCAGGAGTGTTTCTTTCATACCTTTATCCTGGTTGACATCATATCCTTTGTCTATAAGTAAATGCACTATGTTCTCATTTCCACTTCTACAAACTACCTTCAGAGGTGATTCTCCCGAATTATCAACCTGGTTAACATCACATCCTTTGTCTATAAGTAGCTGTACTACTTTCTGATTTTCTCTTCTACAAGCAACTATCAAAGGTGTATTTCCTTCACCATCCACCTGGTTAGTATCACATCCTTCGTCTATAAGTAACTGTACTGTCTTCTCATGTCCTCTGTTACACGCGGCTGTAAGAGGTGTATATTCCGAATATCCTTTGTTTAAATCAACTTTCATGGAAATCAAGTATCTAATTATATCAACATATCCTTGGGAGCATGCTATTATAATGGTTTCTTGTATAATGGGAAGATCAATTAAATAGTCGTTGTCTATTGACTTTAATATTTTGAGCAATGTAGCCCTATAATTTTCAAGCTTCATCTGTGCATTGCAAACACATTGGTTCAGTTTCCCATGTTTTATATCATGTTGTATTCTCTCAAGGTAATATTGTTCATACTTGCTTGATATGATTATGGTAAATTTGCCACATTGTTCATTCATCGATTCCAGCTGTGTTCGTTCGTTGATAATACCTATGTCTGCATAATGCAATATACTTCTCACTAATGTATCCTTGTTACCAAAATAACAGCACATAAAATCAAACATTTGGTCATGTATAACCCTATACTCGTTTATAGTTTTGCGGAAGTAAGTTCCAATAAGGCCGTCTAAGACATTTTTCATTTCACTGCTGGATGTACCACGATTTATTCTGCATATGTCAAAAATGTTTTTCAAGACTTTTTTATCTATCTTTATATTTTCATTATGAATATCAAAGAACGACTCTTCAATAACGCCATTGAAAATAACACACAAAAATAGTGCGCAATATCTGTATGGATCAATTGATTGTAATTTTTCCCATTCATTTTTATATGTTTCGTAAGGACTATGAAGGAAATCAGTCAAATTGAAATCTTCGTTTTTAGAATAGAGATAGCACATCAGAGGTGTAAACAACATCCTTTGATCTTTCAAGAGTTGAATATTAGTTTCGTTTAAATACTTTGTACAGATCGTTAGCCTGTCTTCTTTGGAATATTTTGTAGACAAATCAAAGATATTTGATGTGAAAAGGGAACAAGATGCATGGAATTTTTCATCATTGTAGATATCTAATCTGCAGGTTGCTGCTATTTTACACTTTCCCTTTTCTAGCATCAGTTTTATCTTTTCTTCGTTTTTTAGTAAATATTCAATATCACTTAAACTAACCGTAAATCGTCCACACATATCGTCAAGAACAAACATCTGCCTTGTGTCAATTTTGAAATGATCACGTATATCATGGATTCCAGAGCATGGAATTATACTATATTCGTGTTGTTTATGTTGCTGTAATGCGATATGATGCATCAACATACTCTTACCAATACCAGGTTCACCTACTAGTAATACACTCTGTTTTGATTCTAGGATTTGTGATACTACTTTTACAATGGGCGTTTCAACGAACATCACGTCTTGCTCTTTCCAACACTCTAGATCAACCTTGTGGGAATCTGAAAATATTAAATATAATTTTACCTTTAAATGAAGAGAGATAGAGTATACCGAAACATTCAATGAAAATATATAACACCATTGCAAAAACATCCATACGTGACATGTAACTGTTCACATAGTCGACTCTCAAATTTCAAAGCATGTACGTATGATCTACCCTCGTTTGTCAGAACCAGTTTACGGGGTTCATTTACATAGATGTGATCATGACACAAACACTGCTTTATTGTGTAGACCAGGAAGATGTATATGCTTTATTCCATTGCATTGTGTTTATAAACAGGGGTTAGCTCCTGACCCAAACGCAGCTTCAACAGATAGAACAATCTAAATCGACTTCGCATTAGATGTTATATCAACATCACACAGAGTATGGCAAAGGATCAATACGTTGTATGTATCTAAACTAACTACCGATTGGTTACTATACTATATATAAAAATATCAATTTTCGTGAACCAATTAGGTCACGAAAATTCCACAATATGGCATCAGTAAGGAGAGTTGTACAAATAATGTGAATACACAGAACCCCCATCCAAATTTTCTTTAGCTAAAAGTATTCATCTTTTTCTATTTTATATGTACTAACAATATTCCATTTTTCTATAATTTCGATTAAAATGTGCCAAAATCTGAGTTAAAATAGGTCGAATGCCACAAATAAACATTCCCTGATTGGTTGAAGTACTGTGGCGTCGATGTAAAGCCTAGCAAGCCTCGATGTAAAGCATAGCAAGCCTCGATGTAAAGCACACGCTTCACATGAATAAGGAGAGTTTTACAAATAATGTGAATACATATCCCTTCAATCCAATTTGTGTATTGCTGAACATAATCAAGTGTTCAGTATATTCTGTTTTGATTCTGCTACCAACATTCCATTTTTTCTATAATTCCGATTTAGATATGTGAAACCCCGCAATAAAAATAAAAATGGCCTCAATGGTAAAAGCAATGCTAAAATTTTCCGTTAATATGTTAACATCTTGAACTTCGACCCTGAATTTAAAGGTTTTAATAAACCTATGCACAAATAGAAATCTTTTTGCGCTCAAATGTTATCCTTAGTGAAGTGTACAGGCAACTTCGTTTACAGAAATATATATATACACTTTATCAGTAATATTGCCATGCTTCTGCATTTCACAATTTTTTTTATGCTGAACTTGAATCAAACTTAATTCTATACAAATTTTATTACGTAAAGCAATAGGAGTAAGAATATTTTAAGCGCCAATTTAACCAGCTTCATCGCCATCATCAACATTATTTATCGTTATCATTGTGAAATTTCACTTAAATAGGGTTTATTAATATAAAGTTATTTTGGTAAGTATGGCTAAATAATTATAATGTTCTCGAGATGTGCTTCTCTAGACATTTTTGACGATCAGTTTAATCCCATTTATCGCAATATTATCCCCGATGACAGAAATGTCAACCCGACCTATTCGTGTCAAAATCTATTTGATGAACCAATTTCTTCCAAAACTGCATGCACATGCAGTAATTCTGTATTATTTGATAATCAATCACATTCACGTTACATGTTTGCATGATAATGCTTAGGTTCTGTATGAGTGAACTGTAGTGTATTGCAAGATAAATGCAATTGTGACGTCAGTGCGCCTATACGTGACATAATTATTTGTAAACAATCCGGCTTCTCATGATGTATGTGAAGTTAGCAGCCGGTTCGTTATTCGTTATTCGATATTCAATATCCAATCGGCTGCTAGCATTTTAGTGAAAAAAATTATAAGAAAATTAAATACTTGATAACATAAAAAGCATGATTTTCATATTTAAAAAGACTGATAAAATACGTAGGAAATCGTTAAATGACCTTTTCAAGCTGTCGTAATTTCTCGTCGTAATTTCTCGTTGTCCTCGAATATAAACCCTTTTTCATGTTACATATTTGTCTATATGTAATATAGAGTTTTGTCAATAAAACGACTTCAAAGATGTACATTTGTGTATAATATTTCTTAAGACAAAAAGAAAAACCCATAACTCTAGAAATATTTATAACTATAAATAGAAATATATATGGAAAGCCAAAAAAACAAAAACAAATCATTCGAAAAATGTCAAAATTTTAGGACAAAGGGCACAGGGTAATGGTTAGAGCCCCCTGATCTCTCAATCTTTCTAATATTTGACAGACATTTAGTCAATAGGTAGATACAAACGTGACTTAAAGAAATTTGGGTACACTTCCTGTCTTCTATGTTTACGGAGCGCCCAAAGTGCCAGTTGGATATTCAAAATATATAGCGAAAACCTACCCGAGACCGCTTAAATGAGGTTGAGACCCCCCGGGTCTTTCAATGTCCATAAAATTCAACCAAATCATTGACTCTGTATATATAAAGGTTGTATTAGATGGATATACCAGAATAACGTCATCTTCCATATCTACGGAGGGCTAAGATTGTCACTTTTCAGTCGAAAAATGTCAAAATTTTAGGACAAAGGGCACAGGGTAATGGTGAGAGCCCCCTGATCTCTCAATCTTTCTAATATTTGACAGACATTTAGTCAATAGGTAGATACAAACGTGACTTAAAGAAATTTGGGTACACTTCCTGTCTTCTATGTTTACGGAGCGCCCAAAGTGCCAGTTGGATATTCAAAATATATAGCGAAAACCTACCCGAGAACGCTTAAATGAGGTTGAGACCCCCCGGGTCTTTCAATGTCCATAAAATTCAACCAAATCATTGACTCTGTATATATAAAGGTTGTATTAGATGGATTTACCAGAATAACGTCATCTTCCATATCTACGGAGGGCTAAGATTGTCACTTTTCAGTCGAAAAATGTCAAAATTTTAGGACAAAGGGCACAGGGTAATGGTGAGAGCCCCCTGATCTCTCAATCTTTCTAATATTTGACAGACATTTAGTCAATAGGTAGATACAAACGTGACTTAAAGAAATTTGGGTACACTTCCTGTCTTCTATGTTTACGGAGCGCCCAAAGTGCCAGTTGGATATTCAAAATATATAGCGAAAACCTACCCGAGACCGCTTAAATGAGGTTGAGACCCCCCGGGTCTTTCAATGTCCATAAAATTCAACCAAATCATTGACTCTGTATATATAAAGGTTGTATTAGATGGATATACCAGAATAACGTCATCTTCCATATCTACGGAGGGCTAAGATTGTCACTTTTCAGTCGAAAAATGTCAAAATTTTAGGACAAAGGGCACAGGGTAATGGTGAGAGCCCCCTGATCTCTCAATCTTTCTAATATTTGACAGACATTTAGTCAATAGGTAGATACAAACGTGACTTAAAGAAATTTGGGTACACTTCCTGTCTTCTATGTTTACGGAGCGCCCAAAGTGCCAGTTGGATATTCAAAATATATAGCGAAAACCTACCCGAGACCGCTTAAATGAGGTTGAGACCCCCCGGGTATTTCAATGTCCATAAAATTCAACCAAATCATTGACTCTGTATATATAAAGGTTGTATTAGATGGATTTACCAGAATAACGTCATCTTCCATATCTACGGAGGGCTAAGATTGTCACTTTTCAGTCGAAAAATGTCAAAATTTTAGGACAAAGGGCACAGGGTAATGGTGAGAGCCCCCTGATCTCTCAATCTTTCTAATATTTGACAGACATTTAGTCAATAGGTAGATACAAACGTGACTTAAAGAAATTTGGGTACACTTCTGTCTTCTATGTTTACGGAGCGCCCAAAGTGCCAGTTGGATATTCAAAATATATAGCGAAAACCTACCCGAGACCGCTTAAATGAGGTTGAGACCCCCCGGGTCTTTCAATGTCCATAAAATTCAACCAAATCATTGACTCTGTATATATAAAGGTTGTATTAGATGGATATTACCAGAATAACGTCATCTTCCATATCTACGGAGGGCTAAGATTGTCACTTTTCAGTCGAAAAATGTCAAAATTTTAGGACAAAGGGCACAGGGTAATGGTGAGAGCCCCCTGATCTCTCAATCTTTCTAATATTTGACAGACATTTAGTCAATAGGTAGATACAAACGTGACTTAAAGAAATTTGGGTACACTTCCTGTCTTCTATGTTTACGGAGCGCCCAAAGTGCCAGTTGGATATTCAAAATATATAGCGAAAACCTACCCGAGACCGCTTAAATGAGGTTGAGACCCCCCGGGTCTTTCAATGTCCATAAAATTCAACCAAATCATTGACTCTGTATATATAAAGGTTGTATTAGATGGATTTACCAGAATAACGTCATCTTCCATATCTACGGAGGGCTAAGATTGTCACTTTTCAGTCGAAAAATGTCAAAATTTTAGGACAAAGGGCACAGGGTAATGGTGAGAGCCCCCTGATCTCTCAATCTTTCTAATATTTGACAGACATTTAGTCAATAGGTAGATACAAACGTGACTTAAAGAAATTTGGGTACACTTCCTGTCTTCTATGTTTACGGAGCGCCCAAAGTGCCAGTTGGATATTCAAAATATATAGCGAAAACCTACCCGAGACCGCTTAAATGAGGTTGAGACCCCCCGGGTCTTTCAATGTCCATAAAATTCAACCAAATCATTGACTCTGTATATATAAAGGTTGTATTAGATGGATTTACCAGAATAACGTCATCTTCCATATCTACGGAGGGCTAAGATTGTCACTTTTCAGTCGAAAAATGTCAAAATTTTAGGACAAAGGGCACAGGGTAATGGTGAGAGCCCCTGATCTCTCAATCTTTCTAATATTTGACAGACATTTAGTCAATAGGTAGATACAAACGTGACTAAAAGAATTGGGTACACTTCTGTCTTCTATGTTTACGAGCGCCCAAATGCCATTGGATATTCAAAATATATAGCGAAAACCTACCCGAGAACGCTTAAATGAGTTGAACCCCCCGGGTCTTTCAATGTCATAAATTAACCAAATCATTGACTCTGTATATATAAGGTTGTATAGTGGATTTACCAGAAAACGTCATCTTCCATATCTACGGAGGCTAAGATGTCACTTTTCAGTCGAAAATGTCAAAATTTTAGGACAAAGGGCACAGGTAATGGAGAGCCCCCTGATCTCTCAATCTTTCTAATATTTGACAGACATTTAGTCAATAGGTAATACAAACTGACTAAAGAATTTGGGTACACTTCCTGTCTTCTATGTTTACGAGCGCCCAAATGCCTTGGATATTCAAAATATATAGCGAAAACTACCGAACCGCTTAAATAGGTTGAGACCCCCCGGTCTTCAATGTCCATAAAATTCAACCAAATCATTGACCGTATATATAAAGTTTATTAGATGATTACCAGAATAACGTCATCTTCCATATCTACGGAGCTAAGATTGTCACTTTTCAGTCGAAAATTCAAAATTTTAGGACAAAGGGCACAGGTAATGTAGAGCCCCCTATCTCTCAATCTTTTAATATTTGACAGACATTTATCAATGGTAATACAAACGTGACAAAAGAATTTGGGTACACTTCCTGTCTTCTATGTTACGGAGCGCCCAAAGTGCCAGTTGATATTCAAATATATAGCAAAACCTACCCGAGACCGCTTAAATGAGTGAACCCCGGGCTTTCAATGTCCTAAAATTCAACCAAATCATTGACTCTGTAATAAAAGGTTGTATTAGATGGATTTACCAGAAAACGTCATCTCCATATCTACGGAGGCTAATTGTCACTTTCAGTCGAAAAATGTCAAAATTTAGGACAAAGGGCACAGGGTAATGGTGAAGCCCCCTGATCTCTCAACTTTCTAATATTGACAGACATTTAGTCAATAGGAGATACAAACGTGACTAAAAGAATTTGGTACACTTCCTGTCTCTATGTTTACGGAGCCCCAAAGTGCCAGTTGGATATTCAAAATAATAGCGAAACCTACCCGAGACCGCTTAAATAGGTGAACCCCCCGGGTCTTTCATGTCCATAAAATTCAACCAAATCATTGACTCTGTATATATAAAGGTTGTATTAGATGGATTACCAGAATAACGTCATCTTCCATATCACGAGGGCTAAGATTGTCACTTTTCAGTCGAAAAATGTCAAAATTTTAGACAAAGGGCACAGGTATGTGAGAGCCCCTGATCTCTCAATCTTTCTAATATTTGACAGACATTTAGTCAATAGGTAGATACAAACGTGACTTAAAGAATTTGGGTACACTTCTGTCTTCTATGTTTACGGAGCGCCCAAAGTGCCAGTTGGATATTCAAAATATATAGCGAAAACCTACCCGAGACCGCTTAAATGAGGTTGAGACCCCCCGGGTCTTAATGTCCATAAATTCAACCAAATCATTGACTCTGTATATATAAAGGTTGTATTAGATGGATTTACCAGAATAACGTCATCTTCCATATCTACGGAGGGCTAAGATTGTCACTTTTCAGTCGAAAAATGTCAAAATTTTAGGACAAAGGGCACAGGGTAATGGTGAGAGCCCCTGATCTCTCAATCTTTCTAATATTTGACAGACATTTAGTCAATAGTAATACAAACGTGACTAAAGAATTTGGTACACTTCCTGTCTTCTATGTTTACGGAGCGCCCAAAGTGCCAGTTGGATATTCAAAATATATAGCGAAACCTACCCGAGACCGCTTAAATGAGGTTGAGACCCCCCGGGTCTTTCAATGTCCATAAAATTCAACCAAATCATTGACTCTGTATATATAAGGTTGTATTAGATGGATTACCAGAATAACGTCATCTTCCATATCTACGGAGGGCTAAGATTGTCACTTTTCAGTCGAAAAATGTCAAATTTAGACAAAGGGCACAGGTAATGGTGAGAGCCCCCTGATCTCTCAATCTTTCTAATATTTGACAGACATTTAGTCAATAGGTAGATACAAACGTGACTAAAGAATTTGGGTACACTTCCTGTCTTCTATGTTTACGGAGCGCCCAAAGTGCCAGTTGGATATTCAAAATATATAGCGAAAACCTACCCGAGACCGCTTAAATGAGGTTGAGACCCCCCGGGTCTTTCAATGTCCATAAATTCAACCAAATCATTGACTCTGTATATATAAAGGTTGTATTAATGGATTTACCAATAACGTCATCTTCCATATCTACGGGGCTAAGATTGTCACTTTCAGTCGAAAAATGTCAAAATTTTAGGACAAAGGCACAGGGTAATGTGAGAGCCCCTGATCCTCAATCTTTCTAATATTTGACAGACATTTAGTCAATAGGTAGATACAAACGTGACTTAAAGAAATTTGGGTACACTTCCTGTCTTCAATGTTTACGGAGCGCCCAAAGTGCCATTGGATATTCAAAATATATAGCGAAAACCTACCCGAGACCGCTTAAATGAGGTTGAGACCCCCGGGTCTTTCAATGTCCATAAAATTCAACCAAATCATTGACTCTGTATATATAAAGGTTGTATTAGATGGATTTACCAGAATAACGTCATCTTCCATATCTACGGAGGGCTAAGATTGTCACTTTTCAGTCGAAAAATGTCAAAATTTTAGGACAAAGGGCACAGGTAATGGTGAGAGCCCCCTGATCTCTCAATCTTTCTAATATTTGACAGACATTTAGTCAATAGGTAGATACAAACGTGACTTAAAAGAATTTGGGTACACTTCCTGTCTTCTATGTTTACGGAGCGCCCAAAGTGCCAGTTGGATATTCAAAATATATAGCGAAAACCTACCCGAGACCGCTTAAATGAGGTTGAGACCCCCCGGGTCTTTCAATGTCCATAAAATTCAACCAAATCATTGACTCTGTATATATAAAGGTTGTATTAGATGGATTTACCAGAATAACGTCATCTTCCATATCTACGGAGGGCTAAGATTGTCACTTTTCAGTCGAAAAAATGTCAAAATTTTAGGACAAAGGGCACAGGTAATGGTGAGAGCCCCCTGATCTCTCAATCTTTCTAATATTTGACAGACATTTAGTCAATAGGTAGATACAAACGTGACTTAAAGAAATTTGGGTACACTTCCTGTCTTCTATGTTTACGGAGCGCCCAAAGTGCCAGTTGGATATTCAAAATATATAGCGAAAACCTACCCGAGACCGCTTAAATGAGGTTGAGACCCCCGGTCTTTCAATGTCCATAAAATTCAACCAAATCATTGACTCTGTATATAAAGGTTGTATTAGATGGATTACCAGAATAACGTCATCTTCCATATCTACGAGGGCTAGATGTCACTTTCAGTCGAAAAATGTCAAAATTTTAGGACAAAGGCACAGGGAATGGTGAGAGCCCCTGATCTCTCAATCTTTCTAATATTTGACAGACATTTAGTCAATAGGTAGATACAAACGTGACTTAAAGAAATTTGGGTACACTTCCTGTCTTCTATGTTTACGGAGCGCCCAAAGTGCCAGTTGGATATTCAAAATATATAGCGAAAACCTACCCGAGACCGCTTAAATGAGGTTGAGACCCCCGGGTCTTTCAATGTCCATAAAATTCAACCAAATCATTGACTCTGTATATATAAGGTTGTATTAGATGGATATACCGAATAACGTCATCTTCCATATCTACGGGGGCTAATTGTCACTTTTCAGTCGAAAAATGTCAAAATTTAGGACAAGGGCACAGGGTAATGGTGAGAGCCCTGATCTCTCAATCTTCTATATTTGACAGACATTTAGTCAATAGGTAGATAAAACGTGACTTAAAGAAATTTGGTACATTCTGTCTTCTATGTTTACGGAGCGCCCAAAGGCCGTTGGATATTCAAAATATATAGGAAAACTACCGAGACCGTTAAATGAGGTTGAGACCCCCGGGTCTTTCAATGTCCATAAAATTCAACCAAATCATTGACTCTGTATATATAAAGGTGTATTAGATGGATTACCAGAAAACGTCATCTTCATATCTACGGAGGGCTAAGATTGTCACTTTTCAGTCGAAAAATGTCAAAATTTTAGACAAAGGGACAGGTAATGGTGAGAGCCCCTGATCTCTCAATCTTTCTAATATTTGACAGACATTTAGTCAATAGGTAATACAAACGTGACTAAAGAAATTTGGTACACTTCCTGTCTTATGTTACGAGCGCCCAAAGTGCCAGTTGGATATTCAAAATATATAGCGAAACCTACCCGAGACCGCTTAATGAGGTTGACCCCCGGTCTTTCATGTCCATAAAATTCAACCAAATCATTGACTCTGTATATATAAAGTTGTATTAGATGGATTACCGAAAACGTCATCTTCCATATCTACGGAGGGCTAGATTGTCACTTTTCAGTCGAAAATGTCAAAATTTAGGACAAAGGCACAGGTAATGGTGAGAGCCCCTGATCTCTCAATCTTCTAATATTGACAGACATTTAGTCAATAGGTAGATACAAACGTGACTAAAGAAATTGGGTACACTTCCTGTCTTCTATGTTTACGGAGCGCCCAAAGTGCCAGTTGGATATTCAAAATATATAGCGAAAACCTACCGAGACGCTTAAATGAGGTTGAGACCCCCCGGGTCTTTCAATGTCCATAAAATTCAACCAAATCATTGACTCTGTATATATAAAGGTTGTATTAGATGGATATACCAGAATAACGTCATCTTCCATATCTACGGAGGGCTAAGATTGTCACTTTTCAGTCGAAAAATGTCAAAATTTTAGGACAAAGGGCACAGGGTAATGGTGAGAGCCCCCTGATCTCTCAATCTTTCTAATATTTGACAGACATTTAGTCAATAGGTAGATACAAACGTGACTTAAAGAAATTTGGGTACACTTCCTGTCTTCTATGTTTACGGAGCGCCCAAAGTGCCAGTTGGATATTCAAAATATATAGCGAAAACCTACCCGAGACCGCTTAAATGAGGTTGAGACCCCCCGGGTCTTTCAATGTCCATAAAATTCAACCAAATCATTGACTCTGTATATATAAAGGTTGTATTAGATGGATTACCAGAATAACGTCATCTTCCATATCTACGGAGGGCTAAGATTGTCACTTTTCAGTCGAAAAATGTCAAAATTTTAGGACAAAGGGCACAGGGTAATGGTGAGAGCCCCCTGATCTCTCAATCTTTCTAATATTTGACAGACATTTAGTCAATAGGTAGATACAAACGTGACTTAAAGAAATTTGGGTACACTTCCTGTCTTCTATGTTTACGGAGCGCCCAAAGTGCCAGTTGGATATTCAAAATATATAGCGAAAACCTACCCGAGACCGCTTAAATGAGGTTGAGACCCCCCGGGTCTTTCAATGTCCATAAAATTCAACCAAATCATTGACTCTGTATATATAAAGGTTGTATTAGATGGATTTACCAGAATAACGTCATCTTCCATATCTACGGAGGGCTAAGATTGTCACTTTTCAGTCGAAAAATGTCAAAATTTTAGGACAAAGGGCACAGGGTAATGGTGAGAGCCCCCTGATCTCTCAATCTTTCTAATATTTGACAGACATTTAGTCAATAGGTAGATACAAACGTGACTAAAGAATTTGGGTACACTTCCTGTCTTCTATGTTTACGGAGCGCCCAAAGTGCCAGTTGGATATTCAAAATATATAGCGAAAACCTACCCGAGACCGCTTAAATGAGGTTGAGACCCCCGGGTCTTTCAATGTCCATAAAATTCAACCAAATCATTGACTCTGTATATATAAAGGTTGTATTAGATGGATTTACCAGAATAACGTCATCTTCCATATCTACGGAGGGCTAAGATTGTCACTTTTCAGTCGAAAAATGTCAAAATTTTAGGACAAAGGGCACAGGGTAATGGTGAGAGCCCCCTGATCTCTCAATCTTTCTAATATTTGACAGACATTTAGTCAATAGGTAGATACAAACGTGACTTAAAGAAATTTGGGTACACTTCCTGTCTTCTATGTTTACGGAGCGCCCAAAGTGCCAGTTGGATATTCAAAATATATAGCGAAAACCTACCCGAGACCGCTTAAATGAGGTTGAGACCCCCCGGGTCTTTCAATGTCCATAAAATTCAACCAAATCATTGACTCTGTATATATAAAGGTTGTATTAGATGGATTTACCAGAATAACGTCATCTTCCATATCTACGGAGGGCTAAGATTGTCACTTTTCAGTCGAAAAATGTCAAAATTTTAGGACAAAGGGCACAGGGTAATGGTGAGAGCCCCCTGATCTCTCAATCTTTCTAATATTTGACAGACATTTAGTCAATAGGTAGATACAAACGTGACTAAAAGAAATTTGGGTACACTTCCTGTCTTCTATGTTTACGGAGCGCCCAAAGTGCCAGTTGGATATTCAAAATATATAGCGAAAACCTACCCGAGACCGCTTAAATGAGGTTGAGACCCCCCGGGTCTTTCAATGTCCATAAAATTCAACCAAATCATTGACTCTGTATATATAAAGGTTGTATTAGATGGATTATACCAGAATAACGTCATCTTCCATATCTACGGAGGGCTAAGATTGTCACTTTTCAGTCGAAAAATGTCAAAATTTTAGGACAAAGGGCACAGGGTAATGGTGAGAGCCCCCTGATCTCTCAATCTTTCTAATATTTGACAGACATTTAGTCAATAGGTAGATACAAACGTGACTTAAAGAAATTTGGGTACACTTCCTGTCTTCTATGTTTACGGAGCGCCAAAGTGCCAGTTGGATATTCAAAATTATAGCGAAAACCTACCCGAGACCGCTTAAATGAGGTTGAGACCCCCGGGTCTTTCAATGTCCATAAAATTCAACCAAATCATTGACTCTGTATATATAAAGGTTGTATTAGATGGATTTACCAGAATAACGTCATCTTCCATATCTACGGAGGGCTAAGATTGTCACTTTTCAGTCGAAAAATGTCAAAATTTTAGGACAAAGGGCACAGGGTAATGGTGAGAGCCCCCTGATCTCTCAATCTTTCTAATATTTGACAGACATTTAGTCAATAGGTAGATACAAACGTGACTTAAAGAAATTTGGGTACACTTCCTGTCTTCTATGTTTACGGAGCGCCCAAAGTGCCAGTTGGATATTCAAAATATATAGCGAAAACCTACCCGAGACCGCTTAAATGAGGTTGAGACCCCCCGGGTCTTTCAATGTCCATAAAATTCAACCAAATCATTGACTCTGATATATATAGGTTGTTTTAGATGGATTTACCAGAATAACGTCATCTTCCATATCTACGGAGGGCTAAGATTGTCACTTTTCAGTCGAAAAATGTCAAAATTTTAGGACAAAGGGCACAGGGTAATGGTGAGAGCCCCCTGATCTCTCAATCTTTCTAATATTTGACAGACATTTAGTCAATAGGTAGATACAAACGTGACTTAAAGAAATTTGGGTACACTTCCTGTCTTCTATGTTTACGGAGCGCCCAAAATGCCAGTTGGATATTCAAAATATATAGCGAAAACCTACCCGAGACCGCTTAAATGAGGTTGAGACCCCCCGGGTCTTTCAATGTCCATAAAATTCAACCAAATCATTAACTCTGTATATATAAAGGTTGTATTAGATGGATTTACCAGAATAACGTCATCTTCCATATCTACGGAGGGCTAAGATTGTCACTTTTCAGTCGAAAAATGTCAAAATTTTAGGACAAAGGGCACAGGGTAATGGTGAGAGCCCCCTGATCTCTCAATCTTTCTAATATTTGACAGACATTTAGTCAATAGGTAGATACAAACGTGACCTAAAGAAATTTGGGTACACTTCCTGTCTTCTATGTTTACGGAGCGCCCAAAATGCCAGTTGGATATTCAAAATATATAGCGAAAACCTACCCGAGACGTTTAAATGAGGTTGAGACCCCCCGGGTCTTTCAATGTCCATAAAATTCAACCAAATCATTGACTCTGTATATATAAAGGTTGTATTAGATGGATTTACCAGAATAACGTCATCTTCCATATCTACGGAGGGCTAAGATTGTCACTTTTCAGTCGAAAAATGTCAAAATTTTAGGACAAAGGGCACAGGGTAATGGTGAGAGCCCCCTGATCTCTCAATCTTTCTAATATTTGACAGACATTTAGTCAATAGGTAGATACAAACGTGACTTAAAGAAATTTGGGTACACTTCCTGTCTTCTATGTTTACGGAGCGCCCAAAATGCCAGTTGGATATTCAAAATATATAGCGAAAACCTACCCGAGACCGCTTAAATGAGGTTGAGACCCCCCGGGTCTTTCAATGTCCATAAAATTCAACCAAATCATTGACTCTGTATATATAAAGGTTGTATTAGATGGATTTACCAGAATAACGTCATCTTCCATATCTACGGAGGGCTAAGATTGTCACTTTTCAGTCGAAAAATGTCAAAATTTTAGGACAAAGGGCACAGGGTAATGGTGAGAGCCCCCTGATCTCTCAATCTTTCTAATATTTGACAGACATTTAGTCAATAGGTAGATACAAACGTGACTTAAAGAAATTTGGGTACACTTCCTGTCTTCTATGTTTACGGAGCGCCCAAAGTGCCAGTTGGATATTCAAAATATATAGCGAAAACCTACCCGAGACCGCTTAAATGAGGTTGAGACCCTCCGGGTCTTTCAATGTCCATAAAATTCAACCAAATCATTGACTCTGTATATATAAAGGTTGTTTAGATGGATTTACCAGAATAACGTCATCTTCCATATCTACGGAGGGCTAAGATTGTCACTTTTCAGTCGAAAAATGTCAAAATTTTAGGACAAAGGGCACAGGGTAATGGTGAGAGCCCCCTGATCTCTCAATCTTTCTAATATTTGACAGACATTTAGTCAATAGGTAGATACAAACGTGACTTAAAGAAATTTGGGTACACTTCCTGTCTTCTATGTTTACGGAGCGCCCAAAGTGCCAGTTGGATATTCAAAATATATAGCGAAAACCTACCCGAGACCGCTTAAATGAGGTTGAGACCCCCGGGTCTTTCAATGTCCATAAAATTTAACCAAATCATAGATTCTATATATATAAAGATTTTATTAAAAGGGGGATGTTTTGAACGGACTGTTTGATCCAGATCAGATCAAACCAGAACCCTAGTAGAATCGAGTTGTTTCAAGTACAAACCGTCACCATAGGTTGAAGTTAGCTTGGCGGGGGAAGATATGCAGACCTATACCACGCACCTTCACACAGCTTACACAACCAACCCGTTTGATGTAAATTCCAGGTCCAAATGCGTTATTGACGGCTATATTTCACACAGGCAACTTATAAGGGCTCCAACAATTCATGCTGGCAGAATTGTGTTCGCCAACATAAGAAGGGCTCGAATAGCCATTCCCGCTGACTTGGGTAGGAATCCCGTTTCTTTTTGAATGTTTTTCTTCAATTGGGTAGTGTTTATTTTCAGAGTCATACCACTAGAACCTTTTCTAGGAGCTTTTTCAGTCTGTCGCAGGGTAAGCAACATTTTGTGTGCACCTTGCAGGTTTGTGTGGGATAAACGAATGGTGACCGGGCAACTTTTTTTGGCTGCTTTCTGTAATTTATTAGCTTGACCTTTTATCAAGTTCAAACCGTATTTTGATAGACTATTTATGCATACCTCGCGAAAATGGAAGCGGATGGTGAGATGTTCACTGCGGAGATTGATAGGATCGCCGTTTTGATCGGGGAGGTATGTCTGCATGCGATTGATGGTTCTCAAGGTCACGGGTAAGTACACCATGCTTTTTGGCTTTTGAATGATCTTGATCCGGGATCGATTGCGGAGGAAAAGCTGTAGATAGTGGACTGTTGGGTGACGTGTACGTAGCTTCCATTGATGATGCTACTGTTCACCAGGATGCTGTTGATGCTTCTGATGCTAACAATGTATTCACCCTCTTTGTAACCGTTTGTTGCCCGATCAAATGTGTAGAGATGTCGCTTAAATCCCAATATGGTGTTCGATTCCTAAAATTGTAGTTAGGTAAGGGGGTCAAACCAGGTAAGAATGCGACTATCGTTTCCAGAGACAAGAATGGAAAACCCTTGTTTTGGGTCTGTGTTGTTGACGATTTGTTGCAACAGTATGGTGTCCATTTATTTATTAAAACACGACGTTCAACTTCTGACCGTTCGATTCGAACTGAAGGACATTGCAAGTGCAAATACTTCGGTGTTGGCGGGAACATAACGCTCGAATTCCGCTCGAATCTGGATGTCCACTCGGACTGATGACTTACATCAATGACAAACAGCGGCTATAAGTCAATGAAACCAGAAGGGTTGACGCCACCGTTACTGAGGAGGGTGTCAATGTTGTAGACTTTCTTTCTGAAGTCTACAGCCTTCTTGAACACTATGGCAACCTTGTTTTGTGAGAAACCGGCATTAAAGTGGACGACTGAGCAGTGATCGAACACGGAAGCATTATGGATTTTGTCATTATCTCTGTCGGTTTGGAAGGCAATGGTGATATATCTAGGCTTTTCGCGACCGCTATTGGCAGCTAGGCAGCACTTAAACTGTGCGGCTTGGGGAACGGCTATGAAATCGCAATGTCTCATGCAAAATCCACAGTGGATCTTGGATTTATTCTGGATGGTTTTGTACAGTTGCATCTTGTTTTCGTCTGCAGGAGTGACGTGAGGGAGGAACCAAGAGATTTAAATCAGGATTATTTTTGCCACGTTATTGACGGCGGCTGCCCTAAGAATGACATTTGCATCTAAATTGCGAACGAGCGGGAGTTTGTGCCTGTACAATATTTTGTTGGAATAATCACAAAATATGTTTCAGAGAGATGGCAAACGAGTATGATCCTTTGTTGGTGGTCTTGGTGATAATGAATCCATGGCAGGCTGCAAATCCAGTGTTCTCAGCCTCGGTATCGGTGGAAGAATCCTTATGCCACAGTTGGGACCCTGCGATTTTGAGAAGTCGTCGGGGTAGGTTAACATTCCCAGCATAGTGGTGGCGATTCCGGGGTCGTTAATGTGTTCAATTTGCTGGCCGGAGAGTCGATAACAGATAGTTTTGAAGAGATACATGACACCATTGTGAAGGAGATCAACGTCTGCATATGGAGTGCCGTCGTGCTTTTGAAGTCGCCCTCCTACCAAGAGATAACGCTCGGTTTGGTGGAGGAACAGGTCCTGCGTTTCGATGTTGATTCGGCTCTCCGCTCCAGAGTTGGTTAGTTGGGCGCCGGCTCAAGGTTAGAATACGTGAACTTGGTATTTATATTTTTGAATAGTTTCATCGAAGGTCAACACTTCTGTGATTGTAAGGATGTCAGACATTATGTATTTATTTATAGCGTTGGAGAAGTTGTGGATGATAGCGATGCCACAACCAGAGATGAGATTGCTTTACTGGGTTTAGTTGTTGGGCTTACTGCGTTTAAAAATTAGCTGTTGATTGGGTTTGCTGCGTTGGACACTGGGTTTTCGAGGGCGGGTCACTTTGTCAACGACATGGTCGACGACTTTGGCTACCACCTTTTTAACTCCTATCATTGCTGCATTGGTGGCAGCGCTCATAGCCTTACTTTCCAAGGTCTTGGCAGCAAAGGAGGTGAACATGCGACCAGCGATAGATAACGCAGATAGTGTCAAACAAACTTCTACCACCGTATGCATACTTTCGAGCAAAACCTTTCTTAACTCATGATATTACGATGGAGTTGCTTATATTCCTTGATACTGATGTGTTCACCTTTCTTCATGGCATCGAGGATCGCTAAATTGCGTTGCGCACACCATTGTTTCCAGCACTGTAGGCAGCGTTGCACAGATGCAAACGATGGAGTAGCTGGTCAAAGTCGGAGGGTAGAAATAAGGTTTGAAGTCCGCTACATTGCTCATCTTGCTTTAGATGTGCGACACAATATTCTTTATTGCCTTTGGGTTCTCGAGAGGTTTAACTGCCTTGATACATGGCACCGGAACTGTTCAGGATCTCTGCATAGTCGACAAGGTCTTAAAAACTTCGGGCTAGAACGATTCTGGTTTCTTTTTCACCATGAGTTCCCAGAGGTCAAGGGTTCCTTTGTACCTTACACCATCCACGAAAATATCATCGCCGTCAGAAGTAACTGCATGCTGGTTAGCTTCCGATGAAGATACCATCGGTTTCAGGTGTGGTAGGCGGAAGGATTGTTACTGATCTGCAAATACTGCTGTGCTCGAAGTCCGAGGATGATGTCTGCAGGTGGTGCTATGGGTAGTGGGTAGTCAAACTTGGGCGGTGTAGGAGGGATGGCTGTCACTGCTGCAGGAAGGTATACGATCGTTTTGGTGATCGGTGAAGCTGCCTCTCGCAGAGCCTCAACCACATGCTTAACACCTTGGAAAGGTCCCGGTTGAGTTCAATTTCTCGAGGCGATGCTGCATATTACTGGCTTAAATCTTTCGCTTGATCTCTTGCAACTCCCTGGCGAGCGCCTCACACTGTTTAGGGTCTGTAATCTTTATAAACGTTATTTATTTACAGCGTTGACGTGAACTCCCCTAGGCGATGGTTTGGACACCTCTAAGCGTTTGTTTTAACGTCCCTAAGCGTTGGTTTGAACAGTGATACCTTTCCTGAAACCATAGGCAAAAATCTATCGAAAGGATAAAAAAAATAAAAAAATACATGTGTACATGCATTTCTGCTCGTTTTTCCATAAAATTGAATTAAAAAGATCGAGCGATAAATCTTTGTTGATAAATACTACAATAATTTATGGACCTATGGGTGGTAGGGAATAGGAAAATACGGACTGTCAAACAGGTAAATGCCATATAAAACATGCTAAAACAATCTAAATGTTCATATAACCCCACTATGAAGGCTATATTATTCTTCAATTATCTAAAAATCTATTTTATTGTACAAAAACTTTCATATTAAAAAAATTCACCATGTCCATAATGCGTAACTAAACTTCTAACTGTGTATTGCTACCTTATCGTTTTTGGTTTCAACCTTATCGGTAAATTAAAGCACTCAAAGTCCGCGTACACCACGAAAGAGACTCTCATCGAATGGGTGGTGTTGACAAAGGTCAGCTGGTATTTCCCTTTTTAGGCAGCTCGATCTTGACTGCCTTACGGTTGACGCAACACTCTTTGTTGGTCTCCAGGACTTTCTTGCTATAAAAGGGTTTCGAGCACCTGTAGCCTTCGATCAGCAATAAGTTGAGTTCTCTCTCCCGCTGTTTACCAACGTTTGAAATGTGCAGCGGGTATACTTCACTATCATCTATTCTAGATACAGTAACCGCCAGGGTGGAATTTGCCTTCTCAAATTCATTAATATCCTTAAGGCTAACACGATTGAGCTCTGTGTAACCTTGTCCGTTTGTTTTGGGTCTACCTTTTTTTCTGCCTATTTTTCACATTGATTACAGTCTTCTTGGCTCTGATCCACACCGGCTAATCAAGGTACTAGGACTCACCCAGCGGTCGGTGTTTGTTAATATTGACTTGAAGTTTTACAATTGCCTTCGATGTCCAGCCCTTTTTTCAGAGGTCCACTGTGCAATCTTTTCTCCGATCTTTTCATCCATCTCCTCAAGGCCTAGGTTTCAAGCAAGTCCGTGGTTAAGGTGAAAACCTGGTTTCCCGAGTGAAAGTATCCCTCGTTCTCATCATCCATCTTACCTGTTTGGTTAATTTTCACTGTGCAGCATTGCATTGACTTTTTGATCCTTTTTATCCTTTCAATGCACAATCGTCTATAAGTTCCACTCTTGACATCCGAGAGACCTCAAGGTAGGTCGTCACATCTATATCAATAATGGGGTCATTTTTCAAGTAGTTTTAAAAATACCTTCTTAAGTGGACAAATGGTGGATGTACCTCAATTTTATCCCCAATGGCTTTCCTATCTTCTCTGAATTTTCCTGTAACTTCTCCAGTAGTTGATCTTTCGACATCCTGCTAACCCCTATCAACTCATCCTTTTTGGCCTGGGTGATAATATCCTCCCTCGTATAGGGTTGGGACAAAGCTCAAATAATGTTGATCTTCGTTTCGATCAACTGAACCGACTGATCCTTCCTCATCCGGGAGTACCATCGGAGGTGGTTCATTTTGGCAATACCTCTCAGGGCATTAACGTTTTCAACAACTAATTCCAGCTATTTTAAGCTATAGGATCCATGTCTTTATCCTAACCATCCAAAATAAAATCATTTTAGGTCACCCAAAACAACTACTAGTATCCCCAATTCAATGGGTTTTCAAAAAGTATAAAACTCGTGGTAATCATAGCCGGTGCGTCTGTTTTTTCATCCCAAAGCTCACAATTTGCAGAGCTCAATTGGCCTCTCTCTTTGCCAAGACGGTGGTCAGCTGCTTGTTTAATCTCTCACAATCCCAATTGGGGACAGTTGCCCCCTTCCAACATAAGGTTATAATTTTTGCATATATCTTAATATTAGGCAGATTGAGAGATCAGGGGCTATCGCCATAGCCCTGTGTCCTTTGTCCTAAAATTTTGAGAATTTTTAGCTGAAAAGTGACAACATAAGCCCTCCATAGATTTCGAATATGACAATATTCTGGGAAATCCTTCTAATACAACCTTTATATACACAGATTCTATGATTTTATTCAATTTTATGGACATTGAAAGACCAGGGGAGTCTCATCCGCATTTAAGCGATCTATGGTCGGTTTTCACTATATATTTTGAATATCAAACTGGCACTTTGGGCGCTCCGCAAACATAAAAGATAAGAAGTATACCCAAATTCCTTTTAGTCACGTTTGTATCTACCTGTTGACTAAATGTCTGCTTAATATAAGGCAGATTGGGAGATCAGGAATTTATTGCCATAGCCCTGTGCCCTTTGTCCTAGAATTTTGATAATTTTTAGCTGAAAAGTGACAATATAAGCCCTCCAAAGATATCGAATACGACAAAATTCTGGGAAATCCTTCTAAAACAATCTTTATATATACAGAGTCTATGATTTTATTCAATTTTATGGACATTGAAAGACCAGGGGGGTCTCATCCGCATTTAAGCGGTCTATGGTTGGTTTTCACTATATATTTTGAATATCCAACTGGCACTTTAGGCGCTCCGTAAACATAAAAGACAGGAAGTGTACCCAAATTCCTTTTAGTCACGTTTTGATCTACCTGTTGACTTAATGTCTGCTTAATATTAGGCAGAATGAGAGATCAGGGAGCTATCGCCATAGCCCTGTGCCCTTTGTCCTAAAATTTTGATAATTTTTAGCTGAAAGTGACAATATAAGCCCTCCATAGATATCGAATATGACAATATTCTGGGAAATCCTTCTAATACAACCTTTATATATACAGAGTTTATGACTTTGTTGAATTTTATGGACATTGAAAGACCAGGGGTCTCACCATCATTTAAGCGGTCTATGGTCAGTTTTCACTGTATATTTTGAATATCCAACTGGCACTTTGGGCGCTCCGTAAACATGAAAGACATGAAGTGTACCCAAATTCTTTTTAGTCACGTTTGTATATACCTATTGACTAGATGTCTGCTTTATATTAGGCAGATTGAAAGATCAGGGGGCTATCACCATTGCCCTGTACCCTTTGTCCTAAAATTTTGAAATTTGTTAACTGAAAAGTGACAATATAAGCCTTCCATAGATATCGAATATAACAATATTCTGCGAAATCCTTCAAATACAACCTTTATATATACAGAGTCTATAATTTAATAAAATTCTATGGACATTGAATGACCAGGGGGGTCTCACATTCATTTAAGCGGTCTCAGGTAGGTTTTCACTGTTTATTTTGAATATCCAACTGGCACTTTGGGCGCTCCGTAAACATAAAAGACAGAAAGTGTACCCAAATTCCTTTTAGTCACGTTTGTATCTACCTATTGACCAGATGTCTGCTTAATATTAGGCAGATTGAAAGATCAGGGGGCTATCACCATTGCCCTGTGCCCTTTGTCCGAAAATTTTGATAATTTTTAACTGAAAAGTGACAATATAAGCCCTCCATAGATTTCGAATATGACAATATTCTGGGAAATCCTTCTACTACAACCTTTATATATACAGAGTCTATGATTTTATTCAATTTTATTGACATTGAAAGACCAGGGGAGTCACACCCTCATTTAAACGGTCTAGGTAGGTTTTCACTATATATTTTAAATATCCAACTGGCACTTTGGGCGCTCCGTAAACATAAAAGACAGGAAGTGTACCCAAATTCCTTTTAGTCACGTTTGTATCTACCTGTTGACTAGATGTCTGCTTAATATTAGGCAGATTGAAGATCAGGGGGCTATCACCATTGCCCTGTGCCCTTTGTCCTAAAATTTTGATAATTTTAACTGAAAATTGACAATATAAGCCCTCCATAGATATCGAATATAACGATATTCTGGGAAATCTTTCTAATACAACCTTTATGTATACAGAGTTTATGATTTTGTTGAATTTTATGGACATTGAAAGACCAGGGGTCTCACCATCATTTAAGCGGTCTATGGTCAGTTTTCACTGTATATTTTGAATATCCAACTGGCACTTTGGGCGCTCCGTAAACATGAAAGACATGAAGTGTACCCAAATTCTTTTCAGTCACGTTTGTATCTACCTATTGACTAGATGTCTGCTTTATATTAGGCAGATTGAAAGATCAGGGGGCTATCACCATTGCCCTGTACCCTTTGTCCTAAAATTTTGAAATTTTTTAACTGAAAAGTGACAACATAAGCCTTCCATAGATATCGAATATAAGAATATTCTGCGAAATCCTTCAAATACAACCTTTATATATACAGAGTCTATAATTTAATTAAATTCTATGGACATTGAATGACAGGGGGGTCTCACACTCATTTAAGCGGTCTCAGGTAGGTTTTCACTGTATATTTTGAATAACCAACTGGCACTTTGGGCGCTCCGTAAACATGAAAGACAGAAAGTGTACCCAAATTCCTTTTAGTCACGTTTGTATCTACCTATTGACTAGATGTCTGCTTAATATAAGGCAGATTGATAGATCAGGGGGCTATCACCATTGCCCTGTGCCCTTTGTCCTAAAATTTTGATAATTTTTAACTGAAAAGTGACAATATAAGCCTCCATAGATATCGAATATAACAATATTCTGGGAAATCCTTCTAATACAACCTTTATATATACAGAATATAAATAAAATTAATTTTATGGACATTGAATGACCAGGGGGGGGGGGTCTCATACTCATTTCAGTGTCTCAGGTAGGTTTTCACTGTATATTTTGAATATCCAACTGGCACTTTGGGCGCTCCGTAAACATGAAAGACATGAAGTGTACCCAAATTCCTTTAAGTCACGTTTGTATCTACCTATTGACTAGATTTCTGCTTAATATTAGGCAGATTGAAAGATCAGGGGGCTATCACCATTGCCCTGTGCCCTTTGTCCTAAAATTTTGATAATTATTAACTGAAAAGTGACAATATAAGCCCTCCATAGATATCGAATATAACAATATTCTGGGAAATCCTTCTAATACAACTTTAATATATACAGAGTCTATGATTTAATTAAATTTTATGGACATTGAACGACCAGGGGTCTCACACTCATTTAAGCGGTTTCAGGTAGGTTTTCACTGTATATTTTGAATATCCAACTGGCACTTTGGGCGCTCCGTAAACATAAAAGACATGAAGTGTACCCAAATTCCTTTTAGTCAAGTTTGTATCTACCTATTGAATAGATTTCTGCTTAATATTAGGCAGATTGAAAGATCAGGGGGCTATCACCATTGCCCTGTGCCCTTTGTCCTAAAATTTTGATAATTATTAACTGAAAAGTGACAATATAAGCCCTCCATAGATATCGAATATAACAATATTCTGCGAAATCCTTCTAATACAACCTTTATATATACAGAGTCTATGATTTAATTAAATTTTATGGACATTGAACGACCAGGGGGTCTCACACTCATTTAAGCGGTTTCAGGTAGGTTTTCACTGTATATTTTGAATATCCAACTGGCACTTTGGGCGCTCCGTAAACATGAAAGACATGAAGTGTACCCAAATTCCTTTTAGTCAAGTTTGTATCTACCTATTGACTAGATTTCTGCTTAATATTAGGCAGATTGAAAGATCAGGGGGCTATCACCATTGCCCTGTGCTCTTTGTCCTAAAATTTTGATAATTATTAACTGAAAAGTGACAATATAAGCCCTCCATAGATATAGAATATAACAATATTCTGGGAAATCCTTCTAATACAACCTTTATATATACAGAGTCTATGATTTAATTAAATTTTATGGACATTGAACGACCAGGGGGGTCTCACACTCATTTAAGCGGTTTCAGGTAGGTTTTCACTGTATATTTTGAATATCCAACTGGCACTTTGGGCGCTCCGTAAACATGAAAGACATGAAGTGTACCCAAATTCCTTTAAATCACGTTTGTATCTAACTATTGACTAGATGTTTGCTTAATATTAGGCAGATTGAAAGATCAGGGGGCTATCACCATTGCCCTGTGCCCTTTGTCCTAAAATTTTGAAAATTTTTAACTGAAAAGTGACAATCTTAGCCCTCCGTAGATATGGAAGATGACGTTATTCTGGTAAATCCATCTATTACAACCTTTATATATACAGAGTCAATGATTTGGTTGAATTTTATGGACATTGAAAGACCCGGGGGGTCTCAACCTCATTTAAGCGGTCTCGGGTAGGGTTTCGCTATATATTTTGAATATCCAACTGGAACTTTGGGCGCTCCGTAAACATAAAAGACAGGAAGTGTACCCAAATTCCTTTTAGTCACGTTTGTATCTACCTATTGACTAGATGTCTGCTTAATATTAGGCAGATTGAACGATCAGGGGGCTATCACCATTGCCCTGTGCCCTTTGTCCTAAAATTTTGATAATTTTTAACTGAAAAGTGACAATAAAAGCCCTCCATAGATATCGAATATAACAATATTCTCGGAAATCCTTCTAATACAACCTTTATATATACAGAGTCTATAATTTAATTAAATTTTATGAACATTGAATGACCAGGGGGGTCTCACAATCATTTAAGCGGTCTCAGATAGGTTTTCACTTGTCTATATATTTCTTTTTTGGGCATTCCATAAATATTTCTATTTATAATTCATAATGTTTTCTAGAGTTAGTGGTTTTTCTTTTTGTTTAAAGAAATATCATGTATAAAAGTAAATCTTTGAAGTTGTTTTATTGACAACAATCTATATTATATAAAGACAAATATGCAACATAGAAAAGGGTTTATATTCGAGGACAACGAGAACTTACAACAGCTTGGAGAGGTCACTTTACGATTTCCTACGTATCTTATCAGTCATTATAACTATGAAAATCATGTTTTTAATGTTATCAAGTATTTCTTTTTTTTCAAGATTTTCAACAATTTTTTGAATATCCAACCGACTGCTAGCAGCCGGTTGGATATTGAATATCGAATATCGAATAACGAACCGGCTGCTTACTTCACATACATCTTCATGTCATGTAACACGTGTCTGAATTATACATTTAAAGTGCAATCAATCTTTCAATCACTATTTTATGTTATTTATGTGTCGGTTTTTAGCTTTGCATATCATCTGATCAGTAGTCGAAGTAAATTAGACATAGTTCCATTGTTCCTGTTCTGAGTTGTGATTAATTTGTATATAGACTTAGAAGGTTAGTCTAAATAATTCATAAGAGTGGGATCGGAGTGGTCCTGATTCCTAAATCCTGAAATTATACACATGAAATCCTGAATTCACAAATTTAAAATGTATCAAATCCTGCCATCCCGAAATTCAAAATAGACATCCCGGATCCCGAAAGGGTCAATAGAACATGGGTTTGTATGTCAGGTTTGTCTGCATGAAAATTCAAATCTCTAGTAAAAAGATGACAGTGATAGAAAGATAAACAGATAAGCAACTGTCTAGGGACAAATAAGGGAGGGGGAAAAAGCCAGTATTAGTACTTTTTTGCAGAACGATAAACAGATGCATAGACAGACCCAGGGGGTGGGCAAAATTTAGATGATATTATATGAAATCATTCGAAGCATGGTGTGAGTGGGCAACCGTCTGGTCAATCAGATCCCCAACCACCCCTTTATGGAAAGTTCTGGGTCCACCACTGAGATTTGCAGGTTTTCTTTGCAAAGATACCTTAAAATATCTGTTAATAATAGAACAATAACAGATGAGAAGAGGACACATGTCAACCAAAAGTTTTGCAGCCACGTCAAAATGTGTGAGGACACCCTATCAAGCTTGCTCTCGTGTTGTGTTAAAACATTTTTAGGAAGCTGAAAAATACCAACAATAGAAAAATAAACACATAATCGATATTGTAAAATGTCAATGCGTTGAAAAGCCAATGATCTACATACACATGTATATACATAAATATATCAACCATAAAATACAACTGATTTAATTTACAACACAACTGTTGGAAAAAAACCTTTATGTCTATATCATGTATATTACTTATCTCATTCTAGTCCATTTAACTGACAGAATCTGTGTAAATTTCACGAATTCTTTAATTTCATGTATAATCATGGACTTTTCTTTATAGTGGGTTTATTTTGCGGGAAAGAACTCAATTACCAGATCATAGTTTACATTTTCTTTTTATTTTGCTGTGTAAAAATGACCTGAATATAAAGGACAGTACATCAAAAATGGTCTATCACATTCTACACATGAGATTTTAGTAGGAAAGACTACCATTGGAGTATTTAACCATTGCAACTTTTAAATTTGATCTCCTCCACTAATTGAAGTAGAATATTTAATGAAGGTTTGTCCACATTTTGGAACATGTTTATACATGTATAGAAATAATGTTGATAGATATAGGAAGATGTGGTGTGAGTACCAATGAGACAACTCTCCGTCCAAGTAACAATTTAAAAAGTAAACCATTATAGGTTAAAGTACGGCCTTCAACACGGAGTCTTGGCTCACACCGAACAACAAGCTATAAAGGGCCCCAAATTTACTAGTGTAAAACCATTCAAACGGGAAAACCAACGGTCTAATCTATATAAACAAAACGAGAAACGAGAAACACGTATATATTACATAAACAAACGACAACTACTGTACATCAGATTCCTGACTTAGGAAAGGTGCAAACATTTGTTTCTAGATGCATGAGATGGACTTCAATATTTATTATTTATTGGAAATAAATGGAATCATCTGTCAGAAAAGTTTATTTTATGGAAAATTGGAAATGTATTCCCCCTTTTTATCCCCCCTACTTTTATAAATTGAAAAGGTTACATTTTCCTCCTTATTTCAAAACCTAAGCTTGATGTAGTGCCCATACTTTCCTTTACTGCTCAGGATACAACCTCTGCGGTCGTACAAAGCTGCGCCCTGCCGAGAATCTGGTTGTAACATGTACAACAATCAAACATCAACCCACACCAAACTGAATGTAATTGAAAGACATCTAGAGGTCGATATTAGAGGCCCCCTTTTTTGGGAAAAAAGTGGTTGCTTATATAGGGAATCACTGGAGCGCCCCCTCTTAGGTCAGTCAGTGGGCCCCCACTTATGAAATTTTTTGATCCGCCACTGAATATACAGTATCGAACAGAAGATAAAAAAGGGAAAAATATGGTGAATTTTGGAAAATTTATATTATTTAATGTACATGCATTTGAAATATTTAAGATATATTGTTTCAATTTTTTTGGTTTTAGGTTCCACGGTGACCTTTCTTCCATTTTAGAAAACTGTGATTTAAATGCTAGTCTATTAGAGGGATATTTCCTTTTCATTGGTTGTAGATATGGAATCTTATTTTATCATGAAGTCAGATTTGAAAATGACTTTGGGAATGAAGATGTCGTAAAGACTGAATGTCAGTTTCAGTCTTACATATGTACTTTATAATTTTAGTCTTACATGTATATAATTATGTGTACATATATCACTGAATCAGTGGAAATGGTAAATAGACACTGACAAGTCTTAGATAACATTTTATAGTTTTGAATGTCTTGTCAGTTGACTAAAACTAGATGGAGGTTTGTGTGTTTTTTTTCCAACACTGAGAGGTACATGAAGCAAATTGATAGTTGCTAGATACTGAATGATTATACTCCAAGAGAGTTTTAACCTGTGCATATATACTTAAAATATGATAAAAATAAATCATTTCTTTTTCAGGACTTCTGAATCCAACCATTATGGAATGTTTTTGAGGTATGGTTTTGGTAGATTGATGTTAATGAAGGACCTGTAGTACAAAGTATATCACTGGATTTAGCTCTTTGTCTAAGTGTATTATCAAAGTACTTTGCTTTGAGCTCAGTTCATTGTTATGCAATTCATTCTTTGTGAAATAAAGATTTGACAGAAAATTCTCAGGTACAAGGATTAGTCAAAGTAGTATTACATCTATGTACAATGTAAGTATTAGGGAAATAAAAGCATTCTATTCTGATTTGAACCAAACATATTATAAAAAAAGAACAAATTTACCCGAGAATGCTACTCCCACTACTAGCAATATGATGCTAGGTTGTTTTAATACATCTGTAATGCCTACTGATGACTCAATCATGAGTGTAAATGGTCCTTCAATTATGTTTAAAAAAAATTATAAGACCTATCTAGGCTTATCAATTTCTAAAACTATATTTCATTGTACATGTTTGAAATTTTTATACAACCACAGAAATTTTTGCGGTTGAAATAGGTATCCTGTCGTCGTCGTCCAAAGACGGATGGTTTCCAGATAATATCTTTAGTATAAGTTAAAATGAAGCAACAAAATTATAACACAAATGTTTATTATCATAAAAGGAAGCTTGGGATTGTTTTTGGGGATTATAGTCCCTACGGTTTAGGAAAAGGGGTTCCAAAGGTGCCCAAAAACAAGCACAAATCTAGTGTCAGTACAACAAGTTGTGTATACGTATTTCAATTGTTCTTAAACTGTACTATAATGTTTAATACCATGAGTAGAAGGTTGTGGTATATTTTATGGGTTATGGGGGCAAACAGTCTAGGAAAAAGGGACAAAAACAAGCATTTTTGTAGAATCAATACAATAAATTGGAGTTATCTTTCTTTTGTCAAGAATGGTTGTTGAATTACCGAAAACCAATGCTTTATGAAATCTTCTTTGAAAATTAGAGTTATCTTTCTCTGTCCAGAATAGTAGTTGAATCAACTTAAATTAATGCTATATACCATATACAATGCAAAATTCACTTTACTACCAACTGATAAATTAAAGCAGTCTTTAATAACCATTCGGTGATTACAAGCACTTTCATTCTCATTCTAGGGTTATGCCCTTTTACAAATGGAAAAATTGAAAAATTATGTACAAATGTAGTTTCTGAAGTTTTTCTCAACTAAATTTAGTGAAATGTGTATATAATGCTTATTACCTCTAAACTCAGTTTAAGTTCAATTTTTGGCAGCTTCACTTTTATAGTTCTTCTTGATTTATGTCCCTTTATAACATTATATGCTAGCGGGGGCATCATCACCATGACTGTATGACATTTTACATTTTAATACTTTATGATGTATTTAAATGAGTAGTTGAATAATTATTGATGCAAACTCCATTAGAAATTTGATTTGAGATCATTTTCATACGACCTCAAAAATTGAAAATATTTTGGTTGTGTATTGGTATCACGTTGGCATCATTGTCTTCATTCGAAGACATTTGGTTTTCGCACTCTAACTTAAGTAAAAGTAAATAGAAATCTTTGAAATTTAAACACAAGGTTTATGACCATAAACGGAAGGTTGGGATTGATTTTGGATGTTTTGGTCTTAACAGTTTATGAAAAAGGGCCCAAATTAGCATTTTTCTTTGGTTTTGCTCTATAACTGAAATTTTTTTGGTTGTATATTGGTATCACGTTGAACTTGGCATCATTGTCTTCATTCGAAGACATTTGGTTTTCGCAATCTAACTTAAGTGAAAGTGAACTGAAATCTATTATATTTTAACACAAGGTCTATGGCCACAAAAGAAAGGTGGGGATTGATTTTGGTAGTTTTAGTCCCAACAGTTTAGGATTTAGGGGCCAAAAACAGGTCCCAAATAAGCATTTTTCTTGGTTTTTGAACAATAACTTTAGTATTAGTTAATAGAAATCTATAAAGGTTTATGACCACAAAAGGAAGGTTTGAATTGATTTTGGGAGTTTTGGTCCCAAGGAATTAGGGGCCAAAATTAAAATGCCAAATCTAACCATGTTCAGATCTTTAATTTTTGATCCTGTTTTCAAATTGGTCTACATTAAGGTTCAAAGGGATTAAAATTAGCTTGATTCTAGCAAAAATTGAATTATTGGGGTTCATTGATATGGTGAGTCTTAACATGTACTTAGATTTTTGATTATGGGCCCAGTTTTCAAATTGGTCCAAATCGGGGTCCAAAATTATTATACTAAGTATTGTGCAATAGTAAGAAATTTTCAATTGCACAGTATTCTGCAATGGCAAGAAATCTTCAATTGCACAGTATTGCACAATAGCAAGAAATTTTCAATTGCACAGTATTGTGCAATAGCAAGAAATCTTTAATTTCACAGTATTGCGCAATAGCAAGAAATTTTCAATTGCACAATATTGCCAATAGCCAGAAATATTCAATTGCACAGTATAGTCCCGTTTCAAATGGGTCTACATTAAGGTTCAAAGAATTAAAATTGACTTTGTTTCATTTCAACAAAAATTGAATATCTGGGGTTCTTCCATATGCTGAATCTAACCGTGTGTATAGATTCTAAATATTTGGGCCTGGTTATCAAATTGGTCCACATTGAGGTCTAAAGGGTCTAAAATTAAACATTATTTGATTTCATCTAAAATTTAATTCTTTGGGTTCTACAAATGTATGATATGCTGAATTTAACCATGTATTTAGATTTTGGATATTGGACCATAATAGGTAAATGTCCACTTTAAAATTTCTAAGTTGACGTTCTTATACCACATTCATCTGTGTCAGAAACCTATGTTGTGTCAACTATCTAATCACAATCCAGATTCAGAGCTGTATCCAGCTTGAATGTTGTGTCCATACTAGCCCCAACCGTTCAGGGTTCAACCTCAGTCTGCAGTCGTTTAAAGCTGCGCGCTGCGGAGCATCTGTTCCATTCATTTGTTTATTTCTTAATTTGTGTGAATTAACATTGTTACAGTAAATGTTATTTGCTACACTTTCATACCACAATAAAATATTGTATTGGTACATGTATCATTTATATTTGTATCCATATAACAAAACAAATAATGAAAAGGAATAATTTTGCAATACCTTTTGAATACTATAGCTTTTAGATATTTAGACATATTAAGTAGATGTTAATAATATCTGCTTTGACATGCTTGAAATTCTATCAGATTACTTTTGGAGCAGTTATGAGTCTTTGAAGCATGCTCACAAAGGTTCTTTTGGTGAAATCATTTTCATATTGGTCAACATTTTTCTTTGCTTCGACTATTTGAAGGATTGATATAAATCGGCACAGAGGTTTACTTCCTATCTCATTTAGACCCAATCATTATGTCAGGCATTGTCATTACTTAAAACCAAAAAATGTATTCTAATCCGAGGAACCAATTCGACATTTTAACAAAAAAAATTACTTATGATACTGACGATCCACCACAAAGTAATATAAATAGAACCATACCAATAGTAAGCAAATACATATAAAAAAGATGTGGTTTGATTGCCAATGAGACACTTCTCCACAAGAGACTAAATCGACACAGAAATTAACAACTACAGGTCACTGTACGGCCATAAACAATGAGCAAAGCCAATACCGCCTAATCAGCTTTAAAAGGCCCCGAAATGACAATATAAAACAGTTCAAACGAGAAAACTAATGGCCTTATTTATGTTAAAACAATAAACAAAAAACTAATATGTAACACATAAATAAACGACAACCACTAAGTTACAGGCTCCTTATATCATGTTCTCAAATTTAGATATCATCTCCCATTTAGAAAAAAAACACGTGAAAAAATGAACCTATAGTGTGTTGCTCTCCTAGCTACAAAATGTATCAAAAATCAAAGATGTAGAACATGTTCTATCATAATCATTTAGTAACTAACGTAATTACTGTCTCCCCCATGTCTGTCTTGAACATAAAAAAATATTAAATAAATAACACGCCTAGTGCTCAGATCGGTTGTCACCGTGCAACACAGTTAATAACACCATATAGGAAAAACATAGAACTCCTTTTGTCATAAGACACTGTCAAACATCCAAACATACTATCCACACTCATCTGTGTCCACACTTGTTAATTTTGTAAGATCTTTCAATACCAAAATATTTATCTAAGTTAACAATGCATA
The DNA here is from genome assembly GCA_019925275.1 of Mytilus edulis. NCBI lineage: Eukaryota > Metazoa > Mollusca > Bivalvia > Mytilida > Mytilidae > Mytilus > Mytilus edulis. Next base: position 56,229,636 of record CM034362.1, read on the forward strand.
GGCACTGCCCGGTTCTAATATGACATATGCACTCAGTGTGAATATACATTTTCGTGATGTTAAATGTTGTCTCTTTTCTTGTTTGTTTTAGGCATTTGTTTGTTTATTATTAGCAATCTAAATTTAACCCTTAAATAACAAAAACTTTAAAAACTCACCATGGCATGCGCAGTTGCTTACGTCTTCTTTTAATTCCTCTGGAAATTATAAGATGGTAAATAAATAGAATGATCATGTTACAAAACTAGAGGCTCTAAAGAGCCTGTGTCGCTCACCTTGGTATATCTATCTATAATACTAAAATTACGAGGTCCAATTTGTCAGCCGTCATCGGGTAAAAACGACAAATCAAAGAATCCACCTCTATATATAGCTAATATAGGACAATGGTGAAGATTAAAAATTACACCACTCCAGACCCTTTTGTTTTCCACATAATTAATATTGCCAATAATTAACAAGTTCCGGGTCGAATCCGATACCGATACCAATAATATATTCACCTGTTACCTATTACCTTATCTGTACGTTCCGCATTTGACAGGCGCACCACCAAACGGTGTAATTAGGATTTTGCTATATACACGGGTCATAATCAAAGTGTACGTTCCGCATTTGACAGGAGCATCACCAAAAGGTGTATTTAGGATTATGCTATATACACGGGTCATAATCAAAGGGTACGTTCCGCATTTGACAGGCGCACCACCAAACGGTGTATTTAGGATTTTGCTATATACACGGGTCATAATCTAAGGGCCGACACTACTAAATTCAATCTTTGTCAAATTTTTCCCTATTGTAGTTTTATTCAGCAATCAGCAAGACTTTCTAAGATAACTAATATGAAACAATGATGTTGATTAAAAAATACTCCATTCCTGGATAGCCAGGACCTTTTGTAATAATTGACAAGTTCCAGGTCGACGGGTTCAAACAGAAAGATTTGAAAGCAGAGAAAACTGTGTATCTTATAATCGACAATACCAATTACTAAAATAAGGCTTAGGCAGAGTTGTATACTTTAATTCAGTTACGGACCAGCGATATCACGGGTGTGTACTTGTACTATTAAACGAGAAGACCTCATTTTTGGTGTCGCTTCTTTTCTTTCCACAATAAATTAATCAACACGCCTCTGTGTCCTATAGGTACAGTGCATAGTCGCATTTGTCATCCATTCATATGATTATTCAGATTGAGTTATTTTGGGAGAAAAGCGAGAAAAAAGGCATCCGGATATTGTCCCGTCATTGGACGAAATTTTAAGTCTGATTAGACTTCCGGTTTCGTTATTCTGTATACTGTATTTAAAGAATTCTATCTGCTATCATTTTCAAGTTTACTATCCACGGCGGTCACATAGTTTATTAAATAGAGAGGGTCTGTATACTATATCAATGACCACCATGGATCGATTAGTAAAATTGAAAGTAAATACACTATATTTATATAGTAATGAATGTTCATAATATACAGATTTATATATAAGGCAGCAACCATTTGATTTTTTTTTTGGGGGGGGGGGGGGGTATGGTTTATATTTCTGGACAATTTTTTTTTTCGCCATTGGCGAAAGACAATCTATTTTTTTGGCGACAAGTCGAAAACAATTTTTTTCTTTCAATTTTAGCTTTAAATAAAGTGGCAGCTGAGGGTGAAACAAACAATTTATTTTTCTCAGGGTCAAAAACAATTTTATTTCCCTCCAAAAACTGGAAACAAAAAAAACATAGCCCCCCCCCCCCCCCCCCCCCCCCCCCCCCCCCCCAGAAATCAAATGGTTGCTGCCTAAGCGCTAAAATAAATCATGTGAACTTTTGATACCTTTTCTAAAATTCTCCAGTTATCATAAATCTTTTACAAAATCATTGATTATAAAAAAAGAATTTTAAAGATGTGGTATGATAGCCATGTTGAGACAACTCTCCACAAGAGACCAACATGATACAGAAATTAACAACTATAGTTCACCGTACGACCTTCAACAACGAGCAAAGCCCATACCGCATAATCAGCTTTAAAAGGCCCTGAACTGACAAGGTAACACAATCCAAACCAGAAAACTAGCGGCCTTATTAATGTACAAAAAATGAACGAAATACAAATATGTAACACATAAACAAACGACAACCACTGAATTGCAGGCTCCTTACTTAAATGTTCATAACATACTCAATGTATTATGTTCATATTGAAATTGATAGAAAACCAAAAATTGGGAATTTTGGAAATAAAGGAGGAGGGATATAAAAAAAACATTTTCCTGTCCCCAATAACCTATGACTTATGATACTTTTGCTGAAATTCCCCACTAAATGTATTATGTTCATATTGAAATTGATAGAAAACCAAAATTGGGAATTTTGGAAATAAAGGAGGAGGGATAAAAAAACAACATTTTCCTGTCCCCAATAACCTTTGACTTGTGATACTTTTGCTGAAATTCTCCTGTCATTCAATATTTTACATAATTCTTCCAACAACACTTTACATACTATAAACTACGCTCTGAATGCCCGCGATTTCGCGGGTGTGTTCTAGTGTATATTAAACAAAGGAAGCAGACAGTTCATGACAAAATTGTATTTAGGTGATTGTGATGTGTTTGTACATCTTACTTTACTGAAAATTCTTGCTGCTTACAATTATCTCTATCTATAATGAACTTGTCCGTGTAGTTTCAGTGGAAAATGTTAGTAAAAATTTACAAATTTATGAAAATTGTTAAAAAAATATTATAAAGGACAATAACTTCTTAAAGGGTCAATTGAACATTTTGTCATTTTGACTTATTTTTGAGTCTTAAATTGCTGTACATTATTGCTGTTTACAGTTTATCTTTATCTATAATGATATTCAAGATAATAACCCAAAACAGCAAAATTTCCTTAAAATTACCAATTAAGGGGCAGCACTCTAACAACGAGTTGTCCCATTCATCTTAAAATTTCAGGGAAGATAGATCTTGACCAGATTAACAATTTTCCCCCTTGTCAGATTTGCTCTAAATGCTTTGGTTTTTGAGTAATAACCAAAAACTGCATTAAACCTCCATGTTTTATTTTAAGCCATGGCGGCCATCTTGGATGATTGGCCGGGTAAAAAAACACAAACTTTAAACTAGATACATCAATGATGATTGTGGCCAAATTTGGATTAATTTCGCCCGGTAGTTTCAGAGAAGAAGATTTCTGTAAAAGATCAGGGATACTTACGAAAAATGGTTAAAAATTGACTATAAAGGGCAATAACTCCTAAAGGGGTCAACTGACCATTTTGGTCATGCAAACTTATTTTTAAATCTTACTTTGCTGAACATTATTGCTGTTTACAGTTTATCTCCATCTATAATAATATTCAAGATAATAACCAAAAACAGTAAAATTTACTTGAAATTACCAATTTAGGGGCAGCAACCCAACAATGGGTTGTCTGATTCATCTGAAAATTTCAGGGCAGATAGATCTTGACCTGATAAACAATTTTACATATGTCAGATCTGCTCTAAATGCTTTGATTTTTTAGTTAGAAGCCAAAAACTGCATTTTACCCCTATGTTCTATTTTTAGCCATGGTGGCCATCTTGGATGGTTGGTCGGGTAAAAAAACACAAACTTTAAACTAGATACATCAATGATAATTGTGGCCAAGTTTGGTTTTATTTGGCCCAGTAGTTTCAGAGGAGAAGATTTTTGTAAAAGTTAACGCCGGACGACGGACGACGACGGACGACACGTGATGAGAAACGCTCATTTGGCCCTTCGGGCCCGGTGAGCTAAAAATGAGGAAATTTAAAACTGGATAAAGACAACTGAAGTACACACACATCATCACACCGACACATTTAGCTAGACCAAATATTGTTAATTGAAATAATTAAACTGAAGATTGAACAATTGAGAGAACACAATGTAGCATACGGTAAGAATATTTCTTTGAAAGTCAAGAATTCAGAACTGAATCCTAGTTTTAAAACAATTGCATTGGTGTCCTTCGGCTGTTGTCTGCACTATCATCGGTTTTTTTTTTTACACATATCCCATTTTTATTCTCAATTTTACATGTTCGTGATAGTTCTTTTAATAATTGAAGAAGAACACAAATGACTCTAAGAAGCGTGTATCGATCACCTTACATTTTAAAAAACAAACAGAAAGTAATAAGGGCAAGATAATATATGGTAATTGGAAATGACATTGAATAACGTCAGTCTTATAATCATTTGTCTGCACCATTTGTCTACATATCCATCATTTGTTCAAAGCATTTACGTGTTGTTGATTTTTTAGAAGGGCATACACTAAAGTAGTAAAGTTTTGTGAAATATAAAAAAAAAGATGTGGTATGATTGCCAATGAGACAACTGTCCACAAGAGACAAAAATGATACAGACATTAACAACTATAAATTACCATGCGGCCTTTAACAATGAGCACAGCCCATACTTGTAAAAGGCCTCCAAAAAAAAAATGTAATACAATTCAAACGAGAAAACAGACGGACTTATTTAAAAAAACAAAATGAACGAAAAACAAATATGTAACACAGCAACAAACGACAACCATTGAATTACAGGCTCCTGACTTGGGACAGGCACATACATAAATAATGTGGCGGGGTTAAACATGTTAGCGGGATCCCAACCCCCCTAACCTGGGACAGTGGTATAACAGTACAACATAAGATCGAACAATAAAAATCAGTTGAAAAAGGATGGACAACATTACAAGTGGAATTGGCCGGGTACTTGTACATCCTGACAACAAAAAGACATTAGGAAGATATCTGAGAGTACTTGCAGTTATATGACAGCTAGTTCTAAGCCATAAACAACTAAAAAAAATCAAGCATCTAAGACTAAACTATCAATCCGTACACATCCAACATCATGGATTTAATGTAAAGACGTCATAAACAGTCAAAGAAAAAAACATGACTTTGTGCAATGCCAGTTACAGGTATCGACATATTGTCGATAACATGAATGTGTTTATGTATATACCATACTAGGCCACACCAATTTAATTTCTTGTTCTACGGATTTTTGGACTCCAAAATTTGGGGCGAATGAGCGATTTAAAAATTTTGATAAAAAAATATTTAATTTGCAACATTTTGAGACGAAGCTGGAAAAGTAAAGGCGAGCGACTATAATTTTTTTTGTAAACATAAAATAGTAGGTTTTGATAATATTAAAACTTGATTATCGATTGCACTTTGACATTTCTTTAACTTCTGAAGTATTTTTTCCCTGTTCACCAAGAAATAATTAAATCTGGTCTATGTATGTGTGCCTGACAATGAGACAATTCTCCATTCAAGTCATAATTAGTTTGGCCCAACTTTGGGGGCAACCCCTTAATGTTATAAATATCCCTTTTACATGTTTTATGAGGGATCAATATAAGTTATATTTAAATATGTTTGTCTGTACACCATATGTACACAAGGGCTCATTTATCTATCTGGTATTAAATGGTCAAAACATGTCCAAGAATTTTGTAATATTCCTGGACTTTAACCATGTTAAATTAATACATTTACTTTAACATTTTTTAAATATTATTCAAAATAAGTGGACCCCTCTTTTAGAATGTTGTTAAAAATATGACATAACTCTCCTCTTTTTGAGTACAAAATTATAAGTTTTCAAAGGTTTTGTATAGAAGAACTATACAAATCCTTGGTATTTCTATTTTCTTTTTTCTACATCAGTAAAATGACCCCTTGTCTGAGGGAGGGTTGTTCTCAACCTGATAATAACAAACACAGGTCAAAGTACGTCCTCTTACACAGGGCTTTGATACAGACCAAACAGCAAGCTATAAAGGACCCCAAAATTATTAGTTTACACAATTTGAACAGGAAAACCAACGACCTAATTTATATATCCAAACGGGAAAATACCAATGAACAACATCAACAAATGATAACTGCTGAACGACAGGCCCCTGAAACAATCAGGACAGGTGCATAAACATGTAGCATCAATGGATAGTTTTGTTTCGACAGCATACAATATAACTGCAGTTGAAGGCAAATCCTTCAGAAGTTCTTTGTACACTATTCTAACAACGAACATTTTTGATAGGGAATATAAGTAAGGGGGAAAGAAACTAGTTTTTGTTCTTAACAGGTATTTACAAAAAAAAACGGTGCGGGAAATGGACATGATTACATTTCCAGATGCGGGAAGCGGGATTATAAAAAAAAAATAAAAAAATTCTGTTTTGAAAAAAATAGCTGCGGGCGGGTCTGTCGAACAAGGAATCAAATTGGTGTGGCCCTAGTAATATTTATTTTGCTTTTAATTTACTTATAACAAAATCAATAGTTAAGGTGGCTCGGGACTATTCGACTGCGCATAATTTCACGCATGAATTAAAAATTTATTTGTCGTAAATTCGACATAATTTTTTTAATATTTTGATTGATTAGACATGTTAAATCAATGTAGTTATGTAACTAATAGAATATTTTCGATATTATCCGTATTTTGTTAAAGGGTCAAAATGACATTTCACCCATTTTCACCATTTTCCCGCCAAAATTTTGGTTTTAAGGCAAAATATTTTTTTTTCCTTATCGGTGACCTATGTTTTTTATTTGCTCATTCTTTGAAGCTATATTTCAGCTTTTCATATTACAGTTTTGGACCAAGTCTCATAGAACGTTTTTTTGATATTCCGATAAAAATATGTCAATACCTCTATTTTCCCTATCATTTCATTGAAAAATGGTCCCTTTTTCATACCTGTTTAAAATTAAAATTTTGAGCTTAAATGGTCCGTGACCCCCTATTTTTTTTTTTTACCAATTTGATTCACTTTCTGTAAAGAATAAACTAACAAAAAATACGGCACTTCTGATAGAAATTTCGAATAGGCCCGAGCCACCTTAAACCAATAAAAACAATGATCAATGATCATATTACAGTGTTGAATTGGTAACCTTTTAGAATACGTTTAGATCCTCAATGTTCTTCAACGTTGTACCTGTTTGGCTCTATAAATATTTGATATGAGCATCACTGATGAGTCTTGTGTAGACAAAACGCGCATCTGGCGTACGAAATTAAAATCCTGATACCTTTGATGACTATTCATTTAAAGGAGCGATACGTTTACAAGGATCATTTTTAAATCTAACAACATTTCCGTAAAAACGAGGATGTGCTATCCCGTTTGAAATAAGTACAAGGTACAACCAAACTTCAAAACGATATCTTTATATCTATGGAAAAATTTAGTAAAGGTTTTAAGTAATTTACGGTAACGATATTACTGGTTATATAATTTACCAGTAATACATAGATTGCGTTCGTTAAAATCAAACACGTCACACCAGTCACGGGCGTAGCGAGCGAGCAGTGAAATATAAACACAGTCAGGAACATCACCATCTAAAAATGGAAAATTAAGGTGGTACTCAACACTTTCACTAAAATAAATTTGGCTCTTTTAATTTTCATAAAATGTTGACAAAGTATTTACTTTGACCCTTTAAAAAAAATATAAATATTTCAAAAATTTGAACCAACCGTTTAGTCAGAAAAATTACACTGGTTATATAGTAGTTTGACAAACACCCATTTTGATTATTGAGAAGCTTATTATTCCCTTTACAACACAACGTAATTAACACGTTAAGCTGATTTTACAGAGTTATTTCACTGTAGTGTTAGGTACCAACTTAACAATTGGGAACGAAAAATCGTCCCTTTTGTCGTTAGTATAGAGTTTCTCGTTCAAAACCAAAATATCTAAATCAAGGAAAGGGCAGTTATTTCCGTTTACATTTGACTTACTTATTTAAAGTAAGTTTCTTGGTGTAAATATCAGCGGTATATGGAGAAAATTCTTGATTAGTTAACGAAAAAATATCACCAAGATAACGGTTAGTGTTGTTGAATTTATCAATTCAATGCAATTTCGACGGGTCTTTTACTGAGTTCAGTCATAAACTGGGATTTGTAAGAGTACAAAAAAAAACAAGTCTGCTATTAAAATGGCACAATTAGTGCGTATGGGAATACGAACAAACCGTCGATAAACTTTGTTGCCGAAACGTTCATAAATATTATCAAGGAGAAAATTAACAGCTTCAATCATCTCATCACACCTCCAGTAAGTATATCTAGCATTTTTACCTTTCTTATTAGATAAAAAAGCTTTGAATGAGTTGCAGCAAATATATGTGCATTAGGCTTTACTAAACGACCATTTAATTAAATAAGAACACTTTTGTTTAATAAAAAAGTTTGGAAGTGTAGTGTAATGAGTAGAAAAATCAAACATGTCGACAGAATACAAAGGACCATCAAAGGTACGTAATTTATCTAAAACATCCAAAGAGATTGTTACATTCCAAAAATGGTTTATACCACTATGTTCATACATATTATTACAATAGTTTATGATAAGCTCTTTAATAGTAGTAAATGAACTTGTTAAAAGCAATGCAAAATTAGTTGTAGAACACTGATAAGGGGCCGAGATAAAACGATACTTAAATGTTTTTTGTGAAATTTAAGAAGCTAATACATAGAAGGGACCTTCAATTAATCAGAAAAAGCCTTAAGCTTTGATGTTGTCGTGATATGTATGTTTACTATATGACTCTCTGTGGAGCGGATGGACGCTTGTTTGTTATCTGTTTTTAATTGCAATACCTCACCATATAAGAAATTAGTTAAATTTGTTTCGGGTTCACTATGTGTAGATCTTATTTAACACGTTATTATAACTCATTTATTTTATCCGATATCATTGTGAACACTAGAAGCTCTAATGAGCCCGTGTGGCTCATCCGAATATATGTATATCTTTGACATTTACAACACAACATTATCTTGGTACATATAAATCATAACTACATTTAACTCTTTGATTGTGAAAAGTTTGTCCTTCAGATTTAAAAAAATGCAAAAACAGATGAAAACCATATTCCAATAAGACAATAGCATCAACAGGAGTAATTGCACAATTTATAATATACTGGTCTCATCCGCGAGTATAGTTTTACACGAATATGTAGAAATAAGTGAACAACGTGATTAATTTTTCGACGAATTACAATGATTTCTATTAAACATGCCCACGTGTTCATCTGTCTTGTAAAATTATCTTGGCCACAACTGGAGAAAAGATGACAATCATACAGTTATGACAATTAAATATTTCCCTTGTTACCAGTGAATCATATATACTCCCATAACAGTCTTACAAATTGTTATGGCGTCTATACAAATTTTGAAAGGAAGATTTCATCTTTATCGCTCTGTATTCTTGGTTTATAAGCGTTCTTGTAAACAGCTGCATTTCTTTTTTAAATGCCGTTAAGACGTTTTTGTCCGTTCAAGCTAAATTTGATTTACCAGTGAAGCAGGAGTCGCCTCGAAGTAATGAACAAATCAGTATCATAAAGATTAATCTTAGTTGTAAGTTTGTATTTGTAAAACCGACTTCATAATATAAATGTTGCACACTCAATATTGTCAATGCACCTAATTCGTCCTAGTTTTACTACTTACCGATTTGTGTATCGTGTTTTTTCTGAGTTTTATCTTGAGTATCAAACTTCTGCAAATGAAACAACAAGTACCGTGTGTTTAAACATATATACAACTCTATCACTCTTATGGTGGCACTATCTACGAGATATATACAAATCTAAGATATGATTTTTTAAAATCATTATGTGAAATAGTCTAATAATATATCGCTTTCAGCAGTCAGGATGGTTTAATTTGGTCAAAATAAGCTCATACTAACTGCAAGTGAATAATATGACCTCATTGAACCCATATTGTTGTGAACTTTGGTTAAATCCCTGAGATAAAGATGAAAACCGCATGCCTTCTGTGTGTTCATTTTTTTAAAGATGAAGAGTGATAACATTGATAGCCAAAAAAGGTCAATCATTTGATTAACTGATTCAATCCACACAAATACATGAGTCAAATCGGTGACCATGAATTTGACATCTAGTGCCCCTTTGAAGATTAATGATGTAAGCTTCTCTGTTTCAAAATAAGACTTGATGAATTGATTGTATATAAACATAAAAGGGAACACAACACGTGTTCTCGAGATATAAGCGGTTGAAAATTTGGTTGGAACATATTATCTCTTCTGACTTTTCATATATTTTACAATGACATCATTGTTTCTTTAAAAATGAGAAAAAATTGCAACGTATTTACAAAATTTTCTTGTGTGACTTAAACTGCAGATTCGGTAGTAAGTTGTTTTACGAGTTATATAAACAAACGTTTTTGTATGAATTAGAAAAAAAAATGAAATGTACAAAAGAAGAAGCCAATATATGTTTCCAATTGTAAGCCTTCATCGGTCTTCAACTGTTAACTTTATTCAACCTTTCAACTATGTTTCATTTGATCGTCACTGATTTGTCTTTTGTAGACGAAATACACCTGCGACGTACATAATTTTACGCCGAATATAGTGAACCAATTGCCAATAAATTTACATATACATTACTTACTTTGTCTATTTCAGAAAATCCCTTTTTCATGTTTTCATCTAATAGTGCTATTTGATTTAAGATGGTTTCAAATTTCTTGAGTTCATTCTTGATTTTCACAAAATTTGCAGTTGTTTCTGTTGTTACCATTGTTGCATATTCAGCAAGAACCTGTGTTTCTTGTCGGAACTCGTTGATTAATTCGAGACCATGGGTTGTTCCGCTTAAAAAACGTTCACCTAATCATGAAATAATGTAGAGATGTATTTCCAAAAAATTAAAGAAAAAAAAAAACCATCTGCAGCGATTTAACAATTTACTATAATTACCATACAAATCTGTATTTTCTGTGTATTTAACACAGACATTTCGCACTTCAGGATTCATCTGTAAGTTTGGTGCTGAGGCGAACACCTGAATGTATATTGTTGTTTTACTTTATTCATTTGTAATAATCACATTCATCTTAATTGTTAAAAGTGTTACTTTATAATTACAGAACACTTTTTCAGTATTGCAAATAAGACAGTAATGATTATCTTTGAAATAAATCATTTTAGGGTGATTTTATTTTATATTGGTATGTTTAAGTATCACAACGAGAAGTGTTTCATTGATTGAAAATGAATTTCAGTAGGAAAGAAAGCAAAACATACGTTCCTCGATTTTGGAAAACCAACAAACATGAAAAAGAATTGAACGCTTGTGAGCTCTGTTTCAAATCAAATTGAGTGTTCACATTGCCAAACAATGATATTGTCTTTTGAAAATCACCGAATAGCTACTGACATAATACATATACATTTAGAATAGATCAGAATAGTTTGCAGCAATGTAATGCAAATCTGTAAAAGTCTAGTACACATTGTTAAAAGAGGTTGGGTTGTCAGAAGGGCAACATGTATAACACAACTTAGTAAAATATCAAAGAAATGTTCTTTTCTCATGTTATGTTTTCTTATTAACTGAAAGCTTGTTGAAAGGCAATTATTGGTCATGAATACATAACTTACGTTTTCTAACAAAAACTTTGCTTGTGTTTCTTTGTATACATGTTCCAGACCATATGAGTATTTGGACCGTACGCGTACGGTCCGGACCATATATGTATACTCGTACGGTCCCACCATACGCGTACGGTCGGACCGTATGAGTATACGCGTACGGTCCAGCTGATGTTTTGGGATCATATGGGTTAAAGTTTAACAAATATTTATCAAAATCATTGTGTTCAGTTCCACAAATTGTTTTTATTACATGTATGACGATAAAATGGTTAGGCGAACAATTGAAATTAAATATATGTTTATTTGTATATACGTGAATCCTATTTTGGTACTCAAGGTGACACTGACTTCCACAAAGAACGTCATAATTGTTTACAGTTACAAAATTTGTTCATGCACGTTGCTTTGCATTTTTTTTTTTGTAAATTCCTTGATATTTTTAAACGATTGTCCTCCCAGTCTAAGTTAACTTCCGATAACTTCAATTTCAATTAGCATACTTGGCATCAATTTATGAATTACTGAAATGCTAAATACGGGAAATTAACAGATTACATCAACGTGATTTTTTTTTAATCTTTTTAACATTATTTTGTTTATTTCAATTACTATTAAACTTATTACATTAATTTGAGATATAAGTTATGTTGATCAGTTATATACATTTGTATCTGATAAACGCGACCACCTTCTTAATATTAGTCAGACCGTACGCGTACGGTCTGACCGTATGCGTATTTTGAAAATATACGCATACGGTCCAAACCGTACTCGTCCGGTCCAAATACTCATACGGTCTGGAACACACATTCAGTCGTTTTCAAAATATTCATTTTCTTGCACTGCTCAGGGAGTAGTGACATTCAGCACATCAAACCTTGTCGCCCCCAGGCATAGATTATCTTAGCTGCATTTGGCATAACTTTTCGGAATGTTGGTACTAAATGATCTTCAACTTCTTACTTTAAATGCCCTTTTTAAATTTTTTGGATTCGACCGTAACTGATGAGTCTTTTGTAGACGAAACGCGCATCTTGCGTATATACAAAAGTTAGTCCTGGTAAATATGATGAGTTTATTATCAATACAAAAATTAACATTTGAACATTACCATTTATTTCCCATTTTTCCAATTCCTCTATAGTTAGTTTTTCTTCATTTGGACCTAGTTTAAGGTCTGTTACTAGTTTCTTCATCAGTTGAAATGCACTTGAGTATTTTGCAGCATCCCACTTAGAAAAATCACAATGAGCCCAAGGATTTCTTATAACTTTCCGTACCTGTCATAAAACAAATATCATAATAATGGATGTAGAATATTTTTACACTTAATTTCTTTAATTTAATCCCAAACGACCTCTTAAATACCACAACTATGGTAACACTTACTGCATATTGTAGGGTAATAATGTTTGTCTTCATAGAGTATACAGATTTGAAAACACATCTAAATTTTATGGATTCATATGCATATTAATATTTTAAATTGCTATTGACGACATTCATTTAGAAACCGTTGATTTAAAACAACAAATGAAGACTATAACACATATACAAAACTAAATAATTAAACAATTGAAATATTAATGACAAGTGGTGAGCCATATGTTAAGAAATGTAATGTTACATACATCATCAGCGTCTGACTGTATAACTGGATCGAACTTGACTATGTTTAAAATCAATCCCAGCAAGACTGATGAGTCGCATGTTGAATCGAAGCCTGTATAGCATGCCATGTGTGTTTGTAGAAAAAGCTTGGACGAATCAATTGCACCTTTGATAGTGTAGTCGTACTTTGCAATGTTTTTTCCGTAGTTTGCTTTGTTGTTATTAACAGCTTCATAGTTCAGGTAGTAACCCGAACTTGGATCTTTTTTTAGATGTGTTGGATAATTTTGCGTATCAATCTTATTATAATGAACTAATTCATTATGAAACACTGTCACAATTGAATCAACATATGTCCTTAAGACTGGAGATATTACACTATGCAGACATATTCCAATAACCAACCATCTTTTCTGGTCATCATCTAAGTCTGATGGTTTTGCTTGAAATAAAAATTAAATGGTATGGTTTTACAAACTTTAAAATACATCGAGTATACACATTCTGATACATTTGGTAAATATTTCAAACCTTTTCCTTACTGGTTTAACTTGTGTTTGCTAATGTATCAGTATTGTTAAATACCGCATACAGCGACTCGTAAATGAGTGTATTTCTGAGGTACTGTCCTTTTAGTCATACCATGTGTTTTGAAATCACATCGTGCATACGATATGCGTTCGAAATAGGTTTTTACAGAATCAAACATGGAAACACTATGTCTTTTTAGTAAAACTAATTAAGAGATATCTGTAATGTATTTGAAGTTTTAAGGACGTTCATCGGTAGTTTTACAGTCGCAAATTTAGTTTACCTGGCGATGCGGAGCGGAGACAGATAGACGGGTATTTGCGACAGTAAAACTACCGATGGACACCAGCGAAAGCTTCAAATGCAATACAATTATCTCTATTCTAATAAAAAACAAGTTCACAATTAAATTTCAATTATTATTTCAGTGTAAAATCTTCATTAAAGAAAATTCCGCGAAAAGATGTTATCTTCTTTGGTCCCTACACTTGATGACGTCATAGGTATGCTTCCGGCGTCAAACATAAACACCGGTCGTTTTCTGGCTTCTGTTCCGCTTCAGAATGTATAAAAGTTTGATAAAAAGAAAATTTGTAGGTGCAACATGTGAGTTGTTTTTCCTTATTATTGTAAAAATTACATGTCAATACATTCAGCAATTCAAAATGTCGGCTTCCTTAGTTACAGACAAGGAGATAGAGAATTTTACGCTAACTGTCATCCAGTCAGAATCATTAATACACAATAATTGCATTAGAATCTAATATTGGCTAATAAGCTATTGCTTCGCCAGAGAAACAAACACTGGATATAAAGAGCAATACTTCTTTCTGAATACACCTTATCGCTATAGGCCTACTCGGGCGGCCGACCCCGCCGCTTGACCTTTTGACGCATACAACAATCACTTTTCCATTGTGGCGTCAGATATTTTGTTTTATGACGTCAAAATTTACGGGAACTTGTGTGATATCCATTAATCATGTTAATGGCGGACACATAGCGATATTGGTGTATTCAAAAATGTCTTTGTTCTGTTTAAAGATCTTTAAACAAATCATTATCTGAGGGTAAACTTGCTAAATTTAAAAATGTAAAGAATAGTGAAAATTCTATTCTATAAAGTCATCAAGCTAGCAAACTAACTAAGGTAAAGGATCGATGCAATATAATATAAAAAAGAAGATGTGGTATGATTGCCAATGAGACCACTTTCCACAAAAGACCAAAATGACACAAACATTAACAATTATAGGTCACCGTACGGCCTTCAACAATGAGCAAAGACAATACCGCATATAGTCAGCTATAAAAGGTTCCGATAATACAATAAAAAACATATATGTTTGCACAATAAAAAAGGAAGTTTACACAATCTTTTGTTTGTTCATTAACGGCAATGTCATGGCACTTTTCGGTAGATATAACCTGATACACATTACTGAAAATGTACGCATTAAATACTTTGATAAAATGTTTCTTTGTTTACAGTTCTTTAAGATGTTTTTCTAAGTAAACAACTGAAAGATTTTATTATTGATTGATAAGACGAAGCCAGTCAGAAATTCTTTTCACTTTTGTAATCGTTCATTGTTCAAGGTGAAACTCACTCTTGCAATGTTGATTTTAAACTTGCTATTCTAAACCATCTTTGTGCCATGGGCCACTTTTGGGCCATTTTTTTCGTACTACGTTCAGTGCCAAGGGGCCACTTTTGGGCCATTGTTTTTTTTACTCTGATGCTGTAAAATGTACTGTGACGTAACGTCATTGTTATGGCTCCTTTTAAATACACAAAGCTCGCCAAATTCTTTAATTCTTTAAACATTAAGAAAGGTGCGTGTAAATCATAATTCATACGCATTTGATAAATAGTGTTCCCTAAAATAGTATATTTTTAAAATAAATTCATTGATCTCTTACACACATTTTTTTAGTTACAAAGTGAAGATTAAGGGATTTCTTTGCAAGTTGTTACAGTAAAGACATGATTGTTTGACAGCTACATGTACCTTTGAATTCTAAGGGTCACATCTACATGTATCTCTGAATTGGTAGGTTACACTCAAAAGCATATTGACGATATTTGAATATAAACCTGGTTTTGTACTATATATGTAGCTAGCGGAAAAGCAAATACCAATTTTCAAGTTCTGGTTTAACCAGGCCAGATCACTTTATTTATATCAGAATACACGCAACGGCGGGAACATTTCAAGATAATGTAAAGATAATGTTACTCAATCTTCAGTGTTATACACATATTGTAGACTCATAGTTTGATTTTTAATAGCCTGTTTTAAATATTTTTTTGTCATGACGCTACCAGTCAATTAATCTTTGGTATTTTCTACCATCCTGTAAATTGTTTATTTGATTATTGACATGAAATAGACAAGACAAGACAAAAGCAGTGACAATATAATATTTAAGAAAAAATATGACATGGTTAATTTATTCTTCAATACACACATGATTATTTATACAATTCTTGTGTAAGCCTTTGCAACACGCTGTTTATGTTCGATGACGACCGCCAAATCCGTCTCTATCCGAACACACGGAGCAATCCGTATACTTGGCAATTTTCCTTAAGCGAGTTCTCTTTGGTCTGCCCGGATTAGCTTGTGCATTAATTTCACGAGATAGCAGATAATCGCATTCAAGATCTTCTATAATCGATTGAACAAACTGTAGTCTACTCTTGACTGGTTGATCAGACGTGTTTTTGCAATACAAGATATATGCATTAATTACAATGCGCTGCAAGAAATTAAATGCAACTTTCTTCCATACCTTAAATGTTTTCCTATTGTCATTATACTGCGTTACCATCATGTCTACCAGATCGACCTCGCTTATGTTTTTATTGTAGAATTCAAGTATTTGTGGTTTAATGTCATTATTTTGGGTAGCCTTTTCGTACGACGATAAAATACGGACGGATTTCCTTCTAGCCCTTTATGATAAACACACATGATAATAGGTCCCTGTCTTACGTATTTAAATTCGCGTTCCGTTTTATGGCATGTTTGGCATGTTTCTGTTCTTTCGAATTGTCCCGGTTGAATGAGAATTGAGTTGGAAAAGCTGTTTAGCTAGCGCGATGGAGGTGGAAAAGCTGTCGCACACGACATGATATTTTTTACGAAGTAACCCAGCTCTTTCTAACAAGTTATTTACAACGTAGGAACCCTGGGTTAGTCCTGGTGGTGTTGGGTCATATGTCTTTCCTCTATAAATTATGGCGTGGATGATGTATCCTGTTACTGCCTCAACAAGCATCCAAACTTTTACCCCGAACTTTGAGCTTTTTGATTGTATATATTGAAGCATGCATGTTCTGCCCCGCGTCCCTATCAAACTTTCATCAATACTTAAATCTTGTTCCGGTTTGTAATGACATAGCGACCGTCTATTAAATAAATCAATAAGGCACTGAAATTTTGCTGTTGGACTGTAATTTGGGTCGTTTCTGCCGGGTATGTTATTGTTCTTAGTAAGATGAAAAAATTTGAAAACAAGTTGAAATCTGTTTCGAATTAACATTTTCCTTAACCATGATGTGTCTTGACTAGGCAATTTACAATTCCAATATTCAGCAATGGTCGCTTTTCTAACCAAACCCATATTAAAAATGACAGCAAAGAATCCTATTATTTCAGTTAATGTAGTTTCTCCAACTTTAGGCCAAGCATGTAACCCTGAGAAGCGTCTAATCCTTTCCTGACTGGCTATAAAATATTTAGCATACCTACAAGAATATCGAAAATGTCATTTCAAATAGAAAACGCATTTTCAAAGGTATAGAAAAGAAATAAGTCTGATATTCGATAATTGTATTTTTTGGGCCTTTTGATATATCTTGCTCTGCATCATGAGCTGTTGCTCCGCGTTGAAAACCTGACGATTATCAGTATTGTTCCTTGTATCAGTGACATTTGTTCTCTAGTAAAAAGTTTTGGGGCAATTAAACCAAATCTTTTAATTCTTATTTAATATATTTTCTTTTATGTAGAGTTACAATTTGCCATCGTTATATAAGAGTTTGTATCAAGTTTGAGTTTCTGACAGCTGTCGTGTATAAGATTGATACATTGTTATAAATGCACAAATCAACACTCTCCAAGCTGTTTCTGCTCTTTTGAAGGGTTGCTGTCTTCTTGATATATTCCCAATTCCCGATCCAAATTTAAGTCCTATTTATGTAAAATATGCTAACTAACAAGAATAGAGATACTGTTAATTGGTATTGTTATTTTGTTTAGTTATTTTGTTTACTCCATATGTAATTTTGTCTAAAATTTAATTGATATATTTATAAATATTGTTACGACTATAGCTTTTGGATAAATACCTAGTTTTAGTTTTATTAGTTTCCTGGACAATTTGCTGTAAGAAGTTAAATGTCATCAGTAGGTAGAAATATGCTATAGGTTTAGAATTTCGGTTTGGCATGTTCTGTAGTCCAACAGTTTCCTGAAAGTCTGGCTGGAGACTCTCTTCTGCGGGTGGAAATATCCAAAACCAGGGTTGAAGCACCTGCTCGTCATTTCTATCATTTTCTCCATCTCCTTCTCATATTTAATGGAGGATGAAAGGGTCTATTTATTGTTTTTGAAATTATAATACTTAAAGTTTTTTGGGCATTAAAATTCACAAGCCATTTTTTTGACCAATTATAAATCTTATCTAGATCATCATTTAAAATTGTAGCTGTTTCTGTTGGATTGTCAACCAAAATCTATAATGAAGTGTCATCTGCGAATAGCTTAATTTGAACTTGGATATCTTCTACAATAGTCTGACAAATACTAGCTTTTTTTCAAAATTTTTTTGTAGTGGAAAGACTTCTAATTTTTCTCTGAAGAATTGGTTTTTATTTTTTTTTTTTTTTTTTCTTCCCTCAAATTTTGTTCCTGCAATAAATGTCTGTTTGGCAATATGTCGCTTAGATATTTCTCATATGGTATCGTATAGTTTTTAAATTTTACCCTGCTAAGGCGAACCATTTTCTTTGTGAGAGTTATTCCCATATTTGATGTTTACCATCTGTGTGCATCTCCTTCGTAACAAAAAAAAAAGATAGCGACAAATTTCCTCTTATAAATTGTTTGTTACATCCTCAGGAATTTTTAGTTTATTTTGATCGAACTGCGGAGACTATCTACCCTTACACAATACATTTGTCGGTATGTGTTTTCAACTCGTCAACCATATTCTGATTTGAGGCCCCTAAGTCCTTAGTTAGAAAATGAGATCAAGGTCTAAGGTCAAGGTCAAGTTCATTGTAAATTTTGCTTGTATTTGCATTTTCTCCGACACTTTGAATGATATGCTACATTAAGTTTGATACAATTTAATGGCATATGATAGGAGTTGGTGTCTCTGAAATGTCTTCAGATGAGGTTATTTGATTATAACTTCAACTAAGTTCGGTGTCAAGGCATTTGACCTTGTACAAAAGATAAGGTGACAAATGACTTTGAAAAATGACTACAGGAAGTGACTTTTAGAAAACTGAAAGTAGTTGTTTTGCAATTTGTTTTTATATAAAAGTAACAGAATCCGTGTATTTTGTCATATATTTACATGAACGTATTACTGAAGACTAAAATTTTCTTACAACAAACCGGAAGTGGCCAACTATCTCCCATTCTTCATACAAAATACATAGAAACTAGATATGTTTGGAATAAGTGTAAAAGAAGCTATCATATGAGACTCAAAACTATCATTAAACCATATGTATCGCATCAGTATGAAAAAACTATCTTCTTATCAAAATTTCTTTGATGTGGAAAGAGGTTTTTAATTTTTGCTTGTATTTCCTATATTGGGTATTTTCTCAAAATTGGTAAAAAAAATCTATGCAGCAAGTGTGTGCCTTATAATAGATTTATATTTTTTGGATTTTTTCCAAAATGAGAAGAGAAATTAATAGTCATAAGACCTAGCATATACATTTGATTTTTCGGGATAAATCCCAAAAAAATTGGAAGACATATGTGTTATACATTTTGTATTTAGTTTATTTTTGTCGGGATTTTCCCGACATATGTTTCAGATCTGTTTTGCCAAAATATATGTCATAAAATTTAATGTTGAAAATGATTTCGGGACATGTCCCGAATAAATAGTTTTATATAAATATATTTTACCACAAATATTTTAAAACTTTTATATATTTTGGGAAATTTCCTGAACATTTAATGTAAGTGTTATCAATTATTATAATAAAAACATGATTTAATGTAAAACTTGTGTATTTCTTTATAAAATCTGCATTCATTTATAGTAACCATTGAAAAAGATTATAAAAAGGAATACAATGGATGTTACCCTTTCTAAATATAGTCTGTTATATATATGTTCCAGACCATATGAGTATTTGGACAGTACGCGTACGGTCCGGTACGAGCTGACTTTACATGTTATTTGATCATATGGGTTATATTCAAACAATCTTTATTTTTAGTTTTACAAATTGTTATTGATAATTTATTAAAATAAGATAGATAAATGAACAAGCGAACAAATGAAATATCATGACGTCGCAAAAAATTAAAAAACTTCAATATTCGCACAGAGTCTGGTTTTCTTACATCTGGTTGCTATGTACAAATCTGTAATATTTGCATTAAATATACCAAACTGATGCTTTTAAATTAATGTATACATGCCGTACAATATTTTTCAGAATTATTTTACTCCATTCGCAAACACATTTCTATGCTAAAACATCACTAATATTTTGTATTTGTCCCTTAAGGGTGCAATCAACAGTTTTTTACGTGACGTCATTCTGTAACAGGGCATGTAATAGTGGACCCATCATGCAGAAGTCAGATATTCATAGTTATATAGATATCTATACATCAATGGAAAGATAATTCTATGAACTTTCTGAATAAATAAAAAAAAATCCAACATCTCTCGTTTAACATGCAAATTGGTACAAGTTATCAGCTGGAAATTAGGCATTTTCCCCCTAAAAAACCTTAAAAACAGACCACCTTTGGACACACGGATCAGTAACCTGTGCATATATTTGAGATTTCTTATAATATGCATTTCGAAGAGCTTATCCGGTTGATTTAAGAAAATGTAGTTTCAGCCTACGTTCGCCTGCTCCGAAAGGAGCTATCTTACCTGACAAATCAAAGTGCTTTTTGCAACAGGTGAAAATCAGCTGTTTATGGAGTTGCCTCCCATATAGTAGGAAGTCACAAAAACATTTTTTTTTTTAAATCTTGACAAAAGTGGCATTTTAATTGAACTTCAATATATGTTTTTCACATTGAACATAAAAAACAATCAACTTTTTCATTTAGTGGTATATAAATAGCAGGGAATTCCATCAGTATGTAAATCTCACTGGGGAAATACCCCTAGTTTTTAGTACGAAACTGTTTATAGCACCCGCAAAACCTTGTATGCGATATATAAAAAATTCTCAGCTTTTCTGAATCTGTACACTATACCGATTAAAATGATGTCTTACTTTAAGGATTGTGACCACAAATAGTGAAACTACAGCTCTTTTTTTATGTCGCGCGGTAGTGGCATATTGGCCAGTGGCAAACAGTTTAACTGGCAAATCCCAAACATTTCCTGTATCACATTTTCATCAGTTTTACAAAGAAAATAAATCATAAAATAGGGTTTCTTTTAAATAAATAGAATAAAAACTATGAAATAGGCATGAATAAAGTTACTTTAAATAGATTTTGTTCCTAGTACTATATGAACTAAGTTATAGCTGAGTTGAGAAAATATTGAAATAGTGTTTTTCTTAGGAATGGCATGTGTACCTTTTTGACTATAAAAAGTACCAAATATATATTATAATGAATAAAACTTTATGTAACACTGATCAGGAGTAAAGGTCAAAGTAGAAAAAATCTACACTTTTCATATGCAACTTTTGGTTCCAAATATATGAGAGATTGAATAAAAATATCATGACGTCGCAAAAAATTAAAAAACTTCAATATTCGCACAGAGTCTGGTTTTCTTACATCTGGTTGCTATGTACAAATCTGTAATATTTGCATTAAATATACCAAACTGATGCTTTTAAAATAATGTATACATGCCGTACAATATTTTTCAGAATTATTTCACTCCATTCGCAAACACATTTCTATGCTAAAACATCACTAATATTTTGTATTTGTCCCTTAAGGGTGCAATCAACAGTTTTTTACGTGACGTCATTCTGTAACAGGGTATGTAATAGTGGACCCATCATGCAGAAGTCAGATATTCATAGTTATATAGATATCTATACATCAATGGAAAGATAATTCTATGAACTTTCTGAATAAATAAAAAAAAATCCAACATCTCTGTTTAAACATGCAAATTGGTACAAGTTAATCAGCTTGAAATTAGGCATTTTCCCTAAAAAACCTTAAAAACAGACCACCTTTGACACACGGATCAGTAACCTGTGCATATATTTGAGATTTCTTATAAATTGCATTTCGAATAGCTTATCCGGCTGATTTAAGAAAATGTAGTTTCAGCCTACGTTCGCCTGCTCCGAAAGGAGCTATCTTACCTGACAAATCAAGTGCTATTTTGCAACAGGTGAAAATCACTGTTTATGAGTTGCCTCCCATATAGTAGGAAGTAAAAAACATTTTTTTTTTTAAAATCTTGAACAAAAGTGGCATTTTAAATTGAACTTCAATATATTTTTTCAATTGAACATAAAAAACAATCAACTTTTCATTTAGTGGTATATTAAATAGCAGGAAATTCCATCAGTATGTAAATCTCACTGGGGAAAATAACCCCTAGTTTTTAGTACGAAAATGTTTATAGCACCCGCAAAACCTTGTATGCGATATATAAAAAATTCTCAGCTTTTCTGAATCTGTACACTATACCGATTAAAATGATGTCTTACTTTAAGGATTGTGACCACAAATAGTGAAACTACAGCTCTTTTTTTATGTCGCGCGGTAGTGGCATATTGGCCAGTGGCAAACAGTTTAACTGGCAAATCCCAAACATTTCCTGTATCACATTTTCATCAGTTTTACAAAGAAAATAAATCATAAAATAGGGTTTCTTTTAAATAAATAGAATAAAAACTATGAAATAGGCATGAATAAAGTTACTTTAAATAGATTTTGTTCCTAGTACTATATGAACTAAGTTATAGCTGAGTTGAGAAAATATTGAAATAGTGTTTTTCTTAGGAATGGCATGTGTACCTTTTTGACTATAAAAAGTACCAAATATATATTATAATGAATAAAACTTTATGTAACACTGATCAGGAGTAAAGGTCAAAGTAGAAAAAATCTACACTTTTCATATGCAACTTTTGGTTCCAAATATATGAGAGATTGAATAAAAATATCATGACGTCGCAAAAAATTAAAAAACTTCAATATTCGAAAAGAGTCTGGTTTTCTTACATCTGGTTGCTATGTACAAATCTGTAATATTTGCATTAAATATACCAAACTGATGCTTTTAAATTAATGTATACATGCCGTACAATATTTTTCAGAATTATTTTACTCCATTCGCAAACACATTTCTATGCTAAAACATCACTAATATTTTGTATTTGTCCCTTAAGGGTGCAATCAACAGTTTTTTACGTGACGTCATTCTGTAACAGGGCATGTAATAGTGGACCCATCATGCAGAAGTCAGATATTCATAGTTATATAGATATCTATACATCAATGGAAAGATAATTCTATGAACTTTCTGAATAAATAAAAAAAATCCAACATCTCTCGTTTAAACATGCAAATTGGTACAAGTTATCAGCTGGAAATTAGGCATTTTCCCCCTAAAAAACCTTAAAAACAGACCACCTTTGGACACACGGATCAGTAACCTGTGCATATATTTGAGATTTCTTATAATATGCATTTCGAAGAGCTTATCCGGCTGATTTAAGAAAATGTAGTTTCAGCCTACGTTCGCCTGCTCCGAAAGGAGCTATCTTACCTGACAAATCAAAGTGCTTTTTGCAACAGGTGAAAATCAGCTGTTTATGGAGTTGCCTCCCATATAGTAGGAAGTCACAAAAACATTTTTTTTTTTAAATCTTGACAAAAGTGGCATTTTAATTGAACTTCAATATATGTTTTTTCACATTGAACATAAAAAACAATCAACTTTTTCATTTAGTGGTATATAAATAGCAGGGAATTCCATCAGTATGTAAATCTCACTGGGGAAATACCCCTAGTTTTTAGTACGAAACTGTTTATAGCACCCGCAAAACCTTGTATGCGATATATAAAAAATTCTCAGCTTTTCTGAATCTGTACACTATACCGATTAAAATGATGTCTTACTTTAAGGATTGTGACCACAAATAGTGAAACTACAGCTCTTTTTTTATGTCGCGCGGTAGTGGCATATTGGCCAGTGGCAAACAGTTTAACTGGCAAATCCCAAACATTTCCTGTATCACATTTTTTCATCAGTTTTACAAAGAAAAAATAAATAATAAAATAGGTTTCTTTTTAAATTAAATTAGAAATAAAAATATGAAATAGGACTTTGAATAAAAGTTATTTAATAATAATTTTGTTCCTAGTAGTCAAGTGAACTAAGTTATAGCTGATTGAGAAAATATTTGAAATTAAGTGTTTTTCTTATGAATGGCATTTGTGTACCTTTTTGACTATTAAAAATTTAGCAACATATAATATTTTTAATGAATAAAACTTTTATGATCACTGATCAGGAGATAAAAGGTCAAAGTAGAATAAATCTACACTTTATAATGCAACTTTTGGTTTCCAAATATATAGTAGTTGAAAAAATATTCAGACGTCGCAAAAAATTAAAAAAACTTCAATTTCGCACAGAGTCTGGTTTTCTTACATCTGGTTGCTATGTACAATCTGTTTAATATTTGCATTAATATACAAATGATGTTTTAATTTAATGTATACATGCCGTAACAATATTTTTTCAGAATATTTATTTCTCCATTGCAAACACATTTTATGCAAAGGAATCACTAATATTTTTTTCACTATGAATAACATATTTTCTCATTCTGTGGGTGTATATAATATGCAGAATCTCAGATATTCATGAAATATAGTTTAGTACGAAACTGTTTATAGCACCCGCAAAACCTTGTATGCGATATATAAAAAATTCTCAGCTTTTCTGAATCTGTACACTATACCGATTAAAATGATGTCTTACTTTAAGGATTGTGACCATCAAATAGTGAAAACTACAGCTCTTTTTTTATGCGCGGTAGTATGGCATATTGGCCAGTGGCAAACAGTTTAACTGGCAAATCCCAAACATTTCCTGTATCACATTTTCATCAGTTTTACAAAGAAAATAAATCATAAAATAGGGTTTCTTTTAAATAAATAGAATAAAACTATGAAATAGGCATGAATAAAGTTACTTTAAATAGATTTTGTTCCTAGTACTATATGAACTAAGTTATAGCTGAGTTGAGAAAATATTGAAATAGTGTTTTTCTTAGGAATGGCATGTGTACCTTTTTGACTATAAAAAGTACCAAATATATATTATAATGAATAAAACTTTATGTAACACTGATCAGGAGTAAAGGTCAAAGTAGAAAAAATCTACACTTTTCATATGCAACTTTTGGTTCCAAATATATGAGAGATTGAATAAAAATATCATGACGTCGCAAAAAATTAAAAAACTTCAATATTCGCACAGAGTCTGTTTTCTTACATCTGGTTGCTATGTACAAATCTGTAATATTTGCATTAAATATACCAAACTGATGCTTTTAAATTAATGTATACATGCCGTACAATATTTTTCAGAATTATTTTACTCCATTCGCAAACACATTTCTATGCTAAACATCACTAATATTTTGTATTTGTCCCTTAAGGGTGCAATCAACAGTTTTTTACGTGACGTCATTCTGTAACAGGGCATGTAATAGTGGACCATCATGCAGAAGTCAGATATTCATAGTTATATAGATATCTATACATCAATGGAAAGATAATTCTATGAACTTTCTGAATAAATAAAAGAAAATCCAACATCTCTGGTTTAAACATGCAAATTGGTACAGTTATCAGCTGGAAATTAGGCATTTTCCCCTAAAAAACCTTAAAAACAGACCACCTTTGGACACACGGATCAGTAACCTGTGCATATATTTGAGATTTCTTATAATATGCATTTCGAAGAGCTTATCCGGTGATTTAAGAAAATGTAGTTTCAGCCTACGTTCGCCTGCTCCGAAAGGAGCTATCTTACCTGACAAATCAAAGTGCTTTTTGCAACAGGTGAAAATCAGCTGTTTATGGAGTTGCCTCCCATATAGTAGGAAGTCACAAAAACATTTTTTTTTTTTTAAATCTTGACAAAAGTGGCATTTTAATTGAACTTCAATATATGTTTTTCACATTGAACATAAAAAACAATCAACTTTTTCATTTAGTGGTATATAAATAGCAGGGAATTCCATCAGTATGTAATCTCACTGGGGAAATACCCGTAGTTTTTAGTACGAAACTGTTTATAGCACCCGCAAAACCTTGTATGCGATATATAAAAAATTCTCAGCTTTTCTGAATCTGTACACTATACCGATTAAAATGATGTCTTACTTTAAGGATTGTGACCACAAATAGTGAAACTACAGCTCTTTTTTTATGTCGCGCGGTAGTGGCATATTGGCCAGTGGCAACAGTTTAACTGGCAAATCCCAAACATTTCCTGTATCACATTTTCATCAGTTTTACAAAGAAAATAAATCATAAAATAGGGTTTCTTTTAAATAAATAGAATAAAAACTATGAAATAGGCATGAATAAAGTTACTTTAAATAGATTTGTTCCTAGTACTATATGAACTAAGTTATAGCTGAGTTGAGAAAATATTGAAATAGTGTTTTTCTTAGGAATGGCATGTACGGTCCAACCGTATGAGTATTTTGAAAAGTACGCATACGGTCCAGAAGGTACGCGTACGGTCCAAATACTCATATGGTCTGAAAAATATACATGTAAGTTTCTTATTGTTGGTTTTAAAGATAAAATAAAACAATATCAGTCATATGAATATTATACTGCAAAGAAACATAACAATGTTGATGTATATCAAAAATGTTCAATCAATTACAATATATATATTTCCACTTAGAGTATGATATTAATCTTTGAGCATTTTTTTTAATTCTATATTGTTTATACGTTGATGCATATGATTATAAACAAAAATTATGTTATAGCAGGAAGTCACAAAAACATTTTTTTTTTAAAATCTTGACAAAAGTGGCATTTTAATTGAACTTCAATATATGTTTTCACATTGAACATAAAAAACAATCAACTTTTTCATTTAGTGTATATAAATAGCAGGGAATTCCATCAGTATGTAAATCTCACTGGGAAATACCCCTAGTTTTTAGTACGAAACTGTTTATAGCACCCGCAAAACCTTGTATGCGATATTTAAAAAATTCTCAGCTTTTCTGAATCTGTACACTATACCGATTAAAATGATGTCTTACTTTAAGGATTGTGACCACAAATAGTGAAACTACAGCTCTTTTTTTATGTCGCGCGGTAGTGGCATATTGGCCAGTGGCAAACAGTTTAACTGGCAAATCCCAAACATTTCCTGTATCACATTTTTATCAGTTTTACAAAGAAAATAAATCATAAAATAGGGTTTCTTTTAAATAAATAGAATAAAAACTATGAAATAGGCATGAATAAAGTTACTTTAAATAGATTTTGTTCCTAGTACTATATGAACTAAGTTATAGCTGAGTTGAGAAAATATTGAAATAGTGTTTTTCTTAGGAATGGCATGTGTACCTTATTGACTATAAAAAGTACCAAATATATATTATAATGAATAAAACTTTATGTAACACTGATCAGGAGTAAAGGTCAAAGTAGAAAAAATCTACACTTTTCATATGCAACTTTTGGTTCCAAATATATGAGAGATTGAATAAAAATATCATGACGTCGCAAAAAATTAAAAAACTTCAATATTCGCACAGAGTCTGGTTTTCTTACATCTGGTTGCTATGTACAAATCTGTAATATTTGCATTAAATATACCAAACTGATGCTTTTAAATTAATGTATACATGCCGTACAATATTTTTCAGAATTATTTTACTCCATTCGCAAACACATTTCTATGCTAAAACATCACTAATATTTTGTATTTGTCCCTTAAGGTGCAATCAACAGTTTTTTACGTGACGTCATTCTGTAACAGGCATGTAATAGTGGACCCATCATGCAGAAGTCAGATATTCATAGTTATATAGATATCTATACATCAATGGAAAGATAATTCTATGAACTTTCTGAATAAATAAAAAAAAATCCAACATCTCTCGTTTAAACATGCAAATTGGTACAAGTTATCAGCTGGAAATAGGCATTTTCCCCTAAAAAACCTTAAAAACAGACCACCTTTGGACACACGGATCAGTAACCTGTGCATATATTTGAGATTTCTTATAATATGCATTTCGAAGAGCTTATCCGGCTGATTTAAGAAAATGTAATTTCAGCCTACGTTCGCCTGCTCCGAAAGGAGCTATCTTACCTGACAAATCAAAGTGCTTTTTGCAACAGGTGAAAATCAGCTGTTTATGGAGTTGCCTCCCATATAGTAGGAAGTCACAAAAACATTTTTTTTTTTTAAATCTTGACAAAAGTGGCATTTTAATTGAACTTCAATATATGTTTTTCACATTGAACATAAAAAACAATCAACTTTTTCATTTAGTGGTATATAAATAGCAGGGAATTCCATCAGTATGTAAATCTCACTGGGGAAATACCCGTAGTTTTTAGTACGAAACTGTTTATAGCACCTGCAAAACCTTGTATGCGATATATAAAAAATTCTCAGCTTTTCTGAATCTGTACACTATACCGATTAAAATGATGTCTTACTTTAAGGATTGTGACCACAAATAGTGAAACTACAGCTCTTTTTTTATGTCGCGCGGTAGTGGCATATTGGCCAGTGGCAAACAGTTTAACTGGCAAATCCCAAACATTTCCTGTATCACATTTTCATCAGTTTTACAAAGAAAATAAATCATAAAATAGGGTTTCTTTAAATAAATAGAATAAAAACTATGAAATAGGCATGAATAAAGTTACTTTAAATAGATTTTGTTCCTAGTACTATATGAACTAAGTTATAGCTGAGTTGAGAAAATATTGAAATAGTGTTTTTCTTAGGAATGGCATGTGTACCTTTTTGACTATAAAAAGTACCAAATATATATTATAATGAATAAAACTTTATGTAACACTGATCAGGAGTAAAGGTCAAAGTAGAAAAAATCTACACTTTTCATATGCAACTTTTGGTTCCAAATATATGAGAGATTGAATAAAAATATCATGACGTCGCAAAAAATTAAAAAACTTCAATATTCGCACAGAGTCTGGTTTCTTACATCTGGTTGCTATGTACAAATCTGTAATATTTGCATTAAATATACCAAACTGATGCTTTTAAATTAATGTATACATGCCGTACAATATTTTTCAGAATTATTTTACTCCATTCGCAAACACATTCTATGCTAAAACATCACTAATATTTTGTATTTGTCCCTTAAGGGTGCAATCAACAGTTTTTTACGTGACGTCATTCTGTAACAGGGCATGTAATAGTGGACCCATCATGCAGAAGTCAGATATTCATAGTTATATAGATATCTATACATCAATGGAAAGATAATTCTATGAACTTTCTGAATAAATAAAAGAAAATCCAACATCTCTGGTTTAAACATGCAAATTGGTACAAGTTATCAGCTGGAAATTAGGCATTTTCCCCCTAAAAAAACCTTAAAAACAGACCACCTTTGGACACACGGATCAGTAACCTGTGCATATATTTGAGATTTCTTATAATATGCATTTCGAAGAGCTTATCCGGCTGATTTAAGAAAATGTAGTTTCAGCCTACGTTCGCCTGCTCCGAAAGGAGCTATCTTACCTGACAAATCAAAGTGCTTTTTGCAACAGGTGAAAATCAGCTGTTTATGGAGTTGCCTCCATATAGTAGGAAGTCACAAAAACATTTTTTTTTTTTAAATCTTGACAAAAGTGGCATTTTAATTGAACTTCAATATATGTTTTTCACATTGAACATAAAAAACAATCAACTTTTTCATTTAGTGGTATATAAATAGCAGGGAATTCCATCAGTATGTAAATCTCACTGGGAAATACCCGTAGTTTTTAGTACGAAACTGTTTATAGCACCCGCAAAACCTTGTATGCGATATATAAAAAATTCTCAGCTTTTCTGAATCTGTACACTATACCGATTAAAATGATGTCTTACTTTAAGGATTGTGACCACAAATAGTGAAACTACAGCTCTTTTTTTATGTCGCGCGGTAGTGGCATATTGGCCAGTGGCAAACAGTTTAACTGGCAAATCCCAAACATTTCCTGTATCACATTTTCATCAGTTTTACAAAGAAAATAAATCATAAAATAGGGTTTCTTTTAAATAAATAGAATAAAAACTATGAAATAGGCATGAATAAAGTTACTTTAAATAGATTTTGTTCCTAGTACTATATGAACTAAGTTATAGCTGAGTTGAGAAAATATTGAAATAGTGTTTTTCTTAGGAATGGCATGTACGGTCCAACCGTATGAGTATTTTGAAAAAGTACGCATACGGTCCAGAAGGTACGCGTACGGTCCAAATACTCATATGGTCTGAAAAATATACATGTAAGTTTCTTATTGTTGGTTTTAAAGATAAAATAAAACAATATCAGTCATATGAATATTATACTGCAAAGAAACATAACAATGTTGATGTATATCAAAAATGTTCAATCCAATTACAATATAATATATTTCCACTATAGAGTATGATATTAATCTTTGAGCATTTTTTTTAAATTCTATATTGTTTATACGTTGATGCATATGATTATAAACAATAATTATGTTAATACGTAAGTAATGTATGTATGTATTTAAGTAAGAATTGTATATGTGTATGAGAGACAGAGATAAACTCAAAGTGAATGCACGTAGTTCTCATTTCTTTTTTCTTTTTACCTATTTGCATTGGTATTTCCTGATCTTTATGTATTTATACATATGGAAAAAAAATAATGCAACACCTTGATTTCTTAAACCGTGGAAAATCAAACTGCTTTTTTAAATAAAATATGATAAAATGTTTGTATAGTAATATTGAAACATTTTTAATGATGACATTGGCATCATAACAATTAAAACATTATATGGCAAAACATGTTTTAACTCACCACAATTGTGATAACAAAATTATGTAATTGTTGTACAAAAAAATGCATTATACAAATTTTACTGTAGTGAAAATTTATAATGTCAGACATTTCAAAATAAATCTTAAGATGATTGTTCACATCATGATTGATTGATTGTTATGCACCAAAGAATCAATACTTGGTGCATCCTCCATTCACTAGAATAACTTCCTCTAAAGGTCTTCTGGTGCCTATGACCATTTTACGAATTTGCTGCTGAGGTAATCGCAACCATTCCCGATGAAGGGAATTGTTTAATTCATAAAGAGTTTATACTGGGGTGTCCTCTCGGGCACTTTACGCCCAAATAAATTCCATATATGCTAGATATGGTTCAAATTCTAGCTACGATCAGGCCAAGACAGATAACTGTCATTGGACCAATAAATCTTCATATAAGATGCTTCTTTCAACTCTGGCGAGCTCTGTACCATTGGAAACAAGCCATTTATGTCTGTTTTGAAGCAAGGGTCCTGAAAACAGTCATGTCGCACGATAATCAGAAGCTATAAGTCGGTTTCGAGCAGTTTTTGTTTAAAGTCTTTTGTGTGTCATTTTCAGGGTTGTAAGTTGTTTGCAATGTGTTTTATTCTGATCAAACTGCATAAGGCTTGGTTTTCCATAGCTGATGTTTAAGGTGTAATACCACCAAATCATGGTACGTCACATCCGGTTGCATACGAAAGTAGGTCTAAAAAAATATTCCCTTGAACTTGACCGTTGTAGGTAATTTATCCTACATTTTATTGCAGTAAAACTATGTCTGTGTCATAAACATATGTCTTGGGTATTTCACAACACCATTATTTTTTATTTGTGATTTCTATAGAAAATTTTGTAATCTTGAGGTTACATGGTGACTAAATCTTGTTCACAGATAGAATAAGGGGAGAAATTTGATTGGTTAACTTCCAATGATGATTATTTTCTTATATGCAATGAAATGTTATGTGAAACTTTTTCTATAGAAGTGGACAGGATAAAACTTTACTCATGCCAAGTATTTCTTTATTTGAAACAAAGATAAATTCTGCACAATTTTTGGAAAAGTGCAAATTTAACAAAGACTAATAGGGGAAAATCAATGGTGGTATTACACCTAATATGGGAAGCTGTACATGCACCTATGGCTATGTGAGTAATCTCCTTTGTTAAAATTTCTTGTTATTTAAGTGAAATAATACAAAAAATGAAATATTCTGAGTGGATTGAGTCTCCAAAACACATTCTATGAGAAAATTGTCTTGAATAGGACTATACGATGAATATTCAGTTGACAGAACAAGCCATACTAAGTGCATATATTTTTTTTGGAAAAGGGGGGGGGGGTGCTTTTTCTCCTTATTTCTTATATTTTGCTATGATATAACATTTTCCTAGATAATACTTAAATAAATATATAGTTATAAGTAGATGAAATTATTTTTAATGTTGTAACGACAAGTTATTCACTAAAAGAGAAGCCTTTTAGGTCCCTCTTTGGAAAGCGGCGTAAATTCAATTTGTACGTAAGGACTCATTGAAACCTCCATGGAGACAGTAAACTTTTATATGGATTGTTCATTCTGCTAAAATGCTTCAATTACTCATTTCTCATACCATTTCTACCATAAATGAGTGAAAGTTACCTCACTATTTTTATTTATTGGCCTGAAAAGTTGAAATTTTGAAGAAATGAGAGGTATAAATTGACCAAAAGAGACCTTATAAAGAAGACAAAGAGGTTTATTAGTGGTATCTTATCTTCCTAAAATCATCTTGTGTATCATTTTCAACTGTTTGTAGGCAGATAAGATAGATATTTCATCATTTATTGGTCCACACTCTATTCTATCTTGATGCGGCTTGGTTTGGATTTGTCGAAGAAATTTTGCATGAATCGCTGTAGATGTCGTCTTTCAATATACTAGATTTGTCTCAAACTATTGAACTGATTATGACAAAACTTGACAGAAATGCTTGAAATAACCAGTATAACAAAGGGGAAAAGTCACATTCAGTTTATTGAACAAAAAGGTCTTCTTTATGGGGTCTTTCTGATCTCGCTAGCTCTTTAAAATACTTTGTTGTCTAATTTTTATTCCCAAAACGACCTATACTGGAATAGTGATGACCAACAATACGTGCAATTGTCACAGCAAAATACCTGCTTCGCTCATGCTGATTATCTGTCATCTTGCTGCAATTTAGAGTCGTGTCGTGGAGGACTCATATCATGGTGTCGATCCCGTTACCTTACACAATTGGTTATTTAAAGTGGCGAAAACAATGCGGATAAAAACATCTGTTTTCTGGTTCACGGGTGCAGTAGCGGCATGTGCAGATTAAAACTTATGGAGTCGACATTTTTTTTAAACTCAGGTGAGATTTGAGTAATGTTTTACTACTTCTATTTCTATAATTTTTTTCTCAATATGATATACGTTTTTTTAATTGGCATTTCAATTTGGTGTTGCAATACTTTTTTCCATGTGTATATTTTTGCATTTTTACCCTCTTATATTTTTCTTATTTCTTAATTACTATTCCGTTTGTTTTAAAGTTTATCTTAGTTATTTAACTTTATTATTTTTGTTTATTCTTGGGAGGGATGCGGGGTTAAAGTTTAATAAAATCATTTAAACATTTATTGCATAAACAGAAGAGAGAATTGAAGGAAATAAAGAAATGACATTACTCTTGACTTATAAACTTTGTTTGATTCCTTTAAATCCCAAACTAAATAATATCTCATTTATGAAGAATTGTTTTTGTTTGTTTGTTATATTTAGTGCGGTGACTGAAGGTAGATTTTTTATTAATTTAATCTCCCCACCGAACACACACCTATATAATATATCATTGGAAAGAGGAAATCGTGTACTATAATAATATGCCTGTCGTCAAGAATTAATATGATCACAATTTTTCTAAATTGAGGTCAAAGGTCATATGTAAAAATCTGTAAAAATTTGGGAGGGTTTCAATTTTGACATTTTTATCTATTTCTAAACTCTACATAAATACAAATGATACTGTTTTGGCTTTATTAATGTTCGTTATTATACATAAACCTTAATCATTAAGATTTATTTTATCAAAAAAATCTTAAAACGACGTTTTATAAACAAAACTTCAAAAATTAACTTTTCGACCTATAAAATGTTTAGAGCACCTTAACCTTATGAAAAATTACAATTTCAAGTATAAATCAAGTGTCATGCAAGACAATACTTTTTAATTATTTCTTAAACTATCATATTGGGTGAGGTATGAAATCAAAGCAATAGAACACTACGGTCAAATATGACCTCAAATTGAATTGCGGATACTTCAGGTTTTATTATAGACTACTCGTTGCTTTTGTTTTTTTCCACAATTATTACTTCTTCCATATAGTATTATCTGTTGTTGTGTATTTTACTCTGGTTAATATCTATTACATTATAAGTTTTGTACCTATATCCCCCCTTTTTCTTGCAACACACCACAAACTTCAAAAGTATTCCATATAAAAAAGATGTGATATGATTGCAAATGATGCATAAATTACCAATACGTCCCGTACGGGCTTCAACAATGAGTAAAATTTATACTGCATAGTCTTCAATTCCCGAAATGAATAATGTAAAATAAAAAAAAAATCTATCAACCTGATTAAGGTACAAAATAAATCATGAAGAAACAAACAAATATAAAATATAGAAACAAACGACAAACACTGCATTACCGTCTCGTGACTTGAAACAGACACAAACAGAATGTGGCCGGGTTCAACCTTTTTAAGGGCTCGCAATCACTCTCCTTACCCGGAGACTGGGACCGTGTGTATCAGTGCAACAAGCTTTATACCTATCAACCGTTATCTCTATCATCTTCATTTTCATCGACCGTTACAAGACATGTTTAAATATTTCTACACATTTCACTCATGGCCACAGGTCTGAACATGACAGGTTCTGCTCAAATCAAACACGTTATTATGGATTTGTCTTTTCAAGTACAGACAAGGTATTGTAGGAAGTCCGAAGACATTTGTTCCTAAAAAAATACCAGCTTCAAACCATTCCTTTCAATTCACCCAAGATTCAACATAGATCTAAAATGGGGTTAAGATGACATCCATATGCTTGTCTGCAAAGATGATGGGGAAACATTATGCATGAGACGTACAAACTATCTTAAATTTGCTCAATTTCATGGTTGGCAACACATTAGATATCGTCGCACTTTACTTTAAGAAGCATAAAATCCATTGGCATTCAATGTTTCAACAAATTGTTTCGAACCAAACTCATGGTACATTTGTAAAGCCAATTCTAAACGAAAAGGAGTAAAAAAAAATGGCCACACAAACGGTTGACTCAACAAATGCTTAGCATTTACACAATTTCTCTGGTGCCATTTCCTGAGAATAGTCTTGGCTGTATGCAGTTTCATCGAGTTACCATAAAATGAATTACAATAAAGACGAAGACATTGGCTGAATTGGAGAAGAAAGAGACAACCCTTCCGAAGTTGGGTATACTTCTGTAGAGTTTTAAGAGAAGTCTTTTCTATTGTATACTTGTAGCGGAATGAAATAGCTGTCCGTTATTTGTGTCTATTACATTTAACATTAAGATTTTGAGGCCAGTTTTCAATTGACTGGCAGCTGATATGGCATCTCAAATAGTTATTTTGCTACAAAATATTGTTATATTTGCCTTGAACTTGTTGAAGTTGTTTGACAACTTAATTTCTATAGAAATCAATGAATTTAGACTGCAGTTTACGAGTAGAATATTTTAAAATAGAATCAGCTGGAAGAAAAGATCTATATTTATCTAACGGTGTCATGAGGAATGACCATTACATCGTTGTCAATAGCCAAAATAAAATTAGTAAAAGCAGTATCGTGATCTAAGATATCTGCTTCCACGGATTTTTTTTTTCGTTTTAGGCAAATAATTTGTATCACAAACAAAATGACAGAGTGCTTGAAGTTTAAAAGATGGACGGGAAACTATTTCAACTTAAACTTTATCTGAAACGATTAAAACATTCTTAATACGCTCTTCTGAATCAAACTTGAGTAGGTTTTGATCTTTCTAAAATGTTTTGTTGCAACAAAATATACAAACGCTTCAGTTGAACGACTGCATTCTAGAACGCGTACACATACCCGAAACTGAGGGACAACAGTCCGATAATTGTATGTCGTCATTAAATATCAAATTGGAAGCTTCCTCGTTCTAAAAGGGGAAACAAATATGTTTACTTGTATAACTTTTGTAGCACGAAAGATGATAAACTGCCTGCATGGACTTCTGCAAATTAACAGCTATCGCATGAAATGTCTCAATGTTCACCTCATCTAATCTTTTATTCAATGCAGATACAAAAATCGACTTCCCTATACTGGTAAATTGACTCAAAATTTCCGTCGATTTCTTTTTCTTTTCGTGGCATATTAAGCACGGAATATGTACTGAAACTATCCGTCAATTATTTTGATTTTACAATAAGACTTTTCTGACAAAGTATATTTGATGTTTTATAACAAAAAACATAGAATATAAACACATGCGAATAAAGTATGTATCATATATCAGTGCAATTTAATTGAAAATATGTGTATATAATAGCGAAAAGGTAGTAATATCATATATCAGTTAAGAGCAAATTATTGACTACTACACAAAATGTGACGGAAGGCAAGGGATTAAGTTCCGTGTTGAAATTGAAGTTTTTTATTCCATTCTTTTTCCATTGATTTCTTAAGGTTGTTTTCATATTTTGGTTCCGAAATTTTTATCACAGATTAATTTTATGAATTACTATATGCTTAGAATATTATGGGATAATTTTTATTACTGCTATGAAGAAAAAACTAAAGTTTGTGTCTGAATTTGCAATTAAAATTACCTCAATTTTAAACAGTCTAAACTTTGCAAATTTTATACAATATAAGAAAATGAAATATTGAATAGAATATTTTGACATATAAACATAGCTTCAGGAAAAACTATTTCAGTTAAATGTAAGCAAACATACACAATTTTTCATTTTGAAAAAGGGGGGGTTGAAACTCTCCAATATACTACTAGTCATAAAAACGATTTTTTAGAAAAATGTGACCGTACGAAATTCTGACGACAGGGCAAAAACTAAAGAAGACATATTTATCTTTTAAGTTAAGACCATTTTTAGCCGTTTGTTATTTGGGGAGATTAAACTCGCGATCTAGACGACTTTTTACACTTCTGTCACCGCACTAATTAGACATTGATATTGAAACATCTTATTTGTTAGCATCTAACTTAATGTTAACGAGGACGGGATAAGGTATCAATAATCGAAGTTTTATACTAACAAATGCAAAGATTTCAATACATATATATTTATATATATAACTGAAAAAAAAAGAAACGGTCATGTCAGTCAAGTGTACATATCAAATTAAACAAGATGTTACAAATGTTAGACAAGTTAATTATATATAACCTTATGATTTTCAGGAAATATTTTTGTATCATTAATTATACATCGCGAAGTGAACATTTTCATTAAAAAAAAATCAACAATTACTATATTTCAGGGACAAGTACGTATGATAATGATATAGTCTGCATACAATTTGTTTAGTACAAAATATTACGAATTGTATGAATGTATAATACCTTTCTCATGTGGATTTTTCGCAGCTATCAAGTCGATCTCGTCCTGTAGTTCTGGTGGTATATGACATTCTATGCTATCTGACGTAGATGGTTCGTCATCCATGCTAGGTTAGTGATGCTTGTGTTGCTTCATTCGTCTCGTCATGTCAATGTGAAACTTGTTCTTCAATTTGTGTAATTTTCAATTTGTGTGGCATCATTGGCAGCGTTTGTTTAACTGTGTATAGATTCTGAGAAAATATAATTAGTATTGAGTGTGTCATTTTTAAGCTAGACCTGTCTGGTTTGGATGGAAAACAAATCACCTAGTGTATAAACATAACGTTGTCATACAACATATTTTACTATTGAAATCTTTACTAAAACTATTAACATTTAAGTGTTGTTCTTTAAACCTTTGTGCAGCACTTTGTTGTTTACTGTTGCTGTGCAATTATATATTTCATTGACACAAATTTCAAAATAGGCAAATTGTATCCGAAAGAAAATATTATGACTTGACATTAAAAAATCCAATTTAAATATATATAATTGGCTGATGTTTAGACTGATACTAAGGATCTTAACATAGTGCAAGACACGATATGTAAGAAATATTTACCTTGTATACAATACTGGTTCTATAGGTGAATGAATTTAAATGGCGTTTCATTCAACATCATTGTTAGTTTTTAAATAGTTCTATTGAATTGATGATATTTGATTTTTTGATTATGATTTAGTTTCTATAAACACAAAGAGTGTTATATATATTTGACTGACTAAGCATTATATAAATTGCTTTTTTGAAGAGTTAAAAACATCAAATATGTTTATTGTTCACTCTAATCAACATGATTTTTTAAATCTTAATATATTTTGTTGAAAAGGAAAATAATCTTTTGTATATATTAAAACATGATATTAAACATAAATTGTAAAATGTTAAGCATAATGGATCACCTCATGTTTTTTTTATAAATGTTAGGCACACTTTATTAAAATGTTAAAAACAATAAATTAAAATAATATGCTTCACATCTGTTTTAACAACTAAATCCACATTTAAAAAAAAAAGTTCCTTCACATATCGAATCAGTTTAAACGACATGCCTAAGACCTTAGAGAAATTAAATGTTCAGTAAAACATATGAAGACCCCCGCCCCCTCCCCCACACACAAAAAAAAAGAAAAAAGAAAAAGAAAAGAAAAGAATTAGCAACCTCGAACTGGTTTGAGCAAGATAGTATGTGTTGTGGCCAGCTGCCAATATCCTCTTAAGACTTTTGTAAACAACTGTCATTATTTTTTTCCCTCTCCTTTTTTGCCCTGTTGAATTGCTATGAGAATATAACAACACATGCTAGCTTCCTCTAATAAAATTTTGTTCTATTTGCCAATCCTAAGTTCTGAGTGATTTTTATACATTTAGATGGGTAAGTTCTCTCAGTTTGCATTTCAGTTTGAATTTCTTGTTAATTTGAAGAAAAAAAAAACACACCAACAACCACAACACTGATGTTCCACTATCTTCTTCACCATTTGTTTTACATGAACAATTAATTATAACACTCTCTGTGGATTTGTGAATAAAAGAGGGACAAAAGATACCAAAGGGACAGTCAAACTCATAAATTTAAAATAAACTGACAACGCCATGGCTAAAAAGGAAAAGAAAACAAACAGACAAACAGACAAACAATAGTACACATGACACAGCATAGAAAACTAAAGAAAAAACAACACGAACCCCAACAAAAACTAGGGGTGATCTCAGGTGCTCCGGAAGGGTAAGCAGATTCTGCTCCACATGTGGCACCCGTCGTAACATGAATATCCTTTTGACGCTCGCGTTTAGTAAACAACCTATGAATGTCAAGTTATCGATATACAGGGAATATTATTTATTTCTAAATCTTCAATTTTATCTCGGAAGCCTGTGTTGGTTAGATCTTTAAGATCATTCTCTGTGTTTAAAAGCTATATTATTTCATCAGGCAAGTAATATGAAAAAAAACCAATAATTTGTCTTTATAAATTATTTTTATCAAAAAAAGATCCTAGAATGTTTTATAATCTCATAAATTATATCAGGGAATTTGTAGAATAATTATTAAAATGTTCAGTGATTATGTAAAGCCACAGGTCACTTTCAGAGATTATAAATAATTATTAATGATTAGGGATCCTACAAAAACATATATATTCATTAAACCTGTATAAAATATAAAACCCACAAGGGTAAACGATTTGTTAAATGATCTTTAATAATGAATTTACATATTTATTTACTTCCCTTCAGATAGTTATTAACGTAATTTGTTTAGAAGAATACAGATAAGTTAAGAATGTAAAAATGGAATATGTGCAAGAAACAATTCCGACCAAAGATATAAAAACAGCCGAAGACCACCAATCGGTTTTCAGCAATAAATATGTTCCAGTTCAGTCCAATTGGACTTCTCACTCAATTCAAAAACATTAAGTAGTAATGATTCGAAATAAAATAAAATAAAAACAATAAAGAATATACCTTTGAATAGTTCGTGGCTCCATGTTGTTACAATATCACATTAGTCCATGTTTGAATTTCCATTAAGGTCCGTTTATCGTGCGCTTCAGCTTGGCAACTAACATACCAACCGGGTATTTTGTTATTAAATTTAACAAGCTTGATCAACCGTTAAAGGAGAGGGTGATTTTGAAACGTCATCAATTTTACTTGTTACAAAATATAGTCGATTGATATGTGTTCTGATTTTTTGATAGCTGGGTATCTTGATATAGCTGGGATTTTTATGAATAAACGTATAAATCAATAAATTTTAAGAACCATTTGTTTTTACATCTTTATATTTTTAAATACTCAATTATCGTATGGCAATAGTGATCCACAGTTGATTGTATTTTCATATTGACTTTCGCGTTCTGCAACGAGTGTAAATTAAGACGCAATTTCTATTACTATGTCAAATTTATGTCTGATTGGTATACTATATATAATAATCTTGATAACTAACTAGGGTGTTTGATTTTTCTAAATTCTCACCTTTTGTATTTCTAGTACTGTTGTACTAGTGTGTGTTTCTATTCCCTTGGTGACCAGATTTTTTTATTTTGTAAAGAAAATCTAACCTTTTACGTTATCAATATTCAATGCAGAGGGCTTACTTCAGGTTTTCTTTCTTAATGGTAGAGTTAGGTTGTAGTCACCTTGAATGCAGTATGGATAAATTTACTGCTGGACAAATGTATTTGCGAATTTCATATAACTGCATATTGCAAGGCTTCCTCCCAGGTGCTTGAATTGGTCACCAGAAAACACAGGGTCGATCTATAAAGTGTAAGGTTCGACTCCAAATGGGTACCGTCGAACCAAAACACGTTACAAAAGAGAATATGGTATACTTTTTTTATATCTTCAACACTCCCAAATGTGTCCATCGGCACAGACGTGTCTATTCTCTCAAACGTGTCTATTCCTCTTAAATACGTCCTTTATTTTCAATATCGCCCAAGCGTGTCCGATTTCTTGACCCCAAAACGTTTCAAATAATTGTTATTTGTAAAAACGTGTCCATAGTAGCACTAAACATGTACATGTATGTCCACAATTACGTGAAAATTGGTTACGGCGATTCCTTGAAGTGGTTATTTATTAGCAAAAGATTGTGCAACTCCGTTTGATAATGATCATCATAATTGCGAATTTAATCTGTAACATATGAACTTTTGACTTTTGAATGAAATTGCGTATTGTCCGGTTGCAAGTATTTCATACATATGTATACCGAACATACAAATGATGTTATAACAGTTGAATAAATCGTTTACCTGTGAAATATTTTGTACTAATACACTACAGTTATGTCTTTTTATATCAATCTTTACGGCTTTCTCTTTTTCAACAGTTCTCGGAACCGACAGGTTTCAGGCTTCCTTTTAAAATAAATTTTAGTTTTCGGTCATCCCTAAGCCACACTAAAAAAGACATGTAGTCCATTGCCAGATATGTCATGCATTATTTGATCGAAATCATGTTAGCAATATATACTGTAGGTAGGTTCTAATGACTTCAGTAAGACACTTCTGTCTGCCTGTCCTGTA
Source organism: Mytilus edulis (assembly GCA_019925275.1). Classification (NCBI taxonomy): domain Eukaryota; kingdom Metazoa; phylum Mollusca; class Bivalvia; order Mytilida; family Mytilidae; genus Mytilus; species Mytilus edulis. The sequence continues at coordinate 56,271,317 of CM034362.1, forward strand.
TGTACAAGAGGTCGTTTTGATAAAAAGTTGCGGAAATTTTGATTTTCTTTCAAGAAAAAATGAATAAGGAAACAACTGGTGGCACCATGCATGAGTTATTAGAAATTTAGAGTTGTTTTAATCTGCTGAGAAAGGGCCATTATCCCTACACAGGTATCTGATTCAATATCAAGATTAACTGAGCGTGGTTGCTTATATTTACACCCGATATAGCTGAACGGACGTCCCACTTTAACGCAGGTTGTACTACTACCGGTTTTAAAAAATACCTACAGTTTTATTATATATAGTTGGTAATTAAAAGTAAAATGAGTGTACTCTAATGAAATATCAATAACAACAGAACGGAAGTATTTATAATATGGGACAAAAATGACCCTTCACATAACATGGTTGAAGTAAAAAAAGAAACTGTATATGGCGAGGTTTTGGGATTGGACACGTTTAGGTGTTCAGTAAAAAATGGACGCGTGGGGCTTTCATACAAATGACACGCTTTGGTGGCCTTTTACATTAAGAAATGATGAGTGCTACATATTTATTATCAGATACTATGGATTCATTTTAATTCGTTGAATACTAAGTTTCGTGTGTTTCGTTGGCACAAATGAACAATGGAAATAAATAATAATTAATGACATAAGATAGAATATGGATATTTCGACAAAACCGAAAAAAATATCCACGGACATGCATATTTCCGTAATCCCTTAAAAAATGGTACCAATAAGAAAAACTTAATTCACAGTTTAAAAAAATCTTTCTGAATAAATAAAGTTGCATGTTTTATTAGTACTAAATTAATCAACTGCGAAGAGGACGAGAAGTGCAGGCTTTGTCACTTGTCTGGTCGGGTCCAGGTTATGGTTGGTCGTACATGTACAAACAAACTAGTATATAATTCAGCAGTCTTGTTACAATGTATTTAGAATCGTTCTATTATCTCAATTTCAGCTTATTACCCATATTCCCAAGATTTCAATTGATAAATTATTTGAACTTTCTACACTGTAATACTTTGCCAATCCTGTTTTTTTTTTACTTTAATAATTGTTTCAGTCGCACGAACCAATCATTGTTCTATTTATTTCATAAATAAAATGTTTTTTTTTTTTAACTATCATCAATATAAAATTCAAGCTATTTTGAAACCGTGTTTATATGACACGTCTTTAAATTTCTGTATGCTCACAGCAATTAGTATATTTCTATTACTAAGTAACAAGGTCTGTAAAATGATAGATCTGTACGTTAACTTAACAAATCTAATATTACATGGATCTATGAATAGTTTGTATGTGGAAGTTCAAAAAATGTAACGTTGGGTTAAACACATTTTTCTATAGTTCAATGAACATACATGTATTTTAAACAACCTGATTGTTCGTTTTTAAATTATTTTATTGAATATACACTATTTGAAATTCGTATTTTAAATCTCACAAACTTGATAAAATAATAGTGAGTTGAATATTTGACAGTCATTACAATGCAAATATAAGTTTATTTACTGTCCCTACAAATATTAAATAAGTGTTTTTCGTTCTGATCAAAATACTATAATATAAAAGTTTATTATATTTTTGTTCAAATATAATATTATTTGAAGTAAAAATTTAATCAGAGCTTTGCATGAGGGAGATACATTCCTTAATTTAAAAAAAATTAGATTCAGTTATGAACATACCATATGTTTTGTGGTGCGTTTATTAGCTTTTAGCTTAAAGGATACAATTTTATATCATAAATACTATATTTAAAGACAAATAAAAAGTGCGAAGTTGTAGAGCATTGAAGACCAAAAATGTCTTAAATTGTTGCCAAATACAGCTAATGTAATCAAAAATGTTTGGTTATGCAGAAAACATCAAACACTTTATTAATGATTCACTCATAAAGTTTGGCTACAGATAGTTGGAAACAATACTCTGACAATGAAATGAAACTTTGTACATAAGAAATCAAATTCTTTAAAATGTTGTTATCAGGAGATTCGTTCTTAATATTTCATGAAAAATTGAGAATGGAAACGGGGAATTTTTCGAAGTGACAACAATCCGACTAAGGTACATGTATATTTAGTTAGGTAAATTATAAATACCTGTACGTTCTTGCAAAATACGGACCTCCGCTCTAAAACTTCCAGTTATTGTGATGTTCTCTTTAACATCTTTACAAAATTCAATTAACTGAATCTGAATGTTTATATATATATTGATAAGAGTTTGGAAAAGAACAGAGATCAAATTAAGTACAGTTTAAACGTCCTGTCAATTCAAGATCCTAACTTTATAGAAAACAAGTTGACAAAGCACTTTTGTCAAAATTAATATTAATTTTTTTCTGACTACATTCCTTTCATTTTCTTGTTTCTTGCAGATCGGTCTTCTAGCATTACACTGAATAAAAAAGAAGCTCTAACTTTTTTCAGTCGAGGCAGAGCAAAAATGAGTTTGCTTGAGGAATGTTCAGAACTGTAAGTTGTTCAATAGGAGAAATGTACAGCGCGTACAGTTAACGAAGAGAATGTTTAGCGGTAAGCAAAATGATGAATTGAAATACATCTCGGTTTTTAGTAGAATTTAAACGCAATTGCGTTCGAATCGAATTCATAAGCTATAGTAACTAACCTTTAAACTGTACATTTTTACGTGGCGTGTATGTATTAGTTAGCCTATGAACAACCGTTTGTTAGTATACATATACAAGATGGATGCGACTAAATGCACGACAAAGCTCTGCTTTCTTGTGTTTTAGTTCAAATGTATATTCCCCATTTCCATTCTCAATTTTAATTGCATACTGACCCAGCGCATTTCAGTAGCTTAAATAATATTTGCCATAATTGGTTTTAGTATTAAAGGTCCAATGGACTCGCTGTCAGGTTTTCTTTTGTCCTGCCCAAATAGGAGTTGTGATCTTTCATATTTTGAATTCGAACTTTGAATATGCTTTTTATTGTAATTTCACCTATTATAGTTTTAAAACCACTAACTTTTTAAACTGTTGTCCATGTCACGCGTAACATTTCGGTTTCGTAAATGGTTGAAGACTTGTGATGTCCTCTTAATATATTTTGGTTAGTTTTGTAATTGGGTTACTGTATCATGGACCTACATGTATAACCCCATATCTCCTTTTATTCATCTTAAACTGGTTAAAAATTTGAAATAAAGAAAAAACAACAAATGTATAGTTTTCTAAAAAAGAAAATGAAGAACAAGAATTACTTTTTGACTGGCTGCCACTTTGAGTAGAAGTCTTTACTGAGCTATTTGACTAGTGATGCCGCTAATGATATCCCCGGCAGAGTCAAGCATGGACATATCGAGAAAAGATTATATGTGAAACAGAAGCAACGTTTTGTCCTTTTTTTTGTAAAATTATATCGAAAGCTAGTTTAAAAATGCAGTGACTTTTAAATGAAGATTGCAGAAAATCTACGAAAAGTAACATGACATGTTTAATTTACGCTTAGACGATTACACCCACTAAATCTAGTCAAACAGGCTTTTTTCCTTCTCAGGCAGTTAATATATAGTGTAACTTCGTTCAATAACAGGCGCTATCAATCAAATTTTCAGTATTAAAGTGCAACACATATATATTTATTTCGATCTAAACCATGACAATCTTGACCAAAACCATGACGAATTTCTAGACTCTTAACTGAACCATGTCAATCGCTTAGTCATACCATAGCAATTCCGATATCTTGCTTATTCTGCGTTAATTTCGTGAAACCACAATTCCAATATAGTTCGTTTTACCTCCAATACAGATTCAAGCATCTTATTTGCTTTTTATCTGCTCGTGTGAATAGAACTGAGGCAATAGTTTGGGGAAGTAACATAAATTAACCATGTCAAACTTTTCCAAACTATGACAAAATCACTGTATTAAACGCTTCTCGATATGACGACCTTACTACCCGTGAAATTGATCTACTTTGACAGCATTGCGACATATAATCTCTTATCTTAGCTCGCAGTGTTACTCGATTCTTACCTTTAACCCCACACTCTACAATCCAGGCAGTATCTGATTAGAAAGTCTTTAGGCTTATATCATGTGTGATAGGTGTTTTGCTTTTATTTTTAACCGATTTATACTTTCCCAAACAATTTGATTGTATCTATATTTAAATATAGAGTATGCCGTCGCTATTCACGTCTCCTTGTTCTCTTCCGAGGTAGAATGGTCAAACAATAAGTCATCGGTGTCCGTTGTCTACTTGTGACGATCGAATGGTCCTCCAATAAGATTTGGCCTTACTTTTCGCGTCTACCTAAAAGGTTGCCCCCAACAGAGTTGTGATAAGGAAATATTAAAAATGACACTCCGTACATTGTATGGATATCATTACGAATTGATTGATCTATACGATGTGTCTATTTCCTGACTAATGATATGTTTACCACGTCTTAGAGTGTTGATTATTAAAGATCCATCGGAAGTGCACACATTATTTTACAAAGAGAGGCAAATAAAGAAGGAAACAAAAGGTCAAATTAATCTACTTTGGCAGCAATGCTTCATATAATCTCTTAATTTTGCTGGAAGTGTTAATTGGTTCTTCTCCTTTACCTTGCACACCGCTTTTCAGTATCTTATTAGTAGGTCTTTAGACTTTTCTCGTGTGTGTAAAGCGTTTTTCTCTAATTCTTAGCCGATCTATTCTTTCCTGGACACTTTGAGTGAAGCATTTACTAACTAGAGTACGCCGTTTCTATTCATGTATCTGTGTGTTCTTCCGAAGGAAAAATGGTCAAATTATAAGGCAAAGCATCAGCGTCCGTTGTCTCGACGATCGAATGGTCCAACAATAAGATATGGCGTTACTATTCGTGCTTAGGGAGCTACCATTTGATTTTTATGGGGGGGGGGGGGGGGGGGGGGGGGGGGGGGGGGGAGCTAGGATGAAAAATTTTGTCCTGCATTTTTTTTAGCTGTAATTTCTGTCCTGCATTTTTATTTTTCAATCTGTTCGGTCCTGCCTTTTTTTTTAAAGTTTATCCTGACTTTTTTTACCTAAATTGTCGTCCTGACTTTTTTTTTTTGCAAGTGTCTCATCCTGCCTTTTTTTTTACTCAAAACTCCTGTCCTGCCTATTTTTTTCTAATTTCATCCTAGCCCCCCCCCCCCCCCCCCCCCCCCCCCATAAAAATCAAATGGTAGCTCCCTTACATTAAATAGTGCTCTACCAGAGATGTCAGGAAGAAAATATTAAAAATGACACTCCGTAAACTGTATGGATACCATCACGATTAAGTTAGTCTAAACGATGTGTCTGTGTCTTCACGAACTTATTTTTTATTTGTCCACATCTTATATGGTAGTTTAACATCTATGTCGTTTGTCTGTTAAGTATTAAACTTGAAATATTCCCGAATATGACTGTTTGTATTGCATTGATATACAACATGTCTCGGTATTATATACATCCAACATTCATGTATTTACTTATGATGTTTCTGTTGTGGTTTCGGTTGGATAACATGGTAAATTTGGTATGCCTTATCGTTTGTAATACCGGCATTGTCCTTATAAAAGTTTGGACTGGTATAATAAATAAATGTATAAACTCTAGATTACGTATAATTTCATAATTGCGGCAAGGTTTCGTTTAATGTCCTGTGCTATCTGTCGTTGATGGAAGATGTTCGTTGTTTTTCTGCGGTTTGAGTGTTGTGTCGACATTATTTTATTTGTTTGATCGTGTATTTGTGCTCTATTTGAACAGAGGTATACTACTGTTTGTTTAGTGCCTTTATTTGATTTACTATAGGGTACGACGACATATTTGGTGTTGACGTCGGTGGGTACACTGGTCTAACAATGAGGTATGGTGTCGCGTCCCGTGTCCTGCTGTTCGGGCTTCTGTGCATAACTTCTCAAGGAACCAAGACAGTTCCTGCTATCATGTTATCTATTTGTGTTTATTTTAATTAAATTGTCCTTTTCTTTCCGGTTATGGGATTTCGTAAGTCATGTGTCAATGCTTTCTGGTTGTTTTTTTATCTTTAGAGGTCATGAGACAAATGTCCGTGTTGAAGGACGTACCTTGACCTATATTGGTTAAATTTTATATATTATAACTTGGATGGAGAGTTGTCTCATTGACACTCATACCACACGTTCCATATTCCTATATCTTTGATAGTTGTTTTATGGCAGGTTATTGATTCGTTCGTACTAACTTCTTTTGAAATTTTCTCGACTGGCCTGGAATATAGTGCAGAAAAAAAACTATTTTTTGAGACTGTAAGTTGTCGTATAGATGGTTTTTTTTATTATTTCTGTCGTTAGTTGCTGTCTCGTTGACATACCAATCATCTGTTATTCATAACTTAAAAAAACACAACTATAATAATCTATGCTTGTGAAAAGCAGACTTTAATTTTAGTGTCTTGTGTATAATTTGGAGTTTAGTATAACATTCATTATCATTGAACTAGTATATATATTTATTTAGAGGCCAAAAAAGGACGCCTCCGGGTGTGAGAATTTCTCGCTTCATTGAATACCTTCTGCTAGAGTCTGTTCTATGGTTGGGTTGTTGTCTCTTTGACACATTCCATCTTTCCACTCTCTTATTATTAATGAATATTAAACACACGTTCATATCAAATTATCGTATATGCAAAACAAAATCACCATAATAATTCCTCGAAAAAAAAGACATTAATAATAAGGTATTATAGTTATAAAAATAGAACATTAAAAGTTAAAGTTAAAGACACGCTGTAAATTTTTAAAGCAAGTTAACATATCAAAACCGGAGGAAAAGTGAGACAGAAAACAAGGAATGTGTCAATGAAACTTTTTATTCAACGTCCATGAAAGGTTTAAACAAAAGTTTTAGAACTTATATATCCAAAATGAAAACAGAATCAGTTCTTGATATGTGACCAATTTCTATGATATTATCAGCAAATTAGTTTTGTTTGTTTATTACATGGATTGAAAATATGAGACAAAAAGTTATGGAAGCCTTAAACAGCCATGTTAATTTCCTTCTTTTTTTTGATATAATAAATTATTAGTTTGATATAACAGATAGATAATATAACAGACCTCGCTGTTTAATCACGCACGCTGGGCTCGATTGATAACAATTGATACTCGAGTTATCAGTCATAAGACATAAGACTTTTTATTTTACTAAAGCCCCCACATGGGCTATGTTAGTACAATATTTTTTAACAAACTATAAAAGTATGAACATATTTACATATTTAAATTAGAACAACATTGTAAACAAAGGTGCACTAATAGTATATATAATTAATACAGATATTTGACAGGAAGTACAAATTAAAGTAACATGATTAAGCACATGTATTTAAAGGTTTTAATAACACTTTTGCAAAATTTTGCTATTCCAGTAAGTGTAAATAAATCTGATGTATTCATCAATTCTTTTAAATTTTAAAACATTTGGGTTTTTACATATTATAAATATCTAAAGGTAAAAATTTAGCTCTAACATTGTTGAAAAAGGTACATTTGAATAAGTAATGAAACTCATCACCAAGTTCATTAGCATTACCATGATTACAAAGATTACAATGTCTTTCAGATCTATCAATATTAAAAAATCTCCCCGTTTCAAGGGGCAATTAATTTTATTACTAATAGGCAATGGAATTTACATAAATACATTCTTAGATCAGATGGTAACACTGATAAATATTTCTCAAAACAAAAATCAGACTTGTATATTATGTGATTAAGACATTTTGAAGAATTCATGACCTTATTACTCCAGTTCAACATAAATTTATCACTTAAATATTTCTTGACATTCTCAGTGTAGGAAATTTTTTTTTTTGAGCCAGTAAAACAAATAATTTACAGGCCCAAAATGCCAATTGGTAGCCAAATTATTTTACTCAAATTTTTTTCCGTGTTGAGCCATAAAAAATGAAAAAAAAAAAATGATATTCTTAATTCTTCAATCAAACCTTGCCGACACATAACCCTAAAAAAAACACATTCCCGGAAGTCTTCATTGTCACTGAAATAATGAAACCTCACTATCCAGTGCCTAATATAGACACTGGACACTTTTAATTTGCAAAACACTCATTTGCAGATCCACCTCTCTCTCTCTCTCCTCTCTCTCTCTCTCTCTCTCTCTCTCTCTCTCTCTCTCTCTCTCTCTCTCTCTCTCTCTCTCTCTCTCTCTCTCTAAATAAATAAATAAAGTTTTTAAACAAACACAATGTTGACTGAATATAACGGCTTTGACCGTTAAGAACGGATTCCATATACAAAACTTTAATTAATATAAATTCTTTTAAAGTATGAACATTAATTTCCATTTTCAAACTCGTGCAAAGAATTAATAACTGGTCCAGGACATGATAATAAAATTAAGAATAAAACTTAAAAATTTATGGAACGAAATTTTAATAAAAGACGAAAATCTTAAAACATCGTGATATTCATTCTAAACGTCACAATATTACTTCCCGCTGTACTAACAACACAATATATAAAACAACAATAAAGATAATCCAATTAATTTTGTTGATTGGATAATTCATGGCTCAGTAGTTGTGTAATCATTGACACGTGCCCTTATTATTTTCTAAGAATTACAAATGTAACATATCTATCTAAGTTCGATTTCAAATTCTACCAAATTTAACTCTAAAATAAGAAGGAATATATGCATCCATCCTGTGCGATGACTATAAAGGGTCCTGAGTGCACTTTTTATGTCATGAGTGCAATCAGGAGGTCCTTCAAGCGGTCTTTAGACGTACCGTTATTCTTCTGGAAGCTTCAATTTTTTTTTTATTAATAACTTTTACTGTACAAAATATTGCTTAAAAATGGTTTTAACTTGTACAAAATCAAAAAATAAGAATATATTTTTATTATCGCAACAGAATGATATACAATTACTGTCTTTTGATGAGGTAAACATGCAGTTTTATTGACTTTTGAAAAAGTGAATATCAGTTTTTCAAAGTCAAAAAAAACCCGTATTTACCAAAACAAAAGACAGTAATTGTTTTATTCCATTTTCCGAGGAAAGAAAATGTATTTGATGACAAACATATACCAAAACAAATTTTGCATGAAACATTTTACCATAACGTAGCATGTAAAAGTGAGTGACGCTTAGCGCGGTGAATAATACTTTCTCAGGTGAATATGCTTTTTTATTCAAAATCCAATTCATATAGAGAAAACTACTAAAATAATACCAATATAGAATAACAGATGATATTGACCTCAATAATATTTAATAATAATAACTTTTTTACTGTATTATTCCTTCATGTTAGTGTGTATTGTCCTTTTTTGATACAGTTAATGTCCAGGGGTTGGTATTACAAAGCATTCCTAAGACCTGTCCTAAGATATATATCTTAGGACATGTCTTATGATCCTCTTATGACTATCTATGAACATATCTTTATTTGATGAATTATAATTGTGAGTGTCCACTTTGAAGGCAATAGTAAAATACTTTCATTTTAGTTGACATTAAAAGACATAAGAGGATGGCCAGGATAGGTGTGTAAATACAAATAAAATTGGGAATTGAAATGGGGCATGTGTCTAACGACAACAACCCGCCAATGGAGCAAAAAACATCCAAAGGCTACAAATAAATGCTTTTAAAGTAGAGGATATATATTTAAAACATCAAAATGACATTCGCCTCATGCAATGACCTTATAGTTTATAAACAGAAAGAGAGTTATAAATTTACAAAAATCATGCTGAAGGCCAAAAATGTTGAAGAGTAGATCCAAAGATATTGATAATGAAGCGTGGTCCAATGAAAACTATTTGAGCTCTCTCTTGCTTTTACAGAGTTAGCATATACGACATTGTTTAGGTCTTTGCATGCTATAAACAAGAGAGGGAGGAGTATTTCCCACAATTATTAAGAATCATTCTTAAATTTTTTGGAAGAATTTAGAAACTAGTATCTAATGTAATTGTCATTGAGGAATGCAAGCTTTTAGTAAATAGTTTCACACTTATTTCAACCATGATGGACTGCATAAAACATACAATAACATGAAAACACATTTTGCCAACATTATTCATGAAACATATATTTCTGAAACTTTGTGATCATTGTCCTTAACAGAAAAAGACACGTTCTTCTGGCCTATTTATTGTCGTTCTTTATGCATTGGTGAATTTAAATGTATATTTTACTTCTTTAAGATTTATTTTAAAATTTTGTACAAGTTAAAACCATTTTTAAGCAATATTTTGTACAGGTTATAACATGTATGGGGTACTTTTGTACATGTTATAACTTGTATTTTTGCATCATACAAGTTATAACATGTACAACATTTTTGTACATGTTATAACCTGTACAAAATCGCAACTTGTACACGACATATATACGTTTTCTCACGGATTTGTTCATGCAATATTGAAATTATGTTTACTCAATGCGCAATTACTAAAGTTTATATTTGCTACTTTTCTTCTTAATTTCATATAATTTTTTTTTTTGATTTTTTTCTTCGAAAAGTTAGTGGTGTTGAAATAGGGAATGGACACAGATACCTTATCACATTTAACCAAAGAAGTGTTGTATAATGTCATCAATCTGTATTACACGTAGACAGGATGTTCTCTAGAAAACTATACGTTATACACACCCGAGAATACACGCACTGTCGTAATGGAAAATTACTGTATGTTATAGTTACCTGTAATCAGCTTTGCAACACCATGTCATGACAGTTCAAAAAGATTTTCTTCAAATCAAATTGGAATATTCATTTTTTCTGTAAAATTTAAAACTTTAAAAAGTAGACTTTGACAAAATTATGAAATAGAAAGAATTGAACAATTTAAAATCGTATTTTAACAAAGATTTAGATATAATTTTACAATGATCCTTAAAAAATAACCAAACAAACGTCGAATCAAACGATATGAACCTACTCAGTTTTATATTAAAATACTGACACACACCAGTTTGCCATCTCAGTATGCAAGGCAAGGGTGCTTGGTGAGGTGCTGGAACTTGATGTACATGTATCATTAAGTTAATACAGTTCTGTTGGTATTGACTGCCTTTTTACAGAGACTTTCTATTCTTACTGTTATCAGTTAGTATAGACGGTTCCTGGCTTAGAATGATTCTCTGCTCAGCAAATGGTGCGTAATTAGTAAAAAACACAAATTAATGTATTTGACAACTTTATTCAGGAGCACAGTCTATATTATCCGGTGTAAATAACTTCGAGATTTATGTGGAAGTTTACTCTGCTGCTCGATCTATGCTAATCGATGTTCCAGTATATTTCAGATTTATATTTATTCGTGAGGCCTCGTCATCGTTTATATTCACTAAAAGCACAGTCGCCTAAATATTTTATATGGCGAAAAAATTGCGAAAATTGGGGGAAATAATATATTTTTAGTAGCATTATTATTTTAGAATCTTAAGAGGTTGCTTGCAAATTTAACTCTAAAATGAGAAGTGTATGACGATCTATAACGAATCTATACATCCATCATGTGTGCAGATACGACGGCGACTATATAGGGTCTGCCATGAGTGCACTTTGTATGCCCTGCATGTGTGCACCCAGGAGGTCCTCCTGAGCGGTGTTTAGACGTATCGGGAAAATCTTATCTGATTCAGGATCAATTCATCGGTTACACTCCCCTGTCACCAGTGATTCTTTTTTGCTGACATTCTGAAAAAGTATTGTGTAGACTAGTCCCTGTGTAAGTGTTGACTCTCAACTTGCACATGTGATTTTTTAACACTCCCTGGACTTCTGCAAAAACAGAAAGTCACAGGACATTCCGACAAAAAGTCAAACACATGTCAAACTCAGGCATAAAGTAACAAAGTTAATAGGACAAAAAGTCACACACAATTTGTTGACAATTGATTGAATATAAATGAAAAAAGATTTTGAAATATCTTCTTTTTATTACATATATTCATTTTTAATTTTAGGAATTTGTTCATAATATAAAAAAGAAGATGTGGTATGATTGCCAATGAGACAACTGTCCACAAGAGACCAAAATGACACAGACATTAACAACTAGAGGTCTTTACGGCCTTCAACCATAAGCCAATATAAAGAAGGTATGGTATGATTGCCAATGAGACAACTGTCCACAAGAGACCAAAATGACACAGACATTAACAACCATAGGTCACCAAACAGCCTTCAACAATGAGCAAAGCCCGAGGTAAAGCCCATACCGCATAGTCAGCTGTAAAAGGCAATCATACTATATCTTTTTTTTTATATTTACATGTTAAAAAATGCGTGCAAATGTAATCAAAAGCTGCACACAAGCGTAATGATTTTTGTGCGCAAATGTAATGGTAATGTGCGCAAACCTAATGCACTGATTTATTTGTTTTTAATAAATTTTAATTTAAAGTTGCTACATCATGTTCATGTATAAAACTTCAAGAAAAATACAAAAAGAGTGTTTTCTTGTTCAAAGAAAAATAATCTCAAAACTAAATTGTGACTTTTTGTCCTGTGACAGTGTGTGACTTTTTGACTGTGACTTTCTGTCCTGCATTCAGATTGAATAGGGGAGTTTGGTTGACCCCGCCTCCCTCTACCTGAGACTACTATCTCAGTGATGAGCTTTATGTTTCATGTACAAATGTATTGTGCTTGTCATATATATGTATGTCGGATAAAAGCTCTACAGACCTTTAATATGTTGTATTGTTATATGTATAACCGACAATAAATAAGTAGCCCCTAACAAGTAAGAATTAGGTTACTTCTTTTTGTTTTGACATCTTGCATGGGTTTTTATAGCCCCGTATTAAAATTATGCCCCCACTTTAAAAAAGGGGGGGGGTATACTGTTTTACCCTGTCTGTCCATCCATCCTTGCGTCAGTCAGTCCGTCCGATGAATATTTTTCGTCCCATTTTCCTTAGGAACTACAATAGAAGGATTTCTGAAATTTGGTTTCAGGGTTAAATAAGTCAGCTATACCGTGTGATGCATTTTCAGATTCATCACTCGACAACTTCCTGTTTTCCCAACACTTGTATGATTTTACACATGATAGCCAAGTTGAAAGTTGAAAACTAACAACCTAATTTATGTACAAAAAAATTGAAAAACAGATATGTTACACATAAACAAACGACAATCACTGAATTATCGGATCCTGACTTGGAACAGGCACAACCATAACAAATTGGCAGGGTATAAGGAACTTTGAAAATATTTAGTTTTTGTGGTTTGGTCAATTTTCCGGATACTGTAAGCAATAACAATAATGACCTCATTTTCATGCATGGTTCATTGGTCAATGAAACACTGCATTGTTTTGTCAGTTTATCATATGTTTAAAGTTACAGGTAGATTATATTTGGTAAATATGAAACAATTGTAAGGTGTGCTTGTCTGAATGGCAGATTCATATATAAACCATGACCGCATTTTATTGTTCTTTGGTCAATGATAAGTTTTCTTGGTTTTGTCATTTTATCAGGCCACATTTAAAAGAATGTCTGTTTCCCCTCCCGGGTCTACCCTTTGTAAACAGACCAGGAAGGCAGTTTTTTTTTAGCTCACCTGACCTGAAAGGTCAAGTGAGCTTTTCTCATCACTTGGCGTTCGTCGTCTGTCGTCCTGCGTCCGTCGTCTGTAAACTTTTACAAAAATCTTCTCCTCTGAAACTACTTGGCCAAATTCTACCAAACTTGGCCACAATCATCCTTGGGGTATCTAGTTTAAAAAATGTGTGGCGTGACCTGTCAAACCAACCAAGATGGCCGCCATGGCTTAAAATAGAACATAGGGGTAAAATGCAGTTTTTGGCTTATAACTCAAAAACCAAAGCATTTAGAGCAAATCTAACATGGGGTAAAATTGTTGATCAGGTCAAGATCTATCTGCCCTGAAATTTTCAGACGAATCGGACAACCTGTTGATGGGTTGCTGCCTGTGAAATGGTTATTTTAAGGAAATTTTGCAGTTTTTGGTTATTATCTTGAATACTATTATAGATAGAGATTCCTGTATTCCTGTAAAGTTTCATTCAGTTTGAAGCACTTTAAATTTTTTGAAATTTTGAACATTTTTGCTGCAACCATGGTTACAGTAGATAATTCCAAAATTCTAAAAGCAGACATCTCATTGCCACATGTCATTTTATATATCAATACAATTTCATTTACTTTTGTGCAATACTCTATGAGGAAATGCAGATTTTATGCATTTTTCCATAGGGTCAATGCAAAACTTGCCCCCAGTTTTCATGACAACGGCGGCCATTTTGAATGATCAAAATATTGTCTTGGCTTCTTAACATACTTGACAACATTTTCATTATGTTTCATCCAGTTGGATCTTAAAATGAAAGAGTTAGAAATTTTAACATATTAGTGGTTTCCATGGTTACGGCAGCCATTTTGAAAATTTCAAGATCAAAATGCAGCTCAGGCCATGTCTCTTACTATTATAGTGAAGTTTCGTCCAGTTTGGAACACTTTGAATATTTTCGGATTTTTGCTGTTTCCATGGAAACGGCAGCCATTTTGACGATTCCAAAGTCAGGTGCACAACTTCACATGCTGGTCCACATTGTGGTATAGTTCCATCAACTCAATTCCAAGAAACTGCGTGGACAAAATGTGTGGAAGAAGAATAAGGAAAACTAGATTTGCCATTGCAAGCAATAGCGGATGGCACCCTTTCCCCATTGCCTGGCCAGCTGCAGCCATTTAGAAAATTTTTGCTGTTTCCATGGCAACGGCGGCCATTTTGAAAATTCGAAACTCAAAAGTTAAGTCTACATTAGGTAGGCAAAATTTGTTATAAGTTTCATTAAATTTAAAGCATTTTAAAGTTTTTCATAATTTTGCTGTTCCCATGGTAACGGCGGCCATTTTGAATATTCCAAAGTCAAACCCCCGCTGCAATTTTTGCCCTCCATAATCATATACCATTTAATGTCTCTAGAATAAATTTAACATTGATGTTCTGGAATGTTCTGTGAAAATTCAAAGTTTTGACCTTTTTGCGTTGTTTCCATGGTAACAACAGATATTTTGGAAATTCCAACGCCAAATTCCGCATCTTCCAATGTTGCTCATCGTTACTGTGAAGTTTCATGAAGTTTGGAGCATTTTAATATTTTTGAAATTTTTGGTGTAGTTTCCATGGCAACATAGTAGTTCCAATGAGTGCCAAAATCATCCAACACCTGTATATGGCCGGCACCTACATTGTATCAAAATACAATGTTTCTGAGTTTAAGCATATCAAAACAGTTCACCAAAACAAAAAACAGGATTTTTTCACATTTGTTTCGTTTCCATGGTAACGGCAGCCATCTTGATGATGCCATACCCCACTGCACTATAGAATGTGGTGGTCAACATTATGGTATAGTTCTATCAATATTGTTCAAGTCAATTCTGAGGAATAGAATGGACAAAAAAGTGTGGAAGAATAAATATAACTAGAATTGCCATTGCAAGCAATAGCGGATGTCACCCTTCCCCCCATTGCCACTAAGCGGTAGCCATTTCAAAACAACTTAACAGTGAATGCAGATCTATGAATTGCGATATATCTTTCTGTAAATTTTCAGTACAATAAGAGCATTGTCAAAAGTTTCACATTTCTGCTGTTTCCATGGCAACGGCAGCCATTTTGAAAATTCCAAAGTCAAAAGTCTCATTTATACATGTCAGTTGACAATAATATTAAGTTTCATTAAGTTTGGAGCATTTTGAAAATATTTGACATTTCTGCAGTTTCCATGGCAACGGTGGCCATTTTGGAAATTCCAACTCCAAAAGTCTCATGCTTACTTGACAGTCAACAATCATATAAAGTTTCATTATTTTTTGAGCATTTTGAAATTTTTGATATTTTGGCTGGTTTCTATGGTAACACAGACCATTCCAAATTTCTAATGGCAGATACCACATTGGTACATGGGAGGGAACATACCATCAGAGTTTCAATGGATTTGACCTACCATTTTAAGGAAGTAAATGCCACTTTTAAGAATTTCCCATAGGGTCTAATGGTAAATGTGTATCCAGTTTCCATGGTAATAACAGCCATTTTGGAATTTATAAATATGGTCAACACATCTTGGCATGCCAGGCAACATTCCCATACAGTTTCATCATGTTGGGTCTAATGATGAAAGATTGAATGGATTTTCAATTTTGATTTTTTTTTCACATTTTTGCTGTTTCCATGGTAACGGCAGCCATTTTATAGTTCCAAAGTTGCACTGCAACTCTAAAGTCAGGGGTCCTTGTTATAGTGAACTATCATTAAGATTGGTTCCATTGGCTCTGAGAAAACTGCCGGACAAAAGTAGGTGGACGAAAAATAATAATAATAGTGAAAAAGAAACAGAGGAATAGCAATATGTCACCCGACATTGTCGATCGGGTGACATAATAATAAGCAGTATTTTACTACGGGTGTGTACTCAAAGCGTTTGAAGGACGTCATGTTAGAATCGTATAATATAAAAGCAGTATGAGGATGTATTATTTGTTATTATTGCTTGTTTTTATAGTGATTTTAAAGAGGATATCACGATGTTGACTGCTGTACCTTTTTTTGACATTTTAACCCATTTTTTCTGTTTGAAGGACGTCATGTTAGAATCATATAATATGAAAGCAGTATGAGGATGTATTATTTGTTACTATTGCTTGTTTTTATAGTGATTTTAAAGAGGATATCACGATGATGACTGCTGTACCTTTTTTTGACATTTTAACCCATTTTTTCTGTTTGGTTTGTTCACGCAAAGTTATCAATAGAATGGAATTTAATGCGACTGTCATACAAGTGAAAGGTTAAGCTACCTATAAAACAAGGTTCAATCAACCATTTTTTACATAAGAAAATGCTTGTACCAGTTCTGGAAAATGACATTTGTTATCCATTTGCTTGATATGTTTGAGTTTTTGATTTTGTCATTTGATTGGGGACTTTCTTTTTTGAATTTTCCACGAAGTCTAGTATTTTTGTAATTTTACTTCTTTTATATGGAGGCTTGAATATGTCGATATGATTCTATTGATACTTGTTATAGGTGTACCTGGGTTATTAAGAAAGGCATCTAACAAGTCAGAAATATGACAATTGTTTCCATTTTTTTAATGTGTATGAACCTTTTCTTTTGTCATTTGATTAGGAAGTTTCCGTTTGAAATGTTCATGGAGTTTGGTATTTTTGTTATCTTACTTTTCGTTAGGTATTGTGTACGCAATGTAATTTGTGAGGCATATATTTCATTTCCAAATTTTAAATATGGATCTTGTTCACTGTATCTCTCTGCATGGCGTTTTCATCAATGAATAAAATCGAACAATTTGATAAAGAGAGCGACTTATAACTTGTTGTTCTGATTTTGCTTTAATAATATGGGCATTGGACGGGACTTTCTCTGTTCCGTTTTCATTTCTGGAGACAACATTTCTCTTTATATTCAGTTTCGTACAAATGCTCTGTTACATTTAAACATTGAAAAATAGTAAACAGATTGATGCAAAGACACAAGAGTTTGTTCTCCATGTCATGAAGCAGACATCTTAAGGGATGACATAAATTATATCGTATTTGGCAGTGAAAATAATCAAAATTGATTGAGCTCACAAAACATCTGACTTAGGGTGTTGAAGGAAAAAGCATCTGATTTTTCAACGCATTCACAAATAAGATTATGATTTATTCAATAAGTGGGGCGAAAAACATCGGATTGACATTCAAACAGTCAAACAATAGTACAGAGAACTCTACATCAAACTTAAGACTAAGCAACACGAATTCCACCAAAACAGGGAGTGATCTAATGTACTCTAGAGAGCTAAGCAGATCCAGCTCCACAAATTAATAGGCAACATCATATTCACATAAATAGCAATATGATAAAACCAATGAAAATTGATAATATTATGAAAAAAACTATGTAAAAATGAGAATGGAAATGGGGAATGTGTCAAAGAGTCAACAACCCGACCATAGAACAGACAACAGCAAAAGGTAACCAATAGTACTATAGATCTCTCTGGTATATTTTCTGAATTTACTCCCCCGTTTATTTCTCCATTTTAATTACTGACTGCAAGTCTGTGATACTCTTATATGAACTTTTTTGTAACGTCCAGACTTGTACAGTGTTCAATTGCTTGCTAGATTAAAACGATGATTTAAAAATATTAGGCTTTTAATTGAAATAATTCAAAATCGACCAAAAGTTGAGTTGCTCATTTTTATTCAAACCAAGTAATACATCTTATTTGGTAGGTCACATTTGGGAAAAGAAGACGAGATTGTAGTCATCACATAAAGAACATATCCGTTTTCATCCTTAAAACGGATTTTCCGTAACTGTCAACCAACTCGCGAGAACCTTACAGCATCATACTGTATCCACTGTTGTGTTGTATGTTTATGCATAATTTAATCACACCTTTCTTGAGAAATGTTATCCTCTGAAAATTAATGCACTAATATTCGATCTTTTTCCAGTTTTCAGTTGAAAACTTACATTTTTGATTTTATGAAATTAAGAGACAACGACTCAATTATGGAGCAGAAAACAGTCTTATAATCTATTTTCTCAAGCATTGGAATGAATTTGTATACAACTTACATGCTTAAACGTGTTTGCATTTATTTATTAGATTTCTGAAGGATTGGTTTATCATTTGCATGATATTACAATTGAAGACGTAGTATGAAAAGTAAAGTATTATCAATACTTCTTGCAGTAAGTACTTTGAATCTCTGGATAAAAATAATATTTGATGTTTGTTACAAATTGGTTTTTAGATTTAGACATTTTTTATAATGATTTCAATTGATAATTGATTTATCAAATATTTAGACGTAGTGTGTATTAAAACCTTAAACAATATTAAAGAATAACACACTTCATTGTGGTCGGTACAAATGATGCAAATCCTGCAAATGTTCCGAATTTTTGCAGAAATTGAAATTATTTTACGGTAAATAAATCAGACAATGAATATTATGAGTTTTTAATGTCGTATGACACATCACAGATTAGATAACTTTGATAAATTCTGATACACCTCGGTGTAAAAATTGATAAAGAAGAGAAAAATATTGATAACGTTATCTTATTTATAACATTATCATACTCATGACGACCATTTGAATAGACAAAAAAAAAATTATTATATTCATGAACTTTAGTATCTGACAAGTAATAAGAATTAATGTGAAAAATTTACGTTATAGACAGGGCATATTTTAAAGGTAGTCCTAATTGTATACCAACTCGTTGACTAGCTATGAAAAAAAATTAGTAATCAGGGGCGGATTCAGACGCAGTGCGTGGTGGGCGTGCCTCCCTAAATAAATATTATACACGGATTGTCCTCAGCTAGATAAAAATATATTTTTTCAACAATTTTAAGTAAGACCCCCTTCCCCTTCTAACCCATTCCACTAAATCCTGGACCCGCCTCTGGTAGTCAATGGCATGTGGAATCAAAATTGAATTGTCATTACATGAAGCTAGATACAAAACATTTTTTCGATTTATGAAAAAAAGTCACAAGAATTGTTTTTTGTAAAACAACGTTCTGAAAAGGTATCGGGTCTATGCATTTCTTTTGTTTCATAACTGTTTTAATTCAGAAAAGCTAATTTTTCCATCGCCATTGCTTTAATATTGCACGTCAAATACCTGTTTTTAGTGATCAAAATTAGAGAAAGCATAACAAAAGATAAGAATAGTGCATCCTCTCAAAAGATATGTATACCAAGGCATTATTATTAATTCATACTTAGCGTGTCAGAATGTGTAGTTATACATTGTATGAACTATAGAGATGCAGTATGACTGCCAGTGAATCAGTTTCTAATGTATAAAGAAGACTAATTAAAATACCAAACTCTGAGAAAAATTAAAAACGAAAAGTCCCGTAAATATGTACCATTAATAAATTTTTGAACTTCCACGATGAAACCAGCAATTGCAAACGGAATTGTAATTATAAAAACGCCCTATCGGAGCAGATGCTATATATGTTTTGGAATTTGAAACCTGTGTAAATTCCATACACACACAAACTTGTAAAACATTAAGCGGACAAGTTTCAAATTTGTAGTTTATATAAGTTATAACGATTAACTTATGACCATCTCTGTAAATAGTTACCAAAGGTCCGAGGATTATAACTCATAAGCTCATATCGAAATATTTTAAAAGCCAAACAAGTACAAAGTTAAAGAGCATTGAGGATCCAAGTTAGCAGCCGGTTCGTTACTCGATATTCGATATTCAATATCTAACCGGCTGTCAGCAGTCGATTTGATATTCAAATTTACTTAACAAATCTACCGGAGATCGCTTTAATTACGGTGAGACTCCATTGGACCTTCAACATTCATTAAAATCCAATGAACTCTTTGCTGTTACAAAATGTTAGAAATTATTTAAAATGAGGAACGTATCTCCCTCATGCAAAGCTCTGATTTCTTTCACGGATTTGGCTATACTTTTTGGACCTTTTGGATTATAGCTCTTCATCTTTCATATAAGCTTTGGATTTCAAATATTTTGACCACGAGCATCACTGAAGAGACATGTATTGTCGCAATGCGCATCTGGTGCAGAAAAATTGGTACAGTCTAAGTTATTAGAAAATATATACACAGATGAATCGAAAGGGTATCTAAGAATGCTGTCGTTCGATATCTACGGACGGTTAAAATTGTTACTTTTTAGCCAAAAAATCGTCAAAATATTAGGTAATTTTTTTCTATACATGTTGAATATTAAACTGGCACTTTGAGCCCTCCGTAAACATAGAAGACAAGAAGTTTATCAAAATTCCCTTTAGTCTTGTTTGTATCTTAATATTAACTAATTACCTGCATAATTTTAGGAAGATTGAGAGATCAAAGGGATCTCAGTAACATTTAAGCGTTTACTGTATGTTTTCACCCTATAATTCATTTTATTTTGGCGTTCCATAATTATTTATATTTATATTTTTAAATGTAACTAGAGTGATGGTTTTACGCTCACCTGGCCCAAAGGGTCAATTGAGCTTTACTCATTACATGTCGTCCGTCGTCCGTTAACTTTTTCAAAAATTCCTCCTCTGAAACTACAAAGCCCACTTTACCCAGACTTGATCACAACTATTGCTAGGGTATATAGACTATTATTAGTTTAACAAAATATGTACGATGACTCCGCCTCCTTACCATCCTGGCCGACATGGCTTCAAATAGAAAATAAGAGTAAATTGCAGAGTTTTGCTTATATCTCAGAAAGTGAAACAGTAACAGCAAATCCTAAAAGACAGTAACACTTTCCATTAGATCACTATATATCTACCCTGAAATTTTCAGATTAATCAGACAACCCGTTAATTGGTTAGAATGAGTCATTTTAAGGAAATATGCAGTTTTTGGTTATTATCTTGAATTCCATTACAATAGAGATAAAGTGTAAACAGCAATAATGTTCAGTCCAAGTAAGATATTCACATAAGTCAACATGACAAAAATCGTCAACTGACCACTTAAGGAGTAATTGTCTCTTAAAGTACATTTTTAATTTTCTCCTCTGAAACGACTTAGACAAATTTAATCAAACTTGGCCATAATCATCATTAGACTCTTCAGTTTAGACAAAAATGTGTCAAACGACTCCACCGTCAACCAATATAGCCGACATGGCTTATGATTATAATGGGGGTAAATGTATTTTTCGGCTTATACCTCTGAAGCCAAATCATTAAGAGAAAATCTGAAAAGGGAGTAAAATTATTCATTATGTGAAAATTTATCTACCCTAAATATTTCTGACAAATTTGACAACCTGTTGTTGGGTTGCTGCCCCTTAATTAAGAAAGGTGTGCAGTTTATGGTTGTTATCTTCAATATTATCATAGAAAGAGATAAACTGCAAATAACAACAATACAGCAAAGTAAGATCTACAAATGAGTTAACATGATCAAAATGGTGAACTTACCCCTTGAGAAGTTATTGCCCGTTCTAGTAATTTTTTAACAATTTTCGTAAATTTTGCAAATCTTTCGTTATTTTTTACACAATATTTTCCTCTGAAACTTAAAGTTCATTATAGATAGAGATAATTGATTACAGCAAACACGTTCAGTAAAGTAAGATTTACAAACACATTAGCGTAACCAAATCACAATTTTGTCATGACTTCTATTCTTGTCTATACTGTATGTCCTACGTTTAATATGCAAACAGACATAGGCTCTTTAAAGCCTCTAGTTTATGTTTCTACTTATATTATATATTAAACAATCTTTATAAATATTTATTTTTATCAAAAAATAAAACATCAAAGATTGTCTATTTCTATCCAAAAATAAAACATCAAAGACAAATGCGCGATTTGCAAAAGGGTTTGTATTTGAGAATTGATGACACCATGAATGGATCATAAAATAGTTATCAAAAGTACCAGGATCATAAAACAGTGTCCTTTGTATATTTTTACTCCTTTTAACTATGAGTATTAAACTTTTGATATTTTCGAATATTTTGTTATTGATAATTTTCAACTTAATTTGAATATCGAACCGAATGCTAGCATCCGATTGGATATTGCATATCACATTTCGAATAACGAACCAGCTACTAATTTTATATTCATCTTTAGACTTCGCAAAATTACGTAACAAATTTACATAATCACACTAAACGAATGGATTTTGCGTTAACTGTTGTAATTAGTTACCACAGGTACCAGGATTATAATTAGTTATCACAGGTACCAGGATTATAATTAGTTATCACAGGTACCAGGACTATAATTTAGTACGCCAGACGCGCGTTTCGTCTACACAAGACTTATCAGTGACGCTCATATCAAAATATTTATAAAGCCAAACAAGTACAAATTTGAAGAGCATTGAACAGATTTTGTTTAATATTTAAAGCCTTACTTATAATATTCTTATTTCAGATTGAAATACTCAAAATAGTTGGAGTTGTGACGTATGACATAAAATGTCCTCATAGGTCTCACTGGCAACTTAGGGCGATACAATATAAATGTCAAAACGAACCATTTTACCATTGTTTGTATGATAAAAACACAAAGAATTTGACAGAGAAATGTACAAAACCGGATGATATTCCATCAGGTACTGTATTTTATTGTAGATAATTAATTCTATGAAATTAAACTACCGTATGAAAATAACTTTTTTGGAAGATATTTATATTGATAATTTTTATCTAGAAGTTGAAGCGACACACAGATAAATTCTTCATATTTAACACTATAGATGATGCCCATCATCCTTTCAAAATGTCGTATAGCGGGTTATTTTTGCGGGTGTAAAATGTCGCGATTTTCATTGAATAAGGGATACGAAATATTTTGGCTGTTATTATTTTGGCGTATTGAACACTTTTATCAAGAGCTTAGCATGTGTCGTTTTAAATTGACGGAATTTATTTTGGCGATTGTGTTCAATTCGCGAAAAAAGCAAAAATTTGCAACCCGCGAAATAACCTGCTATTCGGTATCAGACTTATATTTGGGAATACATGTGAAGTTCAAGTAGTCTACCTTAATTCACACATTTGATTCTCTAGCTTAGCGATTCAAATAACAAATAAATTAATCTGATTATTGTTACATACAATAAACTCTCATAAGAGTAGGAATAAAAATAATTAATGTTTGGCCCCTGCAATTGATTGCACTGATACTGAGATCATGGCAGACTTCCAAATTTATGTTAATTCAATTATTTTGAAGAAAAAAAACAGGGTAGGAAAAAATAACATTTCAATTTAAAGACAGAATTAATTTAATTTTAGGTTTCCGTGCTGTTCTAAGTGGAAATCTAGATGTCGAAAAATGTTCAGATACGTATTTTGCACCATTCATGTATTGGTCAAATGATAGTGTCGAGTGTCCATATCAAAAGTCAGTATGTGCTGAGGAAGGTCAAGTTATACTAGACAATGGATCGGAGGAAGAAGATGTAAAATGTTTTTGTGATTATAGACAAGGATATGAATATATCTTTAAACCAAAACATGACTGTTATTGTTCGCCTACGGACGAGGACTGTACTTGTTTCCGTAAAAAGTGTAAGGATGAAGGTTCTATTCTTACATCAGGTAGGTCTATTTTATAAACTACCATTCTGATTAAAAAAAACATAAAATGTATGTCCTCACTTTTCTTAATGTGTGTATCATTACGACAAAATATAGGACCTTGAAAGGTCTTTCAAACTGAAAGTATAACGGACCATTTAAATACTAATGAAAGCGAATCATAGACACATGACCTGTATTTGGATTTCTACTTTATCATATTTTTTTTTATGAATAACAATAAAAAACAGCAAGCTCCTGGCTTATTTCGCATCAACGTGTGTTATGTGTGATGCAGATCAAATGTGTGTATACCGTATTAATCATTTTGATGATGAAATGTTTTTATATTGCATATGAAACATATTTTGTTACAAAACATAAATAGATATGCATTCTTCTGACGTCTCTTCAGTGATGCTCGAAGTCATCGTTTGGAATATAATTTGTTTCATTCATGCATTTATGACAGAGAAACATCCAGTAATAGAATATTAATAGTTTTTTTGTATTCCTACTTTCTGTTATAGTATCGCTTTGATACTTCCAAACATTACCATTGGTATATCAATATTTATACTGCACTCGTTCTATTTGAGCAGTCAAAATGCATTGACTGTATATTTCTATGTCATATACAGTCACTGACCCGATATCACTTTTTCTCATGAATATTTAAATAGAAGTTGCCGAAATAATATTTAATTATTCATACGACCTCTTCAACCTGTTCTTGTTTCCAATGCATACAATGATGCGTAGAACGACTCAACCTTGTTTCTTTTGCAATTATTGGAAAAACATACTATTAGTTCATTTGTTAATATCTTTTGTTTGTAACCAATAAATCATTGTTTTATGCTAATGGTTGATATTTTAGTCCATACTCAAACGATTTTGTTTACCATCGAGTGTTGGAATCAACAGGTAAATGTACATTTCATTGTGTTGTATATCTCCACGAGCATGATATGAGGCCTTTTTAAATAACCTTAACGCATTAAACAACAGTTTAAAATGTTTTTTTTAGATTAAAGTATAAAGACAATAATAGTGCATTGACTTGACATATCCATTCGGCCCGAAACGGGGAAATAGCTCAGAACAGCCTCGCATTTCCCCCTTTCTAAGCCTCATCCTTATATCGTTGATATGTCAAGTCAATGCACTATTATTGTCTATTTATACTGCACTCGTTCTATTTGAGCAGTCAAAATTCGTTGACTGTATATTTCTATGTCATTTACAGTCACTGACCTGATATCACTTTTCCTCATGAATATTTAAATAGAAATTGCCGAAATTGTTATTAATTATTCATACGACCTATTCAACCGGTTCTTGTTTCCAATGTATACAACGACTCATACTTATTTCTTTTACAATTTTTAGAAGAATTTTTTTTTTTACTTAAATCATTATGTTTAATGCTTATTGTTGATATTTTAGTTAATTCTCAAACAATTCCTTCACCACCGATTAAGGGTTTCATTAGGAAATGTACATATTTCTTCGCCTGCATGATATCAGGCCTTTTTATAAAAGGGGGAGTTTCCCAATATTTAAATCAAATAATAAAATCAACACATTAAACAACAATTGAAAATGTGTTTTTTTTAGATTGCATTATAAAGACAATAATAGTGCATAGCATCGCTTTCCCCGTTTCTAAGCCTCATCCTTATATCGTTGATATGTTAAGTCAATGCACCATTATTGTCTATATATCATTTCAAAATACAGTGGATTTGATTAGATTAAATTCCTAAATTTACAAGTTTTATTTTTTTCAGAGTATATTTGCGTTACCAAGGATCAAGTTGTACCAGACATAAAATGTGTAATGAACAATAACAGGTATCCCTATATTTAAAAAGAAATAAAGTGTTAAACTACATATTTATAGAGATAATGAGATCATGCATGATTGCCAATGAGACAACTAACCATCCGAGTTCAAAAGAAGTGAATGTTAGCAGTTATCAACCACCGTAGAATCTTCAGTAATGTGAAAACACCATACGGCATTGTCATTTCTTTAAAATGCCAAGACATTAAAAACTGAAAACAATTCAAACAAGTCAAATTAACCACCTGCTAGTGTGTAAGGAAATAATTTACGAAAAAACAAATATGACAGATTCGAAACAACGACAACAACTGAACTACAGGTTTCTGACTTTGGACCGGCACATACAGAAAATGGTTAGATTACACATGTTTGTAAGCAAATGACATTTTTATATGATGTTGATGGTAGCTTGTGTGTTTTCTTTCATCTTATATTGAAAATAGCAGAAAATGTTATTATAAGTTGTTAAAATGCAGTATATCAATTATATTTTGGCAAATTATTAAAAAGTTCTTTAATCTTAAATTAAACCCCAATCAACTTGTAACTATTGTCTTTTTATTACCTCAATTTTGCCTTTTTTCTATAAGGCAACCATAAATGATTAATTATCTATTAGTATTTCATGATTTTAACTAGTCCGTCTACAGAAGTCTACTCTACATAAAACGTAAGTAAACTATTTCTTGAAATACAGTACTGTTTATTATATACGGTATATTAAAGGTTATATATGACACGTTCAATTATCTTTTAAAGCGGAAGTAACGTAAACGGAGATCACATCATTGAAGCTGATGAAGGACCGTTTCCAGGTTTGTATTTTTCAATACCTTTTGATATTCAGTCTTTGACTAAAGAGCGACATTAGCTGGAAAATTAATGTTTACTGATTTGACTGAAAGGTTTTAATACCTTATTTACAGTGCATAGACCCGATTATATGCTTTACCATATTTTAGCCTACATGCCATCTATTTGTTAATTGTGGTGACCGATGACTACCAAAGGTCATATAACCAGAAAAAAATATGTAGATATAACATGCATAGATAAATAGCAAATTCGTGCTATTGAAATTATTAGGTATTATAGGTAAAAAATATGTTAATAATCGTTTTAATATGTATAAGAATGCGTTTTTGTGGATCGATTCAGTCAATCAAATGGTTTACCCTTCCTTGGTTTACTTTAAATATTGACTATTTTTTACTTTATTAGCTGAACACACCTTATGCATGCGTAACCCATATGTTAGTAAGGGGTTATATTGCAGTTGAAATGAATTCAACGAGGTCGAATTATTCACTTGCAAGCTAATAATTGATCAGCGATGATATTTACTTATTTTGACAAAATTTAACTAAACTGACTTCTAATTGCGAATTACTATTTTTTACTTTTTCAATTTTATCAATGATTGGATGCAAAAAAATATTTAGATTTTTTCTTATCTCGTAGCTAATGCCCCTTCAACATGTTAACTGCAAAAAGAACATTTCCGTATATTAAACTGAACAGACAAATATCCTAGTAAAAGTAAGACAAAGAGGTCCGAATGAATCATGGAAGATATGCAGTTACTGTTTCGTATGAAGTGTTATTTATAAGTAGCTGTAGTGATCTATCAATGAGATTACGAATGAACCCTCAAAGATTCAAAGGACAGACATTAACTTTATCATTAAGAGACCATTTTGTTATATTGGTACACACGTATTATCTCACGAAAGAAGAAAAACTACTATAACATGTATAAAGGTCCTAAGATATTTATTCTATTAAATAGCAAGAGATAGCTACAACAATTGAATAGATTAACAAAGGGAGACAATGAAAGTATTTTTTTAGACAACTGTCTAAAGAATAAAAGAATAAATCAAAATGGTTCAGACAATTTTTATACGAATAACATCAATATATCAAAAAAAATTAACTAATTCAAATAAAACCGAAAATTGATAGAAATTTACATTGTTTTCAGATACCTATACTGAGACATTTCCTCTGATTATTTCTCTCCTTGTACTTGGTTTAATTTTGAGTTGTGTGGTGTTTGTTTGTAAGTATTGATTTTTTATAATATATCCATTGATTAAGCATAAAGTAATTATAACAAAGATGTACAGATAAACAAGTAAATAATTATAATCCTAAGCTAATCGACATTACCGTGTCTAAAAAGAACAGAACGACAAAATAATATCTACAAAAGTCTCTTCGGAAAACTACAGAACCCCATAAAAAATCGAATGCCAAAAAAAATGCATCAAAAGTTCCTTATGAACCGATTACAGAAGAAAATGATTTTTGAATGTGTGGTTTGACCCTTGTACTCCGGGCAAAACATCGACACCGTTACCCTCAAGGCGATTACAATGACAGCAGAAAGTTTGTCTTGGTTAGTAGCAATTAGTTGATAAGTCACATAATGCTTTGACGAAACTCCAGACTCGTTTCTTCTCAAATTTCAAAGTTGAAGTGCATTGGAACATGTTGAAGACAACAATGTACACACGTTGAGCTGAGCATAATTACATACATGATAATATTTAATGTAATATATATGGATAGTAACTGACAAAATGACAAATATTGCGTGTTAAACGATACAATATCATCGTTATGCCACGACAGTATACGTTGCCTTCAAGTATAGTAACATCCGTTCACTCGATGACCAAAAAAAGTTATACAACCCGCTCTAAGTACTTTGCTCTCATCATTATAAGACAGTCTTATTGTCTTTTCTAACCACTTAATATTTGGTGGAGAAAGCAGAGCAGATTTTGAATAATTCAGTCTCACTAAAGCAGGTATACTACTGTTGTGATCCCGAGTAAATTTGACACTTACCCAAGAAGCTTGATTGTCTCTTTGTTAGTCTCTGCAAGGCAGATTGTCTCTTTGGTTTTTTCTGTAGTCTTGTATATAATGGTTACCGGAAAGAGAGAGAGAGAGGCATCATGGGATCGTGCACTTCCGGCAGGGTCTGGCTTAATACCAACAAATACTACACTCCCCCCAGTTTTATATGTTTGTTGTATGTTTAGAATCTTTTTTTTTTTTTTATTTATTGCCAAATTGTCCAAAATTGATATTATAAAAAGGTTGAATTTTCAGGATAGGCCCCCATCAGATGAGAAGGGCCCAGATTAGACAAAGGTACTACTTCAAATTGTTTTGGGGCTACTAAATTAAGTAAATCTTGTTTGAATGTACAGCCAGCCCCTTGCCCCTTCTCGCAACGATACCAGTCACTCCCACCCCTTCGTGATGCCCCCTTGGTTAGGTGGGGCTTGTGTGTTATTTTTGACAAGAAAATGAAAATAAAATAAACTTAAAAATAACCTTCCTCTCTGGACAGATTTCAAAAAATATGTACACTATTTACAATGGTCTTCCTACCTACACCCTATACAGTGCCCGTGCATTGCTGGTGGTGGCCTCCAGCAATGCCCAAAGGGTGTCCCCTGACCTAAAAGCCAGCAGCCCCATTGCCACCTCGGCAATATACTGGGGATGCCCATAGCTGTTGTTGGGCACCCATGACGGCCTGAAATAGGGGGCATCACTTTCCAGTAGGATCCTGTCCAGGGGGAGGGACGACATCACTTGCCCTTGTTCTTTGTCGAACTTGTTGACCTCCCCCGTAAAGCCAAAATAAGCATTTGGGAATGCATACCTCCACCGAATTGCCTCCTGCATTCCCCTGTCAAAACAATGAAGGTGGATACTCTGCTGGGGGGGGCACCCGCTCCCTGACTGGTGAGGACTTTCAGGTGCGCCTCCACACTATGGCTATCCTCGGGAGCCCCTCTAATGTGAAGAATGAGGGGAACCTCTGGCCTTCTCTTGCACAGGTTAAGGACTCACCTTAATGTGCCTAATTGCCTCTGAAGGGATGGGTCCCGCTGGCTTTGGTCCAGCCCAAATTCTCCTATGGCCCTCACCCCAGGCAAATCCACCAGCTGTTCCATCTTGCCAAACGAACTATCGTCAAGCTGCTGTGCCTTTTTGGGGTGAACTCCTATGGCCGTGACCCAGGGTGATCCTCTAGGGGGTTCCTGCAATGCCCATGCAGATGGCCATGTCCCTGGGTCACAATGGACCATAACACCTCCCACTAGATTCACTGGGTTTCTGGGGGGGGGGAAGGGGGTGGGAAGGCGCATCTCAATGAACCGCTGCCGGTCCATTCTTCCGTTCATCCTACATTGCCTCCATCCCCGGTCCAAATGGAAGTGGGAGTCGAATGCAGGTGGTGTGGGTCCTCTAACTGCACTCAGGTTTTTCACGAATAACTTCCCCTGGAGGGGAGTCAGAGGGGGACCTCAGAGGGTCTATTCCCCCCTCTGCCTGTCCTAGCTGGCCTGCTGGGGACCCTGTTGCTGCCCTGGGTCCTTGCAACTGAAACATCCCCCTGAATGCCGCTGCCCTATA
The DNA here is from genome assembly GCA_019925275.1 of Mytilus edulis. Taxonomy (NCBI): domain Eukaryota; kingdom Metazoa; phylum Mollusca; class Bivalvia; order Mytilida; family Mytilidae; genus Mytilus; species Mytilus edulis. The sequence continues at coordinate 56,301,732 of CM034362.1, forward strand.
CATTATCATTCCCCGTTCATCCCTACTGAACCTCTCCTTGATTGTACAGTAATATTTTGCCGGTTGGCTACTTCGAAACAGGTCCCCCTGAGCAGGTTGACAACTGTTATCGTCAAGCCACTCAGTGAGCCACTTAAATTCCGCGTCTTTGCTCTGTGCGTCACAAATTTGTTCAACAGAATATTTCCCTAAAACCACCCAAGCCCATCTTGGACAACCCGGATGGAACATTCTGGGTCGTCTGGGACTATCACCACATCTCTACCCACAGCGGCCACTGTCACTCGTGATATGCAAATACCATCATCGGCTGGTTTTGGATCGGCAACCGGTATTTCATCTAAAAACCCAACCTCTGCCAGTGACCAGTATTTCGTTTACAGACCGGTCCCCCACACCTGTTCCTTTGGATGCCAATGGGACCACGTCATTCACATCCGTCATAAATTTAGACCACTGTGCTTGAGCCCTTGCACAGTATAGACACACCCCACAGGGCAGGGTTGCCAAGTTGACCTCGGTTTTAAAGTCCTGACATGGAGAGTCAACAGGCATTCTAGACAGGGCATCCGCGTTTATGTGCTTGGAGTCCGTCCTATGTCGCACCTCCATGTGATACTGGCTCAACTCCTCGAGCCACCTGGCAAGCTGCCCTTGGGGCTGCTTAAAGCGAAGCAGCCAGGTGAGGCTAATGTGGTCTGTGCGGACTACAAAATTCCTTCCCAGCAAGTAGTGCCGGAACCGTCTGGTGAAGCGTACTACGGCCAGGAGCTCCTTCCGGGTGGTGCAATACCGCCGTTGCTCTGGAGTTAGAGTACAACTAGCATAGCAAACTACCCTTTCCTCCCCATTTTGTATTTGGGACAAGACTGCCTCGATTGCATAGTCTGAGGCATCTGTATCTAGGATAAATGGATCAGAGGTATTTGGCAGGGTCAGTAGGGGTGCAGAGGTGAGAGCCTCCCGCAGTTTATCAAATGCCTCCTGCTGTTTTTCCCCCATGTGAACGACCTTTTGCCTGTAACATCTTGAAGGGGGACCCTCAATGAAAGCCCGGTGATAATTGGCGAACCCCAGAAAACGCTCTACCGTTTTAGTATTGTGAGGGGCTGGCCATTTCTTCACATCCTCTATATAGCCTGGGCCAATATTCATACCCTGTCTGCTTACTAGTCTGCCAAGGAATTCTACCTGTTCACATTTCTTTGGCTTAAGCTTGAGGCCGTATTCCCTAAAGCGCTGTAAGACCGCCCTCAGGTTGGCCTAATGAGAAGCTATATCCTTTCCCAGAACCAAAATGTCATCCAGAAAGGCCAAAACTATATCCCAGGTTAACCCCCTTAAAACCAAGCTTATGACCCTAGCATAAGTAGCTGGGGCATTACAGAGCCCGAATGCCATCCTGGCAAACTAAAAAAGGACGTATTTTGAAATAAATGCGGTTTTTGACCTATCCTCCTCCTCGATTTTCACTTGCCAATACGCTGAGTTAGCGTCCAGCTTAGAGTACCATCGATTCCCTGCAAGGGTATCCAGGCACTCTTCTACTAAAGCTAGAGGAAATACGTCTTTTACACAGGTAGAATTTAAAGCCCTATAGTCAATGCACCACCTGACCCCCCCCCGTCCCTCTTTCTTACCAGTACCGGGGCAGAGCACCATTCAGAAACTGAAGGCTGAATGACCCCTGCCTCCAACATTTTCTTTAAGTGGGTCTCCTCCTCTTGAGCAAACCCAATAGGGGTTCTTCTCATTCGTTGCTTTATTTGGGGTGTCCCGCAGTGTCAATGTCAGTGTTCAATGGCCGAAAAGTTCCCCAAATGAAACTCACTTGCTGCAAAGACATCCCCATACTCCCTTAACAGTGATGCCAGGGCTTCTTGTTCTTGGCTTCCCAGTAGTGCCTTGGTGCGATCAAAGAGATCCCTGAGGTGCTCTGGGACTCCCTGGTCAGACTCTGTTGGGCCAGTACCAACCCCTGTACCTACTACACGTACCTTTGCCGGGATTTCTATTTTCTCAACTTCTACCGCCTTGGCAATTAATTCCCCCTGACGCACATGTACATGCTTATCTGAAGTATTTATCAGACATACTACTGGTTGGCTCCCCGCCGCATGTAAAGTGCGGGGAACCAAAAGACCAGAGGGGCTGCCTGCCTTTGACAATATAACTGGGCATTTCACAGTTAACCTGGCAGCTGAGCTTCATCACTGAATTGGGCGGCACAGTAACTTTATCACGGATTGTCACGTTAGCTACCCTTGGTGTCTGCACGACCTTACCCATAGTCATGGGTATGATCTCGTCTCCTACCCGCAGCTGTCCATCTGACATTTGCAAGTCGATGCAATGTGCCCTTAATAAGTCGAAACCCATCAGCCTGTCGTCCTCTATAGGGGCCACGTACAGATTTGTTTGTATGAGTTTGGAACCCAGTTCCAAATTCACGGGCCCGACAACATACCCATTCATTTGCATCCCCTTTACTGCTGTATTCATGATCACTTCCCTGAGGATGGGGGGCACAGAATTTAGGGACCTGTATACCTTTTCTGATATTAGGGTCACTTCTTCTGCAGTGTCCACCACAGCAAACAAACTCTGCCCCTGAACGTTTATGGATACCCTAAATACTGTCCCGGAACGGAGTTGACAAACAATGACAATTTCACAATCATTTTCCTCATCAACCAATGTGGTGTCTGCTTCCCCCTCTGAAGAGGAGGCCCCACTGTTATGGGCTTCCTCATTATTTTTCAGGTCAGTATCAATGGTTCTTGCCGCCCTGGGAGGGCTATGGTCTTCAGTGGAGTCCCAGGTACCCTGGGGTTCTCCATAACTGGCCATAGTTACTGCTGCCAGGCTTGTATCTTCTCGTTCAAACCATAAGCTCCCTGGTATTTCTCCCCTCTCCTCTCCCCCAGGGTCCCCCTGATCTTTGGTAAGCACTGACTGAACAATAGGGAGTCCAAATTTGATTTGTTCTCCAGAGTCTAGATGAATAACCTCCCTAAAGAACTCGACGGGCAAGACTCCTGCCTGGTTACCCGGGCATAATATAGCCCTACTGGGTGCCCAAAAGAACTCATAACCCTTTGCCTGCGCCCTTGGTACAACTATCATAATCTGTACTTCCCAATGAGGCTTGAAGATAGGGGGTACCTCACTCAAAAGATGAATGTGCTGCCTATTCATCCGTCTTAATCCTTCCTCTTCTATATCCCCCCAGGCAAGCATGGTTGTATAGTGGTAGACATGGGCAACAGTAATTTCTTCTACTGAGGGCATACCAAAAGATCCAGCCTCAATGGAATGCCCCTGGTTTGCCTTTTTTTTCCACCCACCATGATCTTGGTCCCTCTCTAAAGTGAAACGTTTGTCCACATCTACGTCAACCAAGCGGATGAGCTCCTTAAGGGTGTACCCCGACAACCCTGGGTGCCTAGACAGGAGCTCATCAACATACACAAATCCCCCAGGGAGAACCGTGAGTCCCTATTTACTGGTACCATGCCGCAACACATATATCAGTGTTTTTGACAACCGACGGTCAACTCCATGGTCTTGAATGACTTCCTCCTCTGAATCGGAGGAAGCATTCCCCTTATCCTCTAATGGGCACTCAGGCGCTAGGTTATTTGGGTATACATTTACAATTAATTCTCCATAGGCCGTAATGGTAACATTTTCCTCCGTTGCTCAGTCCATATCGTTTACTTGAACATGTATGATGGCTCATATCGAAGCTGATACATTTATACATGTCTGGTTAAATTTTCGGGGTGGCAAGTGAGATTACTTTTTTCGCAAATTGCTGGACCCCGGAAGATGGTGAAAAATGTCACTCTCCTCATGAAATAATCCCAAAATTCTGATCATAAAATTCAATAAAAAAATTGTCCTTTCTAATAATTTATTTCAGGTCAAATCTACATCTTTCTTTTCTCATCACATCAGCTCTATAAAACAGTTATTATTGTTCATTTATGTCCATTTTTAAAATCACAGCATCCACAATTGTATGGCGGACTAATATTTTTTTTTAATTACGTCATCTGAGTTCCTCATCTCAAGGTCTATTAGGGATCCTGACCCAATATATATTGAAATCAATACTTCTGATTTTTCCAAATATTTTTATGTGATCTTCATCGGTATAACATTCTGAATAAATCTGTGTATTTTTGTCCATTTCTGAAAAAAAATAAAGTTGTTTTAGCACTATAAGGCAATGACACTTTCGTCGCTATATTCATTTATTTTGAATACAATGTGTATGTATAATTAATTTCTTCCAGAATACATTCACTAGTCAAAACAAGGACAAAACTTCTGATTATAACCTTTAATTACAACACACAGACCCTGTTAAAGCATTCTATAAAATTTTCTTGTGTCTTAAAGTGCATTTTGGCAGAGAAATTATGCAAAAATGAAGATTTTATAAAAAAACCAACACCAAAATAATTATTCTTACTAGTGGAAATCTTGTATTTAAAACTGTGGAAAGCACTCTAAACTACTGGGAAAGTCATCCTTATCATATAATTAGAGTGCAATATAGTGCAAATTTTCAAAACTTGTCCTTTCACATAATTCTATTTGAGAAAAAATGTTTTTAACATGTATTTCAGTGAAAACCTTTTATCAGTGAGAAATCCACATGAGGTTTTAAAGGAAACATTGTGACATCACATGTATTATGGCGTCATTAAATAACGACAGATCAAAATAGTGCTAAATATAGTTTGCAGTGTTACGTGAGAAACAGTTGCCGCAAGATTTAACTCGAAATATTGAGTCGAAACGATCTGTAACTAAGCCTTTCCATTCAATATCAAGACCATAGCAACAGTTTTCATATTGGCATATTTTTAACATACCGACTGTAATTTCAATTGCATAAATACCATAAATAAACAATTTAGAGCTTGCCTAACAAAACAAAATGCTTACCAGTTATTCAGGACTTTTTAAAACCTCTAGTTTGCCATCTCAGGTTAAAAAGTAATGATATGTCTGGAACTGAAATAAGACAAAAAAAATTACTCAGGCTGTGTTATCATTTGATTTAAATACATAAGTATTATTGAGAGAGAAAAATCTATTTCTTGAAAGTTTAATTACAAAGAAAGACAAATGCTTCTCCCTTGTGGCTTAGTAACCTTCATTTAAACCTTTTATATTAGAAGCAATGGGTAGTAGCTTACTAGCTTAATAGTTGAATCGGTGCAGAAATATTGTTTTCAAAAAGGTTTGACCCTCCCCCTTTTTCACTGAGAAATGACAATATCTTTTGTTTTGCTCAAGTGCATTAAAAATAATAATTCATGATTTTCTTAAAACATGTACATGTGTTTTCTGTTTTTTTGCATATATCTACTGACCAGGGGTCAAATCATTGGATAAAAGCACATGCGATGATGTATCTCACTTTACTCGTATGAAGTGTGTTATCTCCCATGATTATCAGGTATTCCTGTAGATCGAAGTGATAATTACATAACAAAGACTATATTGTGTCATGTTTACTTACAATTTAATAATATTTAAAAGTTATTTCTTGCCTTTTTCAATATAGTAAACAAATTCCTTTCGGATATCTCGGAAGTAAACAAAGTTATGATTGTGCCTAAAAAAAGTGTTCAGCCCCGTGCCAGTAATGCATTTTAAAAGCGAAAATTTCATTGAGTTTTTGCTGATCTTTATCAATAATATTTATCTTAAACCATTTATAATAACTAGGTATAAATAAAAAACTACTAACCATCATTTTCGGTGGTGTACAAGGTGAAATCATCCATAAATCAGCCTGAAAACTTCTGGAATTAAGCTTCTAATTTGGGTATACATTTACAATTAATTCTCCATAGGCCGTAATGGTAACATTTTCCTCCGTTGCTCAGTCCATATCGTTTACTTGAACATGTATGATGGCTCATATCGAAGCTGATACATTTATACATGTCTGGTTAAATTTTCGGGGTGGCAAGTGAGATTACTTTTTTCGCAAATTGCTGGACCCCGGAAGATGGTGAAAAATGTCACTCTCCTCATGAAATAATCCCAAAATTCTGATCATAAAATTCAATAAAAAAATTGTCCTTTCTAATAATTTATTTCAGGTCAAATCTACATCTTTCTTTTCTCATCACATCAGCTCTATAAAACAGTTATTATTGTTCATTTATGTCCATTTTTAAAATCACAGCATCCACAATTGTATGGCGGACTAATATTTTTTTTTAATTACGTCATCTGAGTTCCTCATCTCAAGGTCTATTAGGGATCCTGACCCATTTACAGACTCTGTGCCCTGGGTACCCTCCCCTTCAGACTCTAATGATACTACCACCCCTTCTACTTCTTGTAGTGTTTTGGGCATTACCTTTTCCCCCAGAATTACTGATTCTGGACAGTGATATCCCAAGGTCACTTCCCCGACATTTTGTTCCCTAAACTGTACATCTGTTGACAGGCCAAACTCTATTTTCGGGGGCTTGCTCTGGCCTCTGGAGCTGCCCCGTTGGAGTTTAACGAATTTGGTGTCGTACGAGTTAAGTCAGCAAAAGTGACAGTTCTCTCTTTAGACCGCAGATCTGGGCACTCATTTCGCATATGTCCAGGCTTATAGCAGTGATAACATACACTTTCCGGCCCCGACCCTCGATATGGGGATGGGCTTCTTGATTGGGACCTTCCCCTAAATTTTGGGCAGTCCCGTTTGAAATGTCCTCTCTCCCCACAGTGGAATCATTCTCCTGTAGCTGGCCGTCCGCCCGGTGAGGGGCTTCTTCCGTAGGTCGAGTGAGGAGTTTCCTAAATTGGTCCATCATGTCGTCAAATTTTTCATGCACTTGACCAAGTTTACTTTCAAACTTTTTATTGTTTTTTTCCAATTCACTTTTCCAAGTATTCACTGGGGCCCTCTCAGGAGCCCTCTCAGGGACCATAGTAGCCCTCACCTGCGTTACCTGGTACTCCTGGAACACCTCTGGGTGGTCTTCATACCGCCCACCCATTACCTGCCTAACCTCACGCCTATTTGGCTTTCCATATATTGCCTGGGTATTATGTTGGAATAGCCGTATTTTATCTACGGCCTCCTCTATGCTTTGGGGCTGAAGGTTGGAGACTTGCACCCCCAACTCCTTGTTTTCAATACCCTGGCACAGCCGCATACATATAGTCGTCAGGGAGGGTTCTAAATGCCCTGGTGGCCAAGGACAACACCCGACCAGCCCAGTCCTCGAGAGACTCCTCAGGGGCTTGCCGGGCATTATTAAACTGGACCCGGGCGGTCTCAGGGAGTGCCTTGAAACCAAAGCGCTTGTGAAGCTTCTCCTTGGTTGTACGGATTCACGGGATTGCCTATCACCATAGCCACGGATAGGGGGCTGCATTGGGTCCTCACCCCTGTAGTTTGGTCTTTCTTCATACATTAGGGCTGGAGCTTGTCTGGAGTCCTCGCCCCTATTGTCTTGCCACTTGCAATACCTACTGCGGGGTGTTTCATACTGTCCCCCACCAGTGTGAGCTGGTTGGGTACAGGGTGCTGACCCCTGACCTGCATAGTTGCTTGTGTGACCCATGGGGTATGAAGGTGCGCCCCTTTTGGTTGGGACGGTTTTGTCCCATGCACTGGCTTCCCCTGGCCAGTGCTGTTTGGTCTTGGTACTACTCCCTTGATGTTGGGGATTACCTTGGTTTGGGTCACCCATAATGGGTTGACTCCACTCATTTTTTGTAATTTGTTCCCTGTATCCCCCATCCCAATTTTCGGGGGTCTTAGGTCTAGCTCCAGCATCCCCGTGATATGGGCTACTTTCAAGAAAGGCAGAGTCCATCGGACTGGGCCCACCCCAGGGCCCGGGACTTTGCCCCTGATGCCATGCCTCTTGCTGATATGCTGATTGGACATGTAGCCGTGATGGGGTGCTTTGTGAGGCAACGTGTCCTCCATCTATTAGTGTGTTAACCCTGCTCAACATTTCATTATGCCTGCCTTGGGCCTCAGGTGGTGGCCCACTATTTTGGCCACCCCCATTTTGATTGAAGTCAAGTCTGGACAAGAGGGCCATTGTCACTCGTAGATGGGAAATTGTGGCTAGATCTGACTCAGTCACAAAGCCCTTGCCCTCCCTTATGTCCATAATTTGCTCCCCAGTTTTAATTCCTATACCTGGGAGCTGAAGAAACTCTTGAAAGCTACAAGTATGTTTATAATGGACATTGTAACTGTATACAATTAACACTGATTTTCAACAAAGTTTATTTATTTATCAATAAACAACAACAACCAACACTTTTAATAATACAGATGTTTTTATTTTATTTTATTTTAATGAATAACAAATACTTCCGCTTTGGGTAACCCGTCCTTCTGGTCTGCAGTTAGTAGCGGAAGCGAGCAAAACAATAATACAACTGGTAACCCTTTCTTCCGGTATGCAGTTATCAGCGGTAAACAAAACAATAACAACACGACTGGTTCCCCGTTCCTCCCAGGTCACGTGATCCAAGTCGTCTTGAAAATACGAAAAAAAACAAATACTCAATAATACGCAAAAATCAGGGGTTCTACCGCGCTGCAAAACCCCTAAAATGTTATGTAATATTCTCTACCAGAGTATTACACAACAAAAAACGATCGGCAAACGTTTCCCCCGAATCCCTTTCCGTGGGAAACACTGTCGAAGCGAACGTCGCCTCAAATCACAAAATGAGCTCTTAATTGCAATGCACCACGCAAATAAGTGCTCGCAGCGCCAATGTTGTGATCCCGAGTAAATTTGACACTTACCCAAGAAGCTTGATTGTCTCTTTGTTAGTCTCTGCAAGGCAGATTGTCTCTTTGGTTTTTTCTGTAGTCTTGTATATAATGGTTACCGGAAAGAGAGAGAGAGAGGCATCATGGGATCGTGCACTTCCGACAGGGTCTGGCTTAATACCAACGAATACCTCACTACTGTGATGTCACCTCCATGGTCAATGGAAGTGTCATTATGTGATAGTATCTAACAATTCTTTAATTCACAATAATTATACCTTATAAAGATCTTTGAATAGTTCAAATGAAAACTATATAAAATAATAATTTATTTATTTTTCAGTTACAATATGGTTTATGAGTATGAAAAGAAAAAGAGGAATATACGAGAACGAAATTTTGTGGAAAAATGTCAAAAAGTTATCTAAGTTTCCGGACTTAAGAAAAAAACTTAATAAGAACTGCATATTAATTTTAAAAGGTAGGCCGGGGACAGGAAAAAATGCTATTGCAAATAGCCTTAAATGGTTCAATAGAGGCAAAACGTGCAAAATAATAAAAAATCAAGATCTCAGTGAAATTAAATCTTTCAATAAAAAAGAAACAAAACTTATAATAATAGTTGAATATATATCATCTGAGTTAGAAAGCTTGTTGCAACCACTCAAACCAACAGACATTCTTTGCGACCTTGATAATGATAACTTTTATGATGCAAATGACAAGAAAAACATTTTAACATTCCATAGAAAGAGAAATAATATACTTTCTGAGGATGAATGGACGCAGTGCCAAACAAAACAAACAACTACAGAGGTTTATTTGAAAAAATCTTTAGAGGCTGATTTATGCCGAGTGAACACTTTGAAAGGTTTTCCATGGATGTGTGCTTCACTATTTGAAGGCCATTTTAATCTAGGGATTCGGTATTTCAGACAACCACCGGTAGAATTGGTTTCAGATATAGATAAATTAATGATAAACGGTGAACAAGAAGAAATGTGTGCAATCAAATACAGTTTGTTGGTTACTGTTTTACTAAGCAATGACGACGAACTAACAGTCGATAATAAATATCTAAAATCATTCAAAGAGGTAATGAAAAAACTTTATCCTGAAATCAAAACGAATTTTAACATGGAAACTTTAAAGAATAATTTACCTAAATTAATGCCGAGATATTTAAAAAACAACAACGATTCAAAACTAGAGTTTTCCCATAGTTCAATATACCAAGCCGTTCTTATCTCGTTCGGAAAAAATCACACAACAATTGTCATGAACAAATGCAATATAAGCGATTTAATATTCCTTCTTAGGCCTTACACGTATCGCCCTGTACAGGATGAAATGATTATAGTGGCAGATTACAGTGATCCAAGTTTTGTTAAAAGAGTTACCGATTCACTAATGTGGAATGCTTCCTCCATAACAAGTATTATAGAACAACTGATATTATTCACAGAAACGTGTGAAACTGATTTTTTGCAGTCGATCCTAGAGGAGGTGAAAATGAATCAATCATATACATCTCAGTCCAGAATTGTTTTTTTCCGTCACCTTGATGTTTTTGCACATGATGTTTTTGAATCTTTTGACCCTGAATTAACTGCCTTCTGTCTAGCTTGGGATTACGTCCTACATAAATTGGATGCAAAAGAAAAGAATTCGAATGTTTGGAAACAGATGGCTGATAAATCAGACTTTATAAAAGATTTCTTACGCACATGCATTGATAAATATGGCAATACTTTGTGTCACTATTTTGTTATATGGAATGGGCAAGTAGAAAAAAGTATTTTATTCGGCACGTTATCAAAATATACAAAAGGCGTGATAGATGAACAGCAAGTTGATGATTTCATTATGTCTACAGAATGTTGTAATAATGAGAGCCGTACACCTTTACACTTTGCTGCCTATTTTGGGCGGTTTGACTTTTTGAATAAATTGAAAAAACTTAATAACAAAAAACGCGAAAATGAGTCTTTGTATCACACACTTCAAAATTATTTTTTTGAAGAACATTCAACCATTGACAGTTTAATTGAATCAGGAGAGAGAAATATGTCAGAAAAAATAAAACTCGATAAAGACGAACATATTTATTTTGAGGAAGAATTGATACCTTCGACGATAAATATTAAACACGGCGCACACGATGATTTTAAACAGATAAAGTTCTTATTAAGCACCGATCGCGATTTATAAAACTGGTATCTACATTCCATATTTAATTCCTTGAAATTATTATAAATTTTTTTTTGGAGATATTTCTCCTATTAGCATACAATATGAATAGGATTATATATTATTAATAAATTGACCAGATGACTGTTATTATTTATGAGATTAAAAGTCCGTTTTGTATCTTTCGCCCTTCTTTTATCTAGTATACAAAAATCTATGTGGTATGATTGTCAAGTATAAAACTATTCATGACAGTTCAAATAAGTGACCAAAAGTAATCGTATGGTCTTCAACAAAGAAAAAACCCATACTGTATACAATTTCGGCTTTGATAGTCCCAAAATGACAAATTTAAAACTATTCAAATTCTTTTAATTCAATAAGTAAACATGGGTTAATTTTGTTTTGATAATATTGACATTTATTTATCTATATGTGTACTTGATCGAACGAAAAGTTTAGCTTTAAAACGGATAGGTCTTAATAGCTAAGATGTCCGGTATTTGTTTTCACTTTTTAAAATATAGACCTTAAAATACCGACTTAACCACGATAAATACAAGCAAGAAGGATAGGACCACATTAAAGATTTAAACCAAAAAGCAGCATCTGTATTACCGTTGTGTAAGCTTGAAAGATTATCAAATATGTACAATCAATATAAATTTCACTTTAAATTGTGTTGTTTTCATGAATTGTGTATGTGTGTATATATATATACTGTAATTCAGTCGATTTGAAAAGCTCACAAGAGCTTGTGTTTATGTAGTTAAATGAAAATCGAATTTGAATAAAACTTTGAATTAAAAACCTATCTGTAAATGTAGTGTTATTTTTTTTAATTCTAGATGTTTATTAAATACTGGTAAAATATTAAGGCCTAAAAAGTGTAAAAACCAACATCAATATTAAAAAAAAAGAAAACATTAAATGCAATTGTCTGCAAACATTTCATCCGTCATCAGTATGATTATGATGTGATATGAAACATAAAAATCTTTTTTGATTTAACTACAATAATTCAGAAATTTATACGATTAAAACTGAACACACAAACGCTTGTACAACTCTAAAATTTGAAATGACGTAGGTTGTATAGGTATTTTCAACAGAGACTGCATAAAACGCGTCTAATAAAAATAGTAATGTGCGATATGAACTGGTACATGTATAATACTTTAAAGGCGACGACAGTTAAGATGTTGCAACAAAGACTGCGATGAAATACATTCCAAAGGAACTGCACTGACCGATTTAAGCTGGTTTAGTATTTCAAATTTAGCAACGGCAAACTAATCACAACATAGACTGCGTTTTCAAACATCACAGATAAACGGAAGTTTGATCATGTTAAAAAAAATAATTTCAAAAATGATGTTGACAAAGGTAAATTTATTGATCGTGGCTACCTACTTTCACATACCAATTTTAATTGAATAGAACCCTGCTAATCAAACTGGTATAATTTGAGAACCCTCGAATTGACAAAGTTTTATGAATAGCAACAGAGACTGTATAGTAATATTAACTCAACTGAAAAGCAGTACGCGAATTAGAACTACATCTTTTCATTGATTTTATTTTTTATTTTTTTATATTTTTTTTTATTGAAACTCTTTCCGAGTGAGAATTTACTCCCTAGACCAATCAGTGTTGTGGTCTATGATTGTGATGGTCATTCGATTGAGATCTGCTTTAGTGCAGCCAGGATATCTCAAATGTAGAATTAGAAGATGGTCTGGATGCATTCGCTACGATGGCCTTTCATCCGTTTTCTTAATGGCTGTTCTGACTTACCAACATAATCGGAGCTACAAAAGAAAAGACATTGATGAAGGTTTCTCTTTTGTTTGTTCTGACCTTCCATTCCAAACTTGACAAGACACATGTATCACACCAGATCCGCGAAAATTAGATAGAAATCGACAAATATCATAAACTATCCAAAATCTTTCTGGAACCATCTGTCCTAGCTTTACATAGGCCCCCAAAAAACAACTGGCTAATGAAAGCTGATTTATACTTTAAAGCAGGTTCTTCGTCTGTTGTCTCTTGTAAGGGATGAGGAAACAATTTGTATCTGACTTAAAAACAAATGCTAAATACCCAGATGTTTGACAGTCACTCCACTGGTACGTATACGGAATACATCATATTTTACAATTTAACTGCTGTTTATCTTCTACAGTGTAAATCTTGTAGTAAATTATTATTGGCGAATTAGGACGATTGAACGGTCGTCGTAGAGAGCATGAATGCAAGGCATACATTCCTTTCAGTTGAAATTTGAACCTGACTACAGTAAGGCAGATCTCAATCGACTGACCGCAATTCTAGACCAAAACACTGCTTGGTCTTTTTGAAAATTAAAATCTTTGGCACTAAATATGATCAATAAAAAGGTGTATTTCTTAATCTCGCTGTGTTTTTTTCATTTGATTATATTACATAATACTCCGCAGTCTTTGCTGCTATTGTTTTACATTTGTCAAGTCTGAAATTCTTGTAAAACAGTTTAAACCGCGGGGTTCTATTCTTTTGGGGTGTAATAGTAGGCAGCCACGTCGCTGTTGTAATTAATTAACTGTTTTCAAAATTGAAATATTATATCAGCTTAGATTGGACAGTATTGTTTATTGGAAATGTATTTCTACACAGTCTTTGTTGTAATGTCTTAACTGTCGTCTTTTAAATTTTAAAAATGTACTATTTTATATCGCATAATACTATCTTTATTAGAAGCATATATATGCCTTTTTTTTTAATTGAACAACTTTTAAGTGTTCTGTTTTATTTGCATACATTTCAAGAATGTTACAGCTAAATCAGAATAGATTGATATGATACTATATATACCACGTATAAAAATTGCGGTTTTTATCCAACGCAATCATAGGTTTGAACGTAGTTCAACTGAGACTTGTTTATATTTTTCGTTTGGGCTTGTATCATATTTCCCCTCCGTTTTATATGATCCGTTCATCCTATATTGACTCTTAGAATTCAAGAGTCTATCTTAAATTGAGGGTAAGTTATATGGCCTTCCAAATACCGTTTCGATCCCTAACATCACTAAAGAGACATTTATTGTCGAAATCCGGATTTGGTGTACCCAAAAAATATTGACACCTCGTGTTTGTGGCATAACATCTTGGTCACAAGTTTATTATTTTCTGTTTAATATTAAATTTATATTAAGATTCATTTTATAACATCTTGTGATCAATTTTATTTGGCAATCACCAATGGCAGTCAGCAGGGTTAAAGAACATCAGTTGTTCGACCTGTTAGTCAAATGCGTTTTGTTTAAATATAATTCTACACTTTTTTGGTCTTTTGGAAAATGTTGTTTATGCTGTATTTAGACCCTTCTACAACGAAATTTGTATTACATGCACAAGTATAAAAATTGCGGTTTTTATCAAACGCAATTATAGGTTTGAACGTAGCTTTCAATTTAGACTTGTTAATATATATATATAGTAGATAAAACACGCAAGAGCACGGCTTGAAGACTACTTGAAATGTGTATGGTGATACACAACTTGGGTTCGTGTTTCTCAACATTGATACATAATGTTGATAGTTTTTATTAGTTTGCCAGTTCCTCTAATATATAGGAGTTTAGAAGCTTCTGTCTCGGTGTTACACAGGTGCTCGTAGAACGGATGAACTCAGAGAGGAAGAAGACAACATAGAATAACTGATGATCTATGTGATACGGGTGCCCAAAGAACGGAAGAAATGACTAAAAGAAGACAATATAAAACTCTCTAATGATTTAAAACATTTCTTAAGTGGTGCAATTCTGTAGTCCTCAGGCTGTCTCTGCGTGACACTGGTACTCTGAGAATGGAGGAATATACTAAGAGGAGAGAAAACAATGTAATGATTAAACACATTTTTTTCGACGTTGTTGTATTTCTTTTCTTTTTTGAGGAGTGCATATTTGATGTACTAATAAGTGAGAGTGTTTGCCTTGGGCCTGACTGTCATCAATTCAAGAAAAAATACTTACAAAATCATTTCCGCCTGCTTACCAAACGTAGACGGTGAGGAACTAGCTACGGAACGTTATTCGGGGTTTAATTAATTATGCTACGTTGATTAGAGTAATTACTATATGAAGTTATTTATAAAGATATAGGAAGATTTGGTGTGAGTGCCATTAGATACACATTTGTACAACGGTATAATACATCAATCAATCGTCGGCTCAGGGAGAAACCGGCTTAAAATGTTGGTCTCGAAATTGAAAGGATAGATCATATATATTTACAATTTGGACATGATAGAAACTAATTTCCAATCTTCAAAAATTATCATGCAAATATGCGTTAGTAAAATGGTCAATTTGAATTATGACCACTGCAGTGATGCAGGCGAAGGTATTTTTTGCTAGCGAGCGACATTATTTTTGAAATATTAAAAAATAAAAATCTATGAATAGCATTTTATGCAAACCAGCGATACTTATTTATAAATATAAAAAAAATAACATCTATGAAAAGTATTTTATGCAAGCGAGCTCGAGCGATCAGATATTTACACAGTTTTGGTGCTTCACGTTTTTCTACATCTCATTATCCTATTTCTGATATTACCATACTTTGCTACTTAGTATGTTCTCAGACGCTGTGAATTTTCATAACATTTCTAGTACAAACATGGCCAACTAGAAGCAAAGTTTAGACAAATGTTTAACGTCTGCTCAAATAAAAATCCAACCGAATATTATATATTACAACAGCATTGAACAGGTACACATCCATGCTTGATGGCAGTTATAATTGATGCATTATTAAAATAAGGAGATGTTGTATGATTTTAAATGAAACAACTATCCACCCAATTTCAAAGAAAATTGATATTTATAATTTATATAGGCAACCATACAGCCTCCAACAATGAAAAATCCCAGTGAAATTTTTACCGCCACAGGAAAAAGAGGGCACATTTTCCATTGGACAGAAACAGAAATTCAGCCTTGTTAAAGGCCACTTACTAACAACTGAAAAAGTTGTAGCAAAGATTTGTAATGCGAAAAGAGTGTGGCACTCTCTTTACACGAGACATCAGATTAAACGTCCCAATTCTTACTGGACGTGGCTGTGCACTTGAACATCATGTACAACCATACGAATGTCACTCTCTAGCAAGGGGTTTACTTCCAGTGGTTACCATGTTTCTATTCTCCAATCATCCTAGGGGGAAGAATAATTTTATAGCAACTGATCAGATCTTCATGGATATGGGGGTATTGTTCCGTGTTGAACGCCTTACATGTACTGTGAGCATTACTGGTTACAAATCTTTAAACATTTTGTCACTAGTGCCAGTGGTAGAAATTTTAAATTGTCTCATTGACAATCATACAAATTCTTCTTTTTTTTTACAAAATAGTGTCAACTGTTGAGTTGAAGTAATGAGTTCAATTCAATGACCACAAACACTTTCTTGTCAAATTCCACGCTTTATAACTTTTAATGATACTAGCACGTAGCAAGTTTCTAGTCGAAAAAAACTTTAAAAACTTATTTTTATTATAAAAGATTACAAAAAATTGTATAAAATATAATAACATAATCTCGGTGCCATTTTAGTGCATGTATGGAATTCTCTCTTCATGCATGTTAAATTGTAATCATTCAAATCTTCCAATGCGAAGGCGGTGGTGCTTGTGTCAAATTGTTGTCTTGCACGGATTCCTTTGATTTTAAACATAACGGTAAACGAATCCGTGACAATTTGCACTACTGGCAATTCGCCCCACATCTAATTGCCCAACTTTTCACCATCTCTCCCTACTTTATGAACAATAGCCCCACTTTTGTTGACAAATTCGCCCACTTATGAAAAAGGGTAAAATGCCTTTGAAAATAGGTTTGATAACTTGCTCCATTTATGAAAAGTGTTATAAATATGGTATAACATCTGTTTGCTCAGAACTTGTTCTTTTTTATGTAGATTCCTCCAGCGTTGGAGCACAAACAGCTAGCTGTGTTCCCTTAACGAATTATTTTTTTTAAATGTAACCATATTCACTAGTTATATAAAATTTAAAATGTTGAAAAGAAATATACTACATATACTTGGGTTACTATTACGAATTTACATTCGGAAGACTACTACGTCATATTAAATTTGGGGATACCCTATGGTACATTTGACAGTCATAGTTCTTATCCTGATTGGTCATTCCCACATTGATGAGCGACCAGATAGATGACCAAATTACTGTGGCCTAGGCTTTTCATATTCAGGTAATAAAACACATATACACATCCCTATAAAATCACTACAAAAGGGTAAAAATTCCCTCTGAAATAAGGTCTGTCAACTCGTCCCACTTGTAAAAAATAGATAAAATCTATAAAAATCTTAGGTAAACCTGTTTTTCCCGTTTGAATGGTTTAACACTTTATAGCTTACTGTAAGGTGTGAGCCAAAGCTCCGTGTTGAAGACCGTACTTTGACCTATAATGGGATTTATTTTATAAATTGAGACTTGGGTGGAGATTTGTCTCATTGACACTCATACCAGATCTTCTTTTATCTATTTTTAGTTCTTTTTGAATTGTACAAATCACTTTCCACTGCATGATGTCTTTGGTAGTAAAGCCGTTGCCTGCATTACCACTGGAACTACACATATTCCACTGATCTCTTACGTTTAGAATATATATCATAGTAAATCAACCCGTAATAATAAAACAAAAAACGTTGTGAATGTTAGATTTCAAACGTTTTAGATGTCAATTTTTGTTTCTGTATTACGTTACATTAAAACGTCCACATGATCACAATGTTGGTAATATAAATTTAGAACTAGACGCGGCTTCGTATTGGACGCCGATTTCAAGTAGACCTTTCTTAACACGCGGGAAATCCGACAAACGAGATATTAATTTGGCGTTGCCTAAATGTAAATCGAGCATGAATCCCATGGCAACTCTTTTAATTTTAAATGTACCTTAATCGGACATGCAAGTCCAACTGACATCTACTGTATGTGTTGATCTTCTGGAAATCAGATATTATCATTCCACTATTTGATTGATATATAGAAAAGTGCCAAAATTGGTCAGAATTTAACGTTTGACATGGTCATATATATCATATCATATATAAAAATCATATATAGACACGTATCACTATTTACATACATGTATCCATAAGTATGATTTTTCTAAAAAACGCGAACTATGAGGACATCCCCTTGATTATGATTGTGCAATGGTTTGGGCAAATGATAATTCACAGAAATATTGGCGAATACCAAAAAGGGGGGTTGAGAATGATTGATTTTGACAGTTATTTTACAGCACTGAAAGCCTCATGGGTCTCCAAATTAATAACATCCAATCTGCCGAATTGGAAGATTATTCCTACTAAATATTTTAACAATCTTGGTAAAAACTTTCTTGTCTTAAAAATGAATTTAGAAACTATTAAATCAATAGATGGACTTGGAAAAATACCCGATTTTTATTTACAAGTAATTTCAAGTTGGGTTAACACAGGAGGGGGTTTATCAACATTTTCTAATCCCTTTTCTAATATTAGAAAACAGATTATTTGGGGAAATAAATATATTAAATATTGCAACAAATGGTTGTTTCTCCCAAACTGGGTTAAAAGTTGATTGGTGTATATTAACGACACATTGGATCGTGAAGGAAATTTATCCGAAAGTTTTATTGAAAAAAAGTTAATCAATAAAACAAACTGGATTGCAGAGTTTAAGATGTAAAAATCCTGCATCCCAAAAGAATGGATACAAGTTTACAAAAAAGAAAACTTCCTTAAGAGTATAATCAATATATGCAAGGTTAAATTAAGATGACAAAATAAACAAATTGAAACAAAAGATATCAACAATAAAATACTCTTAGTTATACTTACTTTAGTAGATAAAAAATATATAAAGCCAATCGGCTTCAACATTTGGACAAGATATTTAAAATTAGAATACGTACCACATATGTCATTTGTATACAATTTTATATTTAAAATCTTAAAGGAAAATAAGTTAAAATTTTTCAGATGGAAACTGCTTCAGTATGTTATTCCTACAAAGCAGCTACTGTTAAAGTGGAAATTTTCTGAGAACGATAAATGCAATTTTTGTAAAACAAAAGAAGAGGATTATTTGCATTTCTTTATTACATGTTCATTTTTGAAAGATTTTTGGAGAAAGTACATTAACTTTTAGCAAAAATTAATTTTTAAAACAAGATATTAGCAAAACATATAGTATTTGGATACAAAATATCAGATCAAGGGTATAACGGTTTTAATTATTTCTTGACAATACTAGGTTTTTGTATTTACAAGTCGTACTATGTATCCGAGCAAAAACTGAAAGATTTAGATGTGCATGCTATGTTTATAAAGGAGCTACGAAGGTTTAATAATGAGAACAAAACAGTATCTCAAAATGTATTTTCTTAAACATGATCAAGTTAAAAAGATTGATTTAATTGATGGAAAAAAATAATGTTTATATTTTATTATATTCTGTGTATTTCCTGGATACTCAGAAAGTATTTCACAGGGATACTTTATTGAAGCTTGGACAATGAAGTAAAGTTGTAACAAGCACTTTGAAGAATAAAGAATATTTATTTGTTGTAAAAAAAAAAAAAGATAATTTTTGTATAGGGACATTAATTGATTAGCAAAACAAATCATGCAGATTGCAGATTAACAAAGGCTAGCAAAAACATGTATTAATAATTGATATTTCAATATTGAATTTCAGTGTGAAATATATACATAATAAAAAGAACATAAATCAATGATAGTTGATCGGAACTGAAATACATATAGTTAATTTTCTGGTATTTGATGTGTTAACTGGAACGGAGACCGAATTATTAAAAAGTAACACAATTTCCAAAAGGAAAATTTTTGATATTGAAACACATACTTTTAAAGAGAACTAGAAAAACTAGTTTAACAGTCTGAGAGGACCGTATACTATCTTGTCAAACATTTAGTTAGTTAAGATTTACATTCAAGTAAATTGACAACTATTTAAGTTTGCGTGCGCAATGTACAGCAACCACCGTGTTACATTATGTGCACGGTTTTAATCTTCGATTTTGTCTACACACGATAAACAGTGAACTAGGAGTTCGTGAAATCTATCGGAATACAAGATAGACAAAGCTAACAATCGATAGGGTGATGTTTGTGTGTTTAAAATGTGTTTAGGTTGGAAATACTTGTTTACTTTCATATGATAGATATGTCAGATTATTTTTGTACCAAAATGAAGTAAGTAATAAGGGCTTTTATTGGTAAGAAGATATAATGTAGGAAATGACTTTGAAATTAAAATTGACGACTGAACTAAAGTTTATTAGTTAGAAATAGCCAAGAACATCGAAACCTGACGAGAACGACTAAGTGACCTATAGTTATTAATTTCTGTGACATATTGGTCTCTTGTGGAGAGTTGTCTCATTTGCAATCCTACCACATCTTCTTTTAAAAGTACATACAATCACTTGAAAAAAACTAAAATTGAGAAATAATTTTATTATTTAAAACCTTATTCCGATGAAAATCCATAAACATACATACATGACATAAGCAAGGTAAAGATAATATATGTCCTTTTGTAAAGTTTACTATATTGTTATCAGTGTAGTTAAATTCCAGACTAAATTTAGTGAGGAAGGAGATAAATTGTGCGACGGCTCATTATTTGGGATCATTTAATAATTCAAGCAATCGGCAGAAATAATTGAAATTGAAATGGAAATTTTACAATAATGAGACATTTTGAGGGAGAAGCAAACCTTTAATTACGTTCACTTTAGCTAAAGATTGATTGGATCGGCCTTCCATCATGACGTATTACTTTTATTGACACATCTTTCCTTACTCTTAGAATGTATCAGGATATTTTCAGGTAAGCAATGTTTTTATGTACAGTAAAGTGACAAATACAACTACAAGAAAACAAAAATGTGTAAATTTGTAATTTTGATATACAAGATTTCCATTTTTTTTAATTTGCAAGTTCTGTAATTTTTGTTGAGCTACTATATATATCCCTGTTTAGGATATTCTTCGCCATGCATACCTTCCCATTTCTCACCATTTTCTTCCATTACAGTATACATAACTGATATCACAGCGGGAGTATCAACATCGATGCGACCGACTTCAACCAATTGGTTAAAAAATGTCACCACTTTTGAGTTGAACTGCGCATGGTTCTCAATGATCTTTTGGGAAACTGTTGTTTCAATAATAATGCTTTCATATACATTTTATAATAAAGTCTCGAAAATTCAACAAATTTTCTTCCAGTCTTCTTTTTATCTCATTGACGTTCCAGTTATCTGATGTTTTAATTTTCCATTTAATTAGGACGGTTCTTTCCTCTTGTTGCTCTGTAAATGTAAAACAAAAAATTATCATTTTTTTTACATTGCTGTATTTTAAAGGAAGTAATAGATTTTACTCAGCAATTGACATCAATCAAACATTTTATGGTACATATTGAAATTTGAACATATTGTACATAAATTTAAACATATTGTACATGTACAATCTTCTTACCATAGTATACACACCGATTCCAACTTCGTAACTGCTGGTCATTATTCTGTGTAGATATGGAATTGGTGTCACGGGATATCATCAATTCCAAATTTTTAATGCGACATAGAAGGGTTTCTGAAAATATAGTGAGAAAGGTCATATTCAATGAAGCTCATAATGCACATGCACATGCTTATTTCAAACATTTGTTTTATTCCATTGCCTGACTGAATCTGTTTTTTTTGCGCACATCATTCATTTTTGATGATGATGTAAAAATAGTAGACACTTGTGGAATACAATTCAAAGTTCACGTAAATCTCCATTTGAAAAAATAAATAAATGACCAGTTGAACAATATTACATAATTTTGTCAATTTGATGTATATCAAATTATACAAAGATCTTCCCCTCTGAAACTAGGAAGCCTTTTGAAACCGAACTTGGCCACTTTCATCAGTTATGTGTGTTGTAAATAAATATCAAAGGTACCAGGATTATACTTTAGTACGCCAGACGCGCGTTTCGTCTACATAAGCCTCATCAGTGACGCTCATATCAAAATATTTATAAAACCAAACAAGTACAAAGTTGAAGAGCATTAAGGATCCAAAATTCCAAAAAGTTGTGCCATATACGGCTAAGTTAATCTATGCCTAAGACACACATATAACTAACTTACTAATGTTGTATATTATCTTTTAAGCTGCTTTTAATAGAGAAAATCTGACAGAGCGAAATGTTCATCAAGTTAATATTTATCAACTGTTATATAAAAATTTTATACGACTCTTTATTTAAATTATTGCCTTCAAGTTACGAAATTCCCCTTTGTTTGCTTTTTCGTGCCTATTATCTAGAAAACTATAAGAGATAGGTAAAAAAAAACTTTCACAGCTTTTTTGTCAGCTAAATTTTTCTTCTTGACCAAAACTATGATATGAAAGTTGACACCAAGGATGAGATTTCATTTGGACAATATCTCACTCAAGACTTGTGAAAAGGGCAATCTATTCAGAATATCATAAAAAGTATGACACAATTGATAGTTATAGATAATGACAGATGCTTTCTTTTTGTAGGAAATCAATTAAAAACATGAGTTCTGTAGCACAACACATATTTTTAACTTTGTTAAAACATTTGGGTATTCGAACCGTGTTCCTTAAAAGTAAAATGAAAACACTCAATATTCTACAACATGAATAACACTATATGGCATTGAGATAGATTCTAGGGCTATGGTAGCTCAATAACCAAAGGATAAAATAGCAAAAATATTAGGTCTTCCTAACAAATGTTAAGTAAAAAAAAGTTATTCTCCGAGGAATACAGTCTCTTTTAGGTTTATTGAACGTAGCCTGTATTGTTGTAGTTCAAGGACGAGTAGTTTTGAGAAGATTATTTGATCCAACAATTGGCCACACATGGTCCCATTATAGAATTACACTTAATTTAGTAGCGAGAGCCGATTTGGTGAATGGGTTTGATTTAGTATCCCCTAGTAATGGATAGTCCTGTTTTTTTTAGTTTAAAAAATGGGTGTCTTCAGTATCATTGAAATTGTACGACGATGCAGCTAGAATAAATGGGGAATATGCTGCTGCTTTTGACAATACAGGGTTTGGCAGAAGAATGGCCTCAAAATATGCTTCTATTATACATTTGAATAAAGGATGTGTTTACTGTTGTTCTTGCTGTATACGTATGGGGGCATTCATTATCAAATTGTATTGTGTATAACAGATACAAAATGTACTAAGGTTGTTGCTGATATTATCAATAAAACTTCATCACGAGATAAAATTTTAAAGAAATTGTTCGCAAACTAGTTTTGGTTTCGCTAACTGAAATGTAAACATGAGTCGGGTTCCCTTATCAATGCCTGTGTAGAACACCAGTTTCATACACTTACTTTCGAAAAAAATTTAAAAAACTTTATTGAAAACTTCATTATATAAAAGAATTTTAAAGAGCGACCATTGATGAGACAATATAATGGAGTGATTGTTTAACTTATTGTAGGGGTTAATTTGTATACATACAATCCACCAAGAACCGTCCAATTGTCAGAGAGCTTTTTATTAAATACTAAAGTCATGTGGTCCACTGATTTCAATATAGTGTTTGCAATATATATTTTTGAATAAATTGATCAAAACTAGGGTTAACAAATAGTGTTCCTCGCGTAACATTGACAATTTTGTTCTTATCTGAAATTTTGCTCCATTTCGATCTTGTTCTTCCTTTCTTGAACCTCGTCGACGGTTGCACTTTAACATACTGGTTCCCAGTTCTGATCTGTAGGTTGCATCTCATAGAGACATATTTTGGGAATGTTACCAGTAAATATACATGGGAATATTGTTTTATTGAAATCTGTCTGTAGTAACACTACAGTCGAGGTAGGAGTAGTTAAGAAATTTAGTGTTTGTTTGAAAAAGTTAGAAATTCGGGGCATATAAACGTTGAAAATATGCCGCACAGCCCTATATTTTAAACTTTGCAAAAGATAGTAGTGCATATGAACTTTCCATTTTAGGATATGATTTTTTTCAAAACTTTACAGTAGAAGTGGTACAGTTTTAGTCGTAAAGAGAGTTCCTATGGGAAAATGCATTGTCAATATTTTCAGAAATGCAACCTGAAATTGTACATCGATTCCATGATTCATGACGCTTTTCATTTTTTTTCTTTTTCGTTGAATCGGCCTCCCGTAAGAAAATTGTACAAACATGATTCTTTGTTTTTGAGGACAGCATGTTTTTGCGAATGAAAATTATTTTATATCTATGAATGTTTCTCCTTATGATTAGCTACTCCAACCACAATTTGTTAACATGAAATGACTAACCATTTACAACTTGTAGAACTCTGAAACCAAATGTGGCCCAGGGATGTACTAATGTGAGGTTTTGGAATAAGTGTCAAATGTTCGGACTATTTGGTGTTGTTCCATACGATAAAAGGTAAAATATTTTGCCCCATTACACCTATTCATCTTTTCACATAAAACTTAATACCTCATAAAGGTCATTTGATGATTTTTTTCTATTGATTTTAGACCTAAGTAATATCAATGCAAAAATAAGAAACAGTCCGAGTCAGCCTTTTCCCGCCATATTTTATAAATCAAATAACTCGAAAAGAAGCTCCATGACCTATCAATATTTTAAGCTTATTTTGATCCTTAACTACTACTCTTCCAGCTAAAGTATCAATTTTGAATTCTTAATTTATTCAATTTTACCTTGGATCATCTATTTACATCCTTAATGAACGATTTCTGTTTAAACATTCTAGTATGTAAATGTGGACTAGTTCATTTATATACATATTATCTATTTGATATTATTCCCAACTTTGTACTTAGTTTATATCTATTTTACCCTATACTAGAATGATCTTACTATATTGAACATATTTTATATTATATGGTTCAATGAATCCAAATACTCCATGTAGGATCTTTGATATTTACTCACCACTGGCTATTGGACAACCTACTTTACTTAATAGTTGTTTTATCTGGTTCTATCTAGTTTAAAATTTCACCTTTTGACTATATATATTGTACTTTTTAACTATATTGTCAATGCAGAATAAGTAACATCAGAAACAACTTTCAATATTGTATAGTATTTTATATAGTCGTATGATCATCTTACCTTAGTAAACAGTTTTCATTAGCATTGATTGACAAATTGTTTACATTCAGAGTTGTCATTTCACTGCATTTTTCATTAAAATTTATTTGCAATTGTGTATTTAAACATTATATACAGTATTTGCAACAGAATGATATATTCATATGCATTTATATGTAAAGTTGTATTTATTTTTATTTATCTGTATATTTCAGATCTGTCGTTGCCACTATGTTTATATTTAATAAAGTATATGAACATTCTGCAGTAATTCATCTGAGCCTTGTTCCACCTGGTCACAAAAAAAAAAGGACGACATTAATGATATTTTATTATTTAGACCTGTAACGGAGTGATTTCCAGATTATTTCACAAATAAGGTTAGTTTCGGCTGATGCAGTCAAATTATGTTGTGACAACTTTTCGACACTTAACAGTTTTGTTTACCATTATATTTGCAAACCGTAACTTAGAGTTGATTAAAACTATGCATTGGAAATTGTATGTATTACTTTATAATGGTAACAAAATGATGCACGATTCCAAAATGTTCCCGACATATTTGTATCAATATTTGTGGTTACATTCTTCAACAGTGATCTAAAATTCTTACGATTTCCTATCGATCCAATAGGCACATTTTTAAACATTGTCGTATTTACTCGAATAAATAAAGGCAACAGTAGCTTACTCATTTCAATTTCTTAACTGTTTATTTGATGTGGTATGTGCTATGTAGGACCTGTTGATCGCATTAAACATATAAAAAGAAGGAACCATTTTACTCTTTTAAAGACAATATTCTCATATTACATATATGAGAAATCAGTCAGAGTATAACATATTTTCTAGGTTTTTTTTGGGATAGAATTGTAAGTTGTAAAACACAGCGTCAAATGAGCTGTTTACATAATATAGAGTCATGCTACGAACTATTCATGGCTAAAACAGTCAGTCGACTCCTTAAAGGATTTATTGTTTGAAATAAGATTGGTATCTATGTTTCTTTTCCAGAAGCATTGCAGAAACAAATTTCTTGCGAATAAAATTGATCCGTTTTTTTCGGAATCTATAGAAGATAAAGATAAACTGTAAATGAACATTTAAATAGAACTACATGTACTAATAAACTTGATTGCCGAAACCTTAGGTCAACAATCTATAGGTTCATTGAACTAAATAGAAATTAGTTCATGTCATATAACATGTATAACTCAGTTTCTTGATGACTGATAACTAAATCCATGTAAATTCTAATATTTTAATAATACAATTGCTAGAAAAATCCCCAAGATACAATTATATATTTAATCAATTAAAATGCACTCTAGTACGCGATACTAAGATAAGATGACCGTGTAAAGCTTATCTAGTTAAGTAAATACAAATGATTGATATCATTAAAACGCCCTGTGAAGAAAATCTTAAATTAATAGAAATGCATGTTCGCTCAAGGACACGATAGGTGTCAGACCACCAATTACTCCCTTCAATTTAGAACGTAAAAGTATCCCTACTCTGACACAAAATAGTAATTTTGATGTCCTTGTTTACTTAAACTAACCAACAAATTTGCAGAAATAAAACTTTTGGTGAAAGAAAAATACATTTACACCATTTTGAGCAAATTTGACTTGTCTATGAGTTTGCTTTAAAAATTGTGGATTAATGCGTTCTATAGTATACTAATTTAAGATTTCCAGAGAACCAGAGGTTATTTTTGGAGTACCACTGTTCGAAAGGTCAGGTTATTCTTGGAAGGCTTTAAAAGTCTGTTGAAAAGTGACTTGTAGAAAGGTAATACAGATACAGTTCAGGATATACCTAGCTTCTATGAAGTTAAACTTTATCAAATATTGAGAAAGCTGTGAAAATTGCAAAATTGGGTTGAACAAATTGGGATTCATAACGTAAAATTTCCAGTATTAACAAAGTAAACGATTTATGGCTCTTGATGTTCGCGTTTTACAGTAATGTAAAAATCCATTCAAATAATAAGAAATTATTTTGGATATAAGTGATGAACTATCAAATACAATTGTACTAAATTAAAAAGTGATGCAATATAAGATCTGATTATTTATCATAAATTTTAACATCAGTGTAAGGTCAGAGTAGACTGATTTGCCTTCCTACCATTTTAATATCTGAGGAAGGCTTTTATTGAGACCCTTCGGCACTACTCAGATCTCGACTGACTGTTCTAATTTACATAGTCTTTATATCTGATCGGCATTCTAAGTTCATGTGGAATTTCATTTTCAATAGAAACATTTTGAAAGTTTTCGTTTCTCTTGAAGATGTGTTTCGTATTTCGGCGACACATATTTCTAAAATGTGTCTGATTATTTTAATAGTTTGTAATATTACTGTATAATTTAATTTTGAATGTAACGCGTCTTCTGATTGGTTGACGTTATTTTATTATTAGCCCATAGACATAATTTAGTCATGTGACCGTGACGTCATCAACGTTTTTTCATGGTTTTCTACGGTTAAAATGGAATTTAGAATTAAATTATAAGAAATGACTAATATTTTTTCTGTCTATTCAAAATAACATAAAAAATGTGGTGCACACTGTAAAATAACCCGCTACGCGCGTTATTCAGTGTGCACCACATTTTTTATGTTATTTCTTCAGAGACAGAAAAAAAATATAACCGTCATTCCTTAAAAAACGCAAATACTTGTGTATTTCTAGCAGCTGTTATGATCATGTCTTAGTATATTATTAAAGTATTAGAATTAGACTCCTAGGAGCCTTAAATGTTTTTTTAGATTGCCTTCAACTTGATAATAGTTGGAACGACAATTTCAATACGAAGCTGCAGAGCGTTTAATCGCCCCCTAGCATAAATATTAAAGTAATCGAAAAGTTATGCCAAATACGGCTTTAACAATAGTCGATTATAGAAGATAATAAGGGAGGAAAATGTAGTCGTATTTTGGAATGAGCTGGATTTGAATTCAACATACCTATTTCTGATTTCATTTCCTGCCGAATAGCTCCTTGCTCTTTGATGGTTTTTAAAAAAGCTTCCCATTGCTGAAATTACAAAAAACAATTATTTGATAATATATCATTTATGACGAGTAGTAACTTATACTAACATGTCACGCACAACATTGACTCGAGTAACCTAACACAATCCCAAACTTGATTTAATGCAGTATAATGTTTTAATGTTCAAATTTATAATATATTAAAAATATTGAAAAGAAGAAGTAAAAATTACAATATAAGTATTCCCTCAATCTCAAAGGCTACCAAACTGCAAAAATCGATATATTGTCAGGTCATCCTGCAATAGTATTATATATAGGTATAAGAAAAAAGCAACAATGGATACCATTTTTCTTATAAGGCTCATTGTAAGGGGCACTGTTACTAACATTGACTCATTCAACATGTAAAATCTTAAGTGTTTGAAAACTTCTAAACACCGACAATTGTAGAAAGATCTACAAGTTTTGACAGCATAGGCAACCTGCTTGTCAAAGCTATCATTATCGACACCTTGGGCATATATTTAAAACATCTGACTTAAACTATCACATTATCTATATAATAAACCCTGGTGTAGTGCTTAACATACTATAGAACAAAATAATAAATCAGCCGTAGGGAAAGGTACAAGTTAACCATGGTAGCACCGCTAATCATACAAATTCCTTCTCTCATTATCTCAAGAGTAAAACAAACTAGCTAACATAGTGATTATTGGATCTGATTGTCAATACGGTGTGTACAATTGACACCTTTTCACCAACAAGGATATTGAGAAAATTCCCAACCACAAAAGAAAGTGTCGCGTTTTATGATTTAAATCGAGGGAATCATGATGTGTCATTATCCAGAAGGACCAAAAACATAAGCAGCTGGTAATGTAATACAAAGTAGATGAGTAATTATACCCCCGACCATTGTACCAACGACAACAAGGCCCAATTCAGGAGTGTGTTTATCATGAAATACTAATTAATATTTTCACAGTGATACATGATAGATTGACAAATTATCATTGTTGAAAGACCATACAAACGAATTTATTTTAAAACAACGGCAAATAACTCATTTTTGAAATAAAGATAACAGATAAAAAAGCCAATACCATAAAAAGATCATGCTAGAATATGATATCCTGCTTAAACCCATATGTTGATTAACAAAACTAAACTTAAACAAAAGTAAAGAGAAAAGAAATTGCTTCTTCTTGAAAAAACTCACGTAAATATATATATTGATAATATATTAATATATACTGTAGTACGACGATAGATTAAAACAGACGTGGAAAGGTAACATCCGGCCACCGAAAGCTTCATTTTTATGAAGCCCAGGTGGTCGTGTGGTCTAGCGGGACGGCTACAGTGCAGGCGATTAGATGTCACGATATCTCAGTAGCATGGGTTCGAATCCGTGCGAG
This sequence comes from Mytilus edulis, assembly GCA_019925275.1. NCBI lineage: Eukaryota > Metazoa > Mollusca > Bivalvia > Mytilida > Mytilidae > Mytilus > Mytilus edulis. Next base: position 56,331,332 of record CM034362.1, read on the forward strand.
AGAAGAACAAAAAAAAAAAATGACGAAAATTAATTTACAGATCGAACATTTTTGGGTTGATGTTTAGACAAGTTGTATATACATAATGTACACAGACTTGTATCACCATCACTGCTGGTGATCAGATGGATAAATCTGTTGTAGAGTTGTAACTGGCTCAGACGTACTTATAAATATAATTATTTTCTGTGACTGTATCTTACATTAATTTGTAGGATCCTTTACCATAGATAATTTAGCTGATCTGTAAAAATAACATCTCCATGCCTTATATATCATGCACTGCAGTACGACGCTAAATTAAAACTGACGTGAAAAGGTAACACCCGGCAACCGAAAGCTTCATTTTTATGATGCGCATGTGGTGGTGTGGTCTAGCGGTACGGCTACAGTGCAGCCGATTTGGTGTCACGATATCTCAGTACCATGGGTTCAAATCCCGGCGAGGGAAGAACAAAAAAATTGCGAAGCAAATTTACAGATCTAACATTGTTGGGTTGATGTTTAGACGAGTGATACTAGTATATATATTTATATCTATATATCCGCGGTCTGATTATGCACTGTGAGATATTACTTAAAAGACAACAACATGGACATAATATAATGTATCTATATATGAATAGCCAATCAATTAACGAATAGATATTTTTGTTTTTATCTTTCTATTACCTTTCTATTATCTTCATTCATTGTGTCCAGAATTGAAACTATTTCATCTCGAGAAATGTCCGTTCCTTTTAAATGTGTTATCTGCTGTGCTTCATGTTCTTTGTTTGCAGGATTGACGATATAAGCAATAGACAAAACAGCTGCTTCAAGTTCGGTCCACTTTTGGTTAAAGGCTGATTCTGTTAATTTTAGATTTGAAGAATGTGCAAGATAATTTCTGATATCCCTTATTGCAACAATATGCATTTCAACACGCTGAAAAATTTCATAAGCACAGGTTTTTAGCAGGCAGTGAACTGTTCCGATATCTACATTATAAATCGACACGCCAGGTTTTGCCGATATCTTGCAGAGACAGTATTTCGATATTTTCCCTCGGTCGTTTTTCCTTTCATGATCTTGATTTGCCTTTCCATTCAAGTCATAAATCGACGTAAATTGAGGTTCAGTAATTGTAGCTCTATCGGTTTGTTGAAAATTCAGAACCGAACACTGACAACATCTTATATTTTGAATCCATTTGTGAAAAATAGCATGCATGTTTTCATTATGGTTCAGAAAATTCTGAAAACTTTCATAATTGTTCAAGACCTTAATGTTAATAAGAAGTGATATTATTGACATCGCTTTTCCATAACAGAATGACCATAACCTTGTAAACCGTCTTTCATCTTCCATTTCAAATGTAAAAAATCATATATGGAACTGAAATAATTTCATGATATTCAATAAATTTCATGGATTCAGTTAAGATATAAATATATGTGTAAAAATGAAATATAAAAAGTAAGTTATCTTTTATCTTTGTTGCTTGATAAAACAAACTAGAAAAAAAACCAGGCATGAGTTGCAATCCTTAAATGGTGGAACTGAGTAAAAAAAAACAGTCAACAATATGAAAAAAATACAATCATTGGAATCTTCATTGACCTCCTTCGTGATTCAAACAAGATCCTCTTTTTGTGAAAAATAAGATGTGCTTTGTAGACCAATGTTTGTCTTTTCGTCATTCTTCGTTTTTGCCATAGTTATGTTGGTCTGATGTGTTTTTAGTGTGCTTTTTTGTACTTTATCCTCTTTATCATATTTCATAAGTATGATATGATATCTTCTCTATTTTATGGTGCTGTTATTGATAATCAAACGACACACACACGCACACACATGCTTGTATGACGATTTTTGAGTAGTCAATGTCGATATACAAGTAAATATACAATATTAGGTCAATGTCAGGAAAATATAAACTTTTTTGTATGAGGCTGAGCAACTGTAGAAGGGTGAGATTCTACCGAGATCTTCCCCAGTTTTGCGTTGAGTACAAAAAATTAAATAATTTTCTGAAATTGAGCTAATATTGTTTTATACTGCAACTTAAATTAATAAATTGATAGCTTTTGAAATCGTAACACAAAAATCAAACTTATTTCAATTCCTTAATGGACCCCTGATTGTGGAAAAAGTGTTCCATGATGAAATTGACATTATACAAAGAATTGCTTTGTTACTATATATATTTAGGAAACAAACACAACTAGTTGCAGTATAATACTGTTGATAGAACAGTAATTTACAACTATTCAGAAACTGAGATGGGCTATTTTGAAAACATTATCTCAACAAATAACACTGCTGATCGATAATTTTTTTAAGAATTGCAAACGCCAGGTAAGCTTAAACAAACATCACTGAGTGTGAAAATGGTTAAATGATGGTCTTTCAAGATGTAATACTACCAAATCATGGTACGTCACCTCCAGATGCAAACAAGAATAAGTAGAAAAAAATCCTTAAATTTGACAATTGTAGGTAGTAAATCCTACTTTTTTTTGCTGTAAAACATTTCTGGGTCAAAAACATATATCTTGGGTATTTCAAAGCACCATTAATTTTTCATTTGGGATTTCTATTGAATTCTTTCGAAACTTGAGGTTACATGGTTATTTAAGTAATACACAGATTAAATAAGGGGAGACAAGTGCAATTTTAACAGACTAATAGGGGAAAATCAATCAAAGTATTACACCTCAAGTAAAATATATAGTCAAGATCTATTATAAGAAGTTTAAAGTAATCTATGATACATTTAACAAAGAAAACTATTTTGTCATTGACACAAACCAATCCTCGTCATTTTATAAACAGCGTATAAAACGGTAATACGAATAAACAGAAACAAACGTAACTTATAAATTATTAAATGCTTAATTTTTATGGAACACATGGCTACCGGTTGTCGATGGCGTTCATCTTGTTCCATTTTTATTTTGTGGAATTTGAGGTTATTTTTTTCTGTTAGGCTTCGGTCATGGTTTTATCTTATTTGAATGTACGTACGAAATGTGTAGATCACGTTTGTTATTTTAAGATTTACTGTTTTTAAAAAAGTGTTTTTTAAAATATGTTGTATTGCTGTTTTGGTTTTATTTTTCATTCACTTAAATTTAATGTTTGACTTTCGGATTATTTTGATCTGAGGCACACTGCTGAGTCTTATATATACAAAACGTGCGTTTGGCGTATCAAATTATAAGTCTGGTACCTCTGATAACTATTTACGTTATCGCATGTCAGTTTTCCTCCAATGCTACATTTAATTTCATTGTTGTACATTCTAGATACAATAAAATGTATTAAAAGTTTGATTCTTAAAAAAAAAGGCTGAACAAGACAGGTTTTTTACATGTTATTATATTTGAAAACGGTTTTATATATTTTTATAATTTTTTTGTGAGTACTTACCAATGCCTCTTCAGGTTATTCCAACTTTTATCCGACTGAGAATTTGTCTTTATTCTTTAGTTGCTATGAACAATAACAAGAAAGTGTCAATTACGAATGAAGGTTCCAATAGGAGGAAATAATATTATACTGACTGAAACCATTTTTATATGAATCGTTGGATGCTAAATGTAGAAAAACCAATGCTACAAGATGGCTATGAAACATAGGGATATTGATAACTTTTTAAAAATTTAAGCTTGTACCTCTTATATCTTTTCTATTCATATCTTTACAAGTATCAAAACAAAAAGTATTTGATAACAAAATGAAAAAATCAATATTCTGTTTAGTTCGTAAGATTAACGTTGAAAGAGTGTGTTGTAGTAGTAGAAATACAGTTAGCAACGATTTTAATACGCTGAATGTTTTGTGCATTGATTTTTACATAATGACAGGTCTGTCTGTAATCTACTATTTGACCTGTTGTGATCAATAATAGGATAAACGATTGAAAATGTATAATCTAAAATGTAAATACAACGAAATGTATACAGATGGCAACGGTTTTGTTCCGTGGAATGATCAGTGCAATAATTTGAAATGATTTAGTGCATCGGCAATGACTAACTATAGTTATCATAAATAAAACATATCGAGGAATTTGAAACATACATATAAGAATATAAATTTTCAATTCAATAGTGAAGATTAAAGTCGACTAGTGTATCAAGTATACATTCTTACTTATTCATTTAAAACCACGTTTAAAACGTACAACTTTTACTGTTGAATTTGCAGACTATCGTGTGATTTAAAATAAAAATTAGTTCACCCCTTTGAAAAAGGGGGGACATAGTGTTATTCTATGGGTTCTTCTTCAACACTTTTTGTCCAGTTGATTTCTTGGAGATGACTTGACATATATTGATAAAACGGCTCAATAATGACAATCTCTATGTGATCCTTTGGTTTTGAATTTTCAAGATGGCCGCCGTTTCAATGGAAACGGCAAAAATGTGAAAAACCCGAAAAAAGGTCCAAATTAAATAAAACTTTCAGAACTTATAACTCATTGTTCGGAGGCGTGCCATCCATCTAAGGAACTTTCAAAATGGCTACCGTTGTCATGGAAACTGTCCAAACATGAAAAAAACGAGATAAGTATTTAATAAATTCATAGAAAATCAACCGTTACAGATACGACCCCAAAACCTTCGTAACAGCAGTATGAACTGTAGAATTCATTCCCGTTGAAATTTTGTGTATTGCAGATGTTACAATGGAAACGAAGCTAAAAGTGTAATATTGACCCATAAGGGAAAAACGTCAACGTAACATTTTCTTACAAACTTTAGGCTCTTTTTCGGTTAATTGCTATTAAAATGTGATCTGTCTTTGAAATTTTCGAAATGGCCGTCGTTGCCATGGAAACGGCCAAAAACCCGATTTTATATAACTCTCAAGGTCATTAAAGTACACATATGGTAAACAAATACCTGCTAAAATATACACATTAGCTGAAATCAATCGATGAGCGTGTAATTTAATTGTTCTAGATAAGAGACACACGTATCTTGTAACACGCTAGTTATTGAAGAACATAATGAACAGACTGTTAATGCATTATCAAAGAAGTAACTATCATTGTCTGCGCGCGAGTCACATTAATTAGACCATCTATGATGGTCGACCGTAAAGTATACTTCACGCCGTACATCTATAATGGGCGACCGATAATCCATCATTATCCCCGACAAATTTTGATTATCTATTAATGTGCTTCCCGCATTCCATAGTTAGTGTCCATGATAATATACTCGAGTATCACGTGACACTATTTCTTCCTCGCGCGTGTGTCTAAATGTATTTATTAAAGTTGAGCATACACGTGTTTTCTATTATGTAAACAATCACACGTGATTGTGTGTCCGCATAGTGGTCATCTATTGGTGTTTATATTGGATAAACAGGGTTGTGTTTTAAATATATGATATTTCGGATTGGTCAATATTTGTCGCATTGCGTAAATATATTTTGGTTGTCATTCGAAGCTCGTATACCGTTCAATAAGGCAGCTTAGTTTAGGTAAAGATATGTCCGAACCAGTACTCGATCTGAATGAAGAAGATTTGTTAAGGGACCCCTTACATGATCAGCCCGAACGTCTTAACGCTTCCAATTCACAAGCTAATCAACAAAACCGTGACTTAGTAGACACTTTTGGGCTTTTTAAAGACTATTTGGATAAGAAACTTGTTGATTTAAAGTCCGACATTCTGTCAGAACAAGACAATTTATCCAAGAAATACAGAGATGAGGCTAATATTAAGTTCAAATCAGAAGGGAATCGGATTTAGTTTCGTTTTAATGAGAACATTATGGATGGTCTTAACAAAATCCACAAGGATCTTGTATCTGTTGCTTCCCCCCTTTCTTCTATTACTGGTAATTTGGTGGGTAAACTTAAAGAAAGGAACAAACTCATCAGGATCGCTGATTACTCCACTGGGGGATGGGTTACGGTTAGAGAATATGAAGTAACGATATCGTCGAAAATGACGAGGACGAGAAAAAGATTCGCCAGGCCGAGACTAGAGCCCTTAAAACTATTAAGGAGAAAAAGACCCGCCCTCAGCCGTATACAGCTATACCTACTCGAGCAGTTGGAAGTATCGCTACTGCCACTGCTCCTCCTCCAGCGTACGATTTCAGTCGCTATCAACAGGCCTTTCGTACCAGCACTGCACGGCACTAGCCGTGCCCCATGGACATCTGTCACTACTGCAAGCAGTATGGTCACTGGAGAAGAAACTGCCCACTCAACTTCAAGTCAGCCACAGCTTCTGCACCCAGTTACCAGCCATCAAAACAGCAATGATACAGTTAATGATAAGTATCTACATATAAGTTTGTTATCTTCTAGCTATGAATGCAATAACGACAAACTTGACGAATTTATGTCACAAGTTCAATTTCTTGAAAAATTAGATTTTTCTGCCAGTCATAACTTTAAAGGTGTTAAAGGCAGGCTTGCAAAACATTACGATTTTTGGGTTAAGATTGGAGCTAGTGATTTTGTTTTAGATAAATTAAAAACGGTTATGTAATCCCATTTTTAGTGCCTCCCCCTAGTATGCACATGAAAAACAATAAATCTGCTGTGTCTAACTCAGAATTTGTGGATAAAGCCGTTTTAGAATTAGTTGATTCTGGATGTGCATATGAAGTTCCCTTTTACGCCTTATATTGTTAATCCTTTATCAGTAGCCACCAATAAGTCCGGAAAAAAGAGGTTAATATTGGATCTTTTAATTTTAAATAAATCCGTCAAAAAAGAGAGATTTAAATTTGAAGACTGGAAACCAGCTATTCAATTTTTCAAAAAAGGTTCTTATCTGTTTAAGTTCGATTTAAAGTCTGGTTATCATCATTACGACATTTGTCCTTAGCAACAAACGTTTCTTGGTTTTTCCTGGAATAACAAGTATTACTGTTTTTCAGTTTTAGTTTTTGGTCTAGCTTCTAGCCCTTACTTGTTTACCAAATGTTTGAGATCTATGGTCAAATATTGGAGACAAAATTCGATTGATATTGTTTTGTATTTAGATGATGTTTTCGGAATGTCTTCGGATTATGAATTATGTCGAAAAGATTCCGATTTTGTAAAAAAATCACTAAAAGAGGCCGGTTTTTTAGTCAATATAGAAAAATCTGTTTTTGAACCTACCCAAAAGTTAGAATGGTTAGGAATCACGTGGGATTCTGCTTAATTCTACATTTCTATTCCCGAAAGAAGATTAAATGATTTGTTACAGTCTATAGATGAAATTTTAGACAGATTTTTGTTTTTCTCTGCTAGGCAAATAGCTCAAGTGACTGGTAAGATTATTTCTTTATAACCAGTGTTCGGAAATTTGACTAGATTGATGACAAGATATTGTTACTTGTGCATTGTGCAAAGATTGAGCTGGGATAAATTATTACAAATAGTGTATCCAGCTGAGATTTTGAATGATATTAAGTTCTGGAAATCTAATGTGCTTAATTACTTTGAATAAAAATAAATTAGCTTTTTACAGCCCTTCTTCGATAGTAATTTTTTAAGATGCTAGTAATGTAGCCTGTGGGGCTTATACTGTAGAATTAGAAAATAAATATTTTTCACAAAATGTGGAACGAATTAGAAAGATGTAAAAGCTCCCCCTGGAGAGAGATGAGAGCAATCGAACAGGCCCTATTGTCGTTTAGTACTCTATTTATGGGTAAAAGTTTGAAATGGTTTACTGCTTACCAAAACTGTGTACGTATAGTACAAGCTGGAAGCATGAAGGAAGATTTACAAAATCTTGCCTATTCTATATTTTGTATTTGTAAAGAGCACAATATATTCATTGAATTACAATGGATTCCCCGCACATTGAATTCAAATGGAGATTACATTAGCAAAATGAGTGATCATGAGGATTGGCAAATTTCAAATGAATTTTTTGAATTTTTAGAAAGTTTATGGGGACCTTTTACTGTTGACAGGTTTGCTAGCGTGATAAATAACAAGACAAAAAGGTTTAACTCACTTTTCTGGAATCCGACAGCAGAAGCTGTAGATGCGTTTACACAAAATTGGCATGGAGAAAATAATTGGCTTGTCCCCCCTATTTATTCAGTTATACGCACAATTAAACATCTGATTTACTGTAATGCTAAAGGGTCTTTGATTGTCCCACGATGGGTGTCTGAGCCATTCTGGTCATATATTTTTAATAAAAACTTGACTTACAAAGCTTATGTTAAAGATGTGCTAGAATTTAAAGAAACGAATAGAATCTATTCAAAAGGAAGTAGTCCGAAGTGTATCTTTGGAACTGAAAATATTGTATCAACTGTTCTCGCAGTAAGACTAGACGCTAGTCTGTGATGTTTCACATGGTTCTGATATCAATTTCGGTATTGCAGAGGCATGGTGAATGAGATTTTACGTTGTACATATTACTCAGTTGAGAATGTAAAAGATGAAGGATTTTTAGCGACATGGCCCTAGTATCATATGTTGTAATATGATATTGTAGTAGGCACGGTTGATTGTTTAATGTCATATGCATTTTATCATAATAATTTATATGAATACTTGTTTAATTTTCCTTTATTGGGTAACACATTTTTCAGATGTTTTTAAAACCGGAAGATGGATTGATATTGGTTCTTTTCGTCAGTCACAATCTCCATCCATGCAGCTCCTTGTAGACCAGATACCTTCCTTTTGTTTGTCATCTAGAGCAGCCAACACTCAACGACAGTATAGATATGTTTTCAACGCCTTTAAATTTTGTAAGTGGTGTTTATCTATTAATATTTCAAACACGTAACCTGCTTCAGTTATTTCTGTCGCATCGTATTTAGTTTATTTGACTAATATTGGTAAATCTACTAGCAGCATAAATGAAGCTTTTTATGCTATAAGTTGGGCTCATAGATTAGCCGGATTTGAAAATCCGTGTAAATCGGATTTGGTCATTTCTGTGAAGGAAGGATCTTTGAGATCTGTTGGACACATTGTGGTTAAGAAAGAACCTATAACACCAGAAATTTTGTATCAAATTGTTATGCTTTATGGTAACAATAAATCTAATCTTAAAGATGTTAGAATAGCATGTATGTGCCTTATAAGTTTTGCTGGATTTTTGAGGTATTCAGAATTAGCAAATCTGACAAGACATAATATTGTTTTTCATGATTCGTACATCGTTTTACTGATAGAGAGTAGTAAAACTGATATTTACCGTGAGGGTAGAGATGTACTCATTTCAAAAACGGACAAAATTACATGTCCCGTTAAAATGTTGATGAAATATTTAGATTTAACAAACATCAAGTCGGACAGTAAGGATTTGATTTTTCGTCCTTTATCTTTTTGTAAATCTGTAAATGGTTACAAATTAAGAAACGGGAAGCTTTCTTATACTACTGCAAGAGAAATTCTGTTATCTAATTTAACATTTATTGGATTAGACAAAAAAGTATTTTGGTTTGCATAGTTTGAGGTCCGGAGGCGCCAATGATGCTGCAAACGCGCATGTGGAAGATCGAATCTTCAAAAAACATGGTCGCTGGAAATCAGACCGGGCTAAGGACGGATATGTCAAAGAGAACACCAGTGAACGTCTGACAGTAACTAAAAATTTAGGAATTTAAAAAACACACATTTTCGCCTTTCTTTGTTTTGTCGAAAATAGCTGCACATGCTGGCGAGCTATTCCTATGTAACACGTGTTTGTTTTTATTTTATAAATACTTTATATGCGTTTGAGGTGACGAATTAAAATATAAATGTATTAATTAAAGTTGAGCATACACGTGTTTTCTATAATGTAAACAATCACACGTGATTGTGTGTCCGCATAGTGGTCATCTATTGGTGTTTATATTGGATAAACAGGTTTGTGTTTTAAATATATGTTATTTCGGATTGGTCAATATTTGTCGCATTGCATAAATATATTGAGTATGATATTTGTTATGTAAATATCATGGGATTTTTAAAGCGCGAATAGTTGTCTTGTTTAAGTAATTTAAAATATATGGTCATTCGAAGCTCGTATACCGTTCAGTAAGGCAGCTTAGTTTAGGTAAAGACCCCCCTCCCCCCACCCGGATTAAGATGCTTGTATATTTGAAATGTTTTCACGCATAGATAGATAGATATTTATACTATCAGTAGGACATAGTTTGTTTGATTATTTAGATTTATGTGTATATATGATTTCTGATTTTGTATTTCTATTTTGTAGGCTGTCGTGTACTACGCACGGTGTTGCCGATATCATGACATCGGGACTCAATACTTTGTTTTAATAAAATTTAACAGTAAGCTGCACATGATGGCGAGCTATTCCTATGTAACAAGTGTTTGTTTTTATTTTATAAATACTTTATATGCGTTTGAGGTGACGAATTAGAATATAATTTAAGATTCAATCGTATTCTACGAGAAGAGAAAAAAGGGGGATCAAAGGCATCTGTATAATAGATGTGCCATTTGACTTTGGTACACTCAAAATAGTTGCTACTTCCGTGATAATGTCCAGTACGGGGTGACATTCTCCGCTATTGCGTGAAATAGCAAATTTAGTTGTTGTGAGTTTCCTTGAAGCATCGCATAACTGCAAATTGAAACGTCTATGCTAAGGGGTATTAGAAAACATAAAACAAACAATTCAATAATTTAACTTTTATATTGTTGCAAGTTCAGGTATAAAACTCATAACCTTGCAGCCATATATGATTACAAAATAGAAAATCATATGCACTGTATATTTTTTGTTGAGTTCAAAATCCAATTAAATGAATTTTGAAAATTATTTTACAATTATAATATAAGAATGTCCAATGAATTAAGTAAAAAAAGTTCAAAGTTCGATAAATCTAGTAGTTATTGATTCACAAACAGGCTGTTCACTAATGAAATATCTCAACATTATAAAAATATTTAAACCAACAGATAATATTTTCTTCAAATCATGATGAGTCTTAAGATAAAATTCTACTAAATCCACAAAGTTATGAAACTTAATGACATTTGAAACCTAAATTGGTTATGCTTGCGAATCTCTCTTTATATTCCGATTCAAATGATCCTACCTTTTGTCTATTAATAACTTTTACAAAGTTTCAATGAACTTCATAAAACTTGAACAAAACTTTTACCAAGATGACGGAATAGCATATTTAATAGCTCAAAAGGATATTGCTATATTTCTTTGGTGAAATTTCTCCCCTTTGATACAATTAACTTTAAACAACAATTATTCATACGACCGGCACGTTTGTGACACATATAATAAAAAGACAATGAAATATTGTTTTTCTCTGTACATTTAACAAAAACTCGTTCATTTTCGAATGAAAAGAAAGACAAAGAAATTTAGATATAGCCTCATCTTCGACTTTGTACTTGTTTGGCTTTATAACTATTTTGATATGAGCGTCACTGATGAGTCTTATGTAGACGAAACACGCGTCTGGCGTACTAAATTATAATCCAGGTACTTTTGATAACTATATTCATCCTTATTAATTTATTTTGCATTTATCTTTGGCATATAAACGATATATTTCGACCTATAGCAGTTAGGTCTTGTCAATACTGTTTTAAAATTTACCATGACAATGCATTTTAGTGTTATTCTAGATCTGCCTTCTGAATATGTGCTGCTTTTGTTGCAGGAAATATTTTGGAGACGGGATAAAAACTCTCTTTTTTTTTAATTACTACCTGATATATGGACATTGTCATGGTATTTTTTTTGTTTATACAAAGATATAAGATGTGGCTTTGAATAGTATCGAAATACGGAAACGGAATGTTGTAGAAGGCAAATTTGAAATCGTCTGATGTTGCATTTATGGCATTGTAACACAAATTTGACTGATGTACCTTTGATTTTAACATCCACAATTTTCTACATAAAGAAATCACAAGTTCTACACAAGGGATTGGTTTAGGTTATTCCGATAACCTTTGTGAATACAATGGTTGACAGAAAATAGCAACAGACCCACCGCTGTCACAAAAGTGGTGAAACATGAGGTTTACAAAGAAATATTTATACATATAAATTTTTTTTTTACATAAAGAAATGTCAGTCCTATTTTATTACAATAATCGACTATTTTGCATGGATTGTCAGTTTTTATTTTGGTGTGTCTAATCGTTAAAACGCTTCATTTCTAGACCGAATATACCGACATATATTCAAATTTACCGTAAAATTAATGTCTTTGAATTAGGAAATCAAGACGTCAACCTTTCAATTAAATTAGTTTGTGCAATTTGTAAAATGTCAATGCAACAGCAGATAATGATAGATATAGTATTATGCAACATCGCTTATTACACTTAATTTTTTTTTTTTTTTAGTCAATGATATTCGTTTGAACGAGGAAAAATAAGTAAAATAACAAAAGACTAAATTCTCTAAAAAGCCAGTGAAGCTCACCGTGATCTAAGAGCATATTAAAATGTTTGGCTTTTAGCGTTTCTAATAGAGGTAAATCCAGAAACCCGCTACCGCTTCGGTCGCATAACATTGTTAAACGTGTTGTTTTCAATTTTTAACAACAAAAGACACCATATCTAGCATTATAGACAAAAATAGAATTCATGACGAAAATCTCTGTCGATTTGATCTTGTATTACTCATCGTATTGTCTGTTATTATTTCAAAATAATAACTAAAACTGGCATATTACTAATACGTTGTATGTTTAGCCATAGCGAATATCTAGGTAGGCAGGCAGTGTCATTTTTGTAGCTAGATACCCCAATTATGATTGTCCAAAAGTTTGTTTAATTTGGTCAAGTAGTTTCAGATAAGATTTTTGTAAAATTCTACGAACAACGACATACGACAGACGATTGACGACTGACGACGGACGTCTAACGCCAAACGCAAAGCGATGAAAAAAGTAGGCCTGGTGAGATAAAATCAGAGCTAAATGAAAATTAAAATCAAAAGGTCCCTTGCATGTGAAATGCAAAATTAAAAGCTCGAACACATTTAATTAATGGAAAACAACTGTCAAATTCCTAACTTGCTACAGTCATTTTTTTTATATAGAAATAAGTGTATAATTAAAAGCAAAAGTAGTATACCGCTGTTCAAGTCATATATAGATGCATACACCAAGGGAACCCCATCAGAGGAAAACAACGGAACAACATAAAACTGAACTACTACAAAGGAAACCCGTTAAAATTACATAGAAACTGACTCTTTGATAACAACTGGTTTATAACTAACTAAACCTCGCACGTGTATTATTAGGTTAAGACTTAAAGGCAAAGGTTGAGACCTTAGCTTCTATTGACAAACTGATATTAAGGAAATATTTCTTGTTATCTTTTAAGCGATTGTTTCCTGAAATATGTTCTAGGATGCATTGAAGAGATCCCTGACTCAAGAGCGTTAATACCTTTTCACATGTAAGTCATACAAGTAAATATTTTAAATTGTTCAAAATTCAACATATAACTGTCTGTTTGTATCCTTTGTTTTTTCATCACATGTTTTTATCTTTGTTTTTGCGTGTTTTTACTCAAAACTGGAGAATGCAAGAAGTACAATATATTAAAAGAATAATAATTGAAATGCAAATATTTCAAGAATACAATAACGAAACACTATACTGCGTTCAGCTACCATCGTTTCAACCACGCAATGCTACAATACGTGTTGTGGAAAATTTATTCAAAATGAAATCATTCTTTATTCCGTTTTGAAATTTTCCGCTGCATTGAAGACTCATCGGTGGCATTCGAATGTTGTCTGTCTTATGGTCGGGTTGTTGTCTCTTTGGCACATTCCCCATTTCCATTCTCAATTTTAAATATTAACCAAATATATTTAGATAAATGTTAATTATATATAGATATATATATTAAAGTTATCCAAACTTTACAAAGACAATTTGTATTGTTCAATACAACTACATGTGGGATACCTCAAATATATTTCAGTAGAATCTTCTATTAAACATAGATATTATTGATAGACATGAATCATGTTTATTTTTAATGATCGACCTCTTTATAAAGTTTGTCTTATTCTTTTGGTATTTGATTGTTGATGGCATACCGTCATAGTTGATTCGTATTCAGAATCTGTAGATTTAAATAAAAAATTACAATGAATATAACATTTGCAAAGTTTGATTAATAATTTATATTATCTCACTTTTATGGTCCTATCTTCAATGCATGATTCCGTGTTGAGACTGATGCCTATTCTTCATTTAATGTGGACATATAAAAGATCATTTTTCTAAGTATCTTGAATTGCATACTTTTTTTGAAACGAAAAAAATAATCAACGATCAAGAAATGTTTAACTAACACATATCAACTGATCTTTCCTATAATAAATGTAAATGATACCAACAAAAAATAGTAAAAATCTTATCACTAAAACATAAAAAACGCATTGAAAGACATGAATACATGTATTTTATCTCACTTGAATTCACAAGTTTCCTTATTGAACACAAATATAATTAAAATACGTGTATCGTAGTTTTATTTACGATCAACCTTTGTCTTGTTTTTTTGTTCAATGATCTACAGTGTCAATACTGGTGGCTTATATTCATTACACATATACTTTTATGAAATTGGCATGGTTACTGACTTCTTGCAGGAACTTCTTTGGAAGAAAGATGAGAGGCGATACCCTTTAGCTCTACTTTCCGCTATATAGATGATGTTCTTCCAAAACACATAAATAATTCAAAATTTGGTGACTATGTGGAACGCATCTATCCTATCGAACTAGAGATAAAGGATACTACAGATACAGATAAGTCGGCCTCATATCTTGACTTACATCTATAAATAGATAATGAGGGTCGGTTAAAAACAAAATTTTACGACAAAAGAGATAATTTCAGCTTTCCAATTGTGAACTTTCCATTTCTAAGTAGCAACATTCCAGCAGCACCTGCATACAGGATATAGCTCCCAATTGATACGATATTCCCATGCTTGCATTTCCTACCATGATTTCTTGATAGAGGGTTGCTGCTCACAAGGAAGCTATGAAACCTAGAGTTCCAAATGGTGAAGTTGAAATCATCCCTTCGTAAATTTTACAGACGCCATCACGAGTAGGTTGACCGTTATGGAATAACCGTTTCCACAAATGATATCGGATATGTTCCTTACGTCGTAACTACAATCCCCTTCCCTTTCATGAATGTGACCTACCGAATTAGACTATTTACCGGATTTGTTATCACATAAGCAACACGACGGGTGCCATATGAGGAGAAGGATATGCTTACCCTTCCGGAGCACCTGAGATCACCCCTAGTTTTTGGTGGGCTTCGTGTTGTTTATTCTTTAGTTTTTCTATGTTGTGTCATGTGTACTATTGTTTGTCTGTTTGTCTTTTCATTTTTAGCCATGGCGTTATCAGTTTATTTTCGATTTATGAGTTTGACTGTCCCTTTGGTATCTTTCATCCCTCTTTTACTATATATATAAATATCAAATGTCTTTAAGAAAGCTGTATAAAAGATAACAAAAGATACCAGAAGGACAGTGAAACTCATATATCGAAAATAAACTGACAACGCCATAGCGCATTTCCCTTCTGTTCCTTTCATAAAAATTTCTGGCAAAGACTTATCCCGTTGCACCTAATATGTAAACAACCAACAGATCATTTCTATAAATTTTGGGTACATGTATCAGTCAATTGGACATCAAGTGGTTCATATAATATGTTGTGTTCTCTAGATACTTCGTGCCTATCCAAACATATTTTTGTTGAGGTTAACGTCGAATAATATGTATAATGATGCATTATAGGGTCAGTGCTCGTGATAGGTGATAGACATTTGCTTGCCTTTTTTTCACATCATCGACAAACTCAATATTGTCAATTCCAACTCTTTTGCATCTGATTGTTTACAATACCGAGAAGTTTAAATCACTTAAAAAATTATCACAAAACATCTGAAAAGGCTGGCACTATATGGAACAAGCATCTGATTGTTTACAATACCGAAAACTTTAAGTCGCTTAACAAATTATCACAAATCATCTAAAAAGGTTGGCAGTATAGGGAAATACCCAATGAACGCAAACAAGGCTAGATTATAAGCAGACAGAGAAACTTAAGTACCATGTACATTGCCAATATTATTGCATCATGATCAGATTCGCGCTTCGATAATTCATTGCGCCTCGTTGACGCCCCATGTCAATACATTGGGCAATTCTTATCATAGAATAATCTTCAAAGTAATGAAAAAAGCAAAAAACAAAAAAAATAAATCAATTCAGGACAATGGATCAAGGCTATGCCTCACTTGAAGTTAACCAATTAATTTTCATCCGATGGACAAGCTTAAGTAACCGCATAACCTCAAATATTCTATGGGAAACCCAAAACAATAAAAAAAAAAGATGCGTATACACTCAAGATATATATGTTAATGCAACCGGATGTGACGTACTCTGATTTGGTGGTATTACAACCATTAAAACAAGATGCATGATTTGATGTTGTTCAATTTGTTTGTTCGTTCCTTTTACCTACATGCACTTATATATTTGATGATGCTTTTTGACTGTTTCATCTTACTCTACATTAACAGATCTTAGATTTTTTCCCCTTTGTCAGAATACATGTACAAAATGTATTTACAATACAATATTAAGAAAACATTATAATGCATATCAGGTCATATAACTCCTTACTAGTTTATTATATATCTTCTTAGCATAAACGTAGTTTTCCTTAAGAAAAAACTAGATGGTTTAATCATTATGATTTAAATATAGTATTATTTATGATATTCAAAAAAATCTATTTCAGCTACAATAAAAAAATAATAATAAGGCGACCCTCCCCCTTTCAAAAAATAAATTTATGAAATGGTACAAAGTTAAACATAAAAGATGAACGCTCATGTGAAATTGAATACATTTTATAAAATCGAATGGAAAAAAAATCTATTATCCTGTTATTTTGCAGAATCTAATGAAATAACTTATTAGGGTGTTTTGAGTCTATGTCTACGTAATGAAAATTATAAACTCATCTTAAACCTGCTACCTCAATAAGCATGAGAAGATCATCACTGGTCACATGTAGGATACCAGTTCAAGGCAGTATTATTTGCAAAAATAACCCCATCAATTTTTGTAATAGTATGGCAGAAAGTACCACTAATTGCAAAACAAAAATGTTGTGCCCTAGTTAAGAAAATGAGGAAATTTACAGGTAAAACATGCATTCGGGAGCTTAACCTTAACATAACATGGGACAGTGGTAGAACAATGCAACACATTTCAGTAGAAAAAGGGTATTACAAATCAAATCAGCCTTCATGATGTACAGAGGTGGAATTAAATAAATCAAGAATTATCAATTGATACTTTCAGCCTGACGAGTATTAGGTAATGGCAATAATAAGCTAAAAATATTGATAGTTCATGAATATCGTTTTTGAGGTATCTAGATATTTCAATATGGCGGGAAAAGGTTGACTCGGACGCTGACCTTATATTTGGTATTATTTGGGTCTCAAATCAAAAGAAACAAAATCAAGACTCTGCTTATATTTTGGTAGTTGGCTTTTTTTCGTCTTATATGATGAAATAAATTTTTGGGGAAACATATTTTACTTTACATTGTATTGAATGCAAAACACCAAGGAGTCAAAAATTCCCAAACCTCACCTAAGTACATCCTTAAATCATTAAAGCATTAATTGTTACAAAGAGACAAAAGTATAGATCTAAGAATCTTTACAGATACTGAACATTTCTGCAAAGTCAATTACAACAAATAAATAAAGTAGGTTTCCCTACAGCATGAAAACCACAAACAATATTTTTTGTCAATGAACACTGACATTGAATATTCTTCAAATCTTTGTTGATCATTTCTACGATTATTACTCGTGACATTGTTGTATGATGCGGTCTTGTAAAAACCTTTACAAAATCGCAAAAGACCACGTTTGATACTCCATACAAGTCACCAAATGGTCAATTGGATAATGTAAAATTCCATGAATATGAAAATTGTTTATGTGTTATTTTTTGAAAGTGGAACATATCGCACACAATACGCAATTTGTATTGTACAAGTCTTGGTGAAAGGATATAGGTTTCCATCCTGACAAATTCGATTGTTCTAAATCCATTCAAACATAAGTT
Organism: Mytilus edulis; assembly: GCA_019925275.1. NCBI lineage: Eukaryota > Metazoa > Mollusca > Bivalvia > Mytilida > Mytilidae > Mytilus > Mytilus edulis. The sequence goes on from CM034362.1 coordinate 56,349,450, forward strand.
TCGAAAAATAAATACTTAACCATGTGAAATTGAAAAATCGCCTAAAAGAAATAATCAACAATGCCTTTCAACATAAAAATGGTAGCATACGCTATAAATTTATTACTTTGTGATTTCATAAGGCATATTTCGTTAATAGTGACAAACAAAATCTTTTTTTACGGTAAAACATGCTACACAGAAGAACAAGTGGTCAGTATGCTCGAGTCTCTTATCGACAACATATTTGTAGAGTTTGGAGGTAGACTTTTCCAACAAATTGTCGGCATTCCTATGGGAACAAACTGTGCCCCCCTTATTGCCGACCTCTTCTTATTTTCATATGAATCGGAGTACCTCCAGACACTTGTCAAAAACAAGAGGATCAAAGCAGCCAGATGATTTAATTTCACTTTCAGATATATTGATGATGTTCTTTTCATAAATGATCCGAACTTTTCTGATTGGGTTCCATTAATATATCCCCCAGAACTACAAATTAAAGAAACAACATACACGGCTTCCTCCGCCATATTTTTAGACTTATATCTCGAATTTGACTTACACAGTCATCTCAATCCCATAATCTATGACAAACGAGACGATTTTAATTTTGAAATTATAAATTCCCTCCACCTTAGTAGCAATATAGCAACTTCACCTGCATATGGGATATGCATTTCTCAACTTATTCGATATTTAAGAGCTTGCAGCTCCTACTTAGACTCTGTAAAACGTCATCAGTGTCTGAGTAGAAAGTTGATGAACCAGGGATAGATCAAAGAAAGTCTCTTTCTTTTTTCTAAAAGGAAGGTACAAATTGTACCAAGACTTTTTTGATAAATATTCCGTATCAACTTTACAAATACTACATGATGGTTTCATAAAAAGTAAAATCACAAAAATACTGAACTCAGAGGAAAATCAATTTGAAAAGTCCATAATCACATGGCAAAATCAAAAAACAAAACGCATCAAAAACGAATGGACAAGAACTGTCATATTCCTGACTTGGTACAGGCATTTTCAAATGTAGAAAATGGTGGATTAAACCTGGTTCTATAGCGCTAACCCTCTCACTTTAATAACAGTCTCATCAAATTCCGCTACATTTACATGATGCGTTAAATAAACAGTCACAATTAATAAAATAGTCAAAATATGGGTACATCAGTCATCATCGTATAACAACTTAACAGGACACAAAAACATCTACTATCTACGAACACATGGATTGATTTGAGTGTCTGACGTCAGAAAAATTATATACGTCACATAAATTTGTCGTTCAATGTGCATACAAACAATTTTAAAATCTATATAGACAATGTACGTATACAGGGTTAAAAAATCAAAAGTATGTAAGAATAAATTACAGAAATAGACCGAGATTCAAACTAGTCCAAAAGTTATACATAGAATTTATGAGAATCCAAAACTTTTAAAAGAAAAAATTTAACAGGACACAAAAACATCTACTGTCTAAGAACACATGGATTGATTTGAGTGTCTGACGTCAGAAATATTATATACGTCACATAAATTAGTCGTTCAATGTGAATACAAACAATTTTAAAATTTTCATAGGCAATGTACGCATACAGGGTTAGTAATTCATAATAGAAATATATCATAATGACATATGACATATTATAGACAAATATCATACTGACGGGATCTTTAAAAGTACAGAGTCACGTTATAAGCACAAAAGAAATACAAAGAGTCACATATACAAAACAAATCACAAAAAAATGAAAGCCAATACACACATTGACGAGATGTATAAGTACCGAGCCACGTCAAACGGATATCACATAAAACCATTCAACAGTACAAGTAATCTTAATAATAGAACAAAAACAAATAAAAGAACAATAAAACATGTTGTTAAGATGATACACAATATTATCTTAACAACGTGTTTTATTGTACTTTCATTTGTCTTTGTTCTCTTATAAATATTGCTTTTACTGTCGGATTGTTTTATGTGATATCCATTTGACGTGGCTCGGTACTTTTACATCCCATCAATGTGTTTGTATTGTCTTTTATTTTTTGGTGGTGTGTTTTGTATATCAGACTTTTTGTATTTTTTTGGTTCTTATATCGTGACTCTGTACTTTAAAAGACCCCGTCAGTATGATATTGTTCTATTTTATGTCATTATGATATATTTCTATTATGACTTACAAAATACGTTGAACAACAAACGTCAAAATTATTCAATCGTGTAGTGGAATTACCTCTTTGTGGATTCTGATAAATTCTATATAACTTTTGAACTATTTTAAATCTTGGTCTATTTCTGAAATTTATTCTTGCATACTTTTGATTTTTAACCGGGTATGGTAACATTGCCTATGTGAAATTTTGAATTGTTTGTATGTACATTGAATGACAAATATATGTGACGTATAACATTTTCTGACATCAGACACGCAAATCAATGAATGTGTTTGTAGATATATGTTTTTGTGTTCTTTTAAATTGTTCCTTTTAAATTTTTACACGGTGATGACTGCTGTACCCATATTTGACTATTTTATTTATTGTGCCGGTTTTTTAAACGCATCATTGTAAATATAGCGAAATTTGATGCGACTGTCATCAAAGTGAGAGGGTTAGCGCTAATAAACCAGGTTTAATCCACCATTTTCTACATTTGAAAATGACTGTACCAAGTCAGGAATATGACAGTTCTTGTCCATTATTTTTGATGTGTTTTGTTATTTGATTTTGCCATGTGATTATGGACTTTCCGAATTGAAGTTCAGTATTTTTGTGATTTTACTTTTTAAATGTAAGTGAGATTCAAAATATAAACCTTTTTTATTTATTTTTTTCGTTTATTTTGTAATTTTTTTAGAACGGAATATAAGGACAAATCATTATTATTGTAAATAATTCCGTTATGTAAATTGTTTGTTATAAACGCCATTTATATTAAAAAAAAAAAGAATATGAAGAAAATGTAAACAAACCTACAATCCAACAATTTCTAAATCATGATACATTCATATATATGTTTTACGATCCATGTACTATACATAACATATAGATATTTTACTAATTACTGTCAAAACTGACTTTTGTAAATAATTTCAGTGTATTTTATCAATATACATTATATTTTTTTAAATGAGGATTTAAAGAAACAAACGATCAGAAGAGTAAGTAAACAATGAACAGATACCCATGAAAGGTAGATTTTCAAGCTTCACTAGAAGTTATCCTTTTATTGATAAAAAAAAATCTCCAAGTTTCAGTAAAATATCAAGTGTGTTTGATATATTTCATTTAACTATTAGATCTTTTCACAGACAAAGGTTTTAGATCGATGGATTTTTGTCATATTACTATCGGTAAAGGAGTATAAAAGGTAAGATTTTGTTAACGATTTTAATAATTGTTCCAATATTGAAATTGTCAGAATTTTCACCGATTACAAGTTTTGTAGATTTCTAGAATAAGATTGCCATCGTCAGAATAATTGTCACCGAATACAGTTTTTGTAGATTTTTAAAATGTGTCCAAGGACTCTAATGATCGCCGATACAGGTTTATGTTAATTTTAGAAGGAGTCACTTTAACACCACACGAACACTCATAAATCAAACACAATTTGCATTTTACATATTTCACTCCTCTTCTCTAAATTTTGTTCTGTAATATTGACATTATATGATTAAATTCCTCCCTTTTGCCAAATTTAATTGCTGATTGGGATGGTATTAGCTCAGTTTCAAACAAAATGTTAATGTCCTTGTCACTTTTGATATCCTCTGAAATATGTTTAATGCCAGTTTCAAGAAGACGCATAAGGTTTTCTTTTTCATTCATAAACCATTTACGGACGTTTCCATATAATGAATGTAACCATGTTTCTTTACTGTGTGCCATATCCTTCATAGTAATAAACTTGTCAATAAAGTCTTGGCGCCCAAAGTATACAGCAAAGTGTAAAGGTGTATGCCTTCTCACATTCTCTAAGTTTGTGGTTTTCCAAACATCAACAATACTGTGTTCATCTTTATTTTTCAATATTGTATTTATAATATTGTTTTCTACTTTGCCATTCCATAAAACAAAGTAGTGAAGTAAGGTATTACCGAACTTATCAACGAGTGTGTTTAAAACATTCCCAATAACACCAGAAGCACATGCAAAAATATGTTCTTTAAATGTATTTAAATCATCCTCATTTTCTTCCTTCTTTATACATACATATGTCCATGCTAAACAGTAAGCTTCTAATTCAACGTTGAAAATGTTTTTATATATGCGTACATATTCACCGAACTCACGAAAACATCTTAGGCGGAATTGATGTGTATATGTTTCATCACTCTTGACATGATTTATGATTAATTGCATTAGCTGTGTATCTTTATGATAGTCGGTATAACGTTTTATTTGTTTTATAATGTTATCTGCATTTGAAGATCCGAACATCAAAGAATTTATCACCAGAGTAACAAAATAAGAATGTCTATAATCTACAGTTAACACCATTTCATCTTTTAACGGTTGATAGTTGAGTGGTCGTAGGAAAAATATGATGTCACCCAGGTTACATTTCTCAAGCATAGGCTGCGGATGTGTATTGCAATACGTTATCAAAACCGCCTGGTATATTGTATGATGGGAAAACGTCAATTCTGACTGACTGCTTTCAAAATAATAAGGCATGGAGTGAAATGCAATGGTTTTTAATAAATGTAGACCAAAAGACAAGCTCCTATAAGGGAAAATATGTGTCATACTCTTGGTAATCGAGGCTTGCAAATCACCATCTATTAAAGACATTTTATTATTTAGACATAGCAACACAGCGACAAATAAACAGTATTGAATAGCACTAAGGTCATCTGATTCCCCTTTCTTTCTCAAATCCTTGATCTGTGTTATCAATTGTACAGGAGGCTGCATGAAATATCGAATCCCTTGTTGTATATGATCTTTATGACTGCAAAGTGATGCACACATTAAAGGAAATCCTAGCAGAGTTTTTTCATTCAGTAGATCAGAAAATAAGGAGTTGCTGATGTATACGTTTTCAGGCGTTTCTTTTGATTGCAGCCGTGTCATCTCATCTTCCGAATAAATGTTATTCATTTTCATATGTAATTTAAGAATGTTTTCCTTATCTATAGTGTTGTAAAATTCATGATTATCAAGATCAAAAATTGTTTGAGTTTGGTAGTTTACACATCTCTTTAGTATAGTAGTCAAATTTGGTGGAAAATCGTCGACTACTATTATGAGCTTTGTTCCTTTGATATTATGCAAATATGTTTTAATTGATTTATCGAAGGCTAACACGTTTTCATGTGGGTCAACGATGACATGATCTTCTTTTGGCAAATGATATTTCAAATTGGTCTTCCTTATATGAATAATGTTGCATCTTTTCTCAGGATAAAGCATCTGCAAACATTTTGCAAGTGTATTTTTTCCTGTCCCTTCTCTACCCGTCAAAACAAGTACAGAAGCTCTTTTGAGAGTATCTTTTAAAACGGAAAACGAAGACAATTTCTCGACATGTTTTAAAATGCTTTGGTCAAGTTCGTGTCCTCTTTCTGTAGAAGTGAACCATTGTTTAACTAAGAAAATCAAAGTTTCTTTTTAAAATATTTTTTATAGTACAAAATCTGTCCCAAAAACTATTAAGTAAACATGAAATTCTTGAAATTGATTAAATGTAAGAATATCTAAACAAAAAAATGTAAATCTTGTTTGAATTAGATAAGCAAAGGTAGTATTTAACTTAAGATATTTATATTATTAAAAGCACAAATATGATAATTAGTAGTAACTATACTTTTTGAAATGATTCTGTTCTGATTAATGCTAAACTTATTGACACCGGAAGAAACTTTACTATTTTCATAAAAAATCAAAACATAAATTATGAATATATATATAAACGGGTAGATAACAAACAAATTATCCTATATAGTAACAGCTTGACTATTGTTATAAAAGGGTGTTTTTAACACGTTTAAATGAATATAAATACAAATGTACTTACAGCTATAACATGTGAGTATAAGATGTATAAGACAAGCAATTACAAGAACCCTAATGTATAGAAATCTAAACTTCATTTGATGAGAATCTGCAAAGAAATTTGAACAGTTTTTTTCAACAAGTGATGTTTTGTTATTTTTACATGTCAAGGTATACTGTGTTTCAAATCCTTTCCTCAATAATCATGATCATTGAGTAGTTTATGTGGTGTTTTTCGGTGATTTAATTTATCCCTTTAATAAAACTTCATCAGTGGGAAAGCAATTTTTAAAAATCACTCGCCCTCCCTGTAAACAATTAAAACTAGATATTTTCTATGTGTGTTCCGTTTAAGGAAGTAAACTTTCAATAATAAATCCAGGGTAAAACATCTGGTAAATAGTAACATTTCCATTTTATTTTATCTTCTTCCTCCATTAAAGAATTCGACGAGTGCAACAGACTATAGAAGTTTGTTTTAGAATTGGTTTGGAATGTTGCTTTGCGAATTAATTCTCTAAGGACCAACATCTTATCTGTAGTTATATGCAATAGAAGAACTGTAAAATTAAAAAAAATAAGCATCAAAAGAATAATCTATATACATGTTCAGAAAGGATGAATAAAGGCAACAGTAGTATACCTATGTTCAAAACTCATATATCGAGAAAAAAAGGGAAACGCATCAAATATAAGGGGAGAACAACGACACAATAGAAACACAGAATGCAAATGTAACACACACAGAAACGAACTAAGTATTAGTCAAATTCCGATGAGAATAAAAAATATAACACGAAAACTAAATACATGAATTTGGGATAGAAAAGTACCTTGACATGTCTAACAGCAATGCGAATTCATACTTAAATATAAGAGGAGACAAACGACACAACTGAAATTCCATCCCCTTTTCTTCCGAAAGTGACCTAACGAATTAAACTTTTCACCGAGAGTACCACATGAGAAACACGACGATGTCATATGTGGCGCAAAATATAAATACCTTTCCGAAGCACCTTATTTCATTCTAAGATTTTAATATAATGGGCGTCGTGTTTTGCAGTCTTAAGATTTCTGTGTTGTGCTTTGTGTACTGTTCTATGTTGGAATTTTTCGTTTTTTTTAAATGACATTTTCAGATTATTTTTCGATATCAGTTCGAATATCCCTTTGATATCCTCCGCCTCGATTTCATTAGCAATATTCTATCATTAATTTCCTCGACTTTTATTAGATGAGTAAATTTTCAATTGTTCTGGTACACTAGTTTTGTCAATGTCAAACAAACATCTGTTTTCCAGTTTGTATGGTTCCATGTTCTTCCACTAATTCTCTGAAAAGTCTTTGTTGTTGTTTACATTTCTACTGATCCATATGAGATCATTATAAATATTTTGTCATTATAACACAAGTGCGTTTAAATATATACAGATTATGTGCGTTCATTGGCAAGTACAAAGATTGACCACAACTGCAATTAATGTAAAGTTCTAATAAAAGGCAATAACTTCTTTGAGGAGTAGAGTTTTTAAAACGCAACTATATATGAAATACTAGAAAATTCTATTTATGTATCGACATTTCACCAGCACCTATATAAATCATCTCTTTGATAATTTTAAGAACGCCATCACTAGTTAGTAGACAGTTATAAGATGTATTTGCTACACATGACCACGAATATGTTTCAATTGTCGTAGCCATAATTCAATTCTCATTCTTTCAAATTTTAGCATCACCGATTATAACATCCATGAACATCACGCAGTTATATGTAGTTCTAGATATCCTTTAGGAACGGCAACTATCAGCCACTTGTTTTCTTGCCGCTCAGTCTTCTGAACGTTCAGAATTGTTTTTGAACTTGCTTCTCTTTTACGTTTTTTTCCCTTGTCGTTGTAACTTTATCCCGACGTATGATTTATGAATCTCTTTTTGTTATATTTTGCCTCTTTCCTTCAAAGGAGCAACACGAACTTTATTAAAAACTAAGGGATCTAAGTTGCTACGGAATGGTAAACAGATCCTGATTTTATTCGGTGAATTGTTGAAAACAGTTCTGATTTGCTTTTTGTAAGGGCGTTTGGACATTGTCTCATTTGCGTATACTTAGTCCCTTCTATTATTTTAACTACCGCTACAAATTGACAAAGATGTCCCCTATGGTACTCCTCATCTTGTTAACAGTGGTTTCAGATAAAATAGTCCATTTACGTAAATCAAGTAATTTTACTAAGACAATGTTCGAGATTTTCGATGTTCTTTTTACGCCATGTTTAACTATTATGCCTTTTTATATTTTGTATATATGTAGTTCAGTGTAAGGGTATGTCAGATACATATGTCGTGCAAAATGAAACAGATATCCTACATTACTGTAACATTACATCATGCGAAAAACTAAAATGTGACACAAGAAGAGAACTTACAAAAGATTCCTTCATTTAATTATTAACTTTGACTGAACTAAGATGTGCTTATTGTTCTTCTAAAATTGTTTAAAAGATGTACTTTTTTTGTGTTTTTCTAGTAGAAATAAAGTTAAAATTAAATTCTAACCTGAAAAAGAAAATACACTGCTTTCTTCTTTCATTTTTTTAGTATCATCTGACTCCCAGGTAAATTCATGACCAGTTCTGTAATATTATAGATATTAAGTGATAGTTGATTTATAAAAAAAGGTTAGTCGGCCGTAATGGTATATCAGTTACACGTGTGACTAAAGATATGTTCCTAGCTAAAATCCCGTTTCCTTTTCCCATATAATTACCTCTCATGTTTTCGATCTTCAATCGTCGGCCATTTCATAACCCTTGAAATATGGTCCTTTTTTATACAAACATAATCTGTAATTGTAAGGAAAACAAATTCGTCAATAATTGAAACCCACATGATACTGTTACATTTGGTTTAAAAGAAGAGTTTTCTTATATAAGCAATACTACCTTTGAATATTGGAATGTAAATATATATAAATTTTATATTGGCGTAAATGTAACAAAGAGTATGGAAAAACTATAAATGGATTTGGTCGATCTGAGGGGCACAGTACATTTATACACCCTTGGTCTGTACATCATGGCTATCATTATTTATTTTGAGATGTTTTTGAGGTAATACTTTGTTCACTTTTTACATTTCACATGAAATCACATTTCAGAATATATATCACCCAGTGTTTATACATAAATCACTTCTCATAATAAATAACAAATCAAATTTCTAAAATAAAATGGAATAAAAATACTAGTAATTGCTGCAATTATTTGTTTTCGTTCAAACTCAGGACAAAACTAATATATTTATCACTTTTTTCGAAAACTATTTTCGATAACGATAGGAGACATCTCTGTGTGCTTATAAAATATGACTCACCTTGCGAAAGTATAAAACTGCTATTCTGACATTTTTTTTGGTAACACGAACAATCTTCAACTGATGGAGAACACGTGCATTCATTCTTCGGTTTTATAACAAATGCATATCCCTTCCTATGATCACATCTACATTTGACATCTCGTACGTTTGATCCTTTATCCACTACAATTTGACCTTCGTAACTGCATACATGTTTTTGATACTGACACTCAGATCCATCATTTGACCAGGATATGTATGGCGAAAAATAATTATCTTCGCATTGTTTGGCGTGAAGTTGTCCGCTAAAAACACTGTGATATCCTAAAATTTGAATAAAGCAAAGATTTCTTTTAGTATCTATTCCTTTTTTGTTTTTTTTATACTCCTTTATCATATACTTGCCAACAAAAGTAATAATGTAAAAATTTGAAGTACAATAATTATTTATCATAAAAAGTAATAAATAGAAAAAAAATGTTCAAAAATATTCATGTTACTCACCTTATCATCTTATCAATCTGTATAACATTATAAAACCTACCGCCCGCTTGTCTTTCTTTTGGAAGCAGATTTAACGTCGTTACAATGTACCTTTAAATTGCATCTTTATGTCAACGTTTTATTTAACAAAAAATAATATTACACTATTTTATTATTGACGAGTTTCAGCTTTTTCCACTTGTCTAAGCATTTCTGATTTACAGTTTTTGATTGATTTATTTATATATCTATCAATCATAGCAGAAATCTGAACAACACACATTGAATATTGTTCGTGGTTACAATATATACTTGAATTCAACTTTTTGTTTGGTTAACAATTAGGTTTTTTTTGCAACGTGGTTTCGATTCAATATTCTCTGATATGTGATGTTAATTCGGTCTACTGCAATTTTAAGTTTTTGAAATTAAATTACCGGGTGGCAGGTCCTCAGGGGGGAAACATTCTTCCCTCCACCTCATTGAGTTGACATCAAATAAGCAATGATAAACATCATTCCTTTGGCATATTACAGTCGCTCTGTGTTTCCATTGTGACGTATGGATACATTTCAGATGAAAACTAAACTCTGCTCTGGAAACAATTGTTAAATACTGAAACAATATAGATGCTCATTTATTAAAGTACATTTATAAAATAAATATGCATACATTGGGCAGTAACAAAACCCCCCAAAAAAACATTTGTAAATAGCCATAACCATCACGAGTGTGAGATCCTATCAATGTATTTACATTTGAATATACTATATATCAATAATGTTGATTCCTAGCAACTATGACAGTTCATAGAAGAAGCTTGTCAAAGTGAAGTCATTAAATTTAGCCAACTCATACTGTTACAGGTTAAAGTGAAGATTGGCGCCGGTTAAAACTTTAAAATTCGCTGCATTTGTTTACCCCGGTCCAAAGTATGGAACCTGCTGTTCATTGATTGTGATTTGTTGATGTGGTTCATAAGTGTTTCTCAATAAACAGACAATAACACGCATGAGAAAAGGCGACAAATAAATAAAACAGTTCATAATACATTACATAGAAAACTAAGCATATCAACATTTTGGCGTACTCTAGGGTGATCAAACATGTGGCACTTGTCGTGTTGCTCACGATAAGTACAAATACAATGGTAAGTATAAGTGTGTGATTATGAAACAAATAACAATTAAATCACATTACTTATTTTCGCCTTTAGTTTCTGGCAAAACTCCAAGAGCACCTGACCGAAAATGACACTTACCGAAAGTAGTGTTGTTGCAAATATGTTCATCATTGATAACACATCAGAATATTTAAGAATTCTTTATTACATCTAAAACAATAGAAGAATTGAAGGTATAATTTTGTTAAAAACTATTTTCAAAACGGTGTTATAACGTATCATTGTTTAAGTAGTACCAGTTAAAATGAATATTTGAATGATGTATTAAAAATAATCACATACTTGTTACGAAAACATTGTGCTTTTTACACATGTATTAATCGCGAAACTACAAGAGGTGATGTATAACGTGTATATTTTGTTAACCCTAAAAAATCAAAGCTAGTCCAAATGAGAAGTTCTTTATACAGTTTTAAAACAAAATATATATAGATTGATTAAATGCACCTGTGTAAATGAGGAAGATTTAAAAAAGGACACATATTTCAAAAGTCAGGTAAAGAAAGTTCAAAAATTTAACATCACAGATATATATCTTTTTAAGATAGTAATATTTATTTATTTTTGAGCACTACATTTACGATGCTCTTCAACTCTCTTCTTGTCTGATTTTTAACTATTTCGATCTGAGCGTTCCGATTAATCTTATATGGACGACACATGCTCTGCCGTATCAAATTATAAACCTGGTTCCTTGTCAACCCAAATTATTTGTACTGTCACAACAATGTGTTAACAGTTTAGATTTTTAAGAACGTAAGAGTTTAAAGTGTCAATGAAAGAAATCGATTCAAAATTTGCTTAAAACACATAATATCGATTTTGCAATACCAAAAAAACGCGAAAAAAGAACATTGTAGACATTAAGAAAATTTGGAAATATTAAACAGTCAATTTCAATTAAAATGAATTTTAAATTATAATTATTTACCATGCCTTTCTCCAAAGTCGATAAAATATAGAGTCCCGAAATTGAACTATTCAGTCATATATGTTAAACAAGTGCGAAAACGTGACAGGTGTTCAGGTCAAATAATAGGACATGCATAACAAGATAACTTCTATTTTTATCCCCTATCATAAGTTTCGATGATTAAATTTTAACTTATCGGTATTTTCAAAATGCATATGATCTTCATTTTTGAACTTTGAAAAAGTGGGAACGGCATCTAAAGGAAGTTGGGTTAACCCAGTGGTTTCAAAAACTCCCAGGCAAATATACCAGGCATACGACTTCGAACATCCAACGTGCGTTATGATTCAACAATCAACAGTGACAATCTAATAAAAAGTTGAAAGGATCGCATCAATGTCAACTGCGGGGCAGTTTACTATACTGTGGATTCATTTATTTTCGTGGGTACCAATTTTCATGGATTGCGGAAAACTTCGTTGATATGTAACTTTGTGGTTTTTCCCAAGTCTGCATACAACCTGATAGAAAATTTATAATTCTTTTAACATTTAAATTCGTGGTTAATCTGTACCCTTGAAAACCACGAATATTGGTATCCAACGAATAATGATGTCTCCACAGTATATGTTACGCCTTAAGTTAGGTGATGATACGTCTCACAACATTCCAATAGATAAAATTGTTATAAAAGAAGCAACCACAGACAACGAGTTTATCAATTAGTTCGTCAACGGCATGTTTTGTCTACATGTTTTTAATCAATGACAAAACAGAGACCTTCAAACACTTACAAGAACAACTGAGTAACAACATTAAAATATCTTTTTGAGGAAGAACGTCTATCGAACATTTCAAATCATTTGATAAACAAACCGTTTCCACAAGATGACAGCATAAATCAAAATTAGGTTCAGTTCAGAAGTTTTGACTTCTGTTCTGCAGCTACTATTCGAAAGAAAATAATATTCACAGACAACACGGGTTTAATTTTGTTTACCTGCCGTTCGTGACATTCATGGTAGTCGAATTCGATTTTGCAGATAAGCAAGACAAAACTGAAGATGTTTGGAAACAAAATTTCTATTAAATTTGATCTAAGTTTATGATTTGGACACAAAAATAATCTTTGCGTTTGCAATAACATTTACAATGCATATCTAGAGGCTCTAAGGAGCCTTTGTCGCTAACCTGATATGTTTGTTAACATTGATGTGACGTCATTCTATTGTTTTACCCGTTATTTTATTTCAGTGATTGGACTATCATTTACCTGAAAGAAACCATTATGATACCTTTAGCTGTCCAATATTTTAAAGAATAGCCCTCCTCCTTCTTAAAAATATTGGACAGCTAAAAGTAGCCTAACTGATTCTTACAGGTAAAGTATAGTTCAATCACTGGAATAAAAAAGAACTATTTATAACCCAAATTGTTTTCATCATGTAAACAAAAACACAACCATGCAAAGAGCAAATGACAATTAAAAAAAACCATTTTATTAAAGCTACCTTCCAATAAAATAATTTTGTCACACATCAAAACGGTTTCTTGAGGAAAATAATCACTTTCAAATGGAATTTTAACACTTTCAATACCTATATCACAGCCATTTTTCTTATGGATTTGGGTTGATTCTTTTAGGACTAATTCAATAAAGTGATAATGCTCATTGTTAGTCTTGTTTTTATTGCTTTAATTTATGAATTTGGTTTTGAAAAGAGTCATCCTCGTCCGTCTTTATGCTATAAAAATTGACCTTTGGTGTTGCTGTTATTCTTCCTTACACCATTTTCCACTACAATTAATATGAAAAAAAGCAATAAAGTAATGCTTCTAAAATTTAATAGATCATGCCACAATACAATGGCCATGAATAACCTAAGAAAATCGAGAAAAAATTACGTTTTAGTACCATTTAAAAAAACACAAGGGACTCAATACACAAATAAACGAAACAAAGAGCGACACGACGTTGCAGAAAGAAAAAAAAACAGGAAAAAGGAGGGGGATATTCAGGTGGTACCGTTTGGGTAAACAATAACAGTCTCATGAAAATTCCAACAAAAGTATATAGCTGATCACATGTTGTTATATCTTCATTTGGTCATAGTTAAATTAAATATTTGAAATAAAATCGACTTGCGGTGCTCAACAAGAATCTGTCTTCATATATGCTATTCTTTTTTTTTCTCATTGAAAAAATAAAACCCAAGAAGAAACAAGAAATTAATAGGAGAGGACTACACTTTGAAATATAGTATATAAAAAACTTGCCATTATTAGCTGCTGTGACTATATCTTCTTGTAATCCAAACAGAAATAATATATTTGAATAGATTCTGAATACGCATTTGAATTTTAATCAAAAGTTTGAAACAACACAGTCACTAACAATGACATATCTTTCTTCGTTTTTGCATTAAGAATATACTTTCATCACTTTATTCATTTTGAAACACAAACTGTATGTAAAGGTTAACTGGAAAATATGACTACTCCATTCGCACACAAACATCATGATACGCATACCCCGTGGGTCTTATTCTTCATTTAGCAATACATGTTGTTTACCGTGAGCTGTACTTTCTTTTTGTCTATTTTTGTTTTAAGTTGAGCTGCTGTTTAAAGGGGCCAACATGTAGGATATATTTAAATGCTAAGTTAATTCACAAAACAATTGTCATACTTGATAAAAATAAATCTTTGTTTGCTTTATTTTGGTTTTACCTTTTTCGACGTGTTAAACAATGTTTTTTAGTAGGATATAAGCCTCTAACAATTCATTCTGTAAACTATTGAACAGGTCTTCCGCTTGCTACCTCCGACCTGTCCAATATCTTACAGAATGAACTGTTTTCGGCTTATATCCCTTACGTACAATTGAAGCATAAAATAATGCAACCATTATACGTTTGCTTTACTTTCAGAGATATCAGCAAAAAACAACATTTTACCCAAACGTAATAAAAAACTGCTGAGTTTGGCCAAGTTTGGTTACATTTGTCCCAGAAGTTTCCGAGAAGAAAAGATTTATAAACATGATAAAAGATTACAAAAAAAAAAATTTGACGAAAAATTGTTAAAAATTGATTTTAAAGGGCAATTACTGTTTAATGTCATTGAATCTGTCAATTGACAATTGAGAAAAAAGAGAAAAGATCTTTTCGTAATCTTTCATTTTCCAACAAAGGTCTCGAGGCGTCAATTTAGGAATTATACTTCATCAGAAATTGGTTCAGTCGAAAATACCTCCTTATTTCAAAGATCAGTCTGTACCAATCATTTCTTATTCCTATACTAAACCAATTGCAACTAAAAGTTTTAATTACAAACACGTTTTGCAGGATATTAATATTGACGACTTCAAGTCTTAACCTCCTGATTGCACTTGTGCTAGTTTCCAATTAATATATAATTCGGCTGGCCACCTTTTTACTTGGGAACTCAACATTATCAATAACACTTCTCTGCGAAATCTGTTACCAAAGGTTTAAAATATCGTGAGCCTAAATCCAGCAATTGGGAATACAACTTTAAAATACTGATGGATTCAGTCGAGGATTATGCCAGGCAATGAGCTTAGCGCGAGAAGGAAGACGTAGATACTCTTTCCGAATGTATAAAGGCTGTGAGGTCATTGATACAAATCAGAATCTATCCATACCCATGCTACGTCAATATTTAAAGACCAAAATGTTGCAAAACATTTGTCATACAACCATGACAAATATGGTGTTGTCTCCCAGCAGATAAAGCCCCCAAAACATCGTTTTTGTGTGTAAAACTCCTTATACTGCTTGATAAATGAATTAAGGTATTGACAATTCACTTCGAAACTCAACATATACGTATGTCCTTACGACACTTACTAAAGAGGAAATCCTGGATAGTCACAGGTCTGTTCTATGTTCCTTTGGTATTCCAACCAAAAAGGGAGAACTGGATCTTGTCTCGGTAGTTTCAGAGGACAAGATTTGTGATAAAAGTAACGGAAGACGGACGCCAAGCGATGTACCCAATCCTGTTATTGTCATTTGTGCCTTAGATAGACAAATATTAATTTTGTAATCATTACTCTATTTGTTTAACAATAGTTTTACAGAAAATTACTACATCATTATATTTCAATACATCTATGATTATATCTTCGATATTTATAATGGAGTTTGTTAATTATAATCAATGTTGATAAAACGTAATTGAACAAACCGGTTTTCCTTTCTGTCTGCTTATGATAAATACTTAAATGTAACGATTTGTTGCTGTTGTGAGATTATCTCAATCAAATGTGACTCATAGCACTTCTTGTGGTACATTAGCTTGTGTTTGTTTAGTTTTTGAAAGAAACATATTTGACCGATATCTATAAACAACAGTTGTGTTTACCATATGGGCAAGGCGCTTGTTAACCGTTCATTGATATTTCCTGCATCCTTACCTGCAAACTAGATAATTTTTTTTGTCGAGAGACAATAGCACTTTTGGGTTAAAAAAGAAGTGGAATTAACTAAATGAATATATAAACCAATGATAAACTGACAACTTCGTCGCAAAAACAAAAAAACAATCAAAAGACAGTCAACAGTTTACAAAATCCGATTAGAAAACTAATGACTAAGAAACAACAAATGTTCAAAAATTTGATTAATTGGTGAAAAAATGTTTCGGAAAAAGAAACTAATTTGAGAACGATATTAAAATGTTTATTTCTAATCCACTGTTTTAACAAAGAATGCTTATTTGGTACGATTCAGTAGGCACAATTCAATAAAGAAGAAGTAATTTTCTTCACAATTCACATTTTCTTTCTTCAGTAAGTCCCTACCTAAATTGTAATTGAATTCAGTCACTCGTTCATGTTTGAATGTAAAATGGTTAAAAATATGTTTTTATTTTTACTACATTGTAAATTACAGGCATTATAACTATACTATATACACTCTTTATTCACGAAAACTCGATGAATAGTACTTTTGTTTTGGAATATTTCGATCTCAGCAAGGCTTCTTGTTATTTTCACAGTTATTGCTGACTTCCTGCATTTGGCATGTCGGCACCTGACGTGTAGACTGTCTTGGTCCTTTTCGTTCTATCAAATGAGGTAAACATGTGCTGCATTTCAAGCACACAATCATCCAAATAATGAGACCAGCAGCTACAATCATGTAGCATAATACCTGAATGCCTGTGCCTTAGGGAGAAAGTAAAAAGAAACAATAAACATGCTCAGATTCCTGATTTAAATCTACTTTGCATGAGAGATGTTTGACAACATTTCGTTCCGGAAGAAATTCATACAAACGTATAAACGGTTGAAATGTTTCATATAAAGATATAAATGGTGTTAAATTTTGGGGAAAAAAACCAACAACACTTAAGTTAAATTGTTAAATTCATCTGCAAGGTGTCATAAGTGTATTTAGATACGTAAATGAACTCACCATAGGTACCAGGTTGATTTAGAATGTATTACATCAGACGCAGGTATTTTGAATGATACGGATAACAAGAAAGTCCTGACATTGAAATGTGAGGAATTTATTCAAAAGAGGGATGAAATATACCATAGGGACAGTCAAGACCTGTTGGTGACCATCTGCTGTTGTCTGTTCTATAGTCGGGTTTTGTCTCTTTGACACACCCCCCATTTCCATCCTCAATGTTATCATATATTGAAATATAAATAGTTAAAAATGAAAAGACAAACAGACAAATAGTAGCACAGAAGACACAACATAGAAAACTGAAGACTAAGCAAATGTAAAATGTAAATTTTATTTATAATAATAGTAATTATATGAAAGTGGTAGTCAAATGGTTATAACAAACAATAATTAATGCTCTCAAATTCATTCATCGAAGGTTTCAGAGAAAATAATACAGAATATCCCAAAACAATGTTACGCTTCCGGAGCGAAATATAAATATAAATTTTGAATCGAAGATGAATGCTATAAATGTTACGAAACAGAGAAAAGAACATTAATGTTGAACCTATTTTAATTGCATTGAATGAGTTATACCCTTTTATATTTTATCAACTAATATATTAAACTATATTTAACTGATTTTGTAAATGATCCATCGTGTGGGAATTTGAGTGTTTTGATATTAGTGCATTTACTATTTCTGAATATTAAAGTTATATAATACTTATTCTATTTACACAATGTGTTTCAATCACTGGAGATACATGAATATTTTTGTTTTTAAAAAATGTACAAAATGCCCCTTTTTTGACTGCCAATGTGTAATATTTTAATGTGCTTCATTTTTTTCTATCCATCTTATAAGTTAAGCCCTTTTCAACATTGTTCCAGGTTAGGGCACGGTTGTGGTCCCGATAACATGTTAAACCCCGTCACATTCTGTATGTATGTGACTGTTCCGAGTATGAGACTGTAATTCAGTGGTTGTCGTTTGTTGACGGTTACATATTTGTTTTTCGTTCATTTTCTGTACTTAAATAAAGCCGTTATTTTCTCGTTTGGATTGCTTACATATCTTATTTCTGAGCCTTTTATAGCTGACTTTGCGGTATGGGCTTTGCACATTGTTGAAAGCCGTACGATGACTTATAGTTGTTAATTTCGGAACAATTTGGTCATTTGTGAAGAGTTGTTCTATTGGCAATCATTTCACATCTTTTTTTTTATACATCTTTAAAAGCATGAAGTTGTATTTGAATTTATTCTATCTTACTTGCTTCAGACCTCTCTTTCGAAATTGTTTTCAACTTAGGATCTGAAAAAATATATCAATATACTTGTATCTAGTTTTATCAATTTTACCTATCCGGGGTCCTATTTTAAATTTCCGTACTTGAAGGGCAGATATAATCTAAACAAGATTTTAACTCAAATTATGTCTAATGTAAAGGAAATGATTGCAACCGTTTAATATTTCAATGTGATACATCTTTATGATCACGAAGTTGTATGGAAACTCATTTTTGACGCGCCTTATAAAAAATTATGAAGGTCGTAATAAACTTTTTAATGCTCTGATAAACAGATCTTATGTTCACATTTGTGTTCGGGACTGTAATTTTGCTATACAGGTATTTCAAAGTGATCAAGTAAAACAGTTGCAAATCGTATAGAATACAAGTGTAAGCTAGTGAGAAATGTTAAAATGGAACTAATAATATGTTAACCAGGGAAGTTAGAAACATTGTGTTAAGTAATATCAACTTTGATTTCGACAATGTTAACTAGGTACAGCCCTTTGATGGTGTAAACTTTCCAAAAAAACGTGTATGGCATATGGTGCAATGGTGTAAGGTGTATGGTGCTATGGTTTATGGTGTAAGGGGAATGGTGTAATGGTGTATGAGGAATGGTGCGATTGTGTAACGTGCGATCGGTAATGGTGTGAATGATGGTGTACGACATTTCATTGGTTGAAAACGAAGTTCTTTTTATTTATTTTTTTCAAATTGTAAACATAAACAATAATAATAATCTTAATATTTGAAATTTAATTGCATTATGGGTAAATTTGAATCATGTAGATATAATCGGGAATGGTGTATGGTGTAACGTGTTTGGTGTAATGGTACAAGGTGTATGGTGTAATGGTGTATGGTGTATGACGTAACTGTGTATGGTGTTAGTGGGAAGTTTACACCATCCAAGGACTGTAGTTAGAAATATCAAATTGAGGTCTTTTAAAGACAAATCGTCAGTTAATATTGCTGTAAAGAGATGGCGTAACAATTTTGCACACGTCTCAGTTAAATATCCGTTGTTCCATAAAGCAGCTTGTTATGTATAATGCTTTACCATTTTGTGATTGCAAAAAACTTGACATTTCAATTTTAGAAAATGTTGTTGTTTCGTCTAGACACCCTGACACTGGATCGCATCTGAAATAAACATATATCACTGATTTATAATTTAAAATAGCTGATTTTGTCCCTGTTTTTGGTAATTTCTTTTGAAGGTCAGGTACGTTAAAGATAGTAATTATAACGATAGCATGAGTAAATGAAAAAGTTACATCAAATTATATAATTTAGTATTGAACATGTTATTTTCTACAATGTGACAGAAATATTAAACACTGTACCTAGTTTAATAACTTCAAGTTACTTCGCCACTAATCTGTGGTCATCAGAGTTAACAGTACGTATGTATGAGATTAGAAATGCAAACAACCAAGGGACAAAATTAACCAAAGGACAGTCACAGATAAATAACAGTCTTTTACGTTACTCAGATATGCATGCAATGTGCGAAGATTTATATCGCCCTAAGTTAATAAAATTCATGTGAAACACAAAACCTAGAGATATCTACTTAAACTGTGACGTGCGGATCAAAATAGTAATACGGCAAGATGTCAATGAAATCCGGAGACAGCATGAAAAGAAATCGACAAGTTATAGAACTGTAAATAAAGAATAAAAAGTAAACATTGATAGCTTAAAGTGAAGTTTCTTATATGTTTGTGGGCTGACCAAAAAAAATGCTGTCTTCGGATATCATTGACATCTTGAAATAATTTAAACAGAATGATTATTCTGTACGCCAAGGTTCGTCTAAAAAAGTCTCATAAGTCAGTTTACACTTTAATATTAAATATTTAAAGAAACCTTCCTTTATTGCAATTTTCTTGGAATTTGCATATATTCCAAAGTTGTTAAGATATTGTTAAGATATTGCATGAATCCCCAATTTATTAATTGCGTTTGGCTTTTAACTAGCTGTCAGTACCTGCGAGTACTATCAAGTACTTCCTTGTTAATTTGACCTGTTGATACTGTGTGTAATGCTTTTGCTATTTAATATTTACTTATTCAGTTTTATATCTGGCCTATTTACTAGTTTGATAAGAGTTTGGTATGACTTTAAATGGTGGCGTTTTGTTCAAGCTTATTGTTGTTTTTCTGAAATTGTTTAAGATTATATAGAGATAAAATACTGTTAAATTATTCATCCCTTGGTATATTGATTTGGTATTAACATTGTGTCATAGATTTAATTTATTCGTCCAGTGTCTGTTGATCACTTGTGTAAATGTGTCTTTTGATTGAGTTAAGCCATTTCAATTGACATCTGTGTGTCTTTCTATGTTGTGATGTTACACTATTATTTCAGATAAGTGTGAAGGTTTGGTACCATTAAAACGTTTAACCCTACTGCAATTGTTTGCACCTCTCTTAAGTAAGGAATCTGATGTTCAGTAGTTGTAGTTTGTTGATATGGTTTATAAGTGATTTTTTTTTTATATATATATTAGACTGTTGGTTTTCCCGTTTGAATGTTTTTTTCACATTCAAGTAATTTATAGCTCGCTGTTCATTGTGAGCCAAGGCTCCATGTTGAAAACCGTACTTGGACCTATAATAGTTTACTTTAATAATTTGTGACTTGGATGGAGAGTTTTCTCATTGGCATATCTTTTGATATCTATAAAATAAAAGAACTAGTAGTAGCAGAGAAAAGTATTTACCTCCATATCACACTAAATATGATATAAAACTCTGGTGTTTTGTCTATACTTCCTTAGTTATTATATTCATTTGTTAATCCCTATCGTTATAATTGTTTTAAATAACATCTTCTGCAAATGTTTTAGAATGTTAATTTAGCCACTAAGTCATGAATCTGAATCCTTGTACCTCTTAAATAGCATGTGTTATACATGTTAGCAAGTTATTCTACTCAAATGTAAAAAGAAAACACTATTTCGTTAAATTTTTTCATTTCTATTAAACTTACTATTTTAAAGACAATCTGGTATATGTTTAAAATGTCTATGTAAACCTAATGTTTCATCATTGTTTTGACAGAGGGTAACTTTTTTGCTATTGTTATCCAAATATTGTAACCACAAAGGTTATCGCAATAAACTCAAACGAAGCAGGAAAACATATGTTAATCATGTTCATGCTAACTTGTTGTATTTGAGAAGGAAACCAATTCTTGCATGGACATTTGTTTTCTTTATAAGTAAAGATATTTTTTCAGAAAGATATTGATAAAGGCCGCATCTCGAACCCCAAACTTAACAAAAGATATGATTTTGTTAGTCCAGCGACCTTTTTGACTTCAACGGCTGTATTTCGAAAGAAGATGTGTTGAAAGATTTTTTCACAAACAAGTGTAGTGCGCATGAGTTCTCTATGCGGGAACAACCATCTGATTTTCTGAAAAAGGGGAGGAGGATTGAAAATTGAATATCCTGACAAAGTATGACATTGTAAATGACGACATTAAAATTTTGTAAAAAACAGGATATAATCGAATATCCTGCAACACAACAGGTCAAATAAAAATGAGCATGCGTAGAAGCAGATGAAAACTAATTGTCAATCCACCATCCCATTTTTTTAATGAGTTTATGAAAACTATTTTTTTACCTCTGGTCAGACTCGCACATACACTGATATTTACACTTATGGCCATAAAAATGTTCATCGCATGATCGGCATTCTATTCCGTCTTCTGTTGTCGTTCCATTTTCACACTCTACAGAGAAATTATTTAAAAAAAAAAAAATTGATATTTTCTCCTTCAACGCTTATGACGATGTCTAAATACGTAAGAACAAAGACTGCTTTTCTCGAAGTCAGATAAATGTGTCCAGAAATGATAACATGTCATCCACTGCTTATTCCCAAAGTATGCCATGATTTAATTGAAGAAACCGAATAAATATTTCAGTCGCCTACACACTTTGTTTCTATCCTCCTCCTCCTCCTCCTCCTCCTCCTCCTCCATTTTCAGAAAACGACATCATCATCATCCTCCTCCTCCTCCTCCTCCTCCTCCTCCTCCTCCTCCTCCTCCTCCTCATCATCATCATCATCATCATCATCATCATCATCATCATCATCATCATCATCATCATCATCATCATCATCATCATCATCATCATCATCATCATCATCATCATCATCATCATCATCATCATCATCATCATCATCATCATCATCATCATCATCATCATCATCATCATCATCATCATCATCATCATCATCATCATCATCATCATGCTTTTTTGCAAACAGTATATTCCTGACTAGAATTTCTACATATTGAACAAACTATAACAAAGAATGCCCCACTCGCACTATCATTTTCTATATTCTATGGACCGTGAAATTGGGATAAAATCTCTAATTTGGCATTAAAATTAGAAAGATACCGTAGTCTATATATTTTCTATAGCGTTTGTGCTTCGTTAACTAAAACGATAGCCTTCTGAATGTGTCTTATATGTACAAATGTTCACATTTGTTTTCTTCATAAAATTCAAATCAATGCAATCATGCAAGCACTACAAGTATGTACATAACGTTTTATTTGTCAATATTTTAAATCTCGTTAAATATAGTACGTATGCATGATAGAATGATAAAAGAGGAAGTATTCTTCCTAAAATGTTGTTTTTATACAATTGAAATTGGCAGGATATAATTTACATTGTAAATGAGAATTAAAATAACGTTCAATGTCCATAGTACAGGATGAAGTTAATCGATACATTTTTTGAAAATATAAACCATGATCTGAACAGGAATAACGTTTAATTGATCTATAAATAAAATAAACACAGAAACTAAAAATGTATCATAAATAGAAATAATATGTGTTTATTTATTCTATTGGCTATGCATTTCTTTTTTAGACTCAATTTTGGTATATCTTAAAACAATCTTACTGATTTTACAGCAGTAAGGTTTGGTTAGTATTGTTTTGATATTTACCATGACAAAGTCCATCTTTATTGTAGTAATTAAAACAGCAGAAATATGTTAATCTGCCTTCAACATACTTCCTGGAAAATGAATAAACCGAAAATATACTTAAAATTTGCTTTGTATTTTTAATATAAATATGAATAAGCTTTTAAATCAGTTCTTCACACGCATTGTAAGATAAGCTACTACAACTGAGTTCATGTGGCTTTAATACTGAACTACATGTATTTATTTTCAATGAGCTGTGTTTTAAAATTAACAAAATTTGAAGAAAGGACAATAGAAACTTTTATCAAACACAAACAGTACGTAGAACTCCCAAAGGCATTCACCAACATTGTAACTGACTTCATTTTCAGGAAACGACATCTGTAACAACCCTAAAAATTTAGCTACTTTTACAAGCAGAACCAAATACAATGAAAGTTCCAACTATGAAATGACTTCAGAACCTACACAAAACACCTGATAAATATGGATTTAAATCATCCTCAGGACATTGTGCCACAGCTAAATTGTCTATTCTTCATACAATTACACATGGTATAATCAAAAACCTGATAACAAATTGTTCAAATGAGGCTTTCGAAAATAGTGAAATCATTTAATTTTGGAGTGTAAATTTTTACTTGACAACATTGTTGTTTGCTTGGAGATTTCGTATATTGTCAAGTTCCTGGAATTTCAATGGGAACTAACTGTGCGTCACTTATTGCGGTCTAGTTTCTGTACTTTCGATCTTTTGATGATAAATTGACTCTCAATAATGACGACTTCAGTATGTATACTAAAGAAATTGATCCTGTTATATCTGTTAAACTTTATTATTAACAGAGAGCTTAATACCAAAGTTTATGAGATGATTCTCCAGTCCCTATCGTTGATCCATTTTTGGATGAAGACGTTCGCTTGTCACCATTTTATTGTGTTTATATATCTCAACTTGTACGATTCGCTCGTGTATGTAACAACGTATTAGATTTTAGAGAGATAAATTTATGTATTACTGAAAAATTATTACACCTGGGCTTTCGATATGATATCATAAATTAGTCAAAACACTCAAAAATGTTATCATTGATACAAGGACATCATTCGTAAATATAACTCAACATGCAAACATCGTTCAGGTATTTCACATCTATTTTTTTTTATGGTAATATTCTTTACACGGCACAACAAAATTTCACCTCAAAAGTCTACCAAACCTATAAACAGACTTATTGAGAAGGGATATATTAACGATACTGTTGTCAGGTTATTAAAGATTGCATTTTTGGCTTTACTTTTCATTCACTTCTAGGGTCTTTGCATCAGAAATAAACACATTTATTTTAAAACCAGTTGTTGGCATGATCCGGGTCATGTTCTTTTCATATATTTTTTGATGGTATAATACTAAACCCCTTACAGGCAGGATTTTGCTTGATATTCATATGATGAAGACAGAATCCTTCAATCAATTTAATTGATGTCTGGAGCTGGCATGTCATTAACTGCTAGTAGTCCTTTGTTAATTCATGTATCATTGCTTTTGTCATTGTCATTTTGTTGAGTTTCTTTCGTTACCTATTCTGACATCGGACTCGGACTTTTAAAATTGATTTCACTTCGCGTATTGTTGAGATCTCACAAAACATGTTTAACCAAGTCGCAATTTTGAGCCTGTCCCAAATCAGGAGCGTTGGCATTTGTTAGTCTGGTATGGTTTTTAATATCAGTTTCTTTTATATTTTCCGGATTTAGTATAACGTCCATTATCACTGAACTAGTACACATTTTTGTTAAGGCTTAAGGTGAAGCATCTGATTGAGGACATTCTCGCTGAATTTAAGACTCATTAGTGGCCTTTTTATTTGCCCTTTGATCTGGTTGTTGTTTCTTTGGCACATTTCACATTTCTCATTATTAATTTAAGTAGAAAACTCCGTTTCAAACATAAGAAAGAAGCATGCTAAAGACAATCACAAATATACAAATATTAGAGGACAAAGAACTGGGCCTCATTCCGACTCATACGGTGTAGGCTTAATTTATATACAGCTCAATGCATAAACTTTTTTTATTTAAACGATTCGGTAATGAGGTTTTTTCTCTTTGTTTACCTTTGCAAAAGATACTTTCCATGACTGCACATCTGGATTGTCACTGAATCTCAAAAAGAAATGGAATATGAAGAGGAAAAAAATCACTAATACGGACAAGTATTTAAGTCAGCCCATTAGAAATTAATAATGCATTTTGATATTGCCTGCAGTTAAGAAATACAACTTCCAATTCTAAATTGTTGTCAAATTAATTTCATGTTCAGAAACAAAGTAAATTTTGTGCTTCACTGTTAATTGGTCAATAACTTGAAACATATTAAACACATTTAAGTGAACTTGTGTTATGAATATCGTATAGTATCCGTTATGTCATATTAAAATGAATAAACATAATTTATTTTATCATTTTCTGTTCGGTGATATCTGATGTTATTATCCTTGAAAAAAATAAAAAAATAGTAAACTAATGAGTTTTAAAGAAATGGAAATTGAATTTATGTTTCAGATACCATCTAAAAAAGAGAGTAATAAAGAAATAACAAACTTACTCACAAACGTTTGGATCATTCACAAGTCCAGCATATGATTCACTGAATGTCAGTATTATTCCTAGAATGATCACATAAAACACAAAATACATGCGACTTGTCGGGTTATTCATTAACCTTTCGCAATTTCTCTCTCAGAACAAATATTATTATCTGTAATCCAAAAAACTAAATATATCAGTTTGAAATTGTGTTTGCATTTATATTTCCTGTTTCCTGTGTTATAGGTTTAATTTCCCGGATGTGTTGTGTCGATAGTACTTTTTAACATTCTATTTTTGACATTTATACATATTATGTCTGTTTGTTTTGTCTACACATCTTTGACGATTCATTGGAAGGTTGTGTACCTGGCATACAAGTGAGAGGTTCAATTAGCTATACAACGGGAATTAAAGCTACCAAGATAATCGTCTATATATATATATGTGTCCCAATTGATACGATATTCACGTGCTTGTATGTCCTATCATGAATTTTTTTTTATAAAAGTTGCTGCTTACAAGGAAGCTATTAAATCAAGATTTCCAAATTGTGAAATTGAAATCATCCCTTTGTCAATTTTACGGACGCCATCACGAGGTGGTTGACAGTTTTGAAATAACTGTTTCACAGATGATTTCAGATATGTTCCTTACGTCGTAATTACAATCCCCTTTCCTTTCATGAATTTGACCTACCGAATTAGACTATTTACCGGATTTGTTATAACATGAACAACACGACAGGTACCACATGTGGAGCAGGATCTGCTTTCCCTTCCGGAGCAGCTGAGATCACCCACAGTTTTTGGTGGAGTTCGTGTTGCTTATTCTTTAGTTTTCTATTTTGTGTCATGTGCACTATTGTTTGTTTGTCTTTTTCATTTTTAGCCATGGCGTTGTTAGTTTATTTTCGATTTATGAGTTTGACTGTCCCTGTGGTATCTTTCGTCCCTCTTCTATACCAATTCAGGAACATGACAATTGTTATGCATGTGTTTGATCCCTTTCAGCTTTTGATTTTTCAATTTGCTAAGAAATTTAGTATTTATAATTTTCTTCGTAGTTCAGTATTTTTCTTCATTCACATTTTTCATAATATGTCGTTTTAAATAAGCACGTAAAGGATAACAGAAATCCCCCAAAATGTTGAATAGAATAACAGATCACGGCCACCACCAACTATGACTGCTGTTTCCCTATCGAAATATCAATTTGACGTTTAATAAAGTCAGCTTTACCAGAACACAGTTTGACAAAAAATGTCACCTGGCAATTTGTTAGTTATAAGTTGAAATTTTTCCACATTTTATTGCAGTACAAAATTGTCATCAACATATATCTTGGATATTTCAAAGAATCATTTTTTTTATTTCGGGTTTCCATAGAACATTTTGAAACTACTTCAAGTTGCATGGTTACTAAAGCCTGTACACAGGCATAAAAGAGGTAGAAAATTTGATTAGTTATCTTCAATTGATGGCTGTTTTCTTATATGCAATGAATTGATATGTGTATTTTTGTCAATAGTTCTGAACAGGATAGAACTTTCCACATGCCGAATAATTCTTCATTTGAAACAAAGAGAAATTTTGCACATTTTTTGTAAAAGTGAAAATTGAACAAAGACTTAAAGGGAAAATCAATGGTGGTATTACACCTCAATATATCTTAAGCAGAATGAGTCATTGCAAAAAATTATTTTAGAACTTGAGATTTAACAAACTGAAATTCTAACGGAAAATTAAATATCAATATTTACAATCAAAAGCTTCAGAACTTTACAAACGCTCCTGAGAATTCCTGAACTTAAGTCATCGTATAGTTCACATCTTATTCATGTTAATATACAGTAAGTCATGTTCATCGCTATATAGCTTCTTCGTATTGCTGGTAAAAATATAAAGAAAAAACTTATTTAGTTGGCATTTCGTTAATAGCTTAACATATTTGGTGATAATATGTTTGATTTTTCCTGTGAAATGTGAATTTAAGTTTTTGTGTAGATTCTCTATTTCAACACAATTGAGATTAAAAAAGAGTCTATTAGAAAAAAGAAAAACAGAAAATAACATAAAAATGACAAATAATATCGGACCCATGACTGATCTTTGAGGGATTCCACTAGTTACATTATGTCAGCTGAAATAATTTCCACAGATGTTTACACGTTGTTTTCTGTCACTTAGGAAGCTTTGGATCCAATTTCAGGTTCTGTTGCTTATACCATACTGTTTAAGTTTAAGGAAAAGGCGCTTGTGAGGGACCTTACCAAAGGCCTTCATTAAGTCAATATAGATTGAGAGTATTATTCCGCCACTGTCTAGAATTTCAATCCATCTTTCAAGAAACTTTAGAAGTAAATCTCCTACTCATAAAACCAAATTGTTTGTTACTGAATAAATTATAACTATTCTCTGTCTCATAAGTTTTCCCATTATTTGGCCAATAATACTGGTCAAACTAACCGGTCTATAGTTGGATGGGGATGTTTTATCACCTTTCTTAAATAATACCTTGTATTAAAAAAATTCTAAGAAGGTTTATGTGGTATGGGTAGAATTGTTAAGTTTTTATAAATTTTGTGTAGTTTTGTGTAGAGTTAATGTCTGTAATTTTAACAATGGGGTTATGACTAAGTAAAGATAGATAACAATTTGACAGCTTAAACAAGATTTCAGGAGTTAAATATTACCATAAAATTTGCCAATGATGTTACAACACAAAAAAAAACCCAAATGGAAACATTTATTGAAAACGGGCTGGACTTAAGTAAGATCGTCCTTTGAACATAAAACAAATGTCTGTCACAAAAGACAACAGATACAAAGTATCGATGTAAGAGTCTTTATAATTACCAAATACAAGGTAAATGCCAATTACAACAAACAAGTGCAATATTATTTCTTAGAGAAGTGAAACCACACACAATATCGTATGGCATTGAATAGTTTTCATCTTGATCTTACGAATTTGTATCACCGATTAACTCCCATTGTTGTAAAATTAGTTTGTCGAAAGCATTTGCATCAATTGAAACAACATATATTACGTTAGATGGCGCTCCGTACAAGTTATACACAAGAATTACTGTTATATGATAGCTATAATGGGTATTGGATCCATTAAAACGTTTAATCCCGCTGCAAATGTTTGCACCTGTCCTAAGTCAGGAATCTGATGTACAGTAGTTGTCGTTTGTTTATGTAATATATACGTGTTTCTCGTTTCTCGTTTTGTTTATATAGATTAGACCGTTGGTTTTCCCGTTTGAATGGTTTTACACTAGTAATTTTGGGGCCCTTTATAGCTTGTTGTTCGGTGTGAGCCAAGGCTCCGTGTTGAAGGCCGTACTTTAACCTATAATGGTTTACTTTTTGAATTGTTATTTGTATGGAGAGTTGTCTCATTGGCACTCACACCACATCTTCCTATATCTATTGTAAAAGTATCTGTCCTAAGAGAAAAGTCTTTGACGTATCGTTCGAATATGGCTACTAATATTATTATTTATCAATTTGAAAATTTGTGTCATTTATTCATAAGACAGCAAACTAACGACCAAATACCATTTAAAGACATAAGATGTACATCCATTTATATTTTCCAAAGTTGGAGTCGCTTGATTGTTTTAGTATCCTCGAAAACTTGAACCGCAAATCTAAAAATCATTGGAAAAACTTATCTCTAAAAGGTATACATATACAATTATAAGCAGGTACTGTACATCATGTACATGTACAAGTGCTACACACATCATTAAAATACCTAGATATAAAAATTACTGTAGTCTTGTCTTCATTCCTGTTTGACATTGTTCAAACATTCTACGAGAAAAGATTTTCTAATATTCTTTGATTTTGTTCCATTCTCAAAATGTTTCACTTGTTCTGTAGGTTAGTCATCAACAGATTGTTTTCGTCTATCATAAAAAAAAGTTGAAGTTTGATTGTAATGTTATCTTCAGGACTTCGTATAAAATTTAGGCAAATCATTATTTCTCTATCGAATAAATACATGTATATTCAAGATATTCATTAAAGAAAAAAAGATATTTATATAATTGTCATAT
Organism: Mytilus edulis; assembly: GCA_019925275.1. Taxonomy (NCBI): domain Eukaryota; kingdom Metazoa; phylum Mollusca; class Bivalvia; order Mytilida; family Mytilidae; genus Mytilus; species Mytilus edulis. Next base: position 56,379,742 of record CM034362.1, read on the forward strand.
AAACATATTAACAATTTTATCAAGTTTCTTTAAAAAAAAACCAATAACAAACATTGCAATGCAAAGAAATAACAATTCTATAAAAAATCAAAACACATTGAAAAAAAATATTAGGTTTCTGCCTTCAGTTTTAATCATTTGCTTTAATAAAGAAGCCGATATTTTAAACATGTTCCATGTTATAGAGGTTTAGCATTTCTTTTACTTTTGGTCTTGGTTAAGATTTTATTCATAAGACTCAAGATTTTATTTATAAACTGGTCAGAGACATTATTATGTGAAGGTAAACAATTTTCAAATAGATTATCTCTCAGTTGTTATGTTAATTCTACAAACAATTCTATCTTTTATAGACATTTTTATTAACCATTTTCTATTTCTAAATTATGACCACTTATTCTTTATCTAGTGAAGCATTTGAGTTCATTGTTTGCATCATAAGTTTTTATTTTATTTGAAAAACATTTTTATTTTTGTTCTTAAAATTCATTTTTAATCAAGGGCTTTCAAGAATCTAATGCATTCAAGTCCCTGCAATTATCAACTTTATCGTAAAGGCCTGATGGGGATTGAGTGAAATATTCTTTGTAAATGTATACCAAGACTAGGTATAGTTTTGAAAATATAATACACAGGACAAAAAGTTGTTCAATTAATACAATATGAAAATGTCACAATCTATATACAAGTGTACTTTATTTTTTCTGGAGACACATTTTGCCTATTAACTGACAACATTATTCGAACTGAAGATAACATATTTGATAATTTTACAATTGTTTCAAAAAGCAAGATAATGTTTCCTTTAAATAATTTCTTTTCATAAGATGTACTTTATTCAGAATTTCAGAGATAAGAACATTTTCATTATAATTAGCATTTATCAAAATTTGATGATAACTAGGTAACCATTTGGAAAATGTAATTCTTTTTTAGTGATTTTTCATGCACAACTCCAGTTTTGAGATTTGAAAAATATAAAAGATCAACACAAATAGTTAATTCATATACCATATAAATGATATTTGTAGTTTTCCTGAATAATACTCATGATAATAGATTGTACAACTTTTTTAACAACATTTATTGTAAAACGATTGATATAAATGATAATTTCAATTTGTTAAGAAACAGGATTGTTAATTTACTTGTTTCATGGTTCCTTTAAACATATCATTTGCATGCTTATAAGTTATAATTAATAGTAATTCATCTGATAATGCAAACGAACTATTGAATACTTTGTACATCAAGTTCAATAACTTTTTTTTACTGAAAAATGATTATTCAAAGGATTCTCTGTTTTGGTTTGAAATGCTAGTCAATAACTTATCTTGGATTTTTGTCATTTTTACTCAAGACTCTTTTCAAGAAGAAATTAAAAGAATAAGAAGCAAAAAAAAAAACAAAAAAAAAAAAAAAAACAAAAAAAAACAAATGAAAAAATGGAAAGTGTAGTTTTAAAGACAGAAAAATCACCAAATGATATGAATTAACAAAGATTTATTCTACATTTTCAAGAAAAGGTGAAAATTTCAATTTGAGAAGAAACCTGAGTTAACTGTACAATTATATCTTAATGAAACATAAAAGCTGAACAAACTTCAAACCTGATTGATTTCAACAGGTTACACAATTAGATAAAACATCAACCTATGTTTGATGATTAAAATAAATGGCCAACATCTTGGGATTGAATACCCCAATAAAAGATGGTTGACATAACTAAGAGGAAGTCATAATTTGTACTGTATCATTAATAGATATCATTGTCGAATTGTACATAAGTCATTAGGGATCACCCTTAAAGCAATAGTAAAAGTATTTCTGAGAAAATATGTTAACTATAAATTGTGTTCTTATCCCTCTCTCCTAAATTCCCTCCTGTAATATCGACAATATGTGATCAAATTCCCCTTTTTTGCCAAACTTAATTGCTGTCAGGGATGGTATTAAACCGGTTTCAAATACAATGACCAAATCCCTGTCATTTTTAATTTCGTCTGAAACATGTTCCATCCCTGATTTAAGAAGACGCGTTAGGTTTTCTTTTTCATTTGAAAGCATTTTACAGAAGTGTTTATAAAAAGAAGATAACACTGTCTCTTTACTGTGTGCTAAACCCTTCATAGTTTTAAAGTTTTTTAAGAAATTATCTCGCCCAAAGAATGCAGCAAAAGGTAAGGGTGTATGATTTTTCGAATTCTCTACGTTTGAAGATTTCCGATCATTCTGTAATTTTTCCAGAGATTTCTAAACTGCACAATTCTAAAATTATTCTGTAAACAACCATCAGGCCACAAAATACAAATCAGGCCAACATAAATAAATACAATAATTACAATATCATTTATATAACATAATTACAATATCATAACACCTCCCCCCTTAAAAGAAGTTTAAGTGTAACAAAAACTTATCATGAATAAAATGAACAAAAATACATAGTATATACAAAGTGTTTTAATAAGCTCTAGATAAAGCATCTGCTATTACATTATCTTTACCCTTAATATGTTTTCCAATAACATCATATTCCTGTAACAATAAACTCCACCTAGTCAACCTCTGATTCTTGTTTCTCATTTTATGTATGAAGGTGAGAGGATTATGATCAGTACAAACAAGAATAGGATATACAGTGGGATTCAAATATACATCAAAATGTTGAAGTGCTGACAACATTGCAAAACACTCTTTTTCAATAGTTGAATAATTTTTCTGATGTTTATCTAATTTCTTGGAAAAATATGATATAGGTTTCTCAACATTATCATCTGTCTCTTGGTATAAAACAGCTCCAATTCCTACATCGCTTGCATCAACGGCAAGTTTAAATTGTTTTTCAAAGTCTGGAGTAATCAGAACTGGACTATTAATTAAAAGTGATTTGCTATTTTCAAAAGCGTTTTGACAATTTTCACTCCAGACAAATTTAGAATCTTTTCGTAAAAGATGAGTCAGTGGTTGAACCACAGTAGCAAAATCCAATCATGCCTAAATATCTCATAAGTTGTTTTCTATTTGTAGGAGGAGGAAATTTGGAAATAGCTTCCACTTTAGCCATAATAGGTTTCACTTGACCTTGGCCAACGGTATGCCATAAATAATCAACAGTGGCCTGACAAAATTCACTTTTACCAAGATTAACAGTCAAATTTGATTGTGACAATCTATCAAAAGTATCATACAAATGTGTTAAATGCTGTTCCCAGCTATCACTACATACAATTAGATCATCAATATAAGCATAACAACAGTTTAAATCTTTTATAACATTATTGATCATTCTTTGAAATGTAGCTGGCGCACTTTTCGTGCCAAACGGCATTACAGTATATTGAAATAAGCCATCTGGTGTAACAAAAGCTGATATTTCACGAGATCTCTGTGTCAGTGGAACTTGCCAATAACCTTTCAACAAATCAAATTTGCTCACAAATTTTGCTTGACCAATGTTGTCAATACAATCGTCTATCCTTGGAATCGGATAGGAATCAGATTTTGAGACTGAATTTACTTTTCTGAAATCAGTCACGAAACGAAAGGTTTTATCTGGTTTTGGCACAAGGAGACAAGGAGAGCCCCATTCACTGTTACTCGGCTCAATAATATCATAGTCAAGCATATATTTAATTTCTTTTCTCATAGCTTCTAGTTTGAGTGGATTAAGCCGATAAGGATGTTGCTTAATTGGAGAAGCATCTCCTACATCAACATCATGACAAACAGCAGTGGTTTTGTTTGGCACATCTGGAAAAAGTTTTTATTTCTTCTCTACGATCAAAAGACAGATGTGCAAGTTTTGAGTCTAAATTTGATAAAATTTCAGAATTTTTCAATCTAACTGTCTCTTCCATAGTTTTAGAACTAAAAGGTGGTTCAATTACATCTGGTTTGTCATGATTGTTCTCAAATTTAACCATGCCTAAAGTGGCAACTGGTTTACTCTCACATTCATTAGTACGCTCAAAATATGGTTTTAACATATTAATATGACACACTCTGTTTTGTTTACGCCGACCTGGAGTTTTTACAATATAATTCAAATCATTGATTTTACTGTCTATTGTATAAGGACCACAATATTTAGCTTGTAAAGGATGTCCAGGGACTGGCAAAAATACAAGTACCTTATCACCAGGCTCAAAAACTCTATCCCTGGCATCTTTATCATACCAAATTTTCATCTTGCTCTGTACATTTTTTAAGTTTTTCTGAGCAATTTGACAAGCAGTATACAATTTTTCTTTAAATCTAGATACATAGTCTAAAAGATTCAAGTTAGTATGTTCAGTAAGCCACTTTTCCTTAATCAATTTTAACGGTCCCCTTACAGTATGGCCAAATACCAACTCAAAGGGACTAAATCCAAGGGATTCTTGAACAGCCTCTCGGACTGCAAAAAGTAGAAAGTGAACTCCATCATCCCAGTCTCTGTCAAATTGAAGACAAAAAGTTCTAATCATGTTCTTCAATGTTTGATGAAAACGTTCTAAGGCACCTTGAGATTCTGGATGGTACGCACTTGATCTATACTGAGCAATCCCTAACTGGTACACGACTTGCTGAAATAAACCTGACATGAAATTTGATCCCTGGTCGGACTGTATAGACTTAGGAAGTCCTACTAATGTGAAAAATTTGATAAGTGCTTTGACAAAAGTAGGTGTCTTGATATTTCTTAGCGGAATAGCCTCAGGAAAGCGAGTGGATGTACACATGATTGTCAATAAATACGCATTTCCAGTTTTGGTCTTTGGTAAAGGTCCAACGCAGTCAATTAGAATTCTGCTGAAAGGTTCGTCTAAGGCTGGAATAGGCAGAAGTGGTGCTGGTGGTATTTTATGGTTAGGCTTACCAACAACCTGGCATATGTGGCATGATTTGCAGTATTCTGCGACATCATTTCGAAGTCTGGGCCAGTAGAAATGCTGCAAGATCTTAAGGCAAGTCTTCCTTATACTTAAGTGTCCAGCCAAGGGGGTGTCATGGGCAAGACCAATAATTTCTTGCCTATAAACTTTAGGCACCACCACTTGGTATACCACTCTCCATTCCTCCTCTGGGGTAGCATCAGGAGGCCTCCACTTCCTCATTAAAATGCCGTCCTGATGGTAATAGCATTCGGCCACTTTGTCTGCTTCCTCCTGTGGTTGAGCCCGCTGGTTGAGCTGAAGAACCTCAGGGTCTTTATGTTGTTCTTCGAATAAATTCTTTCGGACTAATGAATGGCTGTTTACGTTTGGCCATGGCATAATAACATTCTTGTTAACACTAGGTGGTCTTATTATGGCATTTTCTGAGCTACCAGGACCTTCAATGTCAGCTAGGAAAGCGTCAGAAAGGTCCATGTAATCAAACTGGTCTTCTTGCAAATTCTCATCTTGTTGTTTTCTAGCCATCGCCCTAGTAACAACACAAGCTGGATACAATTCAGCATCGTCTTCAGGTGATTTAACATCCACCACTGGTTTACTGGTAACAATTGGTTCAGCAACCACTTTGTTCCTAGCTAGATCATTTCCTAGCAATAATGTAACACCCTCTACAGGGAGATTAGGACGAACACCTACAATAACTGGTCCAGTTATCAAATCTGACTTCAGATAAATACGATGGAGAGGAACATCTATACAACCTAACTCTACACCTTGTAACAAAACGGAGGCACCAACAGAAGTCTTCTCGGACAAAGGCAACACACCTTCTAACAATAAAGACTGAGAAGCTCCAGTGTCCCGTAAAATCTAAATAGGCTGAAGAGTGGTGTCATCAACAATAGAAATAAACCCATCAGACATAAAGGGTTTATATTCCTCCATGTAATCACAAAAACTGGACTTAAAAGCCTGACTCGCAGGACATTCCAACGTACTGGTAATATAAGGTGTCGTACACGCACTGGACTTCGGCTTATTATCTCGTTCTTTCTTCTTCTGGAGTCTAGAACAATCAGCCATCAGGTGACAATTTTCTTACAATAAGCACAAATCAGTGACTTCTTTTCAAAAGTATCAAATTTTGGACTAGACATATTAAGACTGGACTGACTCTTATTCTGTGCAACAGGCTTACTATCAGTACGCTCAGTGCTTTGATTTTTGTAATTTCCACTTGAAGTATTAAAATTTTGACCCTTGAAACTTCTTTTGTGTGAAAGGGTATAATTATCTGAAATAACAGCTGCATCATGTATTGTCCCAACAGTTTTGTCGTCTAAATGTGTTTTAAGTCTAAATGAACACATTGTTTGAACTCTTAATAACATCAATTGTCTTAGGTTATCAAAATTGTTATCTGTTTTCTTTGAAGTAAGCCATTTATCGAATAAATCTTCTTTTTCCACAGCAAATTCCACATAGGTTTGCGAATCAAACTTTTTATAAGATCTAAATTTCTGTCTATATGCTTCTGGTACTAGCTCATAAGCTTTCAAAACTTCTTGTTTCACCGTGTCATAATCGGAACTTTTTTCTGATGGAAGTGCGGAGTATATTTCAGCGGCCTTACCCTCAAAAACACTTTGTAGCATTGTAGTCCAATATGGCTTTGGCTAATTCAAATTATGAGCAAATTTCTCAAACTGTGGAAAATATTTATCCACTGTTTTTTCACAAAATTTTGGAACCAAACGTATATTTTTTGCTGCATCAAAGTATTCTGATTTCGACTGGACTTGAGTGTTGCTTTCTTCTTTGACCATTTCAAGTTTTAGTTTCCCAATCTGTAGCCTTTCTCTCATTTCAAATTCTTTTAATTTCAATTCATCTTCTTTTTCCTTTTTATCCATTTCCAATCTTTCCTTCATTTCCAGTTCTTTTAATTTAAGTTTATTTTCGAATTCAAGCTGTTTCAATTTAAAGGCGTCAACGTTTTCGACCTTAAGTTCAAGAGCCTCTTCTCCTAAAATTGCTGCGTCAACTAATTTGTCTATTACCAAATTTTTTATAATTTGTTTTCTCATGGATACTTTAAAATCTAATTTCAGATGTTTAGCAAGCAACACTAATTCCTCTTTCTTTAAATTATCAAACCCCTCCAGGTCAGGCGTTTTCAAAAAATTACCGGCATCAAATGCCATTTTGTAGAATTTTGTTGGCTAGTTATAATAAAAATACTGAATAAATTTTGAATAAGATATTTTCAGTCTCCCGGACGAGCCCCCAATTTCTGTTACGGCCAGAAATCGCCTTTAAATTGTAGCCAACAAAAGACACAAATCGATTATAAAAATTAACAAGATTTATTATACAAATGTTTACAAGAAGTATTTCACAAATATTACTGTCAACTTAACTGTCAAAATATGAGTCCAATCTTTTATCTTTATCTGTATCCGGATATCTTTCGGAATCCAATCTGAATATTACGGTCACAATCCAGTATGATGTTGTTTGTAGAATAAAAGTGTCAATCCAAATGCTATGAATATTAATGTCTATCGAATCGATGTCTAAGTCTAAGTCCAAGAGTAAGTACTAGAGTGAGTTCAACTTTAGTGTCTGTATATATATATTTGTTATGGAAGATTCTAGAACAGTCTATAATGGAACATCCTAGAAAGTTACAACAGAAGTTTCTAGTAAAATGTAGAAGTTTATATAATGCATCTTTTATTAGGATCATTCTGGAAAGTTCCAATCATTCTGTAATTTTTCCAGAGATTTCTAAACTGCACAATTCTAAAATTATTCTGTAAACAACTATCAGGCCACACAATACAAATCAGGCCAACATAAATAAATACAATAATTACAATATCATTTATATAACATAATTACAATATCATAACAGATATTTGTAGTTTTCCTGAATAATACTCATGATAATAGATTGTACAACTTTTTTAACAACATTTATTGTAAAACGATTGATATAAATGATATTTCAATTTGTTAAGAAACAGGATTGTTAATTTACTTGTTTCATGGTTCCTTTAAACATATCATTTGCATGCTTATAAGTTATAATTATTAGTAATTCATCTGATAATGCAAACGAACTATTGAATACTTTGTACATCAAGTTCAATAACTTTTTTTTACTGAAAAATGATTATTCAAAGGATTCTCTGTTTTGGTTTGAAATGCTAGTCAATAACTTATCTTGGATTTTTGTCATTTTTACTCAAGACTCTTTTCAAGAAGAAATTAAAAGAATAAGAAGCAAAAAAAAAAACAAAAAAAAAAAAAACAAAAAAAAAACAAATGAAAAAATGGAAAGTGTAGTTTTAAAGACAGAAAAATCACCAAGTGATATGAATTAACAAAGATTTATTCTACATTTTCAAGAAAAGGTGAAAAATTCAATTTGAGAAGAAACCTGAGTTAACTGTACAATTATATCTTAATGAAACATAAAAGCTGAACAAACTTCAAACCTGATTGATTTCAACAGGTTACACAATTAGATAAAACATCAACCTATGTTTGATGATTAAAATACATGGCCAACATCTTGGGATTGAATACCCCAATAAAAGATGGTTGACATAACTAAGAGGAAGTCATAATTTGTACTGTATCATTAATAGATATCATTGTCGAATTGTACATAAGTCATTAGGGATCACCCTTAAAGCAATGGTAAAAGTATTTCTGAGAAAATATGTTAACTATAAATTGTGTTCTTATCCCTCTCTCCTAAATTCCCTCCTGTAATATCGACAATATGTGATCAAATTCCCCTTTTTTGCCAAACTTAATTGCTGTCAGGGATGGTATTAAACCGGTTTCAAATACAATGACCAAATCCCTGTCATTTTTAATTTCGTCTGAAACATGTTCCATCTCTGATTTAAGAAGACGCGTTAGGTTTTCTTTTTCATTTGAAAGCATTTTACAGAAGTGTTTATAAAAAGAAGATAACACTGTCTCTTTACTGTGTGCTAAACCCTTCATAGTTTTAAAGTTTTTTAAGAAATTATCTCGCCCAAAGAATACAGCAAAGTGTAAGGGTGTATGATTTTTCGAATTCTCTACGTTTGAAGATTTCCAATCATTCTGTAATTTTTCCAGAGATTTCTAAACTGCACAATTCTAAAATTATTCTGTAAACAACCATCAGGCCACACAATACAAATCAGGCCAACATAAATAAATACAATAATTACAATATCATTTATATAACATAATTACAATATCATAACACCTCCCCCCTTAAAAGAAGTTTTAGTGTAACACAAACTTATCATGAATAAAATGAACAAACATACATAGTATATACAAAGTGTTTTAATAAGCTCTAGATAAAGCATTTGCTATTACATTATCTTTACCCTTAATATGTTTTACAATAACATCATATTCCTGTAACAATAAACTCCACCTAGTCAACCTCTGATTCTTGTTTCTCATTTTATGTATGAAGGTGAGAGGATTATGATCAGTACAAACAAGAATAGGATATACAGTGGGATTCAAATATACATCAAAATGTTGAAGTGCTGACAACATTGCAAAACACTCTTTTTCAATAGTTGAATAATTTTTCTGATGTTTATCTAATTTCTTGGAAAAATATGATATAGGTTTCTCAACATTATCATCTGTCTCTTGGTATAAAACAGCTCCAATTCCTACATCGCTTGCATCGACGGCAAGTTTAAATTGTTTTTCAAAGTCTGGAGTAATCAGAACTGGACTATTAATTAAAAGTGATTTGCTATTTTCAAAAGCGTTTTGACAATTTTCACTCCAGATAAATTTAGAATCTTTTCGTAAAAGATGAGTCAGTAGTTGAACCACAGTAGCAAAATCCAATCATGGCTAAATATCTCATAAGTTGTTTTCTATTTGTAGGAGGAGGAAATTTGGAAATAGCTTCCACTTTAGCCATAATAGGTTTCACTTGACCTTGGCCAACGGTATGCCATAAATAATCAACAGTGGCCTGACAAAATTCACTTTTACCAAGATTAACAGTCAAATTTGATTGTGACAATCTATCAAAAGTATCATACAAATGTGTTAAATGCTGTTCCCAGCTATCACTACATACAATTAGATCATCAATGTAAGCATAACAACAGTTTAAATCTTTTATAACATTATTGATCATTCTTTGAAATGTAGCTGGTGCACTTTTCGTGCCAAACGGCATTACAGTATATTGAAATAAGCCATCTGGTGTAACAAAAGCTGATATTTCACGAGATCTCTGTGTCAGTGGAACTTGCCAATAACCTTTCAACAAATCAAATTTGCTCACAAATTTTGCTTGACCAATGTTGTCAATACAATCGTCTATCCTTGGAATCGGATAGGAATCAGATTTTGGGACTGAATTTACTTTTCTGAAATCAGTCACGAAACGAAAGGTTTTATCTGGTTTTGGCACAAGGAGACAAGGAGAGCTCCATTCACTGTTACTCGGCTCAATAATATCATAGTCAAGCATATATTTAATTTCTTTTCTCATAGCTTCAAGTTTGAGTGGATTAAGCCGATAAGGAATTTGCTTAATTGGAGAAGCATCTCCTACATCAACATCATGACAAACAGCAGTGGTTTTGTTTGGCACATCTGGAAAAAGATTTTTAAAAGTAAATACCAAAGTTTTTATTTCTTCCCTACGATCAAAAGACAGATGTGCAAGTTTTGAGTCTAAATTTGATAAAATTTCAGAATTTTTCAATCTAACTGTCTCTTCCATAGTTTTAGAACTAAAAGGTGGTTCAATTACATCTGGTTTGTCATGATTGTTCTCAAATTTAACCATGGCTAAAGTGGCAACTGGTTTACTCTCACATTCATTAGTACGCTCAAAATATGGTTTTAACATATTAATATGACAAACTCTGTTTTGTTTACGCCGACCTGGAGTTGTTACAATATAATTCAAATCATTGATTTTACTGTCTATTGTATAAGGACCACAATATTTAGCTTGTAAAGGATGTCCAGGGACTGGCAAAAATACAAGTACCTTATCACCAGGCTCAAAAACTCTATCCCTGGCATCTTTATCATACCAAATTTTCATCTTGCTCTGTACATTTTTTAAGTTTTTCTGAGCAATTTGACAAGCAGTATACAATTTTTCTTTAAATCTAGATACATAGTCTAAAAGATTCAAGTTAGTATGTTCAGTAAGCCACTTTTCCTTAATCAATTTTAACGGCCCCCTTACAGTATGGCCAAATACCAACTCAAGGGACTAAATCCAAGGGATTCTTGAACAGCCTCTCGGACTGCAAAAAGTAGAAAGTGAACTCCATCATCCCAGTCTCTGTCAAATTGAAGACAAAAAGTTCTAATCATGTTCTTCAATGTTTGATGAAAACGTTCTAAGGCACCTTGAGATTCTGGATGGTACGCACTTGATCTATACTGAGCAATCCCTAACTGGTACACGACTTGCTGAAATAAACCTGACATGAAATTTGATCCCTGGTCGGACTGTATAGACTTAGGAAGTCCTACTAATGTGAAAAATTTGATAAGTGCTTTGACAAAAGTAGGTGTCTTGATATTTCTTAGCGGAATAGCCTCAGGAAAGCGAGTGGATGTACACATGATTGTCAATAAATACGCATTTCCAGTTTTGGTCTTTGGTAAAGGTCCAACGCAGTCAATTAGAATTCTGCTGAAAGGTTCGTCTAAGGCTGAAATAGGCAGAAGTGGTGCTGGTGGTATTTTATGGTTAGGCTTACCAACAACCTGGCATATGTGGCATGATTTGCAGTATTCTGCGACATCATTTCAAAGTCTGGGCCAGTAGAAATGCTGCAAGATCTTAAGGCAAGTCTTCCTTATACCTAAGTGTCCAGCCAAGGGGGTGTCATGGGCAAGACCAATAATTTCTTGCCTATAAATTTTAGGCACCACCACTTGGTATACCACTCTCCATTCCTCCTCTGGGATAGCATCAGGAGGCCTCAACTTCCTCATTAAAATATACTATACCTATAAAATTCAAGTACACTTTAGAACTATGTACATTAGATTCAAATCTTGCCATTAAACTGTAAATTAAACATTTGATAAAAGTAATTTAAACTGTTTGAATGTAAAATTATTGCTTTTACTAGTATTTGGCATCCATAGGTAGCATGCAGCCTGTCATGTAAACCATATTTGAAGCCAAAATATTATAACAATAGTTGTGTATTTTTGTAAATGTTTATTGTTTCTGTGTATAACTACTGACCTTAGAAGAAACCTTTTAAAATGATATGTGAATGTATTGCATTACAAACATGAAACAAATTATCATTTACGTAATGACTTGAAAATTGTACTAGAGAAGAGCTAATAATGATTTAGCATAAATATGAATACAAATCTACTTACAAATATAACATATTCCGATAAAACAGGCAACCACAACCAAACTGCATACTAGATGACATTTTCTAGGATAAAGATCTGCATAAAAATTTAAATATTAGCTTATCTAATTTTGAACAGTTGTGAATCATGCAGAGTAATCGGGTATTCTATTGACTATTTCGAAATTCACATGAAGGGCGCCAAGATACGGTTACGTGGTCTCCTATTTTGATTTACATTCCGAAGAGGATGTTATTGATAGATGATTACGTGTCACAAGGAAGTTATTCAATTCAGAGTTCAAAGTGGTCAAATTAAGTCAAATTATTCGACCATACCGAGTTGGTTAAATACAATAGGATACTAGTATGTATCCTTAGTCATAAGTTATATGTTGTGATATATCCCAATTACCGTAACCACAATCTCGTCCTCTTTTCTTTATATTTGATATCAACAAACCGAATGTCAATTGAACATGAGCTACACTTTGGGGGATTAGTTGACCATGATATTATACCAGAGCACCAGAGATTTAAAATCAGCGGTACGGTTGATGATGCTAAGTCTCCAATATTCGATATAGCGTTTCGCGAACTTGCTTGTCTTCTCGTCGACTTTGTTTTTGTCTGTTTAAATCAACGAATGTATTTCACGTGTCCCTTTGTATTATCCGTCTATCTTTTTATGGTAAGTGACGCAACGCCATGAAAACCTTGGGAAGAGAGATTTGTCCTATTTGCATCGATTCGGTTGCCCTTTTAAAGAACAAAATATGCTTTTTCAATATCTGAGATAAACGATAACTGCACGTTATCAATAATGTTTACCTCAGCTAGAGTTCCATAGGTCATTGTTTCATAACTAACAAACAAAAACATAATCTCAAGGAAGAGAAATTCTAAATCATTGTCTTTATGTGATTCCATCAAATGAAAAACGACTTTAGATACATTTAACTAATAATCAAGGTATTGCAGACCACAAATTAAACAAACTATCGATCTGAATTTTTTGCTTTTAAATTATTAAAAAGTTTTGGTTCTTATCGAATTAGTGAACAATTCAAACCTGTGAAAGAAGTAACACTTGTCTCTGTTTTCATATCTTCATTTGAATCTGTTTTCCTGAACAAATGAAATTTTTATTTTCGCTTATGTTAGTTTTACATTATAATCATAAAAAAAAAATATCGTTAGATTTTCATTAAAAAATACCAACCCGTTTGGAAACATACATTTCTCTTATATACATACTAGTATACAATCATTTATGCTAGCTATCAGTGACCGAAAGGTAAAAAGTATGAAAGATTCTAATAAAACACAGTTACATCATAGACTTTATTTAATGTTACAGTTCCAATTTTAACAACCTTTGAAAGGAATACCGATATCCAACACTGATACAAACATTTATAAAAAAACGCATCCACTTGGAAGTATGATTCGACTCTTTTATAGAAAAGTTTTGAACGTGCAACTCCTACATTAGCAGATAATAATAATAACCCTTATTTTTCATACTTAACTTTACCAGTTTTTTTGTGGTGTTCGTGTTGCTTAGCCTTAATTTTTCTATGTTGTGTCGTTTGTATTATTATGTATGTTTGTCTTTTTTTCTTTTTTGGCCATGTCGTTGTCAGTTTATTTTCGATCTATGAGTTTGAATGTCTCTCTGATGTCTTTCGCTCCTTTAAAGATTCATACTATAAATACAAAACAATTGTTCCGAGAACAGAAGAACATCATTGGGCTCTCCGCATTTTCATATCTAGACCGGTCATTGGTCCAGAAATATATGTAATGTTTACAAACCACTTTTTTTCTACATTTTTTGACGGAATTTTACAATAAAATAGATAAAGGACATATGAATTTCATTGGATTTATTGAAAGATATATGTAAACAATTTTAGAAAAGGTATTACTAGAAGTGGTTGAAATTTTACTTTTGGACAAATTTTGGGGAAATATGCGACATCTTTCCCCCCCTTTGTGTAATATGTTATAACAAAATAATGCAGATTGTTGCTATGGATACACGCATTTTTTTTTAGTATTTTACCATTTTATATAATAGATATAAAATCCATGGAAGATTCTAATTACATACATATATACATATAAGACACAAACAGTAAGGTTAAAATTGCCAGAAAGCATTGAAAAGGGGATGGTAAAATTTATGAGGGAAGATTTTAATACTTTTTCCTAACTGTTTATTGCTACCATAAGGGCATACGATACAGTTTCAAGGGAGGTAAGTCTTGGGGCGACGTCAAGCGTTTGAATTCCCGTAAAACGTCACTTTTAGAGGAACGTAATGCGTGTAATGTTCCGTAATAAGAAAGTAATGTGGATTTTTCGATGCTCCAATTTCTGTTTCTCCCGCTTGCTAACTTCTACACCATTAATATTAGTGCATTTGATTCTTACAGGATAATAGTCTAATAAAATCATACAGATTACTGTTTCTGTGAGATCTTCAACACAATATCGTTTAGTGAGCATTCGTAAGTCGACTGAACCTTTTGGTGTAACTAATATAATGCATGTCAATCATCATCTTTATTATCATTCATCATCCCTGATTTGGTCCGTATCTCAGAAACAATTTATAATTATTGCATAAAATTTCACATACTTGTTAGTTAAATTATTCTTAAGATCGGTATACTTTTTCGTGGTGATTCTTTAATTCATTTTTGAGTTCTTGAATTTTTTATTGAGCTTCAATTATGTATCATAGAAAACATGTTGTGATATATTAACTTCCTTTTGAGCAAGATTAAGGAATGAGTCAGGATATACTTAGCATGACTTCCTGTACAACCCTCGTGTTATTAAAAAAAAAATGTATTATGTTTTTTTCATGAGACGATGGGCGTATCATGCGCTCGTAGCGCAGCTGTATATTTTGTTCTTTATTTTTTTTTTACAAATATATTAGAGAAACGACGGAATGACAGCAAATACAATGCAATTTTCAATATAATTTATATTTCCAAATGGCATAACTCTTAAAGAGTAGTTGATATGCACTAATTTTCTTACGTGTCCATAAGATATCAGTTTTATAGAAATTTGGCAAGAATTGTACACTTGAAAAATCTAATTAACCAGAAGGACCGGAAGGAAGGACACATGAATGAACGTGCGATATCTTATGTACCCCGCAATGCGTCGCGCTGTGGTGAAAAGAATTTATATATAGTTATTTACCAATAAAATTACGCAATGAGAGAAGTATTTTGATTTCAATCGCAACTTGCTATTAATTCAATCGTGCTCGCCAAATCAAAAAATTCAAAATCTTTGTAAAGTTTCTCTGTCTGGACAAAATGCATCCTTTAGCATATTGAAGATTATCCTTTTTAAGATTTTGTTTTGTTTTCTGACAAACATAAAACAGAAGATGTGGTATAATTGCCAATGAGACAACTTTCCACAAGAGACAAACATGTCATAGAAATTAATAACTAAAGGTCACCGTGTGGTCTTCAACAATGAGCAAAAACCATATTGCATCGTCAGCTATAAAACTGTGAACTTTAAAACTGTTTAGGAGCCTTCCATTGTTATTCAATAGTTATCATTGCCCCGAAGAAAAGTTTAATTTTATGAATAAATGTGAAATTCTAAAAAGTGATTAAAACGTGAATAAAGGGATTTTAAGGAGTATTAAAATGAAACAGCAACCCACCAAACAAAACAAACCAAATAACAACATTTAGAGGTCAACAAATGGTATAAACTAATACAGGAGTGTGTACAGTACATGTACCTGTATGTGAAGTTCTTGATTGCAGAGACTTTTATTTTAAAAGCCGTAAAAATTATCAACAGTCCGTACTCTCTTTTCTTGAGATGTTTCTCAATTAGAACACAAACAAAGGGATGTATTTATGATTCACATGATTTTATTTCCGAAAACAATATTACCAATTTTTAGGTAGCTCTTTACAAGCAATATTTATATATCTGAAAATGTCGCCGGTAATTTGCAGAGATAACGTCGAAATTGTCTGCCAGCGACGTCGTGCACTTTATCGCTAACGTTGAGGTTACAAAGGTGGGGGGGGGGGGGGCACAATTTTTTAGGATAAATCGCGTTGATCATAGATTTCAACACGGTGACATATATTATTTATTTGAGATTTGGAGAAAGCATGAACAAATGCAGTTTATGCAGAAAAATGATAAAAATTACATTTTTAGAAACACTTTATTTCCATATTTATAGGTTTAAAAAAATACCACTTTAAGCATCTAGACCGAAATTTCAAGCAAGGTTTGAATAATTGTATAGTCATTCGTGTAGGGATTTCTTTTTTCCTTATTGTCACTTATCACAGCTTCAGATTGAACCCGATCTTAATAATTTACGACGAAGAATATTTGCTCTAAAATTTTATAACATTGCCGAACTTTTTTACAAAATTGCACAAATCCCAAATTTTCAGCCTCAATTTTCTCGAAAACAAGCACGGTGACCTATGTTTTATTGTGTGTTGTATTTTATAACTCGCAAAGGCCTACAACATATTTCAAAATTTAAAAAATGACATTATATCGAGAAACTGTATCGAAAAACAATCGTCAACATATATAGAAACGGACTAGTTGATAACGACTGCCAAATTACCTTCGTTCAGGGCATTTAAAAAAAAAGGTAAATTAAACGGTCAAATGGTTCACCAAACATCCCGTGTAGTTGGCAATGGTCAATATGTCGCTTTAATGACAACAATACGTTACAGTAATACAGTACGAACAAACACAAAAACAATCAGGACAGAGAAATGCATTAACACATAATATTACAACATTACAACATGTAAACAATATAATAACAACGGACACTTCCCATGAAGTTATGATCGTATACCACAAACGTAACATAAATTGCGCGTCACAGGAACGATTAACGCCATGAAAAGATGACGGTTTTTTTTGTGACGTGTTTCTTTTAGGTAAATGTCTTAACACATAGAATAGATTTGTGTTATTACAGACACTAACAAGAATATAGAATTGGAATTAAGTTTGTAATGGTGTTAGTTTATGCATTTTCTAACTATGACAAGAGTATTTAAATGGAATTGTGTTTGCTTTGCTGTTATCATTTTATATTTTCTAACCATATCAGTTTTTCATATGAAATGAACAAAAATACTGTGCATAAAGTTTCGTTAAACTTTAATTATATAAATGAAATGGCTAATCTTAAAGGGGCACTGGCCGTTAAATTCAAGTTCACCGATTTCAATCAAATTCTCATACTTGATTATATAACATTTATAAAACTATTAAAAGTCTAAAATAAACAATTAACAGGTCACGGGCATGAAAATACATAGCTTTGTTTCGTGTGTATTTTAATCTAGACGCCATCTAGTTTATAACTATCGAGTTGACCTCTTAAGTCATCCGATGACCATATAAGCGGTGTAAACATAAATATAGATATAAATAGATTAAGCTAACTCGTGCTGTTGGATTTTTCTATGTCTATTTAATTTCATATTATAGATGAAAAATAACTGTTTATTATCGTTTTTACCTGTATAAGAATGATTTTTGCGGATCGAATCAATCAATCAAATTATTTACCTTTGTTTTACTTTCAATGTTGACATTCTTTTCCTTTAATTAACTTACACATTCATTTCACGTGTTATCAATCTCAAGCTAAGGGGTTAAATTGAAGTTCACATAAATACGGATTCAATGAGGTCGAATTATTCACTTGCAAGTGAATAATTCATAATCAATGTTTTTTTTAGCTTATTTTGACGAAATTGTACAATACTGTCTGCTAAAAGCAAATTATTATTTCACTATTTGCATTTCATTAATGAATGAGCAACACAAATAATATATTAGTTTTTTTTTTAAATATCTCCTAGCTAGTGCCCCTTTAACTTTAACATACATATAAATAAAAATTAGATAACTGTATAAGGTAAGAGCATGTAAGACTTAACGGTAAACACACTTAAAAACAAAACAAAACAAAAAATAATAAACATGATCAATTTTTGATAAATTTGCAGGAAGTAACGTATACGGCAAATAATCCAGATAGACGTAACACCACAAACTCGGGCCAAGTCGTAAATTACATTTAAGAAGTAAGTACGCGTTCAAATTAAACTGGTTCCTACGCATGGGTTAAACTCATAATAGATACCAGGAATATATTTATTGTTTGCGCCGGACCCACGTTTCGTTTACAAAAGAAACGTTAGTTAATGATATAAACTGTGAACGTTTTGTGTATATTTAAATATATTCATTTATGTTGAAAGACTTGTTTAATGTGAAATCATACAAATATAAATTGTTTATGCTCAAAGATTTTCGCAGCTTTTTTGTTGAAAAGATGCAATTTTGGTACGCGGTGCAATTTGGGTACTGTGACATTAAATATATTTGTTCGATAGTATTAAAAATTCACAAAAGTTATGGTGTAAGACAACCATTGATTTTCTCCTATTAGTCATTGTTAATTTTGTATTTTCAAAAAAAATGTGCAGAAGATATCTTTGTTTCAAATAAAGAAATACTTGGCAAGAGTAAAGTTTTATCCTGTCCAGTACTATAGAAAAAATTTCAAATAACATTTCATTGCTTACAATAAAATAACCATGACTGGAAGTTAACCAACCAAATTACTCCCCTTATCTAACCTGTGTACAAGGTTTTGAAACCATGTAACCTCAAGTTTACAAAATATTCTATAGAAACCCCAAATGAAAAATAATAGTGGTTTGAAATACCCAAGACATATGCTTATGAAACAGAAATGTTTTACTGCAATAAAATGTAGGATTAATTACATACAACTGTTAAATTCAAGGGAATATTTTTCGACCTATTTTTGTATACAACGGGATGTGACGTACCATGATTTGGTGGTATTACACCTTATTAACTTCAAAAACCAAAAACTGATTCTTGAAACCAATCGATTGCTTCATCGACAGGAAAAGCATTGAAAATATAGTTTATGATATCTATCTCACATTGTTGCAAAATGATTTGAAAATGGGATAGTTCTCACACCATAAAAAGGTGCCATACACATGTATTTTCTTTAATTTGTCCCGTAGTGCTCAGACTAACATATAGATTTAACAAGGTATTACTGACTTCCTTAACATTATAGCTGTAAACAATCTTAATAATATATATTTCTTAATCATATAGTATTTTCTTACCCCTCATTTTCAATCATTTGGCATTTTGTAACGGTTGACTTTTTTTCTTGTGTCAAACAAACATAGTCTGGAATTATAAACATAATACAAATACTTGCAGTTGAAATTAAATTTAAAGTTGATACATAAAAAATTGGTTTTTTCATAAAGGAACAGCCTCGTTGTAATCATGGTAATGAGCAGTGATAGTTTTCAATACGTTAATGTAAGATATCCATCAACTTAAGTTACATTTGTTATTTGTCGATAATATTAAAAAAAAAGTGTAGACAGATATCAGAGGAAAAGTCGAACTCCTAAGTCATAAACAAAGTCACAAAGCAATGAGAAAAAAGAATAAAAACAGGCTCAAAAACATGAATTCTGTTTTTTTAGAAAGCACATTATGGAAGAAATATACTGCATCTTAGTATAAGACAGAGCTGATGATCAAGCGAAATACTATCAGCTTCGAAGAGTGGAAAGAAAGGAAAGGAATTGAGAGCACTTTGTTTCATTTCAATTCACTTACATTGAAGCTGGAACTGATCATTCTTATATTTGTTCGATCTCTCCGTGAAGGGAATTTCAACCTATACAAAGACTCTCTCACTATGTTGATTCCTTGAGTTTTCCCTTTAGATCACCTTAATTACGCTCGATGGCTTACTATTCATGTACGGGATATGTTGTCATTGGACACAATAGCACCCAGTATTGCTACAGAATTTGAGAACGGACATTTCGTTGTTAACAAAACGGACACCACATTCTCTGCTATAGCTATTGATCATGCTCATGAACAGAACAACAAGCTAGTAAAAGGTGAAGTCGGAGTTATTGGACAAACAGATAAATTGAGTAATGCATCTCAACTACTTCGCTGGATGGTGTGTGACCCAGAAATGGGACGTGCAGTCAATGAATTCGAGTTATCACAAGAACCGATTAAGCATGAACAAAGTAAAGGGTCAGATGTTAGACACCATGAACAAATTGAAAGTAAGCAGAAGGCTTTTGTGAAACAAGTTATAGCATTCACAGCTACAAAAGAGAAAATGAGAAATCCGTTTTTGGAGGAATCAGAAGATCTTCTAGTATTGGACACACGTGACATAGTAGATCCAAAAGTTGCAAATACAGTTAGAAATATCAAACAAATAGGGAATGATAAGTACCATGAGTACGTGAGGGAACGTCTTGACAAGAGGACAACACCTCTTCATTCGCCAGGAATTGAGAAGTGATTCAAATGAAAAAAGACAAATTAGCTCCTGGAAGCAGAGTTGCTCTTTATTTTCCTAGATGTATGTGTCTTGTCAGGGTCGTGATAGTTGATCTTGATGACTTTTTCGTCAATTGAACCAAGCTTACCGACCTTCACTGTCCCAGTTTGGTCAGTTGAGACTTGGTTCTAAGTCAGATTTGTTAGTGCCATTAGAGAAAATGTGCGTTATTGTAACTGAGATTCCCGATGTAGATGCCATTATTCTAGACGGAGCTGTTATTGTTAACATACTGAAGCCTAGGTTTTGCAAAACCTTTAAGGATTACTTTAAGCAAGTTTTCTTTCCTCATATTAATAATTACTTGAAGTCATGCAGTCGGATAGATGTTATATTGGATGAATACTGTCAGAACAGATTGAAGGCATCAACTCGTGGTAAGCGTGGAAAATGTATTAGAAGACGTGTGCAGGCAGATTCTACTATTCCTAGTAATTGGGAGTCATTTCTAAGAATTGACGATAACAAGAAAGAGTTATTTGCCTATCTAGCGGAACAGCTATTGACGCTTACTCAAAGTGTTCAGACTACAGTAGTTTCAAGAAAGGGAAGAGAGAAAGTTTGCAACAAACCAGATAAGAATAACGGCAACCTATCACCGTGCAATCATGAATAGGCGGACACTCGTATATTGTTACATGTTGCAGATGCGGTGAAATGTCTAATGCACAAAATTATGATTAGAAGCGTTGACACCGACGTTGTTGTAATTGCAGTATCAGCAGTGCACAAGTTGAACATAACGTCTTTATGGATGGCATTTGCAGTTGGAATAAACTTCAGATACATCCCTGTACTTGAAATTGCTCTATTTATGGGGCCTTATAAGTCTAATGCACTACTGTTCTTCCACGCATTTAGTGGTTGTGACCAAGTTTCATCGTTTTCGAATAATGGAAACACAACTGCATGGGACACATGGTTATCCTTTGATACAGTGACTGAAGATTTCAAACTATTGAGTGATAAACCCAATGAAGATAGTGTTAAAGAATCTGCTTTAAACAATGAGCGTTTTGTAGTCTTAATGTATGACAGGACTAGCGAGTGCTTGGGTGTAGATCCGACAAGAAAAGATCTATTCACGAGAAAAGAACGATCTATTGAAAATATTCCTCCAAGCTCTGCCGCATTACACCAGCACATTAAGATAGCTGCTAAGCAAGCAGGATTTTGTTGGGGACAAGCTCTTGTTAAACCCAAAGAAACACCATCACCTTCCATCTGGGGTTGGAAACGGAACAACGAAGGGCTATGGGAACTATTCTGGACATCGCTACAGCAAGCGTCAGAGTGCTGTGCTGAACTTATAAAATGTGGATGAAAAAGTGAAAATGGTTGCAGATGACGATGTTAATGTGTAAAGGCATCATTAAGTCGTACTGTTCTGTGTACATGTGGAGGAAAATGTGATAGGGATTAATAGACAGTGGCCCCTATTATCTCATTTGACAAAACTTCTACAATGTTTTACTACTCATTTATTTTGTGATTTTTATGATGTCATTGACAACATATGAGCAGTTGATTTCGTTATGAAATTAATTATTGATATGATACTAATTATGCTCATTATGCCAATGGAAGCTTTTTTTAAAGTTTTTTGTTCAGATAAACAATAATAACCAATTGTTTATTTTCATCGATTTCAATTTTGAAGGTCGACCTATTTTGGCTTAAAAAATTCAAGATTTTTTTTCAAGTTGGACACAAAAGGCGTTAAACTATTTTTTTTTATCAAATTTGTTCTACTCAGATACGTATTATCACTTTATTTACCAAGTTACAAGACAATTTCTTGAATAATAAAATTTTCATGAATTTTTTAAGTATTTTTTTCAAATCCAACGTCCGCCATTTTCAAAATGGCCGCCACTCCCGCCAATTTCAATTTCCAGATAGGTTCCATAGCCGAAAATGTTGTCCATCACCTATACTACTTCTATGCCAAATTTCATGCTTTTACCACAATCTAATCAATTTTGCTTAAAATCTGCTCAAATCGACTGGACTAACTTATCTTATACTTAATAGAAAAATGAAATAAAAAAATGAGGTCACCGTTCACTTACGCTCACATTTTTGTTAATGTCCTTTTTTTCTGTTGAACTAATAGGAGAATAAGCGGTAATATCGAAATAAAAAAATAACTAAATTATGGATTTTCCGAATTGATTTTTCTCTAAGTTCAGTATTTTTGTGATTTTACTTTATACAGGAATCGCTTAAATTTTTGCAATAAGTTAGTTTATGAACAGCTTATTCGAAAACAACAATAAAAAATATAGGTCACCGATGAGTAAAAAAAGATATTTAAATTTTAATGCCAAAAATGGCATTTTTGCACCAAAGGGATATAATTACGAGATTTTTCAATGATATCTACATTTTAAAAGTCACCTGGGGCCAATACGAATTGATTTTTTTGTAATTATTTTTGTACAATATGATAAAGTAACAACTGCTAAATGATAAATAAAATTTGTAATGAAAAATTAATGTTTAATTTTTTCCTGAAAATCTTACACCCGCGAGCCTCCTTAATTCAATTTCTCTAACAATGCTATTTTGGAAAATGAGGTAGACACATATTTGCTTATGAATGGGTAGTTACCTTGCGAAAGCATAGCTATGTTGTCCTGACAATGAATAAGGTGACACGAACAGTCTTCAACAGACGGAGAACACATACATTCATTCTTCGGTTTAATAGTATATGCATATCCATTTCTATAATCACATCTACATTTCACGTCTTTCGTATTTGATCCATTGTCCACTACAATTTGACCTTCTTCACTGCATATTGATTTTTTATACTGACACTCATAGCCATCATTTGACCATGATATATGTGGTGAGAATTGTTTTTCTTTGCATTTCTCGACATGTAGTCGACCACTAATTACACCGTGATATCCTGCAATCAAAGAGAAACAGTTTTTAATGTTTAATTATCTTGATGCTTTTTCTTAATTATTTATCAATTTTGCCAAACATGCATCTAGAAAATATCTTGGTCAATTTTTATTTCATGTACATATGTATGCTAGTTGTTCATGTAAAAACCCATATTATCTAAATAATAACTTACTACTTTGATTTGTACAATGGATTTACATATGTGTCCACTTGTTCACAACATTTTGAATTTTTGCAATACTAAGGTTTTGCTACCTCAGGCATAGATTACCTTAGCTGTATTTGGCAAAACTTTTAGGAATTTTTATCCTCAATGCTCTTCAATTTCGTACTTTATTTGGCCTTTTTAACTTTTTTGGACTCGAGCGTCACTGATGAGTCTTTTGTAGACGAAACGCGCGTCTGGCGTATATACAAAATTTAGTCCTGGTATCTATGCTGAGTTTATTTCATATACAGATATCATAATTGAAAAGCAATATCACAATACAAACATCACGAACATTTGAGATTAACTACCAGTGCAAATATGTGTATTTCTTTGCATTCAATATGAGATAATTTTTTTTACCTCAAAAACACATTATCGCATGGATATATCAACAAAGTAATAAGGTAATATTTCTTAATTACATTTAGATTGTAAGTTGATTGAACATGTCAGAGGGCGATTATTCAGAACTACATGCTTCGATCTTTGTTAAAATTTTATTGTTTAAAATATCATTAACCAGGTACTTCTGAAAGTTTGTAAAAGTTGTTAAATTATCTTATTTTTAGGAAATTGCCCGAAATATTGGCTATGTAAATACCTAGCATATTGGAATTCAAAGATCATCCATGTGAAAGTAAAATGTATAGTTTTCGATAGTTTACCTGGAGGCAAGTCATCAGGTTTGAAACATTTCTCTCTCCAACTCTTTGTGTTAGTATCATATAAACAATGATAAAAATCGTTTCTTTCACATATATCCTTCGCTCTCTGTTTCCAATGAGATCGATGGGAACATTTTAGATCAAACACCAGCAGTGAATTAGGAACAACGAGGACTAGATACTGTAATTTGCAATTAATTGTAATTAATTCTTTGATTCCATTAAAAATGACTCATATATAGTTATACTTTTTAAACAGGTTTAACAAGGTTAATTTAATGTTTTCGATAAGAATAAGATAAGCAACAGAACGTATGATTTGAAGTTAAATCACTTAAACAGACCATATACGTACAATGTTGCATTTACTTGCTAGAACTTAGTACTTAAGTTAGTGAATGAATAATAGTTTATTTGATTAGAAGTCAACATAAAAAGTAAGACGATAGCAAGGGTGTTTCATCTTGTTGAAGTCTGTTGATAAGCTTTACCAACAATACTTTCTGTTTTGAATTTTCCTCGGAGTTCGATATTTTTGTGATTAGACATTTTGTTACTTATCAAATCTAAAATGTCACACGCTTAAGTCTAGAATACAATTCTAAAATACAGAAGATACAAACAAAATCATAAGTATGATGTGAGTTATTCATAAATTATGAGAAGATATGACTTTAATATTATTTTCATTTGTTGGTTAAAAGACAGGTGTTCGGAAGAGTTTGCTCACGTAAGAGAATCGGTGTTAGCGTCCGTGGTCAGTTACAACCCGTTAATTAAATGCTCTGATTTAATATCAGAAATGTACGTTATCAATCCTTTAAATTTTAGAAATATATAGATAGCTACTTTATTGATAGCATGCATTAGAGATATATATATCGAGTGCACAAAAGTGAAAAACAAAGAAACACAGAAAACAATAGTTGTAATCTAGAAACAGTGTCAGAAAGTACCTTTATTCTTGTTTTTATCAAATTTCCGAATTACTATTTGATACGATATGCTATTTCTATTCTAAATCGATTCGTTCTTTTCAAGGTCAGTTGATATTTTTTTTTATCATTTACGTTTGGTTAGTTTCTCAGTTGTTCATATGTCAACATTTAGCTAAATGTTGTTTTTCGTAGTTGTTATTAAAATATATAAATTTTATATAGATTCTGCCATTAAACTTCGTTCATCGTTCATTACGATATGGCTTTACTCTCGACAGTTTTTTTTCCACATATCTGAAACGGCAATTCGCACGTTCAAATGAACAGTTAACCTTTTCGAAAGGAAAAATATTGTCTTACACTCGGCTTACATTTGTCAGAGTTTGTAAACATACATGTTTTGAATTCATTTTTACTGGACTATAATTTGAGTTATTTGGTCAAGTTGATGTCTACTTGACAAATGACCCGTTTCCATTCAAAATGTTATATAAGTAATGTGTATTCTAAATAAATAAAAAACCGGCCAGAACCAAGACATGGTATATTCGAGATGTTATCAATTCATTTGATGTGTTTGAGCTTTTGATTTTGCCATTTGCTGAAGGACGTTTCATTTTTCCATTCAGTGTTCGGTATATGTGTTATTTAATTTTGTCTATATAAAGTATTTCATGAGTTAATTTAGTTGAATACAAAGTAAGAATTAGGAGACACTAGGCCATAATTTATTAAAATAATGCAACGACATTTCGTTTCTTGGCTTTTCTTTCGGTTCCTGTTGTTTGGTTTGCAAATGTACAATTCTAGTAAGAAATACACGAGCATATTATAGAAAATGTACTTACTGCAAATACTGATGCAAATAGGTTCATCTTAAATCGTTCCTCCAAATTATAACCGTTTCTTATGCAATCTGAAATTAGTATCAGTTATGAATATAAGGAAGATATAACTTCGTTTAATATCATTTAGACTAGTGATTTTCAGGAACATGAATATCTCTAAATGCAAAATGATCAAAAATTTAATCATTTACTTACTAAATTATCAGTTACAATATTGACCATCTTTTAGGCATATGAATAACTGAGACCAGTTACTCCACAATCTAACTTCATTGAATCAAAAACTGGCACTTTATAAAATATATGCATCTGAGACGTTTTTCTGGATTGACATTGATAAGGAGTCGCAATGTCAAAATTATAAACATTATTTTGAAATAATTTAAACGTTAATTACCGATTAAAGTCTCGATGCCTTATTTGTTTTTTTTTCATTTTGTTTTTTCCCCGTTTTTCAATACTCATGATTTGATAATTTTAATGAAACACAGTTGAAATTGAGCAATTTTTGACATTATGTGCAATACAGTTCCTGTCAGATTTTCTCAACATTTTACTGTTTTCGAGTTAAAGGGCAAAGACAAGCGTTGTATCTTCACTTTCTTAATTTTACCATGGTTCCTTAATGGTTGGTTGCTTTTGATGTAAACTCCATTATCTCTTAAACTAACTGATCTTAAAAAAGAACATGTTCATATCTTATGTTCTCATGCGAGAAAAATTAAAATCACAAAAATACTGAACTCATAAATTTAAAAAGTGAAAATAAAAAAAGGACAGTCCCCTATTAAATGGCAAAATATCAAACTTCAAACACATTTAACGAATGGATAACAACTGTCATATTCATGACTTGGTACAGTCATTTTCTTATGTAGAAATAGTGGATTAAACCAGGTTTTATAGCTAGGTAAACCTCTCACTCGTATGACAATCGCATAAATTCGATTATATTGACTCAGATATGTGAACAAATCAAACAGGCATAATAGGTAAAAATTTCAAAATAGGGGTACAGCAGTCAACATTGTGTTATTATCTTAATCATAATAAAAAAAAAAAATGAATATATTAACAAACATTTATCTATAGTGCCGTTTTGATTTGTTCACTTATCGTTTTGAACATAATGGAATGTAATGCGACTGTCATACTGTTTGACTGTCCCTCTGGTATCTTTCAATCCTCTTTCGTACATAAATAAAGGCAACAGTAGTATACCGCTGTTTAAATCTCGTAAATCTATGGACAAAAACAAAATCTGGGTAACAAAACTAAAACTCAGGGAAATGCATTAAATATAAGAGGATAACAACGAAACAACATTAAAATGTAGCATACACACGGACTAAGCATTAGACAAAATACAATTGTTCATTCAAAAAATACGACATACCAAGATACATGATACATAATGACAAGAAATCCCATCGTGTTCTGGGTGCAGGCGGGAATTTTTATTAGAAAAAAAGTTCATCCAAAGTGATCAATATAAGTGATCAGATAATCCACAGTCTTTAAAAAAAAAAAAAAAATTGCGCAAAACTTTCAAATTACGGTTAAAAAATAACAACCTTTCGTTTTAATGAAACGATGGACTCATCTTATAATCCGAACAGACGGGTCTTAATCAGATATTTAGCAAGATGGGAGCTTGAGAAGAATTTTAATTCGTTTTGTGTTCGGTTGTTAAATCATTGCCGTTTATCTCAGTTTTCGTTTTAACATTTACTTTAAGAGCCAAGCTTCTAGAAGACGATGCAAATTAGTTTTAATGAGAGAAAGATTATTTACCGTGCATTTGGCAGAATATGAACGTACGTAAAAAAAAATTTTATATATTAACAACAGCTGTCATAAGAATTATTTAACAGTTACACAGAAGTCCCTTTCCCTTTCGAAATATATGGACGAGGAAGTGCATTATTTACTTTTATATTTACAGCCCATGCAATCAATATCCAAAGAAAATCGATAAATGTTGTTTTACATACCATAACAAAACAAAACACAATGGCGGGTATGAATGACACTTTATTAAATATAAAAATATGTCATTGAGTATATGTATTAATCATGACTTGATTAACCAGTACCCAAAATATCCTCATGATTATAAAAATGTTTGAATATGTATTTTTCAATTATTGTAATGTTTATCTAGATAAATGTTCCAATAAGAAATTAATTTTATCGTTTGGTTTCTAACTTATTGTCGTATCTCTCTGTTTTTTTTCAGTATTTTTGTGATTTTACTTTTTGCTGTTTGTTTCTCTCACTTAAATTTCATTTCAAGAGCCAGTCTGTCAAAAAACATACAAATTAGCGTCAATGAGAGAAGTAATCCATTTCGTTCCTTTGGCAGAATATGAGTTAATGAAATAACCACAATTTTTCTTAACCTTAAGAGCCTTTCATGAGAAAAATACCATAATATTAAATGTAGTCATCTTACCTTTACATAGAAATACACAATGGAGTATATTGGTCACGTTTATTTTTAAAACCAATGCAACGTATTTCTTACGATATCGATTAGTTACAATCTTAAAATACTATAAGGAAAACCACACGATATCGAAAGTGAAAGACGTGCACTTTAATAATCTACTATAGATAGTCATAAATACATCAGATATATCTATTCATTGTTCACTTAATTTATGTTGTAATGAATTAACTAGTACGTTAAATATTGTCATGATTCAAAACTTACCGCAACTGTTTATAAAAGACATATTACAAATTATACAATGTATACATTCCTTAAATATAAAGAGTTTCTTTAAAATATATACTATATCTCATGTTGTTTGATTGAAATACTGTGCTTTTAGTCTTTTTCAATATCAAACGTCAAAGTTGAAATTAAGATGATAAACTTTACATTAAAATTGATTTTTTCGAAGATTATTGTTTGAATTTCTATGATTAAATTTCACATTGTACAATTAAATACTTTTGACGAGGTTGAAACACTGATTTATCAACTCCGAATAAATCATTGTATTAACTAAAATCGAGATACTCTGTGTAACGTTATCTTTTGTATTGCATGGCATTTTTAAAGATGTTAATAAATCCTGGAATCGACCTCATTGAAAAGCTATAATTGTATAACATTGTCTTGTTATCCTTCTCCTATATTCTAGTATTTGGTCAATACTTTAAAAACTGCTCAATCTATCAATTGTAAATACATCATCTGGTTTTTCTTTCGTTATATAATATTCAATAATGTATACTGAAAAATACACAGAAAACCAGAACATTTATTTTAAGAGCCAAGCTTCTAGAAGACGATGCAAATTAGTTTTAATGAGGGAAAGATTATCTACCGTTCATTTGGCAGAATATGAACTTACGTAAAACAAAATTATATAATAACAACAGCTGTCATAAGAATTATTTAACAGTTACCCAGGAGTCCTTTTACCTTACGAAATATATGGACGAGGAAGTGCATTATTTACTTTTTTATTTAAAGCCCATGCAATCAATATCCAATGAAAATCGATAAATGTTGTTTTAAATACCATAACAAAAGAACACATTGGCGTGTATGAATGACACTTTGTTGAATATAAAAATATGTCATTGAGTATATGTATTAATCACGACTTAACTAACCAGTACCCAAAATATTCTCATGATTAAAAAAATGTTTGAATATGTATTTTTCTATTATTGTAATGTTTTTCTAGATAAATGTTCCACTTAGAAAATAATTTTATCGTTTGGTTTCTAACTTATTGTCGTATCTCTCTGTTTGTTTCTCTCACTTAAATTTCATTTCAAGAGCCAGTCTGTCAAAAAACATACAAATTAGCGTCAATGAGAGAAGTAATCCATTTCGTGCCTTTGGCAGACTATGAGTTAATGAATTAACCACAACTTTTCTTAACCTTAATAGCCTTTCATGAGAAAAATACCATAATATTAAATGTAGTCATCTTACCTTTACATAGAAATACACAATGGAGTATATTGGTCACGTTTATTTTTAAAACCAATGCAACGTATTTCTTACGATATCGATTACAGTCGATTACAGGTTATTCTGATTGGACTAAAACGCTTCGTACGTAAAAATGACTTACCGCGTTTATTCAAAATTATGTTTTCCTAACGCATAATTTTTGGTGGTGACATTTTCAAATGTTTTACGGCAGCCCTTGTGTATTGGACGGTTGAAATTCCGACCTTGACTTTCCCTATGACAAGTTTGCATTGATTGGTCGCCATCTTTGTTTCTATGAGGATCGTTTGTTGTTTATCAATCTTCGGGAAATTCCGGAGTTTCCGGAAACGTTCGGCGAATGTTTCGTTATTTTTCCCGCGATAATGATGTTAACAAGATGAGAGAGTAGAAATTATGGAATTGATGATTAATTCTATGAAAATATGATCTCGTACCCGGTATTTTTACGATACATATTGTACAGAATGATATTATTGACAACATATCCAATGCCAAGATTATCATTAATAATGTATGCTCTCAATGATGCAATGAATGGAACGGAATCAATTTCATGCACGTGTTTTCACCGATATGGTTTCAACATCTATGATGAATGGTAGGTCAGTGTAGGTAAGAAAATCCATAATACTCATAATGATATACAACCTTTAACATGTTTATGTGGCCTTATTGACACCTTTGATGATCGCTAATCTATTGATCATTCTATGTTCCTGATCTTTGATGTTGGGTTAATATTTGTATCTTGGAATACGCATTTTATCATATGTGCTTTGTCCAATAAGATATTTTTTTATAGTATTGGTGTCGCGTATCACTCACTACACGAGTGCAGCAATCAAATGAATTTGTTTACTATGCGATTTCCTTCAACATGTTCAATCTGAATGAGACAATTTGTATAGGTAAGGGGATGAATCAGATTACTTGGGAAAGTAATTATGTTATCAATAATTTGATTCAATGTTGTCATAAATTAAAGAGAGTGTTATTCTCATTGTCGAAAACTGTAGTAGCTGCACCGGGGGGGGGGGGGGGGGGGGGGAAACTTCGATATTTTTTTGGTAGGAGTGTGCCATTTATGCCTCAAAAAACGTACTCATTTTAATATCATAGGCGGATTTAGGGGGGCATAATTATTTGGAAGTTGTGAACAACTAGTTTATATGGTGAAGGGAATGGACTAGTTTATATGGTGAAGGGAATGGACATGAGGATTTAACTTTTGTTTACCAATGCAAAATCGCCAAAGAAATACTTGTGCTTTGTTACTGGCTGTACATGCTGTAATCATAATGTTATAAAATTTCTATTTTGTTAGATTTTCCAAAAAGTAAAAAAGCATCTTTGTGGATTTAAATATTTTATAAACGATTAGTCTTTATAAAGGTAAAATATGATATTCAAATTTGTTCATGTCAACTTTGAATTGTCCCCATATATACGTGTAGGTCTAAATTTAAACTACATGTATTGTTTGTTTTCTGTAAAATGAATTTGTGTTCGGGCCTCGCGGTCATAAAACTTTCGACCACGATTTTTGTACTCAGACTCGAGAATCAACCAATCAAAATGCTGGATTTCATGTTTGGAGCATGATTTTTGGCTCCGAGCACTGACTTCAACTCTGGCTCCCTTTGTTATGCTTATGCCAAGAAAAAATACACATGTTTCTGCTAACCACACCTACCATAATGTTAGTGCCTACATTAACACTTTTCAAGCCATTTTGGAACAAGCACTGTTATAGTCAGTCTGATTCCCTAGTATAAACGTGAGCTCATGATTGTTTTTTTTTTTCCAATACTTTCTTCTTAAGATTCTTTTTATAATAAAACAATCTGAGGTTCAGTGGTTGGGATCTGTGTATGTGGTTTTTAAGTGTTTCTCATTTTTTTGTTTTTACACAAATTAGACCATTGGTTTTCCTGTATGAAATGTTTTACACCATGTACTATAGTATTTTTTGGGGCCCTTTCAGCTTGATGTTCAATGAGAACCAAAACTCTGTGTTAAAGGCTGTACCTTGACCTATAATGGTTTTCTTTAATAAAATATTACTTGGATGGAGAGATGTCTCATTGGCACTCATACATGTCATATCACATCTTTCTATATCTATTATGTGCATATTGCATGGCAATACATACATTTTATAGTCCCCCACTGGTTAATAATTCATTGTATTGGAACAAAATTCAGACTTGTCATGATGTAACTATATATACTATATATATATATATATAGCTAGTGCAATGTATAAACAAACGCAGAAACATGACAAAGTCCAAGAACCACAAATCATCAGAGTGAGACCAAAACAATATTCAAGCATGATTTGTAACTTGTCATGATAAAACTATATACCAAATTTTTGAAACAATAACCTCAAACATGCAGAAGGAAGTGTGGAGAACTGATTATTGTACTTAATTTTGTAAACTACCTTGACCAAAACTTCAACATGAAGCCAGACAGACAAACAGATAAAACTAAAAACATAATGACCATAGATCACCATATATGGGGCATATAAAATGTGGAAAACTGATTTGTTGGACTGAAAGATTGACAGACAGATAAATGGAGTGCAACCTAAACGTCCCCTTCTACATTTGTACTTCTTTGTCAGTAGTGAACTAATTACATGGAATGACAACATTTTTTTTCTCTGTCTAATCTAAATAATCGATAAAGTGTAGTGTGATTTACATTTCTGCTACATGTAGATATTTCACACTGCTTAACAATGTAATTTCGCTGCATAAGAAGTGAAAACTAAAATAGTTTGTGTTCATATGTCTCTAATCTCCATTTCAAAATGTTAAACAACCATTTATTTGTACATATTACAAATATAAAGTCTGTTTAAAATAAATTAATACACATGAGATTTTGATTAGATATATTGAAACATTTTGATATAACAAACTTGCAATACATTAAAGAACAAACTTAACTATTTAAAATTGAGAAAATTTGATAAATTCAAATGAAACTTAATTAACGTGTAACAATAAATAATATGTATATTTAATTAATGCCAACAACAGTCCAGGACATTTCTAGATAATAATTTACATGATTTACAATGATATTGCACATTTATGCACAACAAATCACAGATGTTTAGCACTATATAATTTATAACAGATATGCTTTATTTTTATCACAATATAGTCTTTATCACAGATATACTTTTATCACAGATATGCTTTTATCACAGATATGCTTCTATCACATTGTCCATTCTTCAGAAATCCTGAAACTGTTAGAAAATGCACTGCATTTGACCAACATTAAAGAAAGACATTACTGCTCCACATCATCCAGTGGTGAGACCAGTGTTTCACTGAGATTTCGGTGGTGAAGACGAAAATAGCACCGAGGACACATTATCTGCGCCAGGGCAGGTTTTGTGCAACATTTGTTATGCAACCACTGATCACAGGCGTCACATTGAAACCAATCAATGTGTGTTCCCCGGTCTCGCTTGGGAACACGTCCTGGCGGATCAGTGTCATGACAAATTTTACACAAAATCACATCAGTCTGATCGCTGGTATCAGAGACATAACCGTCAACAATGTCCATGTCAATTTCCTCGTCATCGGTACCCCCTCCTGACAATATGCAATAGTCGCCTGACTGTCATCCGTCTCATCGTCCGTCATGTGTATAATAACTGGAGAAAGAGCCTTGTCTCTGAGACCATCGATCTGCCAGAGCTTTTCTTCATTCTCCCTCACCACATGAGTCTCAAATTTAGCCCAGCGCTCCGCACTGAAATGGGACTTGGCCTCCTCAAAAAGCTTCTTACAATCTTTAATTTTGTAGGTAGAATTTTTTCTAGCTACGAAGCCTTTCAAGTCAGATCAAACCATTGCAATGGGATTGAGCTCACAATGGTAAGGGGGTAATCGTAAAACCACATGGCCATGAGCTTTTGCAAGTTCGTCTATCACATATTTTTTTTTCTGAGGCTTGTGCTGATTTACCAAATCAAGCAGCCCAGTCTTTTTCATTTTGGGGTCATAATGAACATTGTTCTTATCCAACCATGCCGAGATACCTGGTTTATTAGCACCTGTAGAAGGTGCCCTCGACTCAGGATCTAAGTGGCTGTGATATGGAGCATTGTCCATTACAACTACAGACTGGGGAGATATTCTAGGGATGAGCGTGTCTCTGAACCATTCTGTGAAGTGTTCACTATTCATTTCAAAGATCAGGCCAACACCAGGGATGAGGCCTTGTTGAGAAGATCCAGCATCTAGGATTATCAAACGAGTGCCTTTACCAGATGGTAAAGAACGCCCGCTGCCCGCACAGTGTGGCTCAAAGACTGACATGGATGTGCTAGGTTCATCCAGCCAGTCACCCTTGACTACATGATTGGAATTCAACCAAGTCTCATCTAAATACACAATATGACGCTCTTGCTGCCTGTACTTACGTATCTGACGCAGATAATGATGACGAAGAGCGACAACATCATCCCTCTCAACCACATGACGTCGGCCCGATCCTTTCTTGAAAAACCTAAAAAAAAAGAAATACTAGTTTAAAGTCATGTCTGCATTTCTTAAAAAAACAGTTAATGAAACGCTTGTACATTTTGTATGGGAAAAACAATGTCACAAAATTAATAGCCTTTATTGCTTGGTTGTTGATACATGTAGATACATGTCTGCTTAATGTCGACAGCTTATTTCATAAAACATTTGTGTTTATTAATTCATGTGTCTCTATTTAGATAATTATATTGTTGTATGATTTTGTTACTGATTCAATTATTGACATTTATTGCATTCTCCTCAGAATAAACAAATAATTAATAGGAATGATTTTTTCTCCATAACTGATTTTTCACTGCAAAAGAAATGTTATTTTCAAATACATTGTTTCCTACATACTGACTTCTAATAATACTTCTAATTACAGATTCTACATTTGGCTGATGATCACAGTGTTAAACAACAATGTCAATATTGTGCAGATGTTTTGTGTTTTGCATAAGGTATGGGCTGTTATACCATATATTTACATATATGAATTTCCTTTTGTTGTTTTTTTTGTGTGTGTGCTGTAAATATAAAAAGATTTGGTCTGATTGACAATGAGACAACTCTCTACAAGAGACCAGAATGACACTGACATTAACAACTAAATGTCACTGTACAGCCTTCAACAATGAGAAAAATTCATACCCATAGTCGGCTATAAAAGTCCCCTAAATGTAACTTCATTTTCTTGTGTTTAACAAGTATGCTATCTTGCTTGTCAATCAGAAAGGAAATAAATTTCCTACCTACTTAACTATACTAAGCATTGGTATAACATTAAATATAGACTTTGCTTTACATTCGGAATATTTATTGAAATAGAAATTTGTTGAAACTTTTATATGGAAACAATTTTTTTTAAGTCATTCCTTTTATTATTTTTAAAATACTGCTGATTTATCCATTTTTTGTTGGTACCAGTTTTCCAGGATTGAGAAAAGTTATCTTTCATTTACATGTTCTGTTGTACATTAAACCTTTAAGTTCAGGGTTTACATCAAATGATGAAAAAAATCCCAGGAAAGTTTGACTTTGCAAATTCTAAGGAATCCAAAGTTGTTATTACTTAAAAATGTAAATTTTGATAAATATTTACCGAAAACCCAGTGACTTCACTGTTCTCACTACTGTTGACAAGGATGCAGTAATGTCTTTCTCTTTCAGGACTTCATGAAGACGCGGCATGGACACCACCTCTTTCTTCCTATACATATCATATATGGTCCTCTTTACTACATTCCGGTTAAAGTCATCCAGCTTCCAAGGCTTTGGACCAGGCTTCTGTACTGATGACTTGTGCACTTCCTTAACTACATTCTGCACTGGATCCAAAGTCTCGATCTTCCTCTTCAAAGTACTGAGGCTTATTCCTGAAAATAGAGAGAAATTATTCAGAAATATAAATATTCATTT
The DNA here is from genome assembly GCA_019925275.1 of Mytilus edulis. Taxonomy (NCBI): domain Eukaryota; kingdom Metazoa; phylum Mollusca; class Bivalvia; order Mytilida; family Mytilidae; genus Mytilus; species Mytilus edulis. The sequence goes on from CM034362.1 coordinate 56,416,054, forward strand.
ATTTTGTGTTAAGTGTGTACACTTTAATAATCAACAAAATATGAGATAATGAGAGTATTAATCTTTTCAGGAGATTTTATAATTGTATATAATGAACACATTTTCTAGTACATTTTTATTTTGTAAAGTACTGGTTTGTGTGAAGCTGTGAGTGTCACTGTATTGTTTTATTGAACTTTTTTAATCTTGAAGTTATGCATGTGTAAATAATTTTGATTGAATGTGATGACTTAAATGTTCTTCTGTTTTTAACGTTTCCTGGGATAATTTCAAATCTTATTTTGATGAAACTTTGGAAAATTGTTTATATATATATTAAAACAGGCTCCTTTAATTTAAAAATTCAAGATCTTACTATTCTGAGTTATAGGATTTTATAAATTAAGAATAGGGGGATTTCAAGTTTTATAACTATAACTCATAAAAAACAGTCAGTGACTAAAGTTAAACTTTCAGACAATGAACAACAAATTGCATTAATCAGTTTTCATGTAAGTCAAGAATTCAGATTTGCCAGTGTTTTACCATAAATATTTACACTACCTGTTGCCTTCACCATGCGTGACCAAGGATCACCCAAACACCATGGCTTTCCAATCTTCTTTTCCATAGTAAAAAATTTATACATTTTTTCAAGGAGGTGTGAAACCTGCAACAATCAATGGGAAATATAATTTTTAATTTGGACAATTTCTGTTGTTATATTATAAAGCTTTCTGAATTGAGTGTTTTTCAATAAATTATATGAAAAAGTTTTAACTGGAAGTGTACATTTTATATTTACTTAATTGTTCATGCTTGTTGTTAGATTGCTGGCTTAATAACATTTATCCTATACCACAAATTTATATGAAATATTTAGTATAATTTTTAAATTACCTTGTATCTGATGTGGATATAAATAATCTCTATTTTGTATATATCTGAATATTATATATGTTGTTATTATTATTGATGTCATCAGAGCTAACGTTGTGACAATACATGTAAATCCGACATAAAATTAATTTTCCATTCCATTATATTCTATTCAATAAATTTATAACAGTTTTTAATCAATTTTGTAGCATTTACTTGTTTGTTATTATTCTGGTGATGCTTTACTTAAGGCTATTTACAATTGTTGCATGGCTTAGAAAATTTAGCATTGAAAAATGTTAATATTGTAACCAACAATTTGACCAATTAATGGGAGATAAATCTATTTCTTGTAGGGATTATCTCCCTTAGTACACAGTTCCTTGAAGGAATTCTGTTTATATAAATTGAATTTGAGTGCACAATGGATGAAATAATTTGTCAAGACACATTTGCATAACTGTTTTTGAATTTTAGGACAGTGTGAGTTTTTATTTCTAAAAATAAAATCTGGGCCGACACATATTTCTAGCATTAAAAATCAGTTGTTACAGAATTAACTTGTATTTTTAGTCTGATGTTAGTAATTTATTTTCCCTGACACATTTTCCTATGAATTGAAGTCCATCATTAATTAGGTCCCCGCCTTTAGGCGGGTCGCCCTATAGTGATCAGTCTGTCCATCCCTCCCTCCGTCCGTCCGTAACATTTTTTTAACTTTGTGTCCGCTCCATATCTAGAGAACCATTATGATTTTCATACTTTATACTTTACATGTTTATTAACCACCACCAGAGGGCGTGTCATGATGTATGTACAACTTCCTAGGTCAAAGGTCAAGGTAAAAAAACTTTGGTTTCAGTTGACAACCCTGTGTCCTGTGGTGAAGATCGTGTCCGCTCTATATCTTGAGAACCGTTATGATTTCAAAGTTTATACTTGACATATATATGAACCAACACCAGAGGGTGTGTCATAATTTATGAACGACTGCCTAGGGCAAAGTTCAAGGTAAAAAACTTTGGTTTCAGTTGACAACCCCATGTCCTTTGGTAAAGATCGTGTCTGCTCTATATCTTGAGAACCGTTATCATTTCAAAGTTTATACTTGACATGTATATAAACCAACACCAAAGGGTGTGTCATAATTTATGTGCAACTTCCTAGGTCAAAGGTCAAGGTCAAAAACTTTAATTTCAGTTGACAAACCCATGTCCAATGGTAAAGATACAATTTTTTAATGCACATTATTCACAGCGGGGCCCACAGAGATGGCTCCCATCTTAATGATATCTAGTTTTCCTAGATGAAAGCATCCATGTCCTTTTTTATAGGAAAAAATTAATAATGATTCAAATCATTTAGTACATTATACACAATTGAAATTTTAATGTTATGTTTTAATATTGAATAAGAGTTGTGTATTTATAATTTTCTTGAAATGGATGTTCTAGAAAATTTTATCAATGTCAATTATATTCTTAAAAGATTCATGTCCTTTATTTTAAAAGGACAATTTTGATAAAACAAATCATTTACATGTAAACAATGAAAATTCAATTTTATGTTTTATAATTAGAGTGGTGCACTAATTTTTCCTAATAATTCCCATATCATTTATTATCCTAGTTAAAAAAAGTCCATGCCTTTTATTTTAAAAGATAAATTTAAATGTTGTTTCTATATTGTTTTAGATTTGTGTATAAATATTTAAAAAAAAATGTATGTCTCCAGACTAATTTTCTTTAAAAGGACATCATGTCATTAGCATTCCTAGCTTATAATGTCCATATCCTTTTTTTTATGGAAAAAATAAATGAAACTTTCAAAATATGCTTATTTTAATAATTACTATAATTATAAATTGAAATTACTAGAAAAACAAACAAGAGTACAATTTTTCCAAGGATAGTAAGTGCCAGAGTGACACATATTTTACTTGTTATGGACTTCCACTCCTAGTAAAATAATGGTCAAAGACTATAGTAACAAGGATAAAAAGTCGGGCAGAAAATTTACTGTTAAATAATCGTATAATAATTTACATTGCAGAAGAAGGGTGCATCATTCTAGTTTATTGTTAATTTGATATTCAATTATTTTTTAATTCATATTCAGGTTAAGATGTGAATAATGTCCAACTCACAAATGAGTACATTGTAGGTTCTAATTTATGTTATCTTATTGTAAAATAAAGGCATGTCTCTGTGCGAACAATTTCCTCTATTTTTTTAACCCATAGTATTGCACTTACAGGTATTTGGCAGTCTTGTGTAAAATTTTAGGCCAAATCATGCACTATATTTTTCTCAGGATAAATAGACTATGTGGTGGTGTTGGTTTGGTTTATTTGGTGTTTTTCTCACTTCCTGTTATCTCTATTGAAGTATGTTGTAGAGACGATAATTGGTGCATCTAATTTACTCCAAGTGCAAATGCAAAATGATGATTTCAATAATTTAGAAGTATTATCTATCAGTGATTAGAACTTTATGCAATTGATAGTGAAAGCATGATTGGTGAATGTTGTGTCCAATTTTCATTTCTTGGTGTAAATATATCAGGGGCAGATCCAGCCATTTAAAAAAAAGGGTGTGATGTCCTGACTATAGAACCCATATGAATGCATTGATTGTCCAAAAAAAGGGGGAACCAACCCCCTCCTCGCTGGATCAGCCAATGAATATATATAATTCTCTATTCTTTATTTTGTTAGTAGTGGCGGTGGCGGTGGGGGCCAGAATGGGGACTTATATTTGGAAATCCCACCCCTGTACACCTTTCTCCTGGGTTGGAATTTCCCTTTAAAAATGTCTAGATCTAGCCCTGTGTTGGGTTTTTATTTCTATAATATTTCTATATTTTTTCCCATTATTCGGTATTCTGTAATGTCTGGAACCATGTGCAAAGATTCATGTTTTTTTTGTACTTGCATGTTCAAAACTGCAGTAGACGGGGAAGAACAGTTTTATATATGAAGGGAAAAGCTGTGAATGGTGTTTTCTGAATTGCATGTGTAATCACTGTACAGGATTTCTGACTTTGATATATAAAAAGGGACAACTCAATAACACAAGTTGACAACTGAAAACAGATGACATTCCCCAGGGCATTGTCAGTGATTCACATGAGTTTCAGAAAACATCATTCTTGTTTAACACACAGGTTGTTATATCTCAACACTCTTGATCGTAGTTCTAACTTTCTTTCTTCCCATGGCATATAAATCAATCTCTACAGTAAGTTGCGTAATTTGCGTAAGTCTGCTGTATGTAAACAGAAGTTCGTCTGCTATTTATAAACGTCTTTTATTTTATCGTCCTAACCGAGACGACTCCCGAGAATTCCGAAAAGATATTGTTTCCATAAATCACCGTACTCCCAGGCAACACTTCCGGTAAAAACAATGGCCGACTTCCAATGGTGAGATAACCTATCAGAAGCAATTTTGCTCACGGTACCAGATATGTGAGCAATAAGGGGGAACTTATTATTGGATTAAGTCAACACTAAAAATTATGCGTTAGGAACACATAATTTTGAATAAACGCGGTAAGTCATTTTTACGTACGAAGCGTTTAAGCCCAATCAGAATAACCTGAAATCGATTGTAGTTACAATCTTAAAATACTATAAGGAAAACCACACGATATCGAAAGTGAAAGACGTGCACTTTAATAATCTACTATAGATAGTCATAAATACATCAGATATATCTATTCATTGTTCTCTTAATTTATGTTGTAATGAACTAACTGGTACGTTAGATATTGTCATGATTCAAAACTTACCGCAAGTGTTTATAAAAGACATATTACAAATTATACAATGCATACATTCCTTAAATATAAAGAGTTTCTAAATATATACCATATCTCATGTTGTTCGATTGAAATACTGTGCTTTTAGTCTTTTTCAATATCAAACGTCAAAGTTGAAATTATGATGATAAACTTTACATTAAAATTGATTTTTCGAAGACAATTGTTTGAATTTCTATGATTAAATTTCACATTGTACAATTAAAAAACTTTTATCGAGGTTGAAACACTGATTTATCAACTCCGAGTAAATCATTGTATTAACTAAAATCGAGATACTCTGTGTAACGTTATCTTATGTATTGCATGGCATTTTTAAAGATGTCAATAAATCCTGGTATCGACCTCATTTAAAAGCTATACATTGTCTTGTTATCCTTCTCTTATATTCAAGTATTTGGTCAATACTTTAAAAACTGCTCAATCTATCAATTGTAAATACATCATCTGGTTTTTCTTTTGTTATATAATATTCAATAATGTATACTGAAAAATACACAGAAAACCAGAAAAAGAAAAAACATTTACCGATACTAGAAAAATAACTATAAAAACGGTAAATTACATGACACCATACACAATACGTCCTTGCCCTTACCTTCGAATATCTATATTTGCTTACACGGACGCTGTTCCAAATCTTATATTAAACTCTCGTGATTTTGCAGTTAATAATGTTAAATCAAAGAGAATTTCTTATGCTTTGAGAAAATGAGAAAAGAAGAAAACTTAAAATCGTATAATAATAAAAAAGTTTTCAACAATTTTTCATTTTAGTATGACAACATTTCCACTAAATTACATGAATGATATTGCCACAATAACATTGTTTTTAATGTCGTGAACGATTACGCCAGTTTACTCAATCATGTATAATCCTTGGTTAAAATAAAAATAAACAGAAATGTAACATCAGCCTTTTTTTTTAACAAATTAATTAATTAGAATTAATAATATATCGTTTTTACAGGATCGTATATGCTTTGTATATATAATACTTTAAAAAATAGCACAGGACCTGTGGTTGCAATTATTGTAGCGTAAAACACCAACAACAAAACAAGGTAGACAAAAATCTAATTCTAGATTGATGCTAAAAATTAAAAAAAAAACTTGGACGGGTGCACTTAATAATCTACAAAACAGTGATAGAAGTGTAACAGCACAACATCAAACATATTTTAAAAATTGATAGCTGGTAACGATTAATCATATCGATACTAAGCGCAGCATCATTTAACAAAAAGTAAAGGGAAAGTACGCATCGACTTTAAGTACCTGCAGTTATTGTGTGTATGTTAGACATGGTAGATTTAAACATGTTAAAACCAAACCAATATATTCAGACATGTATAGTATTTATTCTTTAATAAACTTCCTAATTTAACTTATGTGAAGCCAGCAGGTAATTATTAGTTTAGAAATGCTATATGATCCTTTTCAAAGTATAAATGCCATGTACTGTATTTCGATTGTATAAAGAAATCCTTCAACAGTTTCAACATTGTTCAAGTGAATCAACTCTTGTATACATATAAAAGGTAAAAAGGAGCCCGTGTAAGACATGTAACATGCTAATCACTGACTCCTGATTTCAGAGGACAAACATATCATACTAAATTTTTTAGAGCCTCTGAAATGTTCCAAACAATATCTTTTATGGAGTTGAAAATACTTGGTGCGGTCTTCTTTATGTAGGTGAAACTCACAAACTTTGCATAAAAGGACGAACCAACACCGGCAGGAATGATAATGAAGATCCAAAATTCAGGGTTCTTCATAACCGGTTTAATCAACCGGACCATGATTTTTCATATCTATGTTAGTACGCATCATTGGGAAAATTTATCACCGCAATAATAGCCCTATAATAAGAAGTCCTTTCCGAAAAGAAAGAGAAATTGTTCTATATAAGAAAACTAGGTACTGCAATACCATAAGGTTGCAATGATCACATAAGAGGGGTTGGAAATTTGTCGAGTCCAGCCGGTAGTGTTTTTAGAGGGAATGAACTTTTTTAATACTACTTTAATTTAAGACATCATGGTACGTAGTCATGAGCAAAACATTACCATCACCCTCATGTAAAAAAGTCTTTCTAAATGTAGATCATACGCTATGGTTACATAACATTAAAACTATTCTTTTGTCACTGCCTGTTAATTTTATTAAACGTTTGGGGGATTACGCACTTGACAAAGTATGCATCAATACATTTGTACCAACATACAGAGCAGTCATCATAATGTTTGATGAAGCTTATTGTCGTCTTTTGAAACTTGTAAGATCGAAACCTTTTCCTGATGAAACCAGGATATTCTAACCTGTTCATCATGAAATGAATGCAGTCAACATCAGCAATAATCTACATAACTAGATGGTTACATCTAAAATTCATATCTATTTTTAAAATCAGTCTGTTTCTTTTTTCTCCTACAGTTGCAGAAAAACAATGTACGTAAAGTATGAAGTTCTAAGCAAGCCTTGTAGGATTTTGATGTAAAACAAAACATAAAAACTCGATCACATGTTCCCATTCGCCTGCCGTATATTTACAGCCATCTGGCCATGGTATAACTGCAGATAAAACATTATTTCACATGAACATCCCAAAAATGTGATTTTTCATTCTACTAAGTTTGAAGACCCCAACACATAAATTTGAACCATAACTTCTAAATAATAATAAATTCGCTTGTGGACTACGCCATAGCATGTTCTACAAGTGAAAAGGTTTAACTGGACTCTTAGTCAGAATGAGTCAAAACAAGCAGGTCTCTGATAAAACGTCTAATTCATAAGTTAAAAAACTGTGTGAATGGTCGACCATAATTAGCTTTTAGAAACAAAGAAGCTGTGAAATGTCTATTATTTTTCACGATAAGTTGGATGTTTTCCAACGGACAAAGCTTCATGTAATATTGTTTGTGTATGCAAATTGTACATTGTTAAAAAATCAGGCAAGAAACAAACTTGATAACCATTCAAACCTAAGTGAGAAAAAGGCAGAACGACGTGTCAAAAAAGCTTAAAGAGCAAAAAATAAAAAGGACAAACTAAATATAAATGAGGATCAGCCAAGCATGGAACATTTCCTAGCAGAAGCCTTTAAAATTCCATAAAATAAAACCAATGAAAAGAAAAAAACACACCTACTAAATAAACAGCAAGTACTCCTACTGATGAGCTTCACAAGAGAGAAGAACCAGTGAAAAAAAAACTAAATCCTAAGCTTATCTAAATTACAACTATCAATTACAAATCGTCATGCTTTTTAAATGTATATAATGTATATATATATCTGTTCACTTTGTATCATAAACATAGACTGTGTTTATCAAGTGAACAAAATCGTAATTTGTGAATGTGATGTCCATATTGTCCACATTCAAAAGAGAAGTATCAACATATTTGTTTATTTAAAAATGTAGTAAATATTGCATATACGAAATTATTTGTAAATGAAAAATGTATAAATTATGAATTTAAAGTTGGTTAAACTGCTTGGATAAAAAATATTGTTCAACGCACATCTAAAACATATGAAATTTGGTTGGAGTACTTAATTAACGAAATGCAGGTTCAACTTGAAAAAAAATCACATTTACTTCACATAGTCATCTACAATTAGTTCATAGACGCACATTAATCCTTTGTCCAAAGAGATTCTTGAAATCAAGTGAAAAACATCCAGTCTCCTTTAATTATAAGAGTACAATTTCGGTAAACGAAAATCTTCAGATGTAATTTTCTTCAGGATATACACTTATTTCTAAACAGTTATTGAATATGTTCAACATCAAAGAAACAGCTAAAAACATCCTTCTATTCCTGAACTTAAATATCGTTGTACACATATTTCACAAGAATTTAGCACTTCAAGTAAATTCATTGATTTGGTTAATATCATTCTGTGGTATGATTCATTTCATATCTGAAAAAGAAAATAAAAGTTGTAAATACACAGGAACTACTCACGCTATCAAAATTACAGTATGCGACAAATTTAATATTTACAAAAAAACAAAATGTTTTCGGAAAATCAGTAATGAAATTAAAAATAGAAATTAACTTTAACTTTTCTATTTATAGGTCTAGAATAACTTTGTGTTTATCTGGGTCACGATTCATATAACAGGTTTTTACATTTTGAAAGATTTAAATAGATCATTTAAGAGATTAAAAATTGAACACCTTTAATACTATAATGAAAAAAAAAAATCATATTTGCTCACTAAATTGTCAAGGGTTTAGCGAGAAAGGAAAAACGCTTTAGAGTATTCTCTTGGTTCCAACAACAGAAATGCGACATTTTAATGGTACAAGAAACTCATTTGTCAACTGATATGATAAAACAAATTAATAATGAATTCCATGGCAAACATTTTCATAGCCTAGGCACAGCAAACTGAAGATGAGTATCTTTCTTTATTAACAAATCACTTGATTTTGAATTAATTAATAAATTTTGTGATAAAGAAGGGAGAATTTTCATAATCAATATGGAAATTCAAGATAAGATGTTCACCTTATTAAACTTGTATGCACCTAATGAAGTTAATGCAAGAAACCAATTTTATAAAAAAGAAAGTATAGATTAATTTTAGAACACACTCTTGGTGCTTTAATTGTAGGGAGAGATATGAATGATATACTCTCAACTTTAGATACAGAGAATAATAAACTACATATTTTGTTAATGGTTTAAACCAATTAATTAAATCACATAAATTGATAGACATTTGAAGACAATTAAATAAATTTAGAGATAAAAAGCACTACACATGGAAAAGGAAAAATTCTACAAATGAAGCTAGTAGAATATACCTTTTTACAATATGCACACAAGCACGCATAAAAACTGTATCTGCTGATATCAGGCCTGCACAAATTTTATTCACAGACCACCTAGCTATTTCGCTTAAAATAGAAATTTATGCAAACAATCAGGGTAAGGGATATTTTAAAATCAATAATAGTATATTGACTGATACTCAGTATAATAAACTAATTAATAAGTTAATTGAAAAGTATGAGTAAAAAAACTTAAATCTTACAAACGTCCTAAATCATTGGGACTTACTAAAAACTTACAAAAGAGAGTCTACTATCCAATACTGTAAATCTAAAGCCAACTAAGAAAAATAATATTGTAGTGATGGAAAACAAACTAAATCTTTAAAATGAAAGATTAGATAAATTACCAGATAGAAAAAATAATGAATTTTAAATCAAATAAAAAATTAAGAAAAAGATAAAGCCAAAGGAGCCCAAGTTATATCAAGAATAAAATGGGTAGAGGAAGGGGGAAAATACTAAGTACTTTTTATTCCTAGAAAAGAATAGACAGGCCGCCAAAAAATCTATTAATAAATTCGTTTATTTTGGTCATTAAATTATGATAATTTAATGACAAAAAAAAACCAGTGAGGTTACTGTTGATGAAATGAAATTTTAGATGTAAGTAAAAATTACCCTTTGTTCTTAGATAACTACCGTCCAATTACTTTGTTGAATACTGATGTAAAAATCATTGCATATACCTTAGCACAAAGATTTAAAAGTTCTTACCCCTAATTATACATAGAGATCAAAATAGTTACGTTGAAAATCGATATATAGGATTTACCGTACACCAAGATATTATAGATTATGCTGAAAATTTTAATATTGATGGAGCTATATCATTTATTGACTTTTCTAAAGCGTTCGACTCACTCGAATGGGACTTCATGCTGGAATCATTAAAACAATTCGGATTTAATAAGTCTTTTCAAAAGTGGGCCAAAACATTTTATTTATGATATAAAAGAATGCATTTTAAATAACGGGTGAATTTCTGAAACCTTCGGGGTTCAACGGGGAATTAGACAAGAAAGCATCTTTTGCTCATGGAAAACCCAACTATCATGCGAAAATGGTATTTATATCATTAAGAAAAATCTATCTTTTACCTTTCTTTTTTAAAAGATATTAAACATGTTCAGATGGAAACTACTGCATAATATCTTAGCTATCAACCATAGTCTGTATCGCTGGAAAGTAGTTAATAGTGAACAGTGAGCTATATGAGACAATATCGGAAAAAAAACTAATTTTTGGCAATGAGAAAAAAAAAAAAACCCCAAAAAATCCTTAGATTCGGTATTTTAAAAACACAAATCGAAGAACAAACATTGAGGATCTAGGAACTGTTGTCTGTAATTGTTAAATGTTGTAATAATGGCAATTTTAAAAATGGTATAAAAAAATCTAGTTCTTTCCTGTTACCAAAGTGAATCAATTAAAAAAAAGTTTCTAATGGAAATAAGGAATAAGTTTAAAACACTATTTGTGGTTTACTAGTATATCCTGCAATAGTTTATCAAATGCCAATTATTGATTTTAGCATTTGCAATACAAAAGGTTTAGAAATATCCAAAAATATAGTCAGATATGTCGGTAACATGAAAGTATATTGAGTAACAGGACAACGGTAACAGGACAGAGTTGGTAAAAAAATGCTTTATTTCATAGTTTAAGAAAAATACATCACTTCAGATTAATCACAATTGGAAGATAACAGCAAACAATGTCATTTATCCTTTAAAACTGTATTTGCAAGATGAAAAATCTGCCTAGGTAAGGATAAATTCTAAAATAAATTCCTTTCTGTTACTATCTACTATACTAAAATTGCACAATGTTCTCTGCTGTTATCAAAAGCAAAATACCTATTTCTTTCATTCAATATATTATTTTGAAATTTATTTCATATGGTGATGAAAACTTATATTAAATGAAATAGTTGGCATATAGTAGATTAACCTTTTGATTCATCAGTGAAATTGTCTTTAACATCCTTCCTGTTACTGATTATGGTTATGCTGTTACTTTCAATCAGGTAACATGACAGAACGTAACAGAAAGGAATTATGCAGTACTTTTTGTTCATTTACTCGTATAAGTTAACTGCCATCTACATGTCAATTTGATAAGATATTATAAAAAACACATGTACTGGTATAGTGTTGATAATGAAATATTCTCAGAAAAGTCTGTAACAGGAGAGAACAACAAAATTATTTTTCTCCAAATTCTGATCTTTGGGGAGTTCAGATTTTTTAAACCGGATGCTATTCACCTAAACATATGGAGTCATACATTCACGAAATGATGCTCTTCACATTGCATTACAAGAAATCAATTTTTGGTCTTTCAAGCATGTCCACAGGTGGAAAAAACAAGCGGTAACAGGAGGAAATTTCCCCTGGGGACAACATTAAAAACACCCTTAAAAATGCAAAGTTTTCTTACATGCTTTAGTTAAAACAAAAACAGACCAGTTTTGGAGAAGTTTTTTATATAATAGATTAATAATCTATCATGTTTGTGAAAATCAGAAGGTTGTTTACTTAATTTAGATATTCTTTGAATGATTTAATTTTCAGAAAATAACAGGGAACAACATGATTTTTTGGGGGTTTGACCATTTAAATTATAATATTTTATCAGAAGAAATATTAAAAAAGAATGTTTAATTGGTTGCAGTTGGTGCATTATATACTAAAAAAAAAAATTGCTGGTAAAGTGTGGGACATGAATATTAGACTTTTTCATATATTGTCTCATATATAATGTCAGTCCTAAAAAATGAAATTGATACACAAATTTTATATCAGCCGGTAATCTTAGAAATTTGATTTTATGTCTGTTTTGTGAAATTTTGATCGCCTATAAGCAAAATAAACAATGCTTTTCAAAATAAAAATGGTAGCATACTTTGGGATACCATACAGCTTAGTTTGCTAATAATGAACAAAAAGTTAAACATGCTACACATCAGAACAAGTAATTAGTATGCTAGAGTTTCTTATTGACAGCATATTTGTTGAATTTGGAGGTAGACACTTTAAAACAAATGGTCGGTATTTTATGGGTATTAACTGTGTGCCTCCCCTTTTAGACCTATTTTTATCAAGTGAGTCGGAGTTTCCTTAGACACCTGTCACAAACAAGAAGACGAAAGACATGAAAGAAGCCAGAATAATCAATTTACATTCAGATATATTGATGATGTTTTTTCCGTTAACTATCGAAACTTTCATGATGTGTTCCAATAATATATCAGCGAGATAAAGCTGGCACGGCTTCATCCGCCAAATGTATAGACTTTTATTTAAATTTGAAATAAGAGGTAGTCTCAGTGCCAGAATCTATTACAAACGAGGGATTTAATTTTAAAATAATTAATTTGCCCAACCTTAGTTGCAATATACCAACCTCATCCGCATACGGGATATATATTTCCGAACAAATTCAGTATTCAAGAGCGAACAGCTGCTACTCAGACTTTGAAGTCAACAGGTTCTGAGCAGAAAGTTGCTGAGCCAGTGTTATTTCGAAGAACATCTCGTCTTCTTCTAAAAAAATGTTCATCACAAACTAAGACCATGTTGATAAATATTCCATATCTACACAAATAATACACGATGGTCTTAAAATTTCGATTTTAGGTACTGACATTGTTAATCATATAAACAACGTGTTTTAGTGTTCATTTTCGTAAAGCATTACTTAAACTCATTAGTCAATTTTTGTAATATCAATTTGACGTGGCTCAGCACCCTGTATTGTTTATTGTGCTATGGCATATTTTTGTATTTTTGTCTTTCGTTTTTGCTAATGTGCTTTGTCGATATAATTTTGTTTTGTTTTTCTTTGCTGACATATTTGTTTGTTTTTATAATTATTCAGATGATATCACAATGTTGACTGCTGTATTCCTTATTTTGACATTTATATCTTTTTTGTCTGTTGTTTTGTTCCCACACTGTTATTAATATAATGGATTTTTATGCGACTGTCACACATATAAGAAGTTTAGCTAGCTATAAAACCAGGTTCAATCCACCTTTCTCTACATATGAAAATGCTAGTATCAAGTTAGGAATATGACAGTTCTTATTTAGTCGTTTATGTGTATGAGCTTTTGATTTTGCAATTTGAATTTTCCTCGCAGTTCGGTATTTTGTTATCTTACTTTTTAATGGTGCGACACCTTTCACATTCAGGTACATACATGAGTTTGTTTTTTTAGAATTCGCTTTGATATCTAACATGATTACGCAAGTTGACAAACCTATGCATAGTCAATATCTAAAAATAAAATCATATCACGTGCCGTTTAAGGGAGACTTTAACAAGTAATTGTCGATTAAATGAATAATATAATTTACAAGTTTGTTCCTCGCTGAACTTCTAATTCAAGTTATGGGTTGTTACATATTATTTCAGGACATTATATAATTCTAATTGTTTTCATTATAATTTTATTGCAAATTCATATTTGTGATCATGTGTGGGTTGTTCATTTCGAAATAGTCGTTGATGATCTCGTTGATTGAACTATCTTGGATATTTTTCATCGCATGACACTCGTTCAGTTATGACTCTTCTCTAATCACATTGCAGTTGTAAAAGCCATCATAACTACCATTAATTGTGACTTCACTAGTTCCTTGGCAACTATCGAAGCAGCAAGGCCGTTGACACAATCATATACGTGTTGACTTCTAATTGGCAAACGTGAGGGACCTCTTTTTCTTTGAAATGTTAGGATTGTATCATTATTCATTTCCATATTAGTTATTGGTGTTTTGCCGTCCCTGACATATTGGTTCAGATTGTGTTAGGTGTGACTCTGATGGCATTTGTGTTGCTGCTCTTTCTGGTCGTATTTTGTGATAGAAAAGTCTGATGCATGTCCAAAATATCATCAACCAAGAAATCAGGCCAGCAGCGACAAACATCAGGTATAAATTATGAGTCTGAATTTTTGTACCTTGTCAAGAAAAACAACCAGTTTTGTCATACAATGTAAGTACTTCTAGTGTATTAATGGTGTACATTTTCTTGTGGTGTATGCCCTTATTGTGATGTGCTCTTGAGAAAATTTTGTGTTAACTTATCTCCTTCAAACTATGAATGTGCATTTCTCGAATTCTTACACGATATCTCCTTTTCCTGACAAGTTGAATATTTTAATTTAATCAATTGTCTTGCTTTCATCTGAATTTCCTATCGTGACGTCATAAAAAGGCGGCCATGTTTAATAACATTACATTGAAAGAACCCATCACCTTTCAGATGATTTGTACGGAAGGATTCGATTATCTGCATATCGTTTAAAAATTAAAAAAAGAAACAGTTTCCACTTCCAAATCGAGTGCATTACGACTTGAAAGTTTATTTGTCTCATGCGGATAAATATCGGACTCGATACGGTGGTATAGTCTGTATGTGTCAAGTCTGGAACTTGTAATTTGCTTCAGTTTGTATCCTTAGTGTCAATGCTATTGATTGGTGTCCGCCACATTTCATTTTGTTTACTCTTTTGCCATTATACCACATATAACCTGGGTCGAAGTTTGGTTTTTGATGTCAAATGAAATTCTTTTTGATATATAAAAAATAAATCATGAATGCTTGTAGCCTTAACTGTTTTCATAACATTTATTTGTTCATGGAGAAATTATTCTTTGATGTATATTTAGGTGTTTTAAAACTATTTTTTTTTTATATCATAGCTGATTTAAAATATAGTTTATTTTCTTTTTGCGTTGATCTGATATTTTTGATATTCTTTCATCTTACTTGTATCAGAAGTTTCTTCTGTAATTGTTGTGAACTTGTGATCTGAATTAGAAAATAACCATTTATAAAGTACTATATTTTTTGGTATGGTTTCAATCAGCATCAGGAGCTAGTTGTTATTGTTTTTACATTATTTTTTATGTGTATTTGTTTATGAGATGTCGACGTTTTAAGGTGATGTGGTCTTAAAGGGCAAATTTCATTTCCTGTTCATTTTCTTTTTTTTGGAGAGCGAGGTTCACAGTGTGAATAATTTTAAACAGATTGCCAGAATCATTCATGTTGTGAAGTTTAGATTTCATTGAAATTAATATGAGCTGATTAAAAGATAAGGTCAGGGATTTCCCTTATCACAAATTAATTAAAAGTGAGGTGATTAATATCAAAGGGACATTCAAATTGATCAGTCGAAAACTAACAAATAATGCCATGGCTAAAAAACGACAAAACACATAGGAAACTAAAGACTGAGGAAAACAAACTCCACCTTGAACTGGGGTGTTCCAGAAGGGGAAGCAGATTTTGCTTTACAAATGGCACCCGTTATGTTACCTTTGCAAAGACAACACTATGATTTTAATTCGGAAGAACACATTTTGGCAATAGGGGGTGGGATTGTATTTACAATAATTGGAACACATCCGTTGTAATAGATGAAAGAGATATTCCATAACGTTCAATAATCTCGTGATGGCGTTATTACAATTTACGAAGAAATCAACTTAAACATGTTGTCAATAAATTCCTAGTAAGTAGCAAACCTATATCAAGGAAATCATGATCAATAATAATACCATGGGATATCATTACAACTGGATGATATACAGCATATATGCAAGTGCTGCATATAAATGGAAAGTTCTCTATGAGAAACTGAAGTCAGTTCTTTTGTCGTCAACTTTATTTTTCAACCGACCCTCATTGTCAAGTAATAGATTTATTACAAGATAGGAGACGTATTAAGATGCGATCAATGTAAACTTAGATAAGTTTTTTCAAGACTATCTTAAAATACTTTACAGCTTGATCAGGAAGTTTTCGGTTTGAATTTTCCTTGGGAGGACGGTAGTTTTATTACTTTACGTTTGAAAACTGTTAATTTTGATATTTGAAAAGAAATCTATCAATATATATCAATATCTATCAGTGTAAGGTTACGATTACTTTTGTCTTGCATGATGTCGATACTTATAATAGGTGGTGTTCATGAACTGTAAATACTGATTTCATTTGATATGACTGAGCAAACATGTTTTTTTTTAATTATAAATTGGCCTCGCAAAAGCATTCAGTAAATCGCAGTTTGCATTGATCCTTATTCATTCACTTGTTTTATGTCTGCAGTGATGTTTAGGATATTAAATGTTCGAAAGTTGTGCTGTCACACTACTATCCCTTGTTTAGGAAATGATGGTTGAGTGCCAAATTTTGTAAAATGACTCATTTAGTCTTATAACTCGTGAATTGATGTAATTAATTTAACCTACCATTTTGCCATTGGGAAGGATTTGTCAATCCAATGTTAGAAGACAGTGTTGGAGGATCCACACATCCAACCTCTGCATTGCACCTCAAACAAAATCAATTCGATAGATGAGGTATTACATATTTAATTAAATTATTTGTGTTTCACAATCAACTAAAGTAGCTAGTATCTTTCAACATTCAAGTATTTCAATCAAATTTTTGTAAAAGATTAGACACAAAAATTATAATATATTTTGTTACACGAAAGCTTTTTTAAAATTAGTGAAATAGAAATCTGGCAAATAACCAAAAAGACTGGTTTTTAAAAAATGACGACTGGTTAATAATTTTATCGTGGTACTAAAAACATTTGAAAATAATTAACACAGGAAATAGACACTCGTAATTTTGTTTAAAAAAACTCTATAAAAGTACTATGATCATACAGGGAAACATGTTTAGATGTGAATAATTTAAAAAAAAATTCCAAAGATCTAGTCTCTGAATAACGACATTGCATCTGCTCTTTCTAAACAAAATATTATGATAAGACAGAAGAAAAACTGCGATTGGGTTCCTGATTTTTAACATGCATTTGTGTCAATGTTATTGGTAGCTCATACAATGTAATTGAATATTCTCTGATTTTATAACATTGTTTGTCAATCATAATGGAACAATAACGTAGACCTAATTTGTACAAAATACTGTAACTTTTCTTTTAGTGAAAAACAAGATTTCCTAAATGTGAATCTCCTTTTGAATTGAAAACATAAATGACACTCGTATCTATGACACTTTAATTTGTGTGGGGTTGAACAGGTTTTTTTTTTCTTTTGCTGGTATTAGTATTTTAAATGAGTTTTTCAATACGTTTTTTATGTCATTATCTTACCTCTGTTGAGACTCACAGCGACACTCATATTTACACTTATGTCCATAATAGCCTTGGGAACATGTGAGGCAAACCAATCCGTCAGTTGATGTCGTTCCAGGTTTACATTCTGTAAATGAACAAATGATATACGTTTTTAAAAGTAGTAAGTAGGTGCTGCTCCACAGCTAAACATGCCGTATTTGAGAATGAATGAGGGATAAGCCAGGTTTGGTCGTTGTCAAAGTAATGTGTCCGAATAGGTAATACACTCATAGATACCATAATTAATATTCTTACGCAGGATGTGCGTCTTCTAAATATTCACAAGTGAAGCTCAAAAAGTTAAAATAGTTTAAAAACAGACGAAGTTAAAAGGAGTGAGTACCAAAAATTCATACCGGTTTTGCTAAAAAGAGATAAGGAAATCTTTTCTTGGATAGAAAATCCTTAGTTTGCGGAAAATTCAAAGTTTGGTAAATAGTTAATTTATCATAATAATCATATATTGTAAATGGTAATTTATACAGCACATAAGTGCTGACTGTCTTGTACACAGCTGGTTTACATTCTTAATTCATTATTCTATTTACATCCTCCCGATTACAGTAATATTTCACACAACATGTTTAATATTATCATCATATTCATATTCATATTATTTTTTGGGGTTCTCATCCTATATATTAAATATTTCACAGCGCTAGGAAGTTTAATTTCATCATCGTCATCATCGTGAGAACTGTTTTCCTATAACACACGATTATCATATGCATGACCGTAAACAAAATATTTTATTTCATAAATATCTTTTCCTTTTGAATGTGACCCCGAAGTTTTAAGATATTTGAACATATGTCATAGAATATCAGCAGAATCAATTTAATGTCTGTTTTTGTTTGCTTTTTAACAATCTGAAAGAGTAGTAAATAATTTTCATTGTACATTGAATAAAAATAAATCTCATTTAAATATGAATGAAAGGACAAATAAAGGCAACAGTATGTTCGAAAATCATCAATCGATTGAGAAAAAAAAAACAAATCCGGGTTACAAACTAAAACTGAGGGAAACGCATGAAATATAAGAGGGGAACTACGACACAACAGAAACACAATATCAAAATTTCATACATACAGAAACAGAAAAAATAAAATAACAAGAGCAATTTTTCTGACCTCATTCAGGACATTTAAAGAAAGAAAATGGTTGGTTGAACCTGGTTTTGTGGCATGCCAAACCTCCCACTTTTATGGCAATATTAAATATAACATTAAAATGACAACATTAAACATTGAAATTTAGATAAATCGTAAATAGTGTTTTCATATTGGTGGTATTATCATTTACATTAAAAAAAAACAATTGTGAAAGGCAATTGTACACTTAGAAAAATCATCTATTTCCAAAAATCGCATTTGCTTAAACTAGATAAATCATTCTTCGGGTGCCACTATGATTATGATCTAATATCTCTGGAAGAAGACATATGCTCTTTTTCTAGTAAAGGTAAAATACTGCTTATAGGAGATTTTAATGCAAGGACAGCAAAACATCCAGATTAATTGAAGAAGACCTTCCTCATATTAACTTATTTGATGGTAAAAATGCTCTACCAGATGGATACAAATCTGATAATAAACTTGTAAGCAGAAATCAAGATTAAACTCTAAATACACAAGGTGTAAATTTATTAGAGCGTTGTTTACTTCGAGACTACGCATATTAAATGGTAGATATGTAGGAGATTCCCTTGGTTATAGTACTGTACTACGCAATTGTCAGTGATAGTCCCCTGTCCTCAGCGAAATACTTTAAGACAAATAATTTTACATATTTGTCAGATCATGTACAGATAGAACTATATATAGACTGCTTATTAAATTTTGATAAAAAGACAGTATTAGATGGAAAAATTAAATCTTACAAAGGGTTCGAAAATTCTAAAAATTTATTAGTTGACGCATTAATAAGAGAAAATGTTAAAAGGTAGGCAACATATTTAGAGTTAAAAACATGCAAAGAGTGTGGGATTGAGGAGTATACAAATACATAAACTAATGTTTTGGAGGAGATTTCAACTGCTGCTTACTATTACTTAACCTTATAAATAGATATAGGAAGATGTGGTGTGAGTGCCAACGAGACTTATAAACTCAAGAAGAAAAAGTACACACAAGCATGGTCAGATAAATAATTTATGAGACTAAAAGAGAAATTAATGCAATTAGGATATAGAATAAAACATAGACCAGACCAAATTTGTTTAAAAGAAAGATATTTTCTACTTTGTAAACAACTAAAAAAGCTGTTAAAAAGAAGAAGAGGGATTATAAACAAAAGATATATGACTTATTAACAAATGAAATAGATAAAGACCCAAAAGAATATTGGAAAATATCAAAATCATTAAAATTAAAAGATGATAAAGAAGAAATGCCTGAAATTTATCAGGAAGAAGAAAATATAATTAAACAGATTCAAAATCAGGGAAACAGTAGATATTGAGTTCCAAAAAAATATTGGTTTAAGTAACCTGAAAAAAATGGAACTTAAAAAAGAAACTGATCAACCTATTACCTTTTCAGAAATTAAACAAGTAATTTCCCAATTAAAAACTGAAAAAATCAGCAGGACCAGACAGAATTTGAAATGAAATTATTAAATAAATATATATATATATATGCAGTGATAGGTAATTGATTTCATAAACTTTTTAATCTTATTTTGAAATCAGGTAAATATCCAGATACGTGGAAAAAATCAATTGTAATAGCTCTTCATAAATCAGGAGATCTTTATGATCTAAATAATTACAGAGGTATTTCTTTTATTACTTGTCGTCTAAAATGTTTTAATGCAATTTCAAATAACAGATTGAATAAAATTGTAGATGGGCAACTGAGTGAAAATCAGTTTGGTTTTCGAGAAAACCATCGGACTAATGACATCATTTTTGTATTAAAATCTCTATTTAATAAATACATTCATAAAAAGAAAAAAAGGTTATATATTAGTTTTCTTGACCTCCGTAAAGCATTTGATTCTTTGGGGAGAATAGGTCTTTTGTATAAATTAGTGAAAACAGGTGTTGGAAAACAATTTTTTAATGTTATGAAATAGCACTATAATAAAACAGAATCTTCAACTAAATATAAAAGTAAATTTTCTAAACATCTCTTTCTTTTAAACAAATTTGGTCTGGTCTATGTTTTATTCTATATCCTAATTGCATTAATTTCTCTTTTAGTCTCATAAATTATTTATCTGACCATGCTTGTTTGTACTTTTTCTTCTTGAGTTTATAAGTCTCGTTGGCACTCACACCACATCTTCCTATATCTATTTATAAGGTTAAGTAATAGTAAGCAGCAGTTGAAATCTCTTCCAAAACATTAGTTTATGTATTTGTATACTCCTCAATCCCACACTCTTTGCATGTTTTTAACTCTAAATATGTTGCCTACCTTTTAACATTTTCTCTTATTAATGCGTCAACTAATAAATTTTTAGAATTTTCGAACCCTTTGTAAGATTTAATTTTTCCATCTAATACTGTCTTTTTATCAAAATTTAATAAGCAGTCTATATATAGTTCTATCTGTACATGATCTGACAAATATGTAAAATTATTTGTCTTAAAGTATTTCGCTGAGGACAGGGGACTATCACTGACAATTGCGTAGTACAGTACTATAACCAAGGGAATCTCCTACATATCTACCATTTAATATGCGTAGTCTCGAAGTAAACAACGCTCTAATAAATTTACACCTTGTGTATTTAGAGTTTATATACAAAGTTCTTCTTTTAGAGAACCACTGAATGGAATGAAACCAAACATGGTATAAATATTCCTTATGAGGTGCTGACCAAGTGTCGATACTTTGTAGCCGACCCATCCTCCAAGATGGCGGCCAGCGCGGGGTTGTTTTAACATAGGACTCTTTTGGAAATGCATACAATAGTCTTCTTTTAGAGCACCACTGAATTGAATGAAATCAAACATAGCATGAATGGTCCTTTGCTAATGAGGTGCTGGCAAAGTGTTGTTACTTTGTAGCCAAATTTTATCTTTTTAATATGATTTAAAAAAACCCAAGTAGAGTCAGGTGAGCGATACAGGCTCTTGAGAGCCTCTAGTTTCATTTCGAAATAAAAGAGTTTTGAAAATAAGTAATATTAAAAGCTCTATGATAAGATACTTTTGATATTTAAAAAAAACTTCTAACAACAAGGAATGTTGCGATCACCGAGCCCGAGGATCGAAGTGATTTGAAAAGCCCATTTTGTGGGGATGTCATTCAATGTCAATAGTAAATTAATCATTAAAATTTTACTGACTAACAAAGTAAAAAACATAACATATGTACACAAAATAAAACACTTGCAGTAGCCTTATTATCCTGATGAGTTCTCTGTCCGGGATCTCATTTTGATTTCCTGAAAAAGAGGTGCAGGATTTACAATATTCTAGCCTGGTAAGCGATGGTAAGTGCGGACGATAAAACCTTGTATAAGACAGGATTTTAGAGATTATATCATGCAACAAAACAGTGCAAATAACGTTTTGCGACGAAACATACAAGCCTGTGTAGTAGCAGATAAAAGATAATTGTCAAACCACCACCTTCTGTCTGAAAAACATGTGTGTCATCTATGAAGCCTGTAATATTATTACCTCTGTTCTTTCTTGCACCTACACTGATATTTACACCGATGTCCATAAAAAGGTTCTTCACATGGTCGGCACTCTAATCCATCTGTTGACAACTTTCCACTTTCACACTCTACAAAAAAACACATATTACAATTTTTATCTTCACCATCATCGATGTTGTCGTCGTCATCCTCGTTGTTCCTCCTCCTCCTCCTCCTCCTCCTCCTCCTCCTCCTCCTCCTCCTCCTCCTCCTTCCTCCTCCTCCTCTCTCCTCCTCCTCATCATCATCTCATCATCATCATCATCATCATCATCATCATCATCATCATCATCATCATCATCATCATCATCATCATCATCATCATCATCATCATCATCATCATCATCATCATCATCATCATCATCATCATCATCATCATCATCATCATCATCATCATCATCATCTCATCCTCATCATCATCCTCATCCTCATCCTCATCCATCTCATCTCTCATCATCATCATCATCATCATCATCATCATCATCATCATCATCATCATCATCATCATCATCATCATCATCATCATCATCATCATCATCATCATCATCATCATCATCATCATCATCATCATCATCATCATCATCATCATCATCATCATCATCATCATCATCATCATCATCATCATCATCATCATCATCATCATCATCATCATCATCATCATTTTTTTTTCACTTTTTTCAACATCGTATTTACCGTTAATAATGTAACAAGAGTGCACAGGCTGAAATGTTCCGCCTTCTTCACTAATCATTGATATAATGTTGATAGTCCTCTAAAGCGTTATTACAACTGTCATATAAACTTAACAATAACCAAAAAACTAAACATTGACTAATGAACCATGAAAATGAAGTCAAGGTCAGATGAACCATGCCAGGCAGGTATGTACAGCCTACAATTATTCCATTCAACAAATATAGTTGACCTATTACTTATAGTTTAAGAAAAATAGACCAACACATAAAAACTATAAAACTGAGTAATGAATCGGGCAAATGAGATCAAGGTCAATTAAAACCTGCGCGACTGACATATAGATCATTAAATATTTCCATATACCAAATATAGTTTACCTTTTGCGTATAGTCTTAAAAAAAAAAGACCCAAAACTCAAAAACTTCACTTTGACCACTGAACATGGAAACGAGGTCAAGATGAAATGAAATCTGCCACCTAGACATGTACACCTTACAATCATTCTATACACCAAATAAAGTAGACATATTGCATACAGTATTAAGAAAAACAGACCAACACACAAATACATAAATTGAACCACTAAACAAGGAAAATTAGGTGAACTTGCTCTTATCAGGGTTATTCTTAATGTATTATATTTCTTATATTTGTTATTCTCGTGGTGTTTTGTCTGATGCTTGGTCCGTTTCTGTGTGTGTTTCGTTTCGGTGTTATGTCGTTGTTCTCCTCTTATATTTAATGCGTTTCCCTCGGTTTTAGTTTGTTACCCCGATTTTGTTTTTTGTCCATGGATTTATGAGTTTTGAACAGCGGTATACTACTGTTGCCTTTATTTGAAACAAATATTCTGATGACAAATCTACTCCGTAGTACAACAGGAAGTCCTAATTGAATGATGTTTTCCAATATTTCTAAAGGATTTAAATTTCAATTGCACAATAGATGCAATTCATGTGGAAAGTTGGTTTAGTTGTTATGCCCTTTTAACCCGACGTTTAATTTCATTCTTAGTCCATGCATCATCTGGCAATATCTTGTTGAAATTCACTGTTGCATTTCATTTGTATGTCAT
The DNA here is from genome assembly GCA_019925275.1 of Mytilus edulis. NCBI lineage: Eukaryota > Metazoa > Mollusca > Bivalvia > Mytilida > Mytilidae > Mytilus > Mytilus edulis. Next base: position 56,440,181 of record CM034362.1, read on the forward strand.
ATTGAGGATGACCATTTTTGGGTTCCCAAAAAATAACAAAACATTTGAAGTTTTTGTACACAGTCTCATAAGAAAAAACCATGTTAAAAATGGTTGTGGAAGCAAATTTGATGTAAATATGAATTGCAATGATATTATTGAATGTTAATCAATAATTTAAATCTTTTGAATAATCTCAGGTTTTAGAAAAAAATTCTAGCCAATTCGTATTTCATTTTTTTCCCAAATTGCCATAATTTCGCCCACAAAAAAGTATTGTTTAATTTCCCAAGAAATATTCAGAAACAGGTATGGTTTATCAATCGTTAAAATTGTTCTTTTTATTGATTTGTAATTTATACGACTTTCAATCAACTTTGGTTTTAGATAAAACACAAGCATGCAAACACTATATTCATGCTAACATTGTATTTGCCAACATATTACAACTCGCTAACGCTCGGTATAAATATATTGACAAAAATAGTGCGTACGCATTTCAAATGAACAGTTTAGGGGTCAGCTGAAGGACACCTCCGGGTGCTGGAATTTCTCGCTACAATGAAGATCTGTTGGTGACCTTCTGCTGATGTTTTTTTATATGGTCGGGTTGTTGTCTCTTTGGCACATTCACCATTTCCATTCTCAATCTTATATAGTGCTTCATGCAAGTCTTCTTAAAAAAAATATTGTTCTTTGCAATCAAATTCACCAGGAAATAATTTACATTGTAAATAAAAATAACCATAACGTTCAATGTCCATAGTTAAGCATGAAGTTAACCTATAAATGTTTTGAAAATATAAATCAAATTATGAACAGGAGAATATCTCATTAATCCTTAAATGAAATACACATAAAAACAGAATTGGACCTTACATTCAAATAATATGTGTCTATTTATTTTATTTGCTATTTATTTATCTTCGAGACTCAATTTTGGTATATCTTACAACGACCTTAATGATTCAACAGCAGAAATGCTAGGATAGAATTGTTTTCATATTTACCATGACAGTGCTCATCTTTAAGGTAGTAATTAAAACAGCAGAAATATGTAAATCCATCTGTAGAATTATTCCTGACAAAAAGATATAAACCGAAATCAAGGTTAATCTTTCTAAAATTGCCCGTTTATACATGTTATAGTTATTGATAAACTACAGTTTCAACTCCTTCAGGCAAAGTTGATTAGATGGATTTGGCTATTGTTAATGCACTTTTATCATAAAGCTCTTCACATGATTTGGTACTGATACATCCTCGGCTTTCATATTATCGGATTTAAGCGTTCCTGATAAAGGTAAATCCAGAAAAAACTTTCAGACGCAATAAATAATTTACTGTGACATAGACGTTTTTTTTCTTTTAAATATTAAGATATAATTATCAATTAACTTTAAAAGAGATTCTTTGAACTGCATTAAACAAAAAAATAAATATAGTTTAGACACAACAAGCGAGTTCTTATGGCTTCAACAGTGATCTGAAAAAAAAACCCAAAACCATTTAATTTTAAATTGACTGTGTTTTCAAATTTACATAATTTAAAAAATGACAAAAAAACTGTGCCATTTTATCAAACACCTGCTGCTTGTCGGAACATCTTTATTTCAAACATATGAAATTTTTTTAAAAAAGTCTATTAAAAATTGGTCCAAGGACAAATATACAAACATTACAAAGCAAAGAAAGGGAGGGGGCTCATTTTCTACTCCCACAGTGTTGGCTTGATTTATAAACAGCTGAATGCACACACCTTCTTTATCTAAACGGTTTGATATTTTGTAGTTGCTCTTGGTTTTCCATTACAATTAATGCATGTCATGCAAATGATTCGACAATTTAATAATTTGCACCGTTACCGACAGTTTATTTAACTAAGCTATTTGACATTGTGAAAGGTCGTTGTGGCGTAATAAAGAAAAGAATATTAATGCTTTAATCGCTTTCTCTTTGGTGATGTAAAAATCATAGAAATAAATAATAAACTAATCATAAATGAGTTTTTAAGAATGAAACGGGAATTTATTTGACATAAACCATCTTAAAATGAAGTAATAAAGAAATAACAAACTTACTCACACACGTTTGGACCTTTCTCAAGTCCAGTACATGAACCACTGTATGTCAATATTATTCCTTAACTTAAGAAATGGAACATGCAATGCCTGTGAGTGTTCCGATCATTCATTTCCCCTTTCGCAGAAGACACACAGTTTTAAAAAAAAACTATTATCATCTGTAATCCTAACAACTTTAAACCTCAGTTTTTTGTGTGTGCAATAATATTTCCTGTTTCATTTTTTTCGTGTAATAGGTTTGTTTTCCCGGATGTGTTGTGTCGATAAAATACTTTATGACATCCTCAATAAGTTCATTTATATAAACACCTGCAGAATAATCGAAATTTCTAAAATAGTGAATATAATATACTGAATAGAATGACCGGTTTTCTCCTATCGAAGCATAATTTGTAACTTTTAATAAAGTCCGCTTTACTAGAACACTGCTTTAAAAATTATAGTGTATGCTGTGGATAGATAGATGTCTCCATGATAAAAGAGTGTCGGAAAAAACATATGCTTGAAGTGAAATTTTAGGTTAAATTTTAAAGTTAAGATTAAAGGTTGTGAAATAAAAAAAGACTTTTCATAAACATCAAATTGATTTTTGTGGTTTTACTGATCAAAATGATATCCGTATTATATATCCCACCAAAAGAGGCGTGGTTGGTGAAACAGGTGCATTTACAAACTTCAATTTATAAGGTGTATGCGTCCGAAGTGCTGTTTCAGATTAACCTTCATCAAGAACTTTCAAAACCAAATATTGATTTGAAACATATATCATTATCACTGGACTAGTATATATTTGTTTAGGGGCAAGCTGAAGGACGCCTCCGGGTGCGGGAATTTCTCGCTACATTGAAGACCTGTTGGTGACCCTCTGCTGTTGTTTTTTATTTGGTCGGGTTGTTGTCTCTTTTACACATTCCCCATTTCCATTCTCAATTTTAGGATGTAAAAGAACCCACACATGTGACATTTGTGAAGAGCTATATGACCAAACTGGACCAAATACAAAAAGCGATATCCAACGGAGGTCCGAGGGATATGGAACCCTAGTTGCTTAAGGATTTATCAATTTCAGAAGGACAATTTTAAAAAGCTTTGATGTAAATTACGTCGGTACTGAGGTGAAATACCACCATTGATTTTCCTCTATTGGTTAAATTGCTTTTCTCAAAACACTATGCAGGAGTTGTCTTTGTTTGAAATAAAAAAAATAATTGGATTGACTTAAGTTTTATACTGTTCAGTAATATAGACAAACTTTCACATATCATTTCATTGAATTTAAGAAAATAACCATTACTGGAAGATAACCAACGACATTTTACGCCATTCATTCCTGAGTGCAAGATTAAGTAACGTTGGTGCTTTGAAACACCCATCATCATAACACAGCCGAGTCTTACATATATATTTGAATTGAGTTTTTAAAAACTGCATATTGATGTGTAAATTTATTTGATCATTTATGTCCTTGGATATTTGTTCTAATTAGGTCTATCAAATTTTCTGTGGAAGACCTGTTGTTTTTTTTTCTGATTATTAAGTCTTTCCACTTTTCTGTGGAAGGACTTATTGTATTTCTTCTGATCATTATTTTTTTTCCGCCAACTTCTGTAATTTTTGTTTCGCAATATTTCCCTTAGATATTTTTCATATCTTATCGTATAGTTTATGCGCTTTCAAATTTCACCCTCCTAAGTCGAACAATTTTCTTTGTAAGAGTTATCTCCCTATTCACTGTTTATCGTCTGTGTGCATTTCCTTCGTAACAAAAAAAGATATCGACAAAATTCTTTTTACAAATTGTTCGTTATAGGAGTATTCTAGCTTTACAAAAATAAATTTGTCGGTCTGTTTTTTTTACTCATAAACAGTTAACCGTATAACCCTGGAATGTTTTTATTTGAGGCCCCTAGGTCCTAACTTAGAAAATTAGGTCAAGGTCAAAGGTCAAGGTCAAGTTATCAATTGTGACTTTTGCTTGTTTTTTGCATTTAAGATACATATAAAAGAACAAGTGCAAAATGTCTGCCTTATTGTAATGAAGATATGCTACATTTAGTATTATACAATTTAAAGCCATCTTATATGGAGTTGGTGCCCCTGAAATGTCTTGATATGGGGTTATTTGATTATAACTTCAACTAAGTTCATTATAAAGGCATTTGACCTTATACAAAAGGTAAGGTGACAAATGATTTTGAAAAATGACTACCGGAAGTGACCTTGAGAAAACCGGAAGTAGCCTGTTTGCAATTTTGTCACATAAAAGTACTCAGAATCCATATATTTTGTCATATCTATACTATTAAACGAGAAGACCTCATTTTGGGTGTCGCTTCTCTTCCTTCCACAATAAATCAATCATCATGCCTCTGTTATCTATAGGTAACATGCATAGTCGCATTTGTCATCCATTCTTATGATTTATCAGATTGAGTTATTTTGGGAGAAAAACGAAAAAACAGGAGTCCGGATATGATTCCGTCATCGGACTGACTTTAAGTCACAGAGAAGACTTCCGGTTTTAAAGATGCACAAATACAACCAATCGTAGGATAGATAACAAAAAATGAAAAATAAATAAGCCAATCAGAGCGTTCTCCATATATCATGGTGTTTAGATCGCAAGAACCACAACTATTATACCTCCTTATAGAGGACAATTATTTTTCGCGTTTATCTACATGTAAACTACGATTATACTACTTTAATATATAGAGACTCTCTGTATTCTGTCTACTGTTTTCTTTGAAATGTTTACTATTTAAGGGGTCATACCAGTTGTATCTATCTATACTATTAAACGAGAAGACCTCATTTTTGGTGTCGCTTCTCTTCTTTCCACAATACATTAATCAACACGCCTCTGTGTCCCATAGGTACAGTGCATAGTCGCATTTGTCATCCATTCATATGATTATTCAGATTGAGTTATTTTAGGAGAAAAACGAGAAAAAGGCTTCCGGGTATTGTCCCGTCATTGTGCGAAATTTTAATTCAGATTAGACTTCCGGTTTGCGTTTTTCTGTATACTTTGAACATACATATACTACGAATAAAGTGTATTTTCAGAATTCTATCTGCTATCATTTTCAAGTTTACTATCCACAGCAGTCACAGAGTTTATTAAATAGAGAGGGTCTGTATACTATATCAATGATCACCATGGATCGATTAGTAAACTTAGAATTGAAAGTAAATACGCTTTATTTATATAGTAATGAAAGATATTGGGTATATGATATCGATAAGTTTATGCGCCTTTGAAATTTACCCTGTGTAACCGAATACTTTTCTTTGTAGGAGTTGTCTCCCCAAACTCTGTTTTCCTTGTTTCCACTTCTCCTTCGCAACCGTAAAAGATAACGACAAATTTATTTTATAAAATTGCTTGTTATATCCTTCGCATGATTTGTCCTATTTCGACCGAAGAAATATATATATATTTCTTGTTATTTCCCCTTATGCATTTGATATAAGTGATATATGCAGTTCTATCTTGTAAACCATACGTAATAAAGACCTAGGATATTTTCATTTGAGGTGGTTGGTCCAAAAAAAAAAATTTAGGTCAAGGTCAAGGGTCAAGGTCATATTCTAATTTTTATATGGCTTATTTTCACTTATTCCATAACACGTATAAGATATCAACAATTTGGTTTTTTTTAATTGTTAGTTGCATCATGTCGTCACACGTAAATTTTGATTACAAGGGTACATTTAACGTAAAAGGCAGTTTTCTCCCCTCTTGTATTTTAGATTACGTGTATGGTGATATAACTCATCAACCCCATATAATATAGACCTATGGTCTTTTGATTTGAGGTCCTTGGTTTATGACCTTGAAATTGATCTCAAGGTCATAGCTTAATTTGACGTTCTAGATTTTGACCTTTGCTTTTACCTCATATGTATACATAGTAAAGCCATGAGCTTTTGGCAACAGGAATCAAACCATTCAACCTAGAAAAATACAACCAGAAGTGACCTTAAGAAAACCGGAAGTAACTTTTTTTTGTACTTTAATAATATAAAAGTTTATCATATACTTAGACTAAATAACATATAATTTTTACTGTATGATAATAGCATTAAATTAACGTGAATTCCATATTTTTCGAATTGGTGCTTAGCGGGCTGATATGAAAAGTTTATCACATGCTTTGATTGTTATCACATGCCTTTCCGTAACGTTATCACATGGCATTCCGGTAATACTCGGCAAATTCCGGAAAATACACCTCAATGCTACGTTTTCAGTGAAAACATTACGAAATAGTGTACAAAACAATTATTTAGATACTGAAAAGTATATTGTGTAAAATAATAACCAAAAAAAAAATAACAAAAAAAAATAAAATAACAAACAAAATTAATTATTAAATAAATGCATTCTTTATAGTACGGTGACCAAGTAAGGAAAAGTCGCTTATTTAAGGAGTTTAATCGTCATTCGGACTATACGGCTGTAAATCACAGTATTGGTAGTTTAAAGGTTACACTTCACATTTTGACTTGTCGTCAAAAAATCGTACGGTGCAATTTTTGTAAAATGGGCTTTGAAGTTCGTTCCCTTACTTTAAAGAAAAAAATACTTTCAAAAAATGTTTGGCCTACATTCTAAAAGAACATTCGGGATATGCTTTTTGTTAATATATACATTGTTGTAACACATTATTTTAACAATTTCAAACAAAGTTTAGTAAAATTAATCCGTTATTGAGGAGTTTTTGTAAAAATTGAATACTACGAATATTTTGCATTAACGTTTCATTGAGTACGTTTCAATTCATTTTCATATTTTCTTTTTACGCAAAATGTAAAATAAACAACATTTATATGATATTTCAAACCTTTATTGAACAACACTTTCAAAATCATTTATCTCAGAAGCATTATTTCAACTTGTGCATTGAAACAAAATATACACTACAAATTGAAGATACAGGTTTTCCACTTGAAATTCGACTTGTAAAAAAAATTGAACCGGACCGATACTATTATTTTAATCTATAAATGATATTTTGTATCACAACGATTTTTCATTGCTAACATTTGTTCAATTCGATTTTTTTTGGATAGTTTATGGTCCCATTTCGTGTTGGTTATCGTGTTTTTTTATATGTCTTTTTAAAAGATTTCATATTTTCGTATGTTTATTTGATATGGGTTTTTTTCTTTTAATACATTTCAAAAATTAAGAACCAAGTCTGAATTTGGACATGTAGTTATCTGGAAAATGTTTGAACTAGGAAGTCCTTTACGATTTGGTTCTAGTAGTTAAAAAAGGCAACACATGGCTTTTAATTTTGAAAACTGTATCCTATGACAGAGAATAAGTACTGAATCAGTCACCTCCTTTACTGTAAAGAGCAAACGTTGCTTCTTGAGTTCTGTTGAAAGACTAAATGATGGAATCTGCCAGCAATGTGTTGTAGAGCATGGGTCGTTTGTTGAACCTGATTTGGTGAACCAATTCAATTCTGATGCCTCGTGTGCACTTTCCCTACCTTCCTTTGGCCCATCACTCACAACTTACACCAGTCTGAGAGGTGGTATGGCATTGCTTAAATGTATTGATGATAACAAAAAAGCAAAAAAAAATGGTGACCTTGCAGGTGACTATTATAAAATTATGACCCAATGCTTTTCGCTAGCGCACACAGTAGCAGCCATATTTTTACCGCTACGACATGAAAAGCTCAATAAAGTTGTCTGTTGAAAAGGAAAGCCGCACAAAGAGTACACCTTCAACCAAAGTGTATCAGATTATTGAAGGGAGAAGGATACTGACTGGAAGAAGTTTCTTTCTGTTAAAGAAAACAAACAGGCTCTCCCGAATTTCTTTGGTAGTTTTTCTTTTTTAAAATAATTACAAATACCCTATGATTCCACCTTATAGTGAGCTTTACTCAGCTGGAACGTTTGTAAATCCGAAATTGTCGAAGTTATTTCAGTTTCAATAATGTTAATGACTGTTGTAACTTGCTTAGCACTCACCAAGGGCCAATACTCGTATGATAATGAATGCCTTATACTTTGACATGAAGTTAACAGAAAAGGGAAAGAGCTACAGAATAATCCTAAGGACCTCTGATACGGGTGTGATTGTTCTGTGTGTTCACTACTGCAAACAAATTACACATGCATGCGAGTTGTAGGCGCAGTTGGATGTGTACGGATTGGTAGACTAAGTTTAGTCTTACATGAATGATTTATTAGCTGTTGGTGGCTTTGAACTAGCTGTCAGATAACTGCGAGTACTCTCAGATCTGTTCCTAGTGTCTTTTTGTTGTTTGGATGTACAAGTACCCGGCTACGTCCAATTGTATTTTTTGTCCATCTGATGAGTTACAAATGTAAGCCTTTTTCAACTGATTTTTATAGTTCGTTCTTATATTGTACTGTTATACCACTGTCCCAGGTTAGGGGGAAGGGTTGGGATCCCGCTAATATGTTTAACCCCGCCACATTATTTATGTATGTGCCTGTTCCAAGTCAGGCGCCTGTAATTCAATGGTTGTCGTTTGTTTATGTGTTACATATTTGTTTTTCGTTCATTTTTTTTTATATACATGAGGCCGTTAGTTTTCTCGTTTGAATTGTTTTTACAAAAGACTTGAAAGGACACACACGACTATTGTAGTTACAGAGTTTTGGGAGTACTGACGAAGATGAAGCCCTTGTTTGTGTAAGAATATAGTTTCGAAGATGTATGATCTGAGGAATGATCTCTTTAAATCATTCCATCACGATATTAATAAAATTCGCGTCAAGCTTGCCATCAGTAAAAAAGTATGTTTAGTCAGGTTACCTCTCTGTGAAGCGGAAATTTTGACCGCATAAAACATTGCTAAACCCCTGTTTCGTCACCTTTAGAATACGGTTGGCGAAAATTAATTATTTCATTACACCCCGTTTATTTTTTAGGGGCATATGTCAGCTGAATTCTTGCATGATCTTTTGTGTTCATGATAGGGAAAATCTTCATGTGAAAAGTGTTTGTTCACAACAAAACCTTACATGTACGGATCTTTGCTCCTTTCAAGGGTAAGAATTATGCAGAAATTCCTTGACAGATGAATCAGAAGATACTCCTGGATGAAATCTGTTTTTTGATCATTTTGATTGGATTTTTTAATGTTCTTCGAGCTAATTAGTGGTTTTTGGTTGCAATGAATTACATGCATGAGCTTTTTCAAAATAAACATTCAGGATAGAAGGCTTTACTTGAAAACAACATTTATCTTTTATGCTGAGGTTGAATGTCACCCGGCAAGGTTACTACTGTAACTTTAACGGAATTTGTATTGATCTTGTATAATAGAACAAGTTTTGAAAAACGCCAATTTTCAGAATTAAACGATTACTAAGTAATATGTTCCTTTTTTTTTTTACATTTTCGAGATAATTCATTTTCAATTGATTTGAAATTTAACACAAAATGCTGCTGATATCTTTCAATTGTTAAGATACAGAAAGAAAAAAAGAAAACAGTATGTTGATCTTTGACCTTAATTTATGCAAAACTGTTACCACATTTCTTTTTGACGACATCGATATTCCAAAAGTACTCATTTTTCCGAATCCAATGATATATGATATAGCCATATAGTATGTTTGACGATTAAATTTTTAAAATATTGGGTCTGGTCACCGTACTATTATAAGCTTCAAACATAATTTAGAAAGTTACTTTGAAAAGGTTGACTTTTTCAAACAGTGTTCGTTATGTATATTGTTTTATGATGGTTTTTTTTTTGGTTTGTCGAGTCGTCCATATTAAAAATGTTTTCTCCTCTGTTGAGGCATATGGTAGAAATATTTGATATCGAATGTACTAAATTTGGGTCCGACGTCCGTGAACTTTTCAATCTTTTCTATTTGGGAACCACGTAAAAGGATCAATATATGTGGTTTTTTTCTCCATTGTTGAAGCATATGATAAAAAGATCATCACATGTCATTTTTCATATCGCATGTATTATCAGCCCTCGGTCAATATCAGCCCTCGAGCCATGCGGCTCTTGGGCTGATATTGAACCTAGGGCTGATAATACATACGATATGAAAAATGCCATGTAATAATCTGATAATATAGAACCAGATATTTTTGGAATCAGTGTATATCAGTAAATATCCAAATATTATCAGAAGTAATATTAGTCAAACCGGAAGTAACGGATTATCTCCCTTTTTCCAAAAATATTGTAAAGAAACAATATATTTTTGGAATCAGCGTACATTAAGCTATCATTTGACGATTGAAATGACATTTTAAACTTAATTTTACTACTTTCATATTAAAATACATTTTTTGGTGGCAATACCTTCAATTGTTTTCTGAACAATTGGTTTTTAATTATTATTATTATGTCTTTCCAGTTTTCTGTTGAAAGACCTATTGTTTTTCTTCTGATTATTAGGTCTTTCGACTTTTCTGTGGAAAGACCTATTGTTTTTCTTCTGATTATTTCTTTTTTTTCCGGTCTAATTTTCTTCTTGCGATAAATATCTGTTTCACAATATGTTGCTTAGTTATTTGGTATATGATATCGAACAGTTTATGCGCTTTTGAAATTTACCCTGCGTAACCGAATAATTTTCTTTGTAGGAGTTATCTCCCCAAACACTGTTTTTCTTGTGTCCACTTCTCCTTCGCAACCGTAAAAGATTACGACAAATTTATTTATAAAATTGCTCGTTATATCCTTCGCATGATTTGTCCTATTTCGACCAAAGAAATATAAACGCTCCATATGAGTGTCATTTCCCCTTTTGCATTTGATATAAGTGGTATGCATTTCTATCTTGTAAACCATAAGTGATAGAGTCCTAGGAATTTTGATTTGAGGTCCTTGGTCCAAAAAAATGAAAATTCGGTCAAGGTCAAAGGTCTAGGTCATATTCTTATTTTTAAATTTGGCTTATTTTCACTTATTCCAAAAAATGTATAAGATATCAACAAATTATTTTTTCTAAATTGTCAATAGCGACATGTCGTAACACGTAAATTTTGATTGCAAGTGTATGTTGAACGTAAAAGGGAGTTTTCTCCCCTCTTGTATTTAATCATACACATATGGTGATATAACTGATTAACCAAATATAATTAAGACCTATGGTCTTTTGATTTGAGGTCCTTGGTTTATGGACTTGAAATTGATCTCAAGGTCATAGCTAAATTTGACGTTCTAGATTTTGACCTTTGCCTTTACCTCATATGTATACATGATAAAGCCATGAGACTTTTGGCAAAAGGTATCAAACCATTTAATTTAAAAAAAAACCAACCGGAAGTGACCTTGTATAAACCGGAAGTAGCTATTTTTTGTACTTTATTAATATAAAAGTGTATAGAACCAGATATTTTTGGAATCAGTTGTCAAGTAAATATTCAAATATTATCGGAAGTAACATTTGTCAAACCGGAAGTAACGGATTATCTCCCTTTTTACAAAAATATTGTAAAGAAACCATATATTTTTGGAATCAACGTACAATAAGCTTTAATTTGACGATTGAAATGACATTTTAAACCTTATTTTAGTACTTCTATATTAAAATACATGGTTTTTGGTGGAAAGAACTTCAATTGTTCTCTGAACAATTGGTTTTTAATTAATTTTTTTTTCTTCTGCCTAATTTTATTCTTGCGATAAATGTTTGTTTTGCAATATGTCGCTTTGATATTTCTAATATTGTATTGTATAGTTTATGCGCTTTTAAATTTCATCCTGCTAAGCGGAACCATTTTCTTTGTAAGAGTTATTTCCCTATTCACTGTTTATCATCAGAGTGCATCTCCTTCGTAACAAAAAAAAGATATCAACAAAATTCTTTTTACAAATTGTTCGTTACATCCTCAGTAATTTTTGGCTTATTTGGATCGAAGCCATTCGATGAAATTTTATAGCAGTTATCTACCTTTACAAAATAAATTTGTCGGTAAGTTTTTTTTACTCATAAACAGTTAACCGTATAACCCTGGAATGTTTTTATTTGAGTCCCCTAGGTCCTAACATAGAAAATGAGGTCAATGTCAAGTTCCCAATTGTGACTTTTGCTTGTTTTTGCATTTTCTCTGACACTTTAAAAGATACCTAAAGAAGAACAAGTGTAAAATGTCTGCTTTATTGTTATGAAGATATGCTACATTAAGTCTGATACAATTTAATGGCATCTTATAGGAGTTGGTGCCCCTGAAATGTCTTAATATGAAGTTATTTGATTATAACTTCAACTAAGTTCATTATAAAGACATTTGACCTTGTACAAAAGATAAGGTGACAAATGACCTTGACAAAAGACTACAGGAAGTGACTTTGAGAAAACCGGAAGTAGCCTTTTTTGCAATTTTTTCATATAAAAGTACTCAGAATCCATATATTTTGTCATATAGATACTTAAACTGATTACTGAAGACTAAAAATGACTTCCAACAAACCGGAAGTGACCAATTATCTCACATTCTACATACAAAAGTATATAAAAACTATATATTTTTGGAATCAGTGTGAAAGAAGCTATCATATGAGAACGGACGTGACATTTATTTCACCTGATGTAGCATATTATCTACCTTACATTACTCAAAAATATAATTAAACCATTATTTATCGCATTAGTATGAAGAAACTATCTTCTTATCAAAATTTCTTTGATGTGGAAAGACTTTAATTGTTCTCTGAACAATTGGTTTTTAATTCTGGGATATATGTGTTTTAAAACCTTGAATGTTTCTTTTGCTGTTTTGTATTTAAATTGATCTGCATTGTTGAAATTGTCTTTAAAGTAAATCAAAGTATTTGAATGTTTATTGAAACAATTTCGGATCAACTTTTACTTTCGTTTAGTATCTTGGACCATGTATGAAAGGTTAGTGTCTGACGGTTACTTGTACTAACATCCTTATATATTTTTGTTTATTTAACAGCATCACATAGTTTAATATCCCTTAAGTTATCAAACAGATACAATGAAAATCAAATTACCGGTTTATCCCTCGTCAATGTATGTATTGCCGATGTAAGTCAAGAGTCTCCTGTATGCCATTGACAGAAGAATCGAAACATACAATCATTTAAAAGATGAACTTATATCATAAATATGGTTTAATAAAAACAAAAATTTCAAAGTCTTTGGCGTCTGTCAACAAATTGAGTCACACATTGTGTTTTGTAGTTAATCACTTTAAATTCTTTTTTGGTATATGGTCATTATCTTTTACATTTTTTATTATTAATTATCAATCGGACCACTGTTGTGTACACTCTTATTTATATTTTTCAGTAGTCAATTCTTCTTTGAGGGGGGGCAAGGGGTTTAACTGTTATGCTGTTATGGGGCAATTTAATTCTTTGTTATCTGTTATTCTGAAAATATATTTGCTGTTAGCTGTTATTGTCTTATTCATTGTTAGCTGTTATTGGACTATTAGGTTTTTTGTTATCTGTTATTGTGATAATATATTTGCTGTTAACTGTTATTGAAAATTGGAATGTTAAATTTTTTTTTGACCGCCCATATTCGGTAGAAATTGAAGATTATTGGACATTGGGGTCTACCACTAGTAATATGGTGGTCCCGTATTCGGCGATGGATTTCATTATTATATACCCATCACAGATCAACACATAAACATACTAATATCAGCGAGATCCAGGACAATTCCAGTATATCTTATGATTATCCTTTGTAATAAAATCCATTTTTTTATGAACATGTAGCTTGCTGTTCGGTGTGAGCCAAGGCTCCATGTTGAACGTTGAAGGCTGTTTTTTTGGCTTACAATGGTTTACTTTTATAAATTGTTACTTGGATGGAGATTTGTCTCATTGGCACTCATACCACATCTTGCTTTATCTATGTATTTAGAATTTTTTTTTGTATGGGGATAATGTTCCTTGTTTCCCGTAAGTACATATTAAATTCGAGCATTTCTTAATATGACAAAAAGGAAAGTATATGGCCAGGGATATCTGATGAGGATCTCAATAAAGAACTACATGGAGGTCTTTACTACCAGTTAACATTTTATATAATAAAGTACACAGACTCAGATCTGTGATTCTTTTCAAAGCAGAACCAAATACATTGTACAATAAAAGTTCAAACCATGTACTGGATTCCGAAGCTGCACATAACTTATTACAAACAAATATGTATTTCGTCTTTAAGCCATTGTTCAACTACTAAACTATGTATTCTACTTACTAGTACACTTGGTACACTAAAAAACCTGATAATAAGATGTTCAAATAAGGCCTTTGAAAATAGTGGAATAATTGGAGTGTCAAAATTATTTTGAAGTACTTGATAAATTGCATGCTTATAATTTGTGCTTTTGATTTTTTTACCCTATATACCACTGTGCCTCGTAGTCTTATTAAGAAGAAAAAATCCCACACCTCATGCATAGAACGTGCATTTTAAAAAAAATTCAGAATGCAAATATATATATTCAAACTCTTTCAGGTCATTTTTTAGTAATAACAAACAAAAGAACTATGTCAATTGGACCTGCTTTGATACCATAACTGCCCTTAAATTTTTACTAGATATCATTTTTGTCTGCTATGGAGTTTACGTATATTGTCAAGCTATCAGAATTCCAATGGGGAATAACTGTGCATCACTTATTGCTGACCTGTTTCTGTTTTGTTGAGTTACAATTAATGAAAACAATCAGCAACGTAAGGGATTGTGCTTGATTTTCATATGATGGAGACATAATCTTTCAATCAGTCCAGGACCTGACTTATTTTAATATTTCATTTACTGTTATCTGTTTTTGTCCATTTGAATTCCTTGTTATCTGTTATAAGCCAAATCAATTTGCTGTTATGTTGTTATTGGGACCCCCCTTGCCCCCCCCTTTCTTTGTATATGTAATAGTTCTTTTTCAACATACATAGATATGCATGATAGACTTAAGATAATATTGTTTTCGACAAACAAAATAACATGCGTTGACTTATAAAACAGCCTGGTTAAAATAATTTGCTTGCATTGAAACGGCTACACAACATAATATATAAAAAAAAAATTACTACAAGAAATACACTGAATTTCACAAAACGAATTTCACAAAAAGTTGTTACAGTAATTTACAATTTTGTCATCCTTAATCATCTTTATAAACAGGAAACACATGTATAACAGCAATGATGATCTTTACCATGCTAATAGATCTATTGTTTTTGTCTCGAAATATTTTTTATTTGACTTCGATCTTAATATTGCAATTGAAAATAAACTTTGTCTTACAAAAAAAATCATCCATAACGCTGAATAGATAAAGCGTTTGATGGGCACTGACAAACAGAACTGTCAAAATGTAGTGCCTGATTATGTGTTTAATTTTGGTGAAGCATTTTTAGCCGAAATGAAAGTTTCAAAAATATATCCTTTTGTCGTTGCATAATGTGAATGTACAAAGGTTTAATAAAAGGTACGATATCACTAGTTACTAGTCACTGTAATATTGACTTGATATGATCAAATTCACATTTATCGCCGAACTTAATATCTGATTTTGAAGGTATTAAATCAGTTTCAAACATGACGTCCATGTCAATATCATCTTTAACATCATCCGAAATATTGTTAATGCCCGATTGAAGAAGACGTTGTATGACATTGTTTTCTTTTTCCTTTGTCTTAGTTATGGCACCCCATGCAGATTTGAACCAACCCTCTTGACTGCGTGTTATGTACTTCATACTTGTACAATTCAGACAAAAAGTATACCGTCCAAAGAATACAGCAAAGTCTAACGGTGTTCGTTTTGTGGTATTCTCCAGCTTTGAAGATACCCAAACTTTGGCAATGTCTGTGTCAGCTAGTTCTCCCTTTGAAGATTGAGTTAATAAAGTACATATTATAGTTTGTTCTGCTTCACCATTCCATATTATAAAGTAGTGGAATAATGTGTTTCCGAATTCATCAATGGATGTGTGCAAGAACTTCCCGATAACGTCAGAATCACATGCAATAACAGTATTCTTTAATTCATTCAAACGATTTTCGTTTTGTTCAATCTTTACAAATACATACTCCCATGCTAAACAGTAAGCATATAATTCTGGGTTGAAGTCTTCGAAAAACTTACGTGCGTATACACTACAATGACGAAAAAAATTCAAACGGGATTTATGTGTATACGTTGTGTCACTCTTTATATTTCCTATGACTGATAACAACAGGTCAGTGTCGTTGTAGTTATCTGTAAAATCTGTAATGAGTTTTATTATCTTATCTGCAACCGAATCACTCAACATAACCGAACGTGTAACTCGAGTAACAAAATGGGAATGGCTATACTGAACTCTTAAAACCATTTCATCGTGTAGCGGTTTATACTTTGCTGGTCGAAGGAACAGTAGGATATCACATATATTACATTCATTCAACACCTTTACTGGATGTATTTTGCCATGCGAAATCAGAACAGCCTGGTATATTAAAGGATCAGAAAACTGCAATCCTGAACTACTAATATTCAAATAGAAAGGCATTAATGGAGAAGCTATGTCTTCTACATAGGGTATATCAAACTGCACCCTCTCTTTTTTTGGATAGATCTCTTGCATATTCTTAGTTAAGAAGTTTTTAATCATTTCCCGTAAAGACATTTTCTTGCTATAAAGGAATAAAACAGAAACACATAAACAGTATTGGATTGCACTGCAGTCATTCGATTCACCTTGTTGTCTTAATTCGTCGAACATCTCAACCAATGTTGATGGAGGTTGCTTTACATATTTCATTCCAAGCTTTATATGATCACTGTGACTACAAAGTAAAGCGCACATCGATGGAAATCCTAAAAGTGTGTCTGAACTTAATATATCATTAAACAGTGAGGTTCCGATCGAAATAGGCTTAGAGGCGTCTATAGATTTAAACTGCTTCAAATCATCTTCAAAATGTATATTTTTCATTTTCATATGTATTTTTAGTATGTTTCCTCTATCGGTGGCATTGTAAAATTCCGTCGTGTCGAGATCTACCACATCAGCAGGATCTTTATTAATTTTCTTAAGGAAGGTGTTAAATCTTTTAGGAATTGTCTCGACTACTATTATAAATTGTGTTCCTTTTTTGTTACTTAAACATGGCTCAATTTCATTTTCAAAGACTGTTATGTTTTCGTGTGAGTCTATGATATTATAATTTATATTTGGCATATCCATTCGTAGATCAATAATTTTACATCTTTTTCCAGAATAAAGCTCCCGAAAACATTTTGCAAGTGTTGTTTTTCCTGTCCCCTGTCGTCCCTTCAAAATAAGCACGGAAGTCTTATTCATCTTATTTTTCAACTCGGAAAACTTAGATAGATTTTTAACAGTTTGCAATAAGTGTTCATGTTTCTCTCCTAAGCTTTCGTTAGAAATGTAAAATACTTTGTCTACAAAAGAAGGTATATCTTATTCATGTTATTAGTAAACAAATATGAATTTTCTTAAACATCTAAAAATCTGAAAATTATAATTGTAAGTAAATTAAATTAATACAAACGTTGCTTTTATAATTGTGTATTGCAATTAAACAAAATTAAAATAGAAATGGTCACTTTCATAACATAAAATATAGGTTAAAATAGACGTGAAAAAAAAATGAAAGGCTTTAAAAATCATACCAAACCATTAAAATAGAGTAAGACGGAATACATTGAAGTCTTAAACATGGCCTTTCTATTATACACGTGACCTTTGTCAAGGTCAATATTCCTCAATTTCATTGCAGAAGACCCCATATGTTAATCAAATCACAAAGACCTTTTAAATTTATTCGCAATAACGATGTTAATTTTGTGAACATCCAAAAACAAAATTTTACAGCATAATACTGTATGCTACTTATACTCTGATTCTATTCAATATTTACACAGGACTTTATATCTTAAAAAAAGAAACTTTGTAGTTTAAGATTATCTTTTTTCAATAAACTATTTAAATTTGCTCAGTTATAAAGGGACGGTCACATTGCTCTTCAACTTTGTACTTGTTTTGCGTTTTAACTATTTCGATCTGAGCGTCACTGATGAGTCTTATGAAGACAAAACGCACGTCTGGCGTATCAAATTATAAACCTGGTACCTTTGATAACCAATGAACGACTTTTGGTTTAAGAGTTCAAGCTAATTTCGTCTTCTTTTTAAACCATTAATAGGTTGTTACAACTTGCGGAAAGGTCAAGTTTCTTCGGTCGTTTTGTAACAAAGGTGTGACTGAATAACCCAAACATTTCCTATAGTTTATTGCTTCTGTAAGTAAAATAGTTTTGGAGATATCTAATAACAAGGTGTAAGGTGAGATGTCAAAGTAACATAAAATAACTTTATAAGACATGTGTGAACCTGAAAGCGACATGTTCGCTTATGAATCTGTTTCTTGAAAACTTTTATTATTATCGTAAGTATACTTAGTTTTATTTAAATAATAAAAAAAAAAAAAAAAAAAACACGAACTATATATGGTAATCAACGATTACTTTTCGTAAATTTTTTTCTTTCAAATCTGACATTTTGAATAGACAAACAATGACACAAATTAATTTATAATGTCTCTACCTTCCTCGTTTCAAAAGGGAATTATCTTTACCTGGAATTAGGGTCGGATTCATGATTCATGAAAGAGGGCTGGGGAGGAATGTCAGAAAGCAAAATTTCCCGTGAAAAGATTTAAAAGATTTTATGCTAAATTGTGCATAATTGTTGATAAACCTGAAATATTTTTGATTGATGCCATCCTTAATCGAATTTGATATGTATGTGGCAGTAAAAACTATGGGGAACACATCTCATAACCTTCGGTTGTTTCAAAGTAAAGCAAGAGAACGGAAACAGCGCAAAATCGCTGATTTGATCACGTATAAAGGGACGGTCACATTAGTCCAGAGTTGTGAAATTGACGCCACCCAAGTTCTAACTTGATCTATGCTACGTTGTAAAAGGATTGTTCAGAATATTGGGTTGTGATAAAGATAACAGCAAACAGTTTTGGAACCGTGGAAATACGGATGGACAAAGGTGAACCTGCAAGGAATCTGGGTCAGTTCACCTAAAATCATGTTCGCTCCCATTCACCTTCATTTCTTTTCACGTTCCCACCAAACTCATTAACACCCTGAGTATGTTCACATCGAACTTTGTCTTAACCATTTTTAAAGGTGTTGTTTTGAATATTTAATAAATCATGCTGAAGTAAGTGTTGTCATATCCAAAAAGGCACTGCTGGAATGTTACTTCATTGAAATAGAAAGTTAACAATTAGAAAGCTGAAATTATCCCTTTTGACATAAAGTTTTGTTTTTAAACAATTTCTACATGAAAGACAATATATGATGCAGACTCAGGATAGATACGTTCAACATAGTCGAAACATTTTGAATTATTTAATGAGAGAACATAATCTATATAGCGGAACTTTTTTTGTTTCTTCGTTAGAATTTTCGGTAGGAAGTCAGCCTCATAATAATAAAGGACCAAGTCGGCAAGAAGAGGCGCAATTGGTTCCCATCGGAATGCCGACATTCTTTTGAAAAACACACCCTTCAGACATAACAAGTATGCTTTCAATCAAGACATCAAGCATCTTGATGATGTCAGTTTCACAGAATTTTTATACAGTAGTATTTATCCCTCCCTAGGACAAGCTACTTATATCTTGATATTTGTTACAATTGACGAATAGGACAATTATATTGGAGATAGCTGCTGGTGTATTGAATCAAATTACAATACTCACAACAAAAATATGATCCAATAAGACAAACCAAAACAAAGCCAATAATACTTGATACGCGAAGTATTCTTCGGTGAAGACCTGCAAAAGAAATGAAAAAAGAATCAGAGTATAAGTAGCATACAGAATTTAGAATACACATTTTGGAATTGTATTATGCTGTAAAATTTTGTTATTGGAGGTTCACTAAATTAACATCATTATTGTGAATAGATTATTAAAAATTATCATTAAATGATATATATTCTTTTTATGTAGCAATACATGGATACTATTTTTTTTATATACATTCGAATCAATAATTACACAGAATGTTTTATCTTTAATAAAGCAATTACCTTTTTTTCAATAAATTGAAATACTGTTTTTCAACCATTAATGGCATTAAAGAAAAATCATACCTATTACAGAAAATTGAATTATTTCTCCTGTCTTATTTTCATGTGAATTATTTTCGCTGAAAAAAATAAATAAATGACAGCTATTAATCATGAAAAGAAGTTACGAGAACTTATCAATCCTATTTTCGCACTTTTTCTAATTTGTATGAGAAAGATTTACTCAGGAGCTTCTAAAAGATATTGAAAAAAAATCAAGTAATTGAAAGAGCTAATATATACTCTTATTATTTGCTCTATGCGTATTTATTTTTTAGTCTCATAATGATCTAACTGCAGTTATATAAATAGTTATTAATGGATCATTTTATTTTGTAGGCAAGAATGAGTAGATCGTGAAATTACAAAATTACACCAACATAATAAAAAGCGTAAATTGAGCACCAAGAAACCTTTCCCAAAATCCGGGAGGAATGATAGGAGTATGAATGTATCACTACACTTGAAACACACTTCGAGTTGATAATGTGTAAGATCACGAAAAAGTATCGTTCATTTAATTTCATAAATAAGGAACAAGGTCAAGGTTCCCTGAATCGATATGATATTTCAAATATTCCTTATGAGTATCAAGTTATAATTTCTTACCAGCTTTTCTTAATTTTTTGACACTTCGTAAAAGCCGAAATATGGTCGCTATGGGTGCAAATGTAATCTATAATTGAGAGTAAAAACATTGTCAATCTTTGTTTGAAAAATTGTGCTTTACGTTTTGCAATAAAAATATGTACGGAGGATCAATCTGCCTCTCTAAAGAAGTATTCCAACGACATTCTAATTTGCAATGGGCATACTAGTATATCAAATTGAACAAAAACAGCTTGCTTGACTTTAACAAAAAAAAAAAAAAAAAAAAATGAAATTGTTGTTGTTATATGTAACCATTTGACCGGTATCCTTTAATTTATAATGCATCAACGAACGACAATCAAACTATACATTATTTGCAAGAATTTCGCGGAAGAACAATGAAAAGGCGTATATTTCTAACATGGTATTTTATAATTTAAAGTACATATTGGATTTGCATTCATAAAAGCACTACAGAAACAAAACAACGTCAAATCATCTAAATTTTATAAGAAGGGCGTCCAAAAACGAAAGTTTGTGTCTGCTTAGAATAGTCGATTCAAAAACATACAAAAACTGTTGGCGTCCGTATAGTTTATCTCAATATAGTTATATGTTTTAAGGTTTCCAATAAAAGAAAATGGTAGAGAAAATGAAAAAAATTAATAAAAATAACATAACATAAGAAGAGTATTGTGCTAAAAATGTCTAAATAATCCGTGTTAATATATCAATCGTGTTTGATTATATCCGAAAACAGTATGAGATCACATAATAATTTTTTCTTTTTTTTTTCGAAAGAAATCATAAAAAACTTTTGTTTACCTCATCGTTTATACATAATACGGACTAAAAAAGTAAATTTTCTGTTAATACAAAAACCCACTTATATACTAGTCCACAAAAGAAACGATTCACAGGTCTGAATCTCAATTGATCATGGGATATAATAAATAGGAAATACTCTTAAACTATCCAATGAAAAAATTCCTTTGTAAGTAAATGCACATGATTAATAGAATATGACAAAATTTGAATGGGTCTATGTATCCAATTTTATTATATATGGAAAATACATTGCCTTGTATCGTTGCGTTGTTGACTAGTTTATGTAGTACTTATGGGACAGAAACAGAATAATTTTTCTCAAATTGTACAAAGAAATTATAAGATTTTTGTAATGAACATTAAATACGGATTAATAATGTCGCAATGTACGTTTTTCTATCTCATTTGATACATTGTTATTTCAGTCAGTGAAGAAAGGCATGCTTTAACTCATACTCACCCTGAGAAAGTATAAGACTGTTGTTATGACATTTTGTTTTATAACACGAACAATCTTCAACTGATGGAGAACAAGTGCATTCATCCTTTGGTTTAATGACAAATGCATAACCCTTTCTGTAATCACATCTGCATTGAATATCCCGTACGTTTGATCCATTATCGACTTCAATTTGACCTTCGTCACTGCATACATGTTTTTGATACTGACACTCAGATCCTTCATTTGACCAGGATATGTATGGTGAAAAATGGTTATCTGCACATTGTGTGGCGTGAAGCTGTCCGCTTAAAACACTGTGATATCCTAATTTAAATTAAAGCTAAGTTTTGTTTAACAATTTATTCCGGTTTTGTTCTATTTTGATATTCATCTATCATATACCATATAATCATTTATATATGTTTTAAACCAAGAGTTCCATAAAATCAAGGATTTAGTAAAATAACTAAAATTCAGTGAATTTGAAAAAAACAATAATTCTTATAAAAAAAGGCTAAAGCTGAAACATTCAACAAATCGGAGGCTAGGTTAACCTTTAATTTTACTAATAAATGAGCAATTGTCATCCGAAAACTGTCATACTGTAGGAAAATGGCTCATGCAAATATGTCTTTAAATCAACAGCAAATTACTCACAAAATTTAATTCATATAATTGAGGGAAAATTAGAATATAACATATTGAACAGGAAGAAAATAAGAAGACATTTAAAAACTTAATCCTAACAGCCACAGAAAGAAGAGAATATTAGCTCTTATTATTATGTTGTTCGAAACCAAATTAATGTTTATCATATAATGATTTTATAATTATTACTGAACTGTATAAGCTTATTACATCAAATTTTTTAATCAAATATAAAGAAAGTGCAGTGTAGTGATAGCCGTTATGAGAGGTGAAAAAACATATGAAAAGAGTAAGAAACTGATTTGTTTAGGGTATGTAATCCAGTGGCAAATATTACATCCACATCAGGATTAGATCATCTTATTGTAACATGACAATTAGTATACAAAGCAAATAAGTGTTGTGTTACTGATTTACAGCCTTTAAAAGACATCGTTATGCACAAAATTATAATTGTTACAAAACAGACAATATATAGGTAAAGGTGAAAAAGACTTTGTTTTATACTTGCATTTGTTACACTGATCATATCCCAAATACTGTCTTATAAATCGCTAAGTTATAAAGATTTTAAAATAAACAGGTGTGTCCGTAAAAAAGCAGGCAATGGTTTAATAGTTTATGCTAACCAAACTTACACTGCACAACTAAGTATATTGCAGTCCTGATATCAATTCATATTCTTAATATCAATACTTACTGTGCAATAGTTTTATATAAACAAAATATATTTTAAAATCATTGGTTTATATAATTTGTATTAAAGGAAAAAGCATTTCTAATACCTAGTTTAAACTTGTAATCATTGATTTTATAAAAATAAAAAAATCCTGTCAATTTTTTCATTGAAACTGGCAGTAATTTGTTCAAATCACTCATTATGCCAGGGATTATACAAAAGCCTGATTTCACAAATTCACTGTAAAATATGTTTGACTTGGATGTAAGAAATTTCGCGGACACTTGATAACGTGCGTGTTTGCTGTGTAATTCGTTGATCAGATTAACAATGTATGAAAATTAATATCTAAAGTATTAATGCATTCTTATTAACGGGAAGCTCAATACAAAAATTTATGATAAAAGAGATGATTTTTCATTTCCTATTGTTACCATCTTATGGTGTTTATATATCTCAACTTATACGATACGCTCGTGTATGTAACAATGTATTAGATTTTAGCTAGAGAAATTGATGTATTACTGAAAAATTATTACACCAGGGTTTTCGATATTACAAACTGGTCAAAACATTTACTTAATTTTATCACCGGTATAAGGAAATAATTCGTAAATATAACTCAACATGCAATCCAATTTTTTATGGTAATATTCTTTACAAAGCACAAAAATGTCAGTATTCACCTCAAAAGCTTACAAAACCTTTAAACAAAAAGGGATATAGTTACTATACTGTTGCCAGGTCATTAAAGATTGCATATTTTGGCTTTAATATTGATTCACTTATAGAGTCTTGGCATCGGAACTAAACACATTTATTTAAAAAAAAAACCAGTTGTTGACATGACACGGATTATGTTCTTATCATATATTCTATGATAGTATGATACTTAACCCGTAACGGGAGGGATTGTGCCTGATATTCATATGATGAAGACATAATCTTTCTATCAGTTTAATTGAGGTCTGGAGCTGCATGTCAGTTAACTGCTAGGGACTGTTGTTATTTATGTATTATTGTCATTTTATTTATTTTCTTTAAATACATCTTTTGACATCGGACTCGGACTTCTCTTGAACTGCATTTTAATGTGCGCATTGTTATGCGTTTACTTTTCTACATTGGCTAGAGGTATAGGGGGAGAGTTGAGATCTCATTAACATGATCAACTCCGCCGCAATTTTGCGCCTGTCCCAAGTCAGGTGCCTCTGGCCTTTGTTAGTCTTGTTTAATTTTTAGTTTTAGTTTCTTGTGTATAATTCGGAGATTAGTATGACGTCCATTATCACTGTACTAGTATACATATTATTCAGGGGCCAGCTGAAGGACACCTACGGGTGCGGGAATTCTCGCTACATTGAAAACCCATTGGTGGCCTTCGGCTGTTGTCTGCTCTATGGTTGGGTTGTTGTCGCTTTGACACATTCACCATTTCCTTTCTCAATTTTATTCTCAGTATTTAAATATTTGTTAAACAAGCAGCACTAGAAAGCCAATTCTGATCTGAAACTGTCAATAGGATCCCAAATTCTTCTGTGAACTAAAAATAATAAACTACTGGGTCATTTAAGTCTTCATCCAATTCTTAAGACATCGATAGACACGTGATCTTAGAATATGAACGATTGTATGACTAGTATGTCAACAATGCAGTTATTAGTATGAATTTTATACGTTGCCGGACTCATATTATAACAGTCAAGGATTGGCATTTTTGCTAGAGCAGGTCAGTGGTTCTCTCTGAGAACTTCCGCCTCTTCCACCAGTAGAAGCTTACCGCCATAGAATATCCCATTAGTGTTACAAGCGGCGTTAGACATCAATTAGTCAGTCGGTTATAATGCCTTCTCTCATAATCTGAACAGTACAGGATTTACCATAGTGAACTGATGTCAAAGTTCACTGAAAGCTTGAAAACAACGTTATAATATAATGTCAGAGTTAAGTAGCTTTTAACAATGTCAACCAGTCACCATTAGAAATTGCCTGACTGATACAATGTGTTGGTATATCAATAAATAGGCGACATGTTTTGATGTCGTATTTCTACTTACCTTATTATCTTATCAATCTGTATAACATTATAAAAAACACAGCCTACTTGTCTCTCTTTTGAAATCAGATTTAACGTAGTTACAATGTACTTTCTACTTACATCTTTATGTCAATGTTTCAATTAAGAAAATAAATATAACACTATTTTCTAATTAACGTGTTTCTGATTTTTCCTCTTAATTATTCATTTGTGATTTACCTCCTTTGATTGATTGATTTATATATCTATCAATCATGGTCAAAATCTGACCATCAAACATTGAATATCGATTGTGGTTACAGTACAACGTGGAAATAAACTTTTTATTTGATTAATTATTAAGTTTGATTTGAAATGTGATTTGGATTCAATGTTCTCTAATATGTGACGAAAATTCGGTCTGTTGCAATTTTAAGTTAAATTACCGGGTGGCAGGTCCTCAGGGTGAAAACATTCTTCTCTCCACCTCATTATGTTGACATCATATAAGCAATGATAAACATCATTCCTTTGGCATATTGCAGTCGCTCTGTGTTTCCACTGAGATGTATGCATACATTTCAGATGAAGATCAAACTTTGCTCCGGAAACAATTGTAAGATACTGAAATAGGATAGATATACATTTATATATATTAATATAATGTAGTGCTTATGACTTCATAGAAAAAGCTTGTCACATTGTAATGCAGTCAACAAATTTAGCAAATTCTTACTATTTCAGGTTAGGACGAAGATTGTGATACTTTTAAAACGTTAAAATCCGTTGCATTTGATTGCACCTGTCCTAAGGAAGGAACATGTTGTTTATTGGTTGTCGTTTGTTGATGTGGTTCATTGGTGGTTCTCAGTACTCTTTTTTTTAATATAGATTAGACTTTTAGTTTTTCTGTTCGAATGGTTAATTTTAGTCACTTTTGCGGGCCCTTTAAAAGCTTGCTGTTCGGTTAGAGTCAATGCTCCGTGTTGAAGGCCATACATTGATCTATAATGATTAACATTTTACACAGATCCTTGGATGGAGAGTTGGCACTCATACCACATCTTCTTATTTCTATACATATCAAATTTAAACTAAAATGCTTGTTGATGTGTCTCTGTTTGTCTAAACATTCATATTGTTTTGTTTTTCCGGTTAGATTGTCATTGATAAATAGTAGTAAACGGTTTGAAATTTCACAGAAATTGAATACAAAAATCCGAATTTCTTTCAATGATTTCTTAAGTCATGAGATACATAAACATGTACATGGATGAATTGGTGTGTTAGAAAGTATCATGCAGATTAATTTTGGATTATAAAAGTTAAAAAAAACCCAAAAAATCCCGCAGAACACACACATGAAAAATAAAAATCATTAGTCTTAAATACAAACAATAACATGCAACCCCCCCCCCCCCCCCCGACTAATAGACAAAACAGTTCAAAATGCATTACCTGGAGAAAAAAGACTATCAAAATAAGGGGATACTCTAGGGTGACCACAACGTGTGTCACTTTTCGTGTTGCTCATGATAAGTACAAACTCAATAGTAAGCTTCAATTGGTGATTTTGAAGCAAATAGTTATTAAATCATGTTACTCATTTTCGCCTTTGTTTCTGGCAAAACCTTCATAACAGTCAATACAAAAAATTGTACCTGACCGAAAATTACACTTACCGAAAACAGTATTGTTTCAAATATGTTCATCATTGATTACACTTCAAACTATCTAAGTATTCTTTATTACATCTAAAATAAAAATAATTGGATGAAAACTGTTTTAAAACGGAATTTTAAACGCATTATCATTTTAGCAGTACCAGTTAAAATGAATACTGTATAGTGATGCATTAGCAATTATCATATATTTGTTACGAAAACATTTATTTTGGCATTTTTATTAACTGAAATATTGTCCTATTCATATTGCTGCCCGGAGCAAAAATTGGTTATTGGTTAACGTTTACCCATTCCATATCATGTAACGTCATTGTGTCCTTTACGACAATGGAGAGCAATGACGGTGTTTGTCTTTTTAAAATTATATAAATTCTGCTAAAATCTCAGTTAGTACAATGTTTAAACAGCTATTGTCTATCTATCCCCAGTTAAGCCAAATTATCGCTTTTGTGTATTATCATATTAAAAAAATAATGGGAATTGTTAAAATAAATGTGTATGTATCAAAAGAAAAACAGGTGATAAATCTTTTAAGATTTTATCTGTTGTTGTTAATAGAATAGTCATACTCGAACATTTTTCTCTTTTCTGCAGAACATAAGCATATGATCAATAGATTTCAACAAAGTTTACAATAATGTCCCTGGTAGCATCCCTCGACCAATGTTTACCATCATCTTAAGCCTCGGGGTGATACCAGGGTTTATATGGAAATGTGCATGCTTTTTTTTTAATATATCTATAAATATCTAAATCAACTTATGATGATCCTTGTTATATCTGTCAGACGTCATATCAGGTGATCCTGTATAAAAAAAGTCACCATATGAGAACTACTCATATTCATTTCTTTTAGAAACAAATCCATAAATGTTTTGAATTAATATCGTTCACTCCTGTGTCAAAGTTAATACTACATTTTAATTATTAAATAGATAATAACATTTTTATTGATACAACTTAAAAACTACCATGAAGTTATGTATAAAGCGTATATTTTGTTACCCTGAAAGATCACAGCTTGTCATAATGACAACTTCTTTATACAGCTTTTCAACAAAATATCTATAAATTAATTAAAATGCAACTGTTTCAATTAAGAAACAAACTTTTGAATTCAAAAAATGACACACAAGGCTTTTATCTTTTAATGTCACGGAGTTATTCTACTGAAATGTTTAAACTCCTAGGTATTGATTTTTTTAAAAATAAATTTATATCTATACATATTTGAGTATCCAAGCCAGTAAATCATGTATAAATCGATCAGCAAACGAGGTAGTATTATCGCTGCAGTATTATCTATTTCGAGTAAAAAAAATAAATTATTGCTTAAAACGCATACTATCGTTATTACAATAATTTATTTTGAATTCATTGAACCACAAAATTAATTTCTGTCTCTTCACATTGAATAATCCGCAAAGCGGATTATGTTAAATGTGAAGAGTCAAACATTTATTTTATTGTTCAATAAATTCAAAATAAATTATTGTCATTCATTATAAATAAATGTCTATCAAAAATAAGGCTCACAGAACTTTTTATTTTATTTCTATTTACAATAACAACGTACACACATGTTGGCGTATGAAAACACAAGTCAGAGTGGGCGTGTCGCCATAAACATTGACAATATTGAAAATAAAAGTAATACATTTAACCAATCAGAAGACAGTAAATAAATAAATGTATTCCTAAATAAATGTGTAAAAGACTACTTTAGACTATTAGATAAATTCGAAATATTAGTCAGTCAATGTCAGTCAATGTCAATAATAATAAATTTATAATTTCAAGTATTTACCTTGTCCCGTGATAGAACTCTTTGTGATCTATTAAACAAGAGAGATAACGTGACAAATGTGAGAGGTGTCCAAAGTGTACTGATATGACATGCATTCAAGATAAATTTTATGTTTAAATCCCAGTCATTCAATTCGATTAGATTAATATTTAACGTGTTGCTCTTATCGGAGCTTTGGCTAATTGTTTTTATATAATAACAAATCATACATCTTTCAACCAATGATCTAGGGTTCCCAATCGGATTTTGCAGCGTTTTGAAGAGAATCATAAATTCTCTGTCTCTTTGTAATTGATTTTTAATGCAACTACCTAACATATGGCTAAATTACAAATCATTGGAAAACTAAGAATGTGTACTTTCTAAATATCCCGGTCGTCAAAAGAAATTATAGTACATTTTTTTAAAAATCGGGATCAAAGGTCATGGGTGCAATTTCAATTCATGGATACTTCCAGCAGAAAAATTGAGCCAAAACAAATGCAAAAGCGAAACAATACTATATGAATACTTTACTACTGTTGGGAAAATATATTTCTATCATAGCATTAATTATTTTTAACGGTACCGTATGTTACGAAACGTTTTCTCTCGAGATCTTTGAAAATCAACCATTAAGTCACACAAATGTATCTGTAGTCGTCCTTGGATTATTAAAATCTCATAAGACCTCCATATCAACTTATTGCACGTATTTACAAACATATCTGCAAATTTGATAAAAATAATCCGAAACAAGATAATTGAAGCAAGGGGAAATATAACATACGACGTATTTTTAATTTGAACTTCATAGAAAAGTCTCATGATGAACTGTACGTTACAATGGAGGAAATGCATGGTCTCTTGTTAGTTTGAAAGCCTGACAACCGCGTCAAGATCAGACAACAACAGGACAGAATATTTTTTTAATTATTGTAGTGAAAAATGTTTAGTCTGGATCATACCGCATTTTCGTTTACATCACTATATCAAATATGATAAGAGTACTAACTAACACTACTAAAATGAGTAAGTGCTACTTGTATAGTTATATAAAAAAATAGACAATTTTGATATAAAACATCACAAGAAAAAGATGATCACTCCTTGTTCGTCAAACTGTGTTTTATTTTCCTTTGGTAGGCCGCCGTGTATCTTGAGATATCTAATTAATCAAACAACACTTGACAAAGTCATTTGTACTTTTAATTACGCTGGTGAGGACGTTCGGCTTCTTTAAAACTAATATTCTTACTTTTTTTTTTTAACTTGTATCACCGCTTCAAACGAAGTACAATGTTATCCTAATATTGAAGCTTTTATTTGGCTTTCTTATCGGCCTAGCCACAATCAGATGTACATTTTGTGTTTCACATGAAGTCAAAAATGAGTGTCACCTCAGGAAAAAACTCTTTGGATATTTTGGTACAAAAATGGTTTGAATTATGAAAAATAGCCAGCACTAGGCTAACACTGGAAGCGTTTATTTAATTACATGCAGTTTTTGGAAGAAATATTTAATTTTTTTATTAGAAATTGTGTTTAAAAGCTTTATAATTTTCATTAATGGTTGCCTTCAAGACCAGTTTCAGATTTTTGGTCATTGACAAAGACAACAAAATATGTTTAGAATTATTGAAACATTTCAATTGGAAAAAAATGACAAGAACATTTTTAACTCACAGTTATTTCAAACAACAGTAGTTTCTGTTATCATTAATCTTATCTGATAAAACTATATCTAAACCAATCTATGAATAACAAAACTTCCAAAAAATTCCTTTCTTTTGGTGTATAGAACATTAAAATAACTTGATACATATTCGTACCTATTAGATAGACAGATATAAGACACCAATGCTGACTCAGCACCCGTATGTTCTAAGGGAGAGAACCAGCCTAATACATTTGATAATAGTGTGTCTTGATGATGTATCCATTGAAAAATATAATACCGGACATAGATACTCCATGAGTTTGTTTAAAAATTAAACAGGAGATAAGTATTGTTGTAATACTACACAGGGAAACATAGTTAAAATACAATTGTTGAAATACAAACAACTGATATATATTTTAGTAATATAAAAACATGCAGATGTAGGGTATAGTGCAAGGAGACAGCAAAGCAACGATACCGATCTAGATGTCAAGGTTCAATCAACAATAAATAAAACAGAAAGTTGCAGATTTTCTACACTATATTTGTCAATCTATTCATCTAGATAGAATGAGAATACACAACATGATAACCATCAAACCTAATCACATTAATTCGTTGAAAGATGCTGCTATGTCACCGATATCGGACGAGTAAGAAATGAAAACATTTCTAATACAACGCCATTAGTATTTCAGAACATCATAACACAAAAGAAGAAATAAACAGTTGGTTATTTGATTTTATTTTACCGTTTTTTTACCAGTTCTTCATGGATGAATTTTCTGTGACTATCACAAATAGTTAACTGTTACATTGTGTCTTAAAATGTTGTACGGTTGGAGTTTGAATTCACAACCTCAGTGTTGACAAGCTAGTGATACATGTATCAAGATGAACTTTTTAGTACAGACTTCGACCAATCACCCAAGGTTTGAAACAACACAATCACTAAATACGACATCTCTTTCTTCGTTTTTGCATTAATTAAGGATAAACTTTCATAAATTTATCCATTTTAAAACACAAAACGCATGTAAAGGTATTCACGGAAACTATGAGTGGTCCTTGTACACGCAAAACTCATTATACGCATATCCTGTGTCTTATTCTTCATGTAGCAATACATGTTGTTTATCTTAAGCTGTACATTCTTTCTTAATGAAAATAAATCTTTGCTTGCTGTTTCTTTTGTTTTACCTTTTTTCGACATGTTAAACAACGTTTTAAGTGAGATATATAAGCCCCTAGCATTCCATTCTGTAAAATATTGCTTACTCATATATATTCATTTATATGTTTTATGATTGAACAACAGATGAGTGATTTCTGGTAATTAGTTTAGTGAGAGTACTTTAATTACCTTTTTTTATCAAACAGATAAAATGATAATAAGCCATGAACCTCTTAAATGATGTGATCATTGGCATAATGAACATAAACAAAGAAAATTTACGGTTCGTTGCATAACATAATGAAATCCCATTGCATACTGAAACTTTGTGATGTTCAATTTAATTAATCAAAACGTGCTCTTCTCCTACAAAAAAGTCTAAGACATATTTAAGTTTATCAGACATTATCTTGTTTACTGACACGTGTTAACCAACAGCACTTAATCTGTGTCTTTTGTTTTTGGATGTTAAGTACCAGGCCATTCAGTGTTTTCATTAGATGTATTTCTATTTGTATCGATCTGATTAGTTAAGTTTTTCTGTTACACCACTGTCCAAAGCTTAAGGGAGGATCAGGAAAAAGCTAACATGTTTAATCCTGCCACATTTTGTATGTGAATGTCCAATGTAAGGAACCTATAATTCAGTGGTTGTCGTTTATTGCTGTTATACAAATTTGATTTTTGTTCATTATTTTGTATACAACTAAGGTCATACGTTTTCTGTTTGAATCGTTCTACATTTTTCATTTCGGTGCCTTTTATTGCTGTGGTATTTGGTTTGATCATTGTTGAAGGTCGTATTGTGACCTTGTTGTGTTATTGGCAATTATGCCACATCTTTATTTTCTATATAACATGCTATTAAGGATTTAAATATATATCAAAGTTTCTTTTTCAAGGTATTGACACAGACAGTCTTACCGCGTTCATTTTGAAAAAAAATCACCTTGAGTGTTATTTTGTACAAGAAATCAACCAAACGTTTTAATATAATTTTTTAAACATTTTATTCCGTATTGAAACAATTTTACGTATCTCAGGCAATAATTAGTTTGGGCCTCAAACATTTGTCAAAAATCTACATGATTATTGAGTTTATACAGAAAATACGCACTTTTAATACATATTATGTTTCACAAATAAATCATGGCTACAAAAAATAATCATTTCTTAAAACACATTTCTCAAAACACCACAAACAAATCATTCCGATTGGTATATCAGTATTGTCATAAAATGCGTTGAAGTAAACAGTGGTATAGCAAACATCGAATTCCCCCACAAAATGTTATCACACACTGTAATCAAATGGCAATATCAATACCTCAAACACATTAAAAGAATGGATAACAAATGTCATATTGCTGACTTGGTACAGACATTTTCTTATGTAGAAAATGGTGGACTAAACCTGGTTTTACACTATCAAAATCTCTCAATTGTATGAAAGTAGCCTTAAGGTACCAGTCTTGTATTACAACTCCAGTTTCCGGTGCAAGTCAAAACATGAAGGGAAACAAAATAGTCCATTTTTTTCTGAATTCTTTTCTGGACTCATTTTTTTCTGTTTGATTATAAGTTTATGCTGAATTGAAACATATATCATGTTTATATAGATATAAAAAAAATCCTGCATCTTTTTGGGGATACCAATTAGGAAAGTGGAAGGATATCATGTTTACTGGAAGTGGTGCGGCCTAGTAAAACCAGCAAACAGAAAGTAGGACTTTGACTTCATGTTTACGTAACTTTTTATTCTCCGTGGCATGACCCACTTTTTTCCGAATAAATCACAATTTCACAATTTAGTACATACATGATATGAACATGAAAAAAATAAAAATTGAAAAAAAATAAAAAATTTTGTAGCATTTTTAGCTCACCTGACCTGAAAGGTCAAGTGAGCTTTTCTCATCACTTGGCGTCCGTCGTCCGTCGTCTGTCGTCTGTAAACTTTTACAAAAATCTTCTCCTCTGAACCTACATGGCCAAACTTAACCAAACTTGGCCACAATCATCCTTGGGGTATCTAGTTTAAAAAATGTGTCCGGTGACCTGGCCATCAAACCAAGATGGCCGCCATGGCTAAAAATAGAACATAGGGGTAAAATGCAGTTTTTGGCTTATAACTCAAAAACCAAAGCATTTAGAGCAAATCTGACAGATGAATAGGACATTCCGTTGTTGGGTTGCTGCCCCTGAATTGGTAATTTTAAGTAAATTTTGCAGCTTTTGGTTATTATTTTGAATACTATTATAGATAGAGATAAACTGTAAACAGCAATAATGTTCAACCAAGTTAGACCTACAAATAAGTCAACATGACCAAAATTGTCAGTCAACACCTTGAGGAGTTATTGTCCTTTATAGTCAATTTTTAACAACTTTTCGTCATTTTTTGTAACTTGTACAAAAATCTTCTTCTTTGAAACTATTAAGCCAAATTTAAGTAAACTTGGCCACAATCATCATTGTGGTATAAAGTTTAAAAAGTGTGTCCGATGACCCCGCCTACCAAACAAAATGACCAACATTGCTAAAACTAGAACATAGTGGAAAAAGCTGTTTTTGTTATATATCTTTAAAACTAAGACATTTAGATCAAATCTTTCAAGATTTAAATGTCCATCAGAATAAGAAATATCCCCTCACAAATTTTCAGATGAATCCCACAACCCGTTGTTGGGTTGCTGCCCTAAAATTGGTAATTTAAAGGAAATTTTGCAGTTTTTGGTTATTATTGTGAATGCCATTATAGATAGAGATAAACTGTAAACAGCAATAATGTTCAGCAAAGTAAGATCTACAAATAAGTCATATTGACCAAAATTGTCAGAGGACTCCTTAAGGAGTTATTGCCCTTTATAGTCAATTTTTAACAACTTTTCGTCATTTTTGTAACTTGTTCAAAAATTTTCTTTTCTAAAACTGGGCCAAATTAAACCAAACTTGGCCACAATCATTACTAGGGTATCTATTTAAAAAAGTGTCTAATGACCCCGCCTACCAACCAAGATGGCCGACATCAGTAACTACAGTAACAGGTGAGCGACACAGGCTCTTGAGAGCCTCTAGTTTTATTTTACTTATATGTAATATAAGTATTGTTTATACAAACAGAAAAGCCATTTCAGTTTACAAGTAATTAATTTTATGATAAAGATGCTGACATCATTGATGTAATTAATTAACATACACAGACCACTTGTTATATCTTGAGGTTAATTTGTCTAACATTTGACACTTTGAAGTTACAACTGGAATCTCACTAGGAGGCACACTAATCTTTTCTTAATAAGATACATGTCACAAACAATCACTGTAGGAGAGGAAAGCAGAATATGATACCAGATCTCTTTAATACTGATTACACAATAAATAGTATGTTATTTGAGGGTCAGTAGGTCAGTCTCCTCCCCTGGATGTTAGATGTATCCAATCTGTGTGTAAAGCCAATTGCATGGTCTTTGTATAATCAGTTTCTTGGTTCATATCAGCCTGATTAGTTGATGGAGTTTTACAGTGCTATTATTCAATTTATATAACTGCATATACAACATAGTATTCAATGATGAGAGCTTTTAAGCCTGAAAAGTATTATTTTATAATTGCCTCAACTGAACAGAGTGGCATTTTCTACACAAATTTGTTTAGGAAAATTTATCATGTTTGAATAATGAATTTATAGACCTCATGCCTGTATTCTATCGACTAGCACATGGGATATCCCCATGCATACCTTGCATACAAACATCTACAAATGATATGTTGGGTTGCTGCCCCTGAAGTCTCACCTCTTCGTGGAGAATCCTCGCTCCACATTCCGTAAACTAACAGATTGTTATAAAGGCAGTTTCTCCCCCAGTCTGAATTGCAAACTGAATGCATTTCTTATAATGTTCAAATCTATTATCAACCAATCTGGTGCAGCTGTTGCATTTCAGAAACTGATACTGACACACTCTATCATTGATATACTGAATAACATTTTTATAGCATTCTCATCATTGAATAAACTGAATATCATTTTTATAGCATTCTAATCATTGAACATGTTGACTATACTGAATATCATTTTTATAGCATTCTAATCATTGAACATGTTGACTATACTGAATATCATTTTTATAGCATTCTAATCATTGAATATACTGAATATCATTTTTATAGCATTCTCATCATTGAATATAATGAATATCATTTCTTCTAAATCTGATTATTGAATACTGAATATCCGTTTTATATCATTCTCATCACTGAATTACTGACTTAATAATGATAGTATTGTCGTAATTGAATCTTTAAACATGTAAAATTTTGAATTAATCTTGTTTGGATACTGGATATCATTTTTGTATAGCATTTAAAAAAAAATGGAATACTGAATATCATTTTTTATAACATTTTCAAAATTGGGATACTGATATCTATTTTAATAGTATCACTTAATGTTTTGAATACTGGATACTATTGTTTATAAACTTATCATGTTTGATTTCCCAACAAGTATGCAGTTTTGTTTAGAAATTTCAAAAACTTTCACTTCTAATCTTTAAATACTAAATATCATTAGTAATACATTTAGTAACATTATTATGAATCAGTATGTAACATATATTTTCATTATTATTATTTTTTTTTCTTTCTCATGACTTTATTGAAGGTGAATAAATCCAAACTCCTAAATCCTTGGGGACACTCATCTGTTTCCATCTGAGTTTTTGGACCTTAATGGAATTTTATCACTGGTTATTTCTAAAATTTCATTCATCCCAAAGCATTTCGGAGACAAATTTTATCAAATTTATTCCAGTGCCAGTTTGATAGACCCCTGCTACTTCACTAGTACATGGACTATCCCCAGGCAGACCTTGCACTACCTGGCTGCCGATCAGGCGCCTAGTCTCATCACCTAAGTGGAGAACCCTCGCTTCACATTCCCCGGCTGGCGCATTGTCAGGCAGGCAGGTTCTTCCTTACACTGAAGGTTGCAAGCTGACTTGCTCAGGCAGGAACTCAAAATTTCATTTGTATGCTGAGTGTTTCTCAAGGGCCAAAATTGAATGATTTTTTAATAAATATTATTATTTATTAGGTCTTTCCACTTTTCCGTGGAAAGACCTATTGGATTTCTTCTGATTATTTTTTTTTTCTTCCGCTTAATTTTTTTCCTTCGCTGTTTTTTTGTTTCGCAAGATGTCGCTTAGATTTTTGGAATATGATATCGAACAGTTTATATGCTTTTGAAACCAACTCTGCTTAACCGAATACTTTCCCAAATAAGAGTTATCTCCCCGAACACTGTTTTTCTTGTTATCTCTAAGGCTTCGCAACCGTATAAGAAACCTACAAATTTATTTTTCCAAATTGCTCGTTATATCCTCAGGATGTTCTGTTTTATTTTGACTGAAGCCGTATAAAGATTCCATATGAGAGTTATCCCCCCTTTTATGTTTGATATAAAAATATGCATTTCTAACTGGTAAACCATAAGTGATAGAGACCTAGGGTCTTTTGATTTGAGATCCTTGGTCCAAAAAAATTAAAATAAGGTCAAGGTCAAAGGTCAAGGTCATATTATAAATTTTGATTTTGGCTTATTTTCACTTATTTTCAAAAGCCGTATAACTTATCGACAAATTATTTTTACTAAATTGTTAGTTACGACATGTCGTAACACGTTAATTTTAGTCGAAAGAGTACGTAGACATTTGATGTCAGTTTTGCCCCCTCTTTTATATCTAATATTAGTTCTAAGGTTATACAACTCATTAACAATATATAGTAGAGGCCTAGAGTCTTTTGATTTGAGGTCCTTGGTTGATGACCTCGAAATTGAGCTCAATGTCTTAGGTAAATGTAACGTTCTAGATTTTGACCTTTGCTTTTACCTCATATGTATACATGATCAAAACATGGGACTTTTTAAATTAGGTTGCAAGCAATTGTGATCTAGAAAAAGACAACCGGAATTGACCTTTTGTAAACCGGAAGTAGCTATATTTCGTACTTAATTAATGCAAAAGTATATAGAACAATATATTTTTGGAATCAGTGTCAAGTAAACAATAAAAAATTACCGGAAGTAACATATTTTAAACCGGAAGTAAAAAATGATCTCCCTTATTTATATCTTTTTGTATAGAAACCATATATTTTTGGAATAAGCGTTCAATAAGCTGTCATTTGATGCTAAAATTAACATTTAAAACCAAATTTTAATATTTTCATATAAAAAAAGGTCTTTACTGGTGGAAAGACCATCAATGGTTCTCTGAACAATTGGTTTTTAATTCTAACTGTCTTTCTGCTTTAAACCATTGTGATTTGCTGAGACTATGTTTTGGTTTACACACAGAAACCCCTTATATTTGCCTTGTTTGCAGTTTGTTTTGGAGCAGTTATTTGGTCTTTTTTGCTCATTTATGTGGGCTAGCTATCATATTGCCATGCTGACTTTAATTGAGATTTGCTATATCAGGATCCCTCAACAGTTACACAAACAAAAGATTACACAACCTCCTACTGAAACTACAGAAAAAAATATTCCCTCTATGAGACTACAAGAAATATATAATAAGAGTCTACGAGAAAATACAATAGAACACTACACAAAAATACAATATGAGACCACAAGAAAATACAATATGAGATAGCAGAATACAAACACCTTTGAAGTTTGTATACAATTTCCAAAGATCAGCTGTTTTGCATATACCCCTATAAAGCAGTCAATTACAAGACTGCAACCTGCATAAAAATATAAAAAAAACTAAATTGCAGCTATGCTATCACTGTTGTGAATGAAACTAATTTAGACGTGGCATTGTAATTTTAACATAATATGATCAAATTCATATTTGTCGCCGAACTTTATAACAGATTTGAATGGTAATAGTTCAGTTTCAAACATGATTTTTTTTTCAAGATCAATTCTGACATCCTCTGAAACTTTGTTGCTGCCTGCTTTAAGAAGACAATCTAGATTTTCTTTTTCTTTTTTAGACAAGTTAAAAAACTCCCCAATTATTTGTTTCAACCAGCCTTCTTTAGTGAGTGAATTGTGGAATAATTCAAAACGTCCAAAGAATACAGCGAAATGTAAAGGTGTTAGTTTTGAAGTATTTACACACTTTGAAGACATCCATACTTTGACAATGTCTTTACCATTTATGTTTCCCTTTGCTGATTTTGAAAATAGAATGTTTATTATATTTTTTTCTGCTTCACCATTCCATAATACAAAGTAGTGAAATAAAGTGTTATGAAATTTATCAATGATTGTTTCCAAAACCATCTTGATAACGTCAGAATCACACAAATAAACTGTTTGAAGAAATTTGTTCAAGTGATCTTCCTTGTATTCCGTTCTCAAAAGTACGTACTCCCATGCTAAACAGTAAGCATATAGTTCGGGGGTGAAGCTGTCTAGAAAATGTCTTGCATATACCTCACAATGACGAAAAAATCTCAACCTTGAGTTATATGAATACGATTTGTGACTCTTGATGGTTTTTACAATTGATAACAGCATGTAATTTTCATTATAGGTATCAGTAAATAGTCTAAGGTGTTTGATTATGCCCTCGGCAATAGAATCTTCCAACATTGATGAACCAGTTACACGAGTAACAAAATCTTGATGGCAATAATTTACATTTAACACAATTTCATCATGTAGCGGGCGATAGGTGGATGGGCGTACAAACAATATGATGTCACATATATTACATTCATTCAATACTTTTAATGGACGTATTTTGCTATACGAGATCATAACTGCCTGGTATATTGCTTGGTTAGAAAACACAAAGACTGCGTTACTGCTGATATCAAAATATTGAGGCGATAAATGCAATGCAATAGCCTCTACGAATGGTACATCAAAGTGCAGGCTGTTGTTGGGAAACAACTCTAGCATTGTCTTTGCTAAAATGATTTTAATCATGTCAGGTAAGGCCAATTTATCATTAAAATTTAGTAAAACAGAGATAAATAAACAGTATATGATTGCACTTAAACCATTCGATTTCCCTTTTCTACCCAATTCGTCAAGTTTCGCTAGCAGTTGGACTGGTGGCTGCCTGAAATATTTTAAGCCTAGTTGTATATGATCCTTATGACTGCAAAGTAAAGCACACATCAATGGAAATCCTAGCACCGTTTCAGCATTCAACAGATCATT
Source organism: Mytilus edulis (assembly GCA_019925275.1). NCBI lineage: Eukaryota > Metazoa > Mollusca > Bivalvia > Mytilida > Mytilidae > Mytilus > Mytilus edulis. The sequence continues at coordinate 56,480,072 of CM034362.1, forward strand.
AAATAATGAATTGCCAATAGTAATGTGGTCAGAGGTGTTAAATGAATTTAAGTGGTTCCATTCGTCTTTAGAAAAAATGTTGTTCATTTTCATTTGTAATTTAAGAATGTTTTCCTTATCTGTAGTATTGTAAAAGTCATTATTGTCTAGATCGAACTTTACATCAGCTGGATCCTTCGTAAATTGCTGTAGGAAAGTGTCGAAACCAGGAGGATATGTCTCTACTATTATAATCAGTTTTGTTTCTTTGAGATAACTTAGATAAATTTCACTGATATTGTCAAATCCTGTTTTTTGTCCGTGTGAATCAAAGATATGATATCTTGTATTTGGCAAATCCATTCTTATAATAATGACTTTGCACTTTTTCTCAGGATGAAAGTAATTAAAACATTTTGCCAGAGTTGTTTTTCCTGTCCCCTGTCGTCCCTTTAAGATAAGTATGGAAGCCTCATTTATTTTTCTTTCCAGAAAGGAAAACATAGATAAATGTTTGACAGTGTTTAATAAGCGCTCATCTTCTTCGATTTTCCTTTTCTTTGAAATGTGTTTTTCATCGTCTAAAAATGACAGAACATTGTTATTTATAGTTAAAAATAAAATAAAATAAAAGCACTAAATATAATTTAAAAAAAACCTACCAATTTACAATTTATTATAAGTAATACCACAAACTTTTACTTTTATTTTTCATCAAGAGGTTTTGAGGCACTATACCAAATAATTGTTTTTATTATACCTCAGTTACCATTTTCTGTATAAAATAGATACACAATATTTTGACAATTTTTTCAAATCGCAAGCGTTGAACTATTGGACCGGTTAGTAGTTTCTAAGTATTGGGCCTCGATAAGACTATTTCACCGCAGGCGTCATAATATTTTACGGAATTATAACTGCTTTTACGAAATTGGAGGATTTGAAAATATTGCGGGAGTAATGACGTCGCGTTTTACCAATCGATTCTAGGATTTACGTCAGTGCAGGATATAGCCTTTGCATGTCAGAGTATGTATGACTGTATGGTCGGATTTCTACTTTTTATATTACAATAGTTGATTTTTCCCCACCATTTAATGTCTGGTGTCTTTTGCGATATGATAAAATACTTACTGACTGGATATTCGTGAAATAGTTAGTTTGTCTTCCCCTCGGATACAACTATTGCTCTCGGGTACGTCTCAGGGCAATAGTTGCACCTCGGGACAATAAACTTACTATTCCACTCATACCCAGTCAATAAGTATACATTATTATATCTCAGTATATATTTTCTCTATAAAAATGAATGAAATATATATGCTATTTCATTCCAAAGACTATTTGTCAGTCAATAGTTTCAAAGATTATACCCCCGGTCAATTGTTTAATAAACATACTTTCCGTACTTTTTCATACTATTTTTTTATTGGAAAACAATAACGTTATTGACTATTCTGCTTTGTTCGTAAACAGTATAATTGGTATGTGTTTGTCGTCGTAATTTCAAATCTATATATCATTTACAGAAGCAATCAAACAAGAAAAAGAAAATACATGCGACATGTTTTAAGAACAAATACAAATGCATTGTCTTTCGTCACGGCGTTTGCATAATCTTGGATTGCTTTTGGGTACCGTTGCTAGCTTTTATTATATGCATGGGAATATTATGATTGACTTATCGGAAATTTGTTTTGTTCGGTATAATAAAATAACTTATTGACTGGTTATACGTGTAATAGTCTTCACTTCGATCAATAGTTGGTTTCTCCGGGACACCAACACTTGTTTTTTCTCATAAGATATAACAATATAACTTATGTTACACATTTCAAACTATTAGATGTCATTATTTACTAACATGCATATTCCATATATTAGGCATACATTGGTAGCCATCGTTTGTTATCTGCGCTTTGGTCGGTTAGTTGTCTCTTTGACACATTCCCCATTTCCATTCTAAATAATATTCATGATGTGAATAGGTCTTGATATAAAAAAAAGTTATTTAAAGCATTAAAAACAAAATTTGAACAGTATAGAGAAAATGTTTAATTTATTCAATTTATTTAATCACAGATGTTCATATTTGCACAAAACAAATGATTTTTTAAAAACTACATACTTTTTGCTTAAAATATATATTAAAATCAAGAAAGATGAATACATACAATATTTTATAACTACTCAATGAAAGAAGGGTACAATTCAAAAAATTAGTACGCAAATTCAAGTTTTATGAATACATCATTCTATCCTGGCATATGCACCTAAACGTTTCAGTCTTGTTGGTTTTAGAGGAACCGTAATGTTCAAATCGCAAGCAAACCAGGTGTAGTGAATAATATTTTGATTTTCGGCGCTAGAAAGACAGCATAAGAAAAATTTCAAATACCCCTGGTGAGGATGGATGTTTGCACACCTATGTCATTTAAGTTTTATGTATTTTTGTGGTCTTTGTGATCATGACGTATAATAAAATAAGCATATGCAAATATGCTGTCCCATTTCGTTGACAGTGCATCGTGTGTCAATGCATTTTGATTTTACCAAGCACAAAAATTGAAAACTTGTGATTCAGTGACATTTAAAACAGATTTTTTGTTGGAAAGTCCATTCTAAGAATATTTCGTTCACCAACCCCGTATTCAGAGACCATTCTGTTGCTTTTATTTTGACTCTGTTAAGTCGATCGGCAAATACATTTTTCAACCTGTTAACATGGGCTGCCGTAATACAATTTTGTTGTTTAACGCCATGATCCATAGATTCCAGGTCTCATAACTGAATTGACTTTTTTCCCCGTCTGCTTCTTTGTGCATTGTACCACCGTTGTATTGTCTGAACGAAGTACATGTTGTATTTTCAACATAGGAAGACAAAAAATGTTTGATCGCCAGGAACACTGATTCTAACTGAGATTGTTAACAGTAGATTCACTTGTTTTTGTGAATCTTGTATTTTCGTATGCCTGTAACCACGTGCTCGGACAATAATGACTCAAAAGCATATGATGGTTCATGTGATTAGTCACCCACGATACCTTATAAAAATAAATTTTCGTCATTGGAATTTCCTAAAATGTTTTTTTATGTCTTGAAACATGCAGTGAACACTATTGGTATTTTTTTGCTCATGCTATTAAAAAAAATAACATTTGACCGTGTTTAAACATGTTAAATTGTTCGATTCCTTACATTTAGATGACCTCAATAACCTGTTTTCTAGACATCGGTCATGATTGTTACACTGTTGGCTGTGTTTGTAGTGTTTGAACCTCTATGGTTTTGGTAACATTAGTCTCAAACCAGTCTGGACAGGCCACATATATAAATTATTTTTTTAGTGGGAAATAATTCTGAGTGCATTAAAAAGTATAGCGAAAATAGAAGACTGATAAATTTTTCTTGACGTTTTACCATAGCTAGTTACTTTTCACCAGATGTGTTGTTACCACTAAGTCTATCTTGGTAATTATGTCACCTGGTTGGATCAAGAACTGGTACTTTAGGTGTGATACCACCAAATCAGGGCACGTCACATCCGGTTGAATACAAAAAAAGGGTGAACAAAATAATCCCTTGAATTTGAAAGTTGTAGGTAATTAATCCTATATCTTTTTGTTGTAAAACATTTCTGTTTCATAAACATATGTCTTGGGTCTTTCAAAGCACCATTATTTTTTTATTTGGAGTTTCTTTAGAATATTTGTTACTAAATCTTGTACACAGGTTAAATAAGGGGAGAAATTTGAATGGTTATTTTTTTTTATATGCAATGAAATGTTATGTAAATTTTTTTCTATAGTACAGGACAGGATAACAATTTACTCATGCCAAGTATTCCTTTATTTGAAACAAAGACAAATTCTGCATAATTTTTTGAAAAGTACAGATTTAATAAAGACTAATAGGGGAAAATCAATGGGGGTATTGCACCTTTAAACTGATACACTGTTCATTTAAGTGAGGTATTTCCGATGTGTTTGAATAATTGACACTTACAAATCTAACAGCTGAGTCTCTTTTCTTTATTAGGTTCAAAACTTTGACATTGTGTAAATTTTGAAGAGTTGTTTCCTACGATACTGTATCAGTGATAAATTTATAACAAGAGTTGATTTGGAACTATAAAAAAGCATGATTGGGATGGATTCGCCAGCGCATGTCATAAACATATTAGTGAGAGCAAGGTTACCGCTGATAATAATAAATCCTGTACTGATCTCACTTATACTATCACCTTAATGAAAACTGCACAAGGGTGGTGAAAGAAGGCGATAAAGCTCGTAACAATGACATATATACAGGGGGAGGACACGATGACGTATTAAATAAAATAGGAATGTAAAAATAAATTAAATTAAAACAGCAATAATACTAGGAAAACTTCTACAAGTAATGAATACAATTAAGAGAATGCTTGGTAAAACAATAAATTATCTTATTATGCCACCTTTGATGTAAAATATAATATATATGATTCGACTAAAAAGATGCTTATATATTAGCTAAATCATTTACTAATGTAAGCAGTGTATGTAGCTATTTAGAAGCATTTGTACGACTTTGCCACCCGCAGAGCTATAGAAAAACAGTACATTAACGGGTGTTACATGGACACTTTTTAGATGATTCACGGACACTTTTTTTGAATAGAATCACTCGTGCATGATCAGTGAGTTCATGGGCACTTTAAATTTCAATTAGATTTGAACTTTTGAATTCACCGAATATTTCCTGTCTTTTTAATTGAAATATTTACGTTGGCAACCATCTATTTTTTCAAACAATTCAAGTATATTACTATACATATCAGTTCACTTAGGGATTGACCATTTAACTTCAAAAGAAAGGGGGGGGGGGAGTCATGATTTTTTTCAAAAAGAAATATATTCCAGTGAACCCACTTTTATGAAGAAAAAAATGATTGTGGTCAAGAAAATGACAAAATAATGTTCTGATTCCTGATTTTGTGAAAACTGTATATGTAACTGCTTATTTCGAGAAAAAATATTTGGGTGATCCCGTTGAAAAACTAAATAATTGCCTTACCCCCTTTTTGAACGAAATGGTCAGTCCGTAAATGGATTGTTTTCCAGTATATGGACATGAATAGTATTCTGGACAATATTACTGAAAGGATAGATATGCTGGTACCAACGTTGATATTTCAATTAAAAGACAGGAATATGTATATAAAAAAATCAAATTTTATTAAAAGATAAAATCCCTATCAAGTCACCAATGCACGATTGATCCGATAAATAAAAAGTGTCCGTCTAATATATGTTTAAAAAGGCAGCATATATTGAAGAAAATCATTCAACTTATGTCACCAATTTTGTACGGGAAGCTGCGATTGGACCATTTTGTGACACGGGTTTAATCCTGATTAACACTATTAGAGACATATAAAACCCTTATAAGCATGATATAAAAAAATATATCCAAAATATATGCCTGTATATATCTAATGACAAGACAAAATCCTTTTTTTATGACATTTCATTCAGTAATGATATAGGAAATTCATTCTTTTTATACATTTATATTGTAATTGAAGTCATATATATATTGAATTCATTCAAACTAGCAGTATTAAATTCCTATATTTTGGATCAAACGTACGATTTTTATAATTTTTCCAAGGGGTATTTGGAAGAAAGGAATGGCACATCCTGAATAATTCAACAAAAAAGGTTCAAGCCTGTTTATATTAAATTTACTTAAACCCCCTTCCACCCCACCCCCGGCCCCCTTTTCCGTTTTTTCCAAAATAAAAATCAACTATTTTTCATACATTACTTACTTGCGAAGTTGCATTTTAAAGAGTCTCAAATGTACATGTACGACATTCATCTTTTAACTTACATGTTTCTTGTTCTTTTAATTATTAGATTCTTGAATTTCTTTAGAAAATACTCTCGGCTGAAGGGAAGTGAAAACAAGTTTGTTTAAACTGCATGTAACTTACATTAACTGGTATATGGCCATTTGAGTTTTTTAATCTGTTATGCTACCTCTTTTAAATGTGAAATGTACTTCTTCTTTTTCCTTCTTGAAACGTCGTACAAGTCAGATACAAACAAAGGTAAAAGAAATCTAGCCGGAAACAAACTGCCGTATAGTTTTTCTGTACTTGTATTCATGTCTAGGTGCTAGGCTATCGCCTCGGACCTTGACCTGACTACTCGTGCAGAAAAACTATCCGGCAACGGTAGTTACCGGACTGTTTCTTTGTTACCTTTGTATTGTATCTAATACTTGTATGACACAAAGAAAATATTGAGTCTAAAAAAGCTGAAAACTTTAAGGAATACTTTTGTGAAAATTCCAAAAGTTATATTAACCATTAAATCTTAATGAATTACATGATGCTATTTCTGATACAATTTACTGATAGGTTTTTTGAAAGCTTTAGTGTCAAATCACTAAGTGTTTTTTATTTATTATATTACATAATTTGGTTCTCACAAGATCTTTATTTCGCTTGGAACATCATATAATATTTCCAAGTTTTAAAAAAGGAGAAAGATACAAGTGACCCACGTGCATATATACCAACGGGTTCAACAACTTATTTAATAAAAAAAATATAGAACGATGATTGATAACAGACTGAGATGGTAACTTGGGAAAACTCATATTTACTCACCTTATTAGAGTGGATTCCGTCAAAATATAGAAACGATGACACAAACAATTAGTCTTGATAACAATAAACATAAACATTTTTTTTAAAAGAATGTTAAATTATAGTATGTATGGATTTCAGATAGCATTTAATATGATATGGAAATTTGGACTTTTTAACAAAATGGTTGAAATTGAGATTATGGGTTAAAGAGGGGCAACAAATACCAGAGGGACATTCAAACTCATATTTGTAGATCAAAAATATCTAGTAGATCAACAATATACTGACAACGATATGTCTAAAAAAGAAACAGACAAACAGACAACGATATAGTATACAAAATACAACGTAGAAAAAAAGGTTAATCAACATGAACTCTACCAAAAACCTCCGGAATTGTAAGCAGATTCTGCTCCACATGTGGCACACATCATGGTGCTTATGTTATTATAAATCCGGTAAATTGTCTTATTCGGTAGGTCACATTCGTGAAAGAGGAACAGAATTGTAGTTGCGATAATACGAACATATTCGATATAATCTGTGAAAAGGAGAGTCCATAATGGTCATTCAACTCGTGATGGCGTCCGTAAACATAGCCGGTTCGGTTAATTGTTTTCTTTCTAACAAAACCATACAGGTCAAAATAAATAACACTCCCTCTGATACTCTCACGATTCAAAATGCCCCCTCCCCCGCCACGGAGTTGTACCAGTTAGACATTATTCAATTTTATGGTGAACGCCCCCCCCCCCCCCCCCCCCCCCCCCCCCTCACACACATGTATTGATAACTGTTCTATTACCCAATTTGCAGACGAAAGTGCAATATAGTTGTGTGGTAAACGGATTGGCTTTATTCAAAGGAGAATACAGACATATCTAGACTAGATTAAAACATGGGATAATAAAGAAATTTCTTATTCCACTCTAAAACTGTTTAGCAGAAAAATAAAAAATCTTGGAAGTAATTATTAAAGTTAGGTAACAGTTTATAAAAAATCGTCAATGAAATGAAATGTTTTGGAATACATGTAGTTGTTGATAGTTAATTGACTTGGTTGAAACATGTGCAATATATGGAGGCAAAATACAGTAAAGTCTAAAATTATATGAAGCTTGTTACTGGTACTTACTGGGGAGTAAACAGTCATTTTCCTAAAACATATATATTGTACTTATCAGATCTAAAATAGACTACGGATATGAAGTATAAAACTACCCATCCTACGGAGAACATAGGGAGTTCCAATTTACTAAATCTTTTTGAATATATCTAGCCATGAAGATACTCATCCAACTAATGATAATTTAGCTAAAAAGCAACATTTCTTTGCTAATCCAGGGAAATAAAACAATTTAGAAAAATCGTGTTTTATTGTTTCAAAAGATGTGATAAATCAAAATGATATACCAATTAATCAAATATAAAAATGCAAATAATTTTCGCCCCCACCGTTTTTGCATTTGTTCTGACCCCGGGTATGTTCAAACTCACACGATGGATGTCACATGTGATGCAGGATCTGCATACTATTCCGGAGCATCCGAGATCACCAACAGGTTATGGTGGGGTTCGTTTTGCTTACTCTTTAGTTTTATATGTTTTGTCTTGAGTACTATTGTACAATGTTGTATGTCTGTCTTTGTCTTTTTTAACCATGGCCCTGTCAGATATTTCGATCTATCAGTTTGATGTCTCTCTGATATATGTCGCCCCTCATAAATGCTTTTCTCGAAAAAAAAAACCAATCCACACTTAATTCGAAGTATTCCAAATAATGTTATTGTGTTTGTCGACTCTTTATCAGCTCTTCATACATTGGAGAGAAGCTTATTTTATGTAAACCATTACTTATTCTACAATATTATATTTTATACAACCAGTTATTCAAACAAGGTAGTAACATAATATTTGAGCGGAACATAAACCACGTCGTAATTTTAGGAAATGAAATTGCAGTGCAGACTGCCAAACTGACTCTTAATAAATGTTCAATAGATGGTCATATTTCCCTATATAAGGGAGACATCAAATGTTTAACAAAAATCATCTTGAAACAAATATGTAAACACAGTGGTCAGACGACGGAAAAGGAAAGTTACTACTCTCCATCAGAAATAATGTATCTTTTAAGATTAGTATTCCACAAATGAATAGACAAAATGAACGAATCATATTCAGATTTAGATCTGGCTCTATTAATGTAAAAAAATATCTTTACAAAAAATGGGAAAAGTCCAAGTGAAATTTGTGAAAACTGCAAATTCACAGACAATTCTGCAAACTCATGTCTTTCTATCAGTCTGCTAATTTGCTTAAAATATGATGCACAAAGAAAAGTGTTGTTTGTTACGCTACAAAATCATGTCATAAAGTCATAGATCTTTTACTGACCTTTTATACGGATACACACACACTTTTTGTCCCGTGCATAACTATTTACGGGAAACAAATATACTTAAAAGGAAAAAAGGAAGATTTTTTTCTCAGATTGTATATCAAAGTTTAAATATTTCCCCAAGTTACACAAACAGCATGATTAAAAGAAAACTTCACTGGAATCTGAAATCTTTTTCTTTTTTAATATCCATTAAATAGTTACAAGCAAATCACGTGCAATGCACACTACACTTTTTTGTTAATCCATTGAGCTTAATCAAATAGAACTTTTTAACCTTTGTTGTACATCAGTTTTATCTCTCAAAAACCATCACGTTACTGACTTCGCAATGCACGCAATTAATTTTTGATGTAAAGTCAGGAATCTGATGTACAGTAGTTGTCGTTTATTTATGTAATTTATACGTGTTTCTCGTTTTTTTTACGTAGATTATACCGTTGGTTTTCCCGTTTGAATGGTTTTACACTCGTCTAGTAATTTTGGGGCCCTTTATTGCTTGTTGTTCAGTGTGAGCCAAGGCTCCGTGTTGAAGGTCGTACATTGACCTATAATGGTTTACTTTTATAAATTGTTATTTGGACGGAGAGTTGTCTCATTGGCACTCACACCATATCTTCCTCTATCTAATTAAGGCCCAATTACTACATAAGTTAGCCACCTAGCAAAACCAACAAGAAGAATACGAAGACATATTATAACCATTTGCAGTACTAGTCTGTCTACAATGAAGCTCTTTATTCACATTTTAACAAATCAAAATTACTATCTAAATTATTATTTAGTTTCTGGACTTTATGTTCTACTTATCGTCCACAAACGGTTAAGTTTGATCTTGACTTCCTCTTTATCGTGACCCCGGACGAAGACGAAGACGGTTTCTACTCTTTGCAATAGAAATCTTCCAAAATACCATCTTAATTAGAAGAAACATCTCCGTTGAAATGTTTTACTGGCATCCTTAACTGGAAATATGACTGTCTTCCAAGCTGCAGAGAAAGACACACTGTTCGTTGCGGGACTGGATGTAGATAATATCTGGTTTGCGTGTGTTTTGAACTTTCATACACATATAATGCCCTTCGATTAAAATCCTAAGTTACACATGTCAGGATGGAACTTTAATTACGATACAAAATTTATGTGACAAAAAAAATACTTTATACTATATTTTGATCAACGTTAACTCGATCATATTGATGGAAAGATTGGCTGCAGCAAAATGAAAAAAGACAAGCTGTCTATAGAAAAAGAAAATAACACTTAATTATTTCCGTTAGTCCGAATCAATTTCCTGCATTTATCTGAATCATAACGCTCAAAATCGAATGTATGAGAATCGGAACAGCTGAAGATCTATTTAACAAACAAAAAAGAACATAAAAAAGTCAAATCTATCTATGGTCAGTTTTACTTTGGTTTCTTTATAATTTTAAAATTTATCAAGGGACAGTTTCAGAAAGGTTTATTATAAATAATGTCAATACCGAAGAGCTGACTTCTAGGCTGATGGTACCCTCGGGGACTGATAGTCAACCAGCAGATATATTATACCTAATGCTTTGAATTCCTTCCTACTGAAGAAAGCGCAAAGCCGAGTATTTAAATGCCAAAGATGCATACTAACAGAAACAGTGAAAGTTCTACATGACACAGCAAAATCTGTCGAACATCAACTTTGCCTGAGAGAGGTGTGAGCAAATTGTTTGGAACAGTCATGAAAAAGGTCCAATGTGAAGATTTTTAATTCTATAATTTTGTTCAATGTTGATGAATGTAATGTCAATCCCTATTCCTCGCAATAAAATTGAGAAGTTAGAGTTCTCAAATATTTCCATGTCTGATGTACCTGTAATGTGGATTTTCTTAATTTTATTGTATGAGGTAAAAAAAACACATTTTTGGAGAACAAAAATATTTTGCTGGGAAAATGCTGCTCATGCATATACTCACATAATAATACTCACAATAATAAACTACAGCTACGAAATAACCGATTAATATACCGACAGTCATAATGCATGTAATGGTTACACCTATGCGATGAAATTTACTGAAGTGTAGATCTGAAATGAAAGGAACAAATAATCTAATTGTACATGAGTACATCAGTGTTGACACCTTAAAAATAAAACAAGGAGGTGCGATACCAACTCTTAAGGTTAATTGGTTGGAAAAATGTAGCTAAAATCATTTGAAGTAACTTCATTAAAATTCTTTCCTTAATGAGATTTGAAATTTGAAATTTTCATGAGATAACATTTTTTGGATTTGACGAGGATATTACAAAAAATAATTGTACGTTTTAATTTTTCAACAGTTTGAATAAATTAGATATTGCTTGTTTAAGACAAAAAATTGTTTTTAATTTCATTGCAAAAGGTAAATATTGAAATTGATGACTTTAAGCATTTTTCAATTTGACTTGCAGTACTGAAAATAAAAAAATGCTCCATATTTTCCTTTTTACATAATGCATTGAAAAATAAACAATGCTTTAACGTAGAGTACTTTTCATTTTACTACTGCAATATTTAATTTGAAAAATGATGCAATGTGCATCATTTTTTACATTTTTGAATGAGGAGAACGAAAATAAAAAATGTTTCAATATTGGAGATTTAAATTCTTAAATTGTCGACACCAATTTTTATTGTTTCACTGGTTTTTTTTTAGTTTCCCTTGTGTTTAGCTAAATTTCTTTTTAATGACGTACACATGTGCACTGTGTGGAATCAACTTATCCCAAACATGAGTAGTATACTGAATAGTACGATAATAATAACCAAACATATACGAATTTGTATTAAGTACTTTGCATAAAAAACACGACTTTATACCTACATGTGTGTGGAACATGTCAAATATCCGTTTTTATATATGATACCATTGAAAATGGAAATCGGGACTGTGAAAAAGAGACAATAACCCAACCAAAGAGCAGAAAAGAGTCGAAGGCCACCAAGTCCTCAATATAGCGAGAAAATCCAGCAAAGAAGACATACTTTCCACATACCCCTAACAAATGTAGAAAGTAAGCACACAGCAAAACGCACAATAACAATCAGGTTCAAGTCCGAGTCCGATGTCAGCATAATAAACGTACGTATGTGTGTTTGATTATAGCGATAGTAATCTCTGTATTACTAAAAAAAATACATCAACATTTTCTGGATCGGAAACTAGTCACAACATTCACTTAATTTTATCATCGGTGCACGGACATTATTCGCAAATAAAATATAAATCAACACGCAGACATGTTATACGTTTATGTTTTCACATCTAAAAACTACGGTAATATTCTCTACAAAACATCAAAATGATGGCATTCACACGAAAGCTAACTTAACATTTAAACAGGGTTATTGAAATGTGATACAGTTACGATACTGTTGTCAGTTTATTACGGATGGCATATTTTGGTATAAATTTTTTTTTACTGATAGGGTCTTTGCATTGTAATTAAAGAAATGTATTCTAAAACAAGTTGTTGGCATGAAACGGGTTATTTTCTTTTCATATATTTTCTGACTATTTGATACTTATTCCCTAAAGGGAGAGATTATATTAGATTTTCATATGAAATTATCTTTTAATCAGACTAATTTAGGTCCGAATCGGGCATTTCAGTCCGTTGTTAATTTTTGTATCATTTTCATTTCGATTTTTCTTTTGTAATCTTTTTAGACATCTGACTCTGTGTTCTATTGTGCGTGTTGTTTTTATATTTTACATTGTTTTGAAGTATTTGATGACCTCACAAAACATATGTATGTTCAAGTAAGGAGCCTCTGGCTTTTTGAAGTCCTGCTTTGTTTTTTTCAATCTTAAATCAATAAATTCATATATTTAGTATATTAGTGTGACTTCTATTTTCACTGAACAAGTACACATATTTTAAGGGACCAGCTGTTTGAAGCCCGCCTCCGGGTGCTGGATTTTCGCGCTGTGTTGAAAAACAAAGTGGTTGCCCTTTGAGCTCTTTATGCTCTTTGATCGGATTTTTGCTTTTGCTACACGTTCCCCGTTTCCATTCGCAATGTTATCATAAATATATATATATATATACTCAGACGTTCTTATAAATATAATTATTTTCGGTGACTGTATCTTGCATTAATTTGTAGGAACCTTTACCATAGATAATTGAGCTGATCTGTAACAATAACATTTCCATGCCTTATATACCATGTACTGTATTACGACGCTAGATTAAAACTGACGAGGAAAGGTAACACTCGGTCACCGAAAGCTTTATTATAGTGAAGCCAAGGTGATCGTGTGGTCTAGCGCACCGGATACAGTGCAGGCGATTTGGTGTCACGATATCTCAGTAGCATGGGTTCGAATCCCGGCGAGGGAAGAACAAAAAAATTGCCAAAGCAAATTTACAGATCTAACATTGTTGGGTTGATGTTTAGACGAGTTGTATATACATAATGTACACAGCCATGTATCACCATCATTGCTGGTGATCCGATGGATAAATCTGTTGTAGAGTTGTCACTGACTCAGACGTACTTATAAATATAATTATTTTTTGTGACTGTATCTTGCATTAATTTGTAGGATCCTTTACTATAGATAATTGAGCTGATCTGTAACAATAAAATATCCATGCCTTATATATCATGTACTGTATTATGACGCTAGAATAAAAAGGACGAGTAAAGGTAACACCCGGCCAGGCGATTTGGTGTCACAATATCTCAGTAGCACGGGTTTGAATCCCGGCGAGGGAAGAACAAAAAATATGCGAAAGCAAATTTACAGATCTAACATAGTTGGGTTGATATTTAGACCAGTTGTATAGATGTATATCATATATAAGTATGTCTGACCAGTGACAACTCTACAACAGATTTATCCATCGGATCACCAGCAGTGATGGTGATACATGAATTTGTACATTCTGTATATACAACTCGTCAATATGAAAAATGCTCAACCATAGAGCATTTTTAATTTTTTTTTAATTTGAAGTCAAATGTTTTTATTTTTTTGTGATGATATGACCTCTTACACTTAACAGTCTTCGGGACAAGTTTGCAATTCCGCTGAGTGCAAAAGTTGTCACCTTAATTTTTAGAGTTAAGTCGAAATGAAGTTGATAACTTGGTTGGTATTGGTTCCCTGATATTTGTCCTACAATGTTTTGACTCTAGCACCACTGTTGAAAAAGTTATGCCCCTTTTTTCAACAATTTCCTCAGAGGAAAAGTAGTTTTCCTAATGGGAAATCAAATTTCCCTTTAAGGGAAAAAGATTTTTTCCCTTAGGGAATTTGCTGCATAAATATTTCCTTTGAGGAAATTCTATTTCCTTAGAGGCAATTCTATTTCCTTTGAGGAAATTCTTTTTCCTTTGAGGAAATTTGCGGCTTCAAATTTTTCTTTGAGGAAATGCTTTTTGCCTGTGAGGAAATTTGCAGCTTCAAATTTTCCTTGTAGGAAATACTTTTTCCTGTGAGGAAATTTTTGACAAACACTTTTCCTTGAAGGAAAATTTTAAGACAACAAATGTCCTCTGAGGCAATCCTTGTTCTTCAAATTTCCTAAAAGGAAATTTCTGACCATCAAATTTCCCTTACGGAAATGTTTTCCGCTGTTTTTCCTCTATGGAAATTTCATAACAGTACAAACAGTATAAATATGATTTTTCCTAGACTGAATTATTGACAAATGATTGATACAAAAGATTATTAAAACTTTAATTATGGTGAGTATTAAACATACAAAAAAAAAAGGCTGACCGTTTAACATGTTTAGGACAATACAATAATAAGAAACACGCTATGAATACCATAACATTTGTAATTTTATTAATATTGTGCTCATGTTTGCATATTAAATAAAATAAACACTTTTCATGTTAAATTAACTTGTCTTTTGATTCAGCTGCTGTGTACAATTATTCGACCCCCACATAACAGTTCAGTTCATAAATAATTCCATCCACAAGAGATCTTCCTTCAATTGGTTGAATAAATTTTGGCAACTGGTTCTTCAAACATCTTCTCTGTATATTTGATATGATGGAGCCATTTACATGAATTAATTTCTCCATAATCCATCGGTGAATATGTAGGTTGTTACATTTTACACAATTGTGTTCTTGTGCATCTTTGATAGTACTCCATTTTGTTTATAGCAATTTTGTAGAATTTTTTCTATTTCTTTTTCCAGAAAAAACACACAGTTTATTTTTCATTAATTAATCCAATTAGCACATTATGTAGAAAAGTATTAACAAATAAGTTTCCTCTTCGGAATAGACCTTCAGAACCTGTTGATGATCATAAAAACCAAGATATATGACAGATAAATACACAAAATTAAAAAACAAAATGTTATCAATGGAGAAAAAAAACAGCAATATAAATAAGCTTATTTTATCATGTTTAATGAAAATTTTGAGAAACTTTCATTTGATATTCTTACTTATGAGTTCTCTTATTTCAGTGCTTTGTGTCCAAGATTTAATATTCATTGGTTAGTGCCTTGCAGTGATATTTAAAGTTGAGCCACTTGCAATAGTTATAGAATGTTCATATGTCGTGTTATTTGAACCACTGTCCTATATTATGGTAAGGTTGATTGTTATTGACTTTATAAATGTTGAACTAAATTGGATTATTTAAATTTTTTCATGTTGGGATCTTCATTGGCGGACCTATAATGGAAGTGTTTTCTCATTATTGAAGGCCGGCCCATCATTGGCCTTTAATTTCTTGCATCCACTTCATTGAACTCTGGTGGATAAGTCACTCATTTACCATACCACATATTCTTATTTTTATATCATTCAAAAGCAATTACTTTTATTTCTTTATTACTTGCAGCAGAATCGGCTTTACTTTTTCGACAGATTAGTATTTTAAAAGCTCTTCAAATCATAAACTGGTTATCCGGTTTTTAAAATAGTTTTATGTTCGGAGTATCACTAAAGAAGCACAAACAAGAGACATAACGTTCAGTGCCAAATATTTCATGCATTATTTGAACGAAAGCATGTTACTGTGGATAGGTTCTATGATCACAACTGGAATTTAGGATTGTGCCTTCATTTTTACGGTTACAGTATACGGGATTAACACTAGTTGGGACTTCAGCAAGAAACTGCTTCAATATCTGTTATGTAATAGAGGCCGTTTTAAAAATAAAATGTTGCCTTTCCAAAGTACAACTGATGGCACCATAAAAGTTTGAATTGTCTGAACATGGCTGCTAAAATGTATATCCAACATAGCCTAACGGACACTTCTACCCAGGTTATACTGCCGGCTTAAAAAAGACCTAAAAGTAATTTATTATTTTTATATTTTGATGAAATAGTAAAATTAGTATACGTTAATGAAAAAGCAAAATCCAAATAAACTACGTATTTATAATATTGACGCTAATGATAGTTCCAGGAAAAGAAAAAAGCTTGATATGGACACGTTTGGAGGATTAGACACGTTTGGGCAGTAATACAAATGGAAGGCTTTGGCGCTCTTTTACAACTATAGACATGTTTTGCAGTTCAGTGACGTCAAATGGACACGTTTTGGGGGAATCGGGAACGTTTTGGGGGAAGGACACGTTTCTGAGTGATACATATATATAGATCTTTATGCAGATTTTTTTTGTAATCACAATTAGTTGTCCATTCGTGAAAAATCACAATCATGATAATAAATGCAAGCAATAATTTCTGAATTTACATGTGCAGTATATATAGAAGTGGTCTAACCATTTAGGACTTGTTGTTTTCTGTTTTTCTTGTTTTGCCGCTCAGGCCACAATTAAAAATAATTTGATTTGCGCAAACCCTACCCAAGGTTGAGACAGTGGGTAGGTAGGAAGGCATTTTTCCCCTTCTTTTTTTTAAGAAAATGAAGTATTGGATGTATATTAGTCTTCATACCTATCTGATTAAAAAAAAAACTTCTTCAAATCAGAACAATAAAAGAATTTGAGTAGGCAGCATTTTTCTGGGTAGGTAGGGTTTGGGTAAACAAACCTATTCTTTTTTAAGGGCTCATTTCTATTATAACTGTTTATATTTTTCATTATTTTTCTATATTTCTTAATAAACTATTATTAAACATCAGTATGTGTTTTTCTTCATATACAATAATATTTAAAAACATGAAAAAGAATGGAAAATTTGTGCTATTTCATTTCACAGACTTTTTGCCAGTCATCACTTTCAAAGACTTTCACCCTGGTCAATAGTTTAAAAAAACAAACATTCCCATACTTTTTCTTAGTGTTCGTACTAACTTTTCATTGGACAACAAAGACATGATTCAACTATTCTTCTATCATGTCTATGATTTGTTCGCTTGACTACGTTAAACTCTGAAATATTGTTTACAGTATACAATGGTATAATCTGTATGTGTCTCACTCGTCAAAATTTCAACATGTTCAAATTAATATATATTACTTACAGAAGCAATTAAACAAGAAGCTCTCAAGAGCCTGAAGTGCTGACATTTTTTGCATCAATCTTCCATTTGTGATCATTTTACCCCTATGTTTCATTTTAGCCATGTTACTATAAACATGATAAAATGACTATGTTTCTTGACGTAAAAGGAAATAATTCTTATATGATTTGCATATCTATAAATACTTGAATTGGATTGGTCAATTAGAATTTTTCTCTAAGTTTACACTTCGATAAACCATGTTTCCGAAACTACTTTTGTAATCTATTCATGCGCGATACACAAGCTTGCAGTGATCCCGGGATTTTCAGCAAATTGAGATTAAAAAACAATTGCATAACAGTTGTGACTATTCTAGTGCATATATAACAAAAAGAGAAATAAATTTATTGCACTAAAGCTACGAAAATGTACAAAAATTCAATTTAATAAAATTCCGCGAAATTTCATGAAGGATTTGGCGAATTTATGTCATGGCAAAACACCGGACGTCATACGAATGGAAATTTTCAAGGGAAAGATTATTTCGCTACGTGTACGCTTCAAATTCTGATAAAATTTAATTAAAATGAAGTTTTTAAGGTAGGTGCTATTTTATTTAAGATTCCGTTGTATTTATCGGACATTTATGGTTTTTAGAAAGTCAAGATGGCGGCGTACTCCTTAGTTACGACTTGCCATTGTGTTTTTGATTGGTAAATATATATAGTAGCCATCAACAACAAAAAATGTTTGGCTGAAGAATTATAAGGATTAAACACATTTTTTCTAGAGGTTATTGATGTGTAAACCGGGGCTCTTACTCACAAACTCAACATAAAAGTCCTTCGGACTTTTATTCAGTTTGTGAGTTAATCGCCCCGGTTTACACATCAATAACCTCTAGAAAAAATGTGTTTAATCCTATAATAAAATACAAACTTTATACTAGTTACTCTGAAACTCATTCAGTCCAAGTTTTGCTGTAATAGATTCCGCAATGTCAAAAGGAGAAGATTCTTTAGAGTATTAAGCAAACTAGATCAACAAATTGTGAAAAATTGTCTTTAAAAGGCAATAACTCCTTCAATTTTGGTTGTATTAATATCATATTTGTAGACCTTACTTTGCTAATTATATTTGCTGTTTACAGTATATCTTTATCAGAAATAAGATTCCAGATAATAACCAATAAAAATGCTACGCATGGCTAAGCTTGATACGACCGGACAGGTTGAACCTTGAACAGTTGGGGCAAGTATGGACACAACATTCAAGCTTGATACAGCTCTGAATTTAGGTTTCTGACACAATAAAATGTGGTCCAAGTACATAAAAAAACTAAATTGACAATTAACTTCTAATATGGTCCAATATTCAAAATCTTAATACATGGTTAGATGCAGCATATCAACATGATCAAAGAACCCCATTAATTCATTTTTTGTTGAAATCAAATAAAGTAAAATTTTGGACCCCGATTTGAACCAACTTGAAAACTGGGCCCATAATAAGAAATGTAAGTAAATATTCAGATTCAGCATATTTAAGAACACCAAGAATTTAAATATTGTTAAAATCAAAATAAGTTTGATTTTGGACACTTCGGACCTTAAGGTAGACCAATTTAAACAGGACCAAAAAATTAAGAATCTAAAAACACAGTTAGATTTGGCATATCAAAGAACCCCAAATAATTCAATTTTCTATAAAATCAAACAAAGTTTAATTTTGGACCCTTTTGGCCCCTAATTCCAAAACTCTGGACAAAAACTCCCAAAATAAATCCCAACCTTCCTTTTTGTGGTCACAAACCTTGTGTTTGAATTTCATAGATTTCTATAAACTTATACTAAAGTAATTATGCGAAAAAGAAATGTCTTCGGACGACGACGACTACACGATACCAATATACATGATATATGATCGCAAAAAAACTAGTTGTATAAAAACTGCAATGTTTCCTTAAAATTACCAATCTAGTGGCAGCACCCCAACAATGGGTTGTTACATTTGTCTGAAAATTTATTGTTGATAGAACTTCACCTATAATGAACAATTAACTCCGTGTCAGATTTGCTCTAAATGCTTTAATTTGGGTTTTGAGATAAAAGCCAAAACTACCTTTACTCCTATGTTTTTATTTAGCCATGATCACAATGTTTTTTTACGAAACAGAAATCAAAACAAAAACTTGGTTCAGTAGTTTTAGAGGAGAACACCAGACAGACGACGACGAACAATGACAGTGAGGTTAAATTGAACTGGCTATATCCAAAAAAGAATTTTACAGTGCAGTGTACTACTTTTGGGACAGAACCACATCAACATTGGCGGATCAAAGGGTGGGGGGTCCAGGGGTTGGAACCACCCCTTTTCTTTTGCCGAGCAATGCATGTGAATGGGAGCATATAGTTGGACCCCCCCTTTACTCTGGGTTGGGACCCCACCCTGTTAAAATGGCTAGATCCGGCCCTGATCATGCTGATCAACATTATAGAAAAATCAATAAGCTATAACTCAAAATAAGGATAATTTTATTTTTAAAGGGTCTATAATTAAGTTTGACAACTTCAGACATACTAATATTTTACTCTTTTCAAACTTTACCAAACTACTACTTTACCTAAAAAAAAATGCCACATTTCATCCAATTTAATTTCATCCCTTAATTACTTGCTATTTCATCCATAAGATTTAAAGGAATAAATTTTGATGGAGTATTATTTTTATTTGCAAGTTATACACTATCCAAACTAGAGACCTTATAGAGTAGATATACTCGACTATTTTTAATCCAAATTGGCGTGAACTAAGGGAATAAATGACAGTTTACCTACAATGACATAGTTTCATGGCAATAGCATATACATTAAAGACTATATGGTCATTCTTATGTTTAACTTTAAACTTTGGGTGTTCATTTTTAATGTTTAAAGCTAACAATTTCAACTACATGTCCTACATTATTTAAGTATTGCAAAAATAGCTTTTTAAATGGCTCTATATATAATTGTGTATGTCACATGTATGTACATGATTTATTTTAATGTAAAGCAGCTGAAAACTCATTAGCCGTCTCGTATTTATTTTAGTTTAGCCCCCTCCCCCCTTGAAAATTTTTGTTGATTATATAGGGGATCATTGAAGCATGACTGAAGCAAGCATCCCCACAAATGAAAAGTTATGGATCCGCCCCTGTCAATCTTACACTCAGAGTTGTCACAAAAATGAATGATACCAAATGTTCATATGAATATGTTTTAGGTCGTGTAGGTGTAAGGAGGCAACCATTTGATTTGTAGGGTGAAAAAGGTGAATAAACTTGCCTTGTAAACTTGTGCTATAAATAAAAATTACCAATCCATTTAAAAATTCGTCAGCCCAATCTCATCCGGTAAAATAAATTATTGTCTGTTTTCGAAGTTATATGGAAGTACTTAGTAGTCCAGATAATTATGACGCATTGCAAGTCATTTTTTTGTAAGGAGACGTTTTGACTTATAATTTGGGGGAATGGAACCAATAAATTGATCGGATCCGATATGTACTTCCCAGTACCGGAGCACCTATTAACTTTGAGTTAAATTTTATTTTATTAGTGTCGGTGGTCTCACAAGTAAATCAGAGTGAATATATTGCATGCACATTAATTAGCAGAGAAGAGACAATTATCAACTTGTGTATTATTTATTTTCTCGCAGTTATTTACGGTAAATTAGCAGTAAATGTAACAGTATATATATTTCAAAACAGGTGCTCGGATCAAGTACTAGTATGTGACTTTTAAAATATCAATTATATTTATATTCTGTGGCGGGTCGAAGGGGTGGAATCCGAGGGTTGGACTCCCCCTTTTGTGAGCAATCATTGCATTTAATAATAATCTCGGGAATCCTCTCAAGTTCATATTTACAAGATGATAGGACGTGCCGTTGGAATAGGTCACCTTTTCAGGCTTAAAAATATGTGAATAGGTCGGGGAAAACTCTTTTGACACTTAGGTATTGCACGGTTACATTACACACCAAACAAAACGCAAACAATATGGGAAAAAATAATATTTTAACATACACAATATATGAAAAGGTATACACTTTTGAAATCTAAATTATATGAAAAGAGTTGGGTAACGACACCACATGTAGTTGGAACTCCCTTTATCGTGACTGGATTAGCCTCTGATTTTACATGTAAATCAAATCCCGGGTTTCTGTTGGCATAACGGTAATCACGAAAAGGGGTAATTAAAAGCACGAGGAATTATAAATATACAATTGAACAGGGGTCGAATGCATGGAAGAATGGGAATTAAAATTGTCACTTTACGATGATCGAAAAAAGTATCTTGCACGTTATTTTCATCATCTTGTCTGAAACACTCTGTATAATGAGCTTCAAGGCGAAAACAAGTCATGTGAAACACTAATAACATACACGTTGTATGGACAAACCCTTAAATTCCTCAACAAAAATTGTTTAATTCATGTCATATCAAATAAATTTTAGCGCGGAAAGGTAACTTTAATTTAATATCAAAGCTAAATATTTGTTATATTTTTAAATACATTTATAAATCTCAATTAGGCATGCGTGAGACCTACAAGGATTTCTATAAATACGCATGCGCCGATTTGAATAGTCGCATATTTTTGTACTGATAAAATTCGTATATTTTTTCAAGTTTTGCTTGGATTTAAGTGAATTTTGTTTTCATCTGTGATATTTGTGATTACTGATACATTCTACACCTAAATTTACCAAAATATGGAAGGATTAGCCATTATTGAGTTCGATCCATTGTGTACAGAGTCCGCAGAGTCCTATGTTGAGTCCGTTATGACCACAAAAAATCAAAAAGGTTGCCACAGCAGAACTTCATACTGCAGCGAATACTTCAGAGCTCGTAAGTAACTTTAATAAGGGTGCTAGTCTGAAACGACCACTAGACTCAGATTATTCTAATAAAAAAAGTGTCAAAAAGTTGAGACCAGACGATAGTCATTATATAGCTACTAAGTTTTTAGTAATACAGAAATGAGTGATTTAAAACATTTAGTATACAGTCTGACACAAAGTATGAATACTATGCATATTTCACTAACAGAACGCATTGATACTTTGGAAAAGAACATGTCTAAAGACTAAGCACAGCTCATAGAACAAAAGGTGAAACATGAAGTCAGTCAGGCAAAGAAGGAGATTAACGGTTAACTATCTAGCTTTAAAGATCAAGTTAATGTGCTGGAGGGAAAAGTTAACAGTATGGAACAATCGTACGCCTCAGTAGTTAAACAACCGTCAGTAAATGATGAAAAGAAACTCAATATCAAAGGTTTGTCCCATGTAAAAAACGAAGAGAATAATCCACAATGTACATTAAACAAAGTAAATTCTTTAATAATAGAGATGGCTTAAAACTGTCGAACATCAAGTTGTTAAAGGCTGAGCGCAAAGTGTCCCGTGATTCAAAATCTGGATTGATTATTGCAAAAGTACAATCTTAAGAAGACAAAAAGTCAATAATGAAGGCAAAATCCAAATTAAAGGGAAATAAATCATTCAGCAGCGTTTATATAGAAAACGATATCCCGTGGGAGGTGCGCTCTCAGCAAAATAATCTCCGCACGATTCTCAAAGAAATTGGAAAGTCCGATAAATATAGAGTGGTTGGATCTCAAATCGTACGTAATCACCGTGACGGAACCGACGGAAACTAGGAATTTTTACATCTAAGTTTTTGGAATGTAAATGGGTGGTCTATATATGACAATGATAATTCAGCGTTTAGGAAAAGCGTTCTTCTATGTGGCGATAATGATGTTATAGCTTTATGTGAAACATTCTTAAGAAATTCTGATACCATAAGCGTACCTGGATATATATTTGTAGGGAAAAAACCGTTCGGTGTTGCATCGCAATGCTAAGAGAGGCTCAGGCGGTGTAGGTTTTCTTATCAAAGATAGCGTATATAAATTCTTTGATATGACCTTGCTAGATTATTCAAAAGAGGATATTCTGTGGATTAAATTACAAGAAAAGGGATCAACTTTATGTTTCTGTTTGTGTGTCTGTTATTTACCACCGGAAGGTTCATCAAGACGGTGTGACCCGGAAACCTTTTTTGCCGACCTTCTCCATCAGGTTTATATGTATCAAAATGAAGGTACTGTGTGTATATCTGGCGACTTCAATTCACGTATCGGATACAATACTGACTTCATTGCAGGTGTTGATCGCATCCCTTCTCGTGAGGTAATCGATAAAACCGAGAATCACTATGGAGATTTGTTTGTGGATTTCTTAGTCGATAGTAATTTTTGTGTTTTGAACGGCCGTATAGGAAACGAAAACAATTATACATGCGTTTCAAAGAAAGGAAAATCTGTTGTGGATTATATAGTGGTACCGCATGAATCTATACCTTCAGTGAGCGATTTTAAAGTGAGTACGATATCCGACCTTATCGACCGATACAACATGGACGTGACCGATAAAACACCGGATCATTCGATTCTTGAAAGGAAATTAGCTGTTATGAACAAAAGTCCGAATGGTGAACCAGCATTTGAAACACAATTCAAAGGAAATAAAAGATATGATACGTCAAAATTAACAACAGAATTCTTGAACTCGGAAGATTGTGTTAAAAGAATCAGCAAAACTGTCAACCGCATTGAAAATGAACTTTCATCAAGTAGATTTATCAACGAAGCATATTGTTCCTTTACTAACTTTTTAATGAACGAAATGGATCTAGCCGGCCTCACTGTAACCAGTCCTATCAAATATGAATGTAAATCGAAGCAAAGTAAGGCAAAGACTTTCTTAAAGCCTTATTGAAGTGACTTACTACAACAGAAGTGGGACACAGCAAGCAAAAAGGAAAAGTTATGGCTTAATTGTAGTGACCACACAAACATTAAACGTAAATTAAAACAAGAGTATTGTGTTGCCCGAAACGATTTTGACAAACATTTACGGAAAGCAAAACGAACTTATCATAATAAACTTCAAATGGATCTGCTGACTGAACTTGAAAAACCGAACTCTCGAGATTTTTGGAAACAAATTGGCAAAATTGGAATTTCAAATGACAGGCGGGATCAAATACCGTGGGAGGTTATAGATGATAATGACGAAGTTACTACGGACAAAGAATGTGTATTAAAAAAGTGGAAAACGGACTATCAAACATTGTTCAACGATCAAACTGACAGCATGTTATATGATGAATGTCACCTAGACAGAATAAAGAAGGGGGAAATTTCATCAGACCCGGAACTGGTTGATACATCTTGTTTTAACGAACCCATCACTCGTTGTGAAGTTGAGAAAGCGGTGAGCAGATTAAAATTAATAAAGGCATCTGGCATAGACAATATCCCAGCAGAAGTTCTAAAAAACAAAACCTGTATCAATATGTTACAAAATGTTATAAATTTTTGTTTTGAAAACGGTGTTTCGCCACTTGAGTGGAAACAAGGAATTATATATCCAATAGTGAAACCAAATAGTACAGACGTTCGGCTTCCTTTGTCATATTGTAGGATAACACTTTTGTCGTTGCCATGTGAGGTCTACTGTGACATTCTTAATTCTAGATTTGGAGATTGGATTGAAGATTCGGGTGTTTTGGTTGATGAACAATGTGGATTTCGTAGAAAGCGAAGCTGCCTAGATCAAATATACAGTCTGTACTCTATCATCAATGACCGTAAATTGTCACGTCTTTCAACCTTTCCCTGCTTTATTGACATGAAGAAGGCGTTCGACAATGTGAATCGGGACTGTTTATGGTATAAATTACAATCGTTTGGTGTTAACGGAAAAATCTTAAATGCTGTTAAATCTTTGTATGACAACACAACATGTTATGTACGTGTTAACAACGTCTTAACGTCAATGTTTCCGGTTTCATGTGGTGTGAAACAAGGGTGTCTGATTTCTCCGACGCTTTTTGCTTTGTATATTAATGATTTAGCTACAGAAATTAAGTCTTTGAATAAGGGTATTAATATTGATAGTATAAATGTAAGCATCTTACTATATGCAGACGATATCGTCTTACTAGGTCAAAGTGAAGCTAGTTTACAATGTATGCTTGATTGTGTTAATGCATGGTGCCATAAATGGAGATTAAGTATCAATTGTAGTAAATCAAATGTCATACATTTTAGGCCTAGCTCTGTTGAACGTTCTACTTTCATTTTTTTCTGTGGAAGTCATAGTTTAGTATATGTAGATTCATACAAATATTTAGGTATTTGGTTCAGTGAACATGTAACATGGAATGCAGCCGTCAAAGAACTCTCTAAATCTGCCAGCCGAGCTTTGAGCTGTGAAATTTTACGCTTATGGTGGTATGACATATCAAGTGTTCACAAAACTGTATGAAAGTTTGGTACCACCAATGTTGTTATATGGTGCATCGATATGGGGACTAACTGAACATAGACTCATTAATAACGTTCAAAACAGGGCTAGTAAAATATTCCTTGAAGTGACTAAATTGACTAGCAATACTGCAGTACAGGGTGATTTAGGATGGCTGTCATGTCATGCTAAACAAAGACTGGAAGTTTTGAGATTCTGTTATAAACTTGAAAATTCAGATAACTCTCGTACTTTTTATAAGATTTATGGTCGAAACGAAAACGTAGATCCTGGAACTTTAATGTGATTAAGTTATTTCGCAATATGTCTGTAGAACACTTAATGCAGCCCGGAATTAGCAAAGAACAATTTTTAAAGTGATTTAAAGTTAATTACGAATACTAGTTGTGGTTTACCAAACCTTGGAATGACAATTCGAATGTGAATGGAAACAAGTTGAGACTATATAGACGTTATTAGAAGGACCTGCAACCTGAACACTATGTTATTAACGCTATGTCACGCCACTTACGAAGTAATTTATGTAAACTTAGATGTGGAACTTTACCTCTGTCTGTCGAGACGGGTCGTTATACGAAACCACCAATACCGTTAGAAGAAAGAATTTGTCCATTTTGTAATAATACTGTAGAAGATGAGATACACTTTTTAATTAATTTTGACTTAAGGTTTAATTTGTTTCACAGAGCTATATGGTCATGGATAATTCTTTTTGTACAAAGTCAGATTTTAATCAATTTATATTTTTAATTCAGAATGCTGAATTACAATACGAGTTATCTGTCTTGGTGCATAATATGATACGTAGACGTCGCGCACTGAAAAGCAATCTACACTCTTAATTGTATATTTCAAAAAAGACAAAGTTTCATTTTTTTTTTTAATTCATGGTTGTATACTTCCGTTAAAGTGAAAGTTACATTTAATTTTTTATTTTTTTTAATTCATTTCATTCATGTTCTATTTATTTACTATTTTACTGAGAGGTTTTAAATAAAACGACAATATTACTTCGTTTTATTCTTCGCAATCTGCTAATATAACCTCTTTAAAATATATTCTTTTTATCACTTATCATTTATTTTTTTACGTCATACTTAATTTTGTCATTTCTCTTTTTTAAAAGATATGTTTTTTTTTTTAAATTACTTATTTTAATTTTTTTATGATGTGAAATATCCGGATAATTTTAAACATTTTTAACATTTTACTATGTTTTCAATTTGTATTTGTTAAATAGATATATATTTGTATATATAGCGTCTCATAAGCCTTTCTAGGCTGGGTATTTGTCTTATTTTATTATTTTGCAATGTATATTATATAATCTGCAGGGGTCGAAATTAGCGCTGGTCCGGTGGTCCGGGACTAGTAGAATGTGCGTCGGACCAGTAGATTTTGTCAGCTGGTGGTCCGGCGGACCAGTAGAAATTTGTCGATAAAAATCACTGATTGCATCGCAATCTCCGTTTGTTTACGAAAACAATTACCTGTGAAATCATTTACACGGTACTGGGGAGTATTACAATTGATCAAGTTAATTAATATCTCTGGTGAGCGTCCCTCACAATAATATAAAATGTGGAAATGTTTGAAAGGAGTTAAACCGCCGGTCAAAAATATTAGAATAAGTGAAAATCAAAAGGAAGATCGAAATAAAGTATATGAAATTGACAAAAGGAAACGCAAATACCAAAAATCGTGGGAAAAAGATCGCGAATGGTTGAATTATATAGTAGATCGGAATTTAACTGTTTTATCAGATTTTTTATTCATTATGTTTCACACTGAAGATAAAGCATCATTTGATCCGGTCCCGGCTATTGAAATGTGGAATATTTTTGGACAGCGCTCCAGACGACCCAGTCAGGCACCCTATGGTCGTCGTGAGGATTGCGATGACGTGGAAGAAAATGTTGATATTTTTTCTGTCCTTGATCCTGATTTTGTTAAAGGAAATCATTGAGATTATAAAAGCCTTTATCAAAATCAGAATCAATACTATCCCTTTGTTCCTGTCAAACTTGTGTAAACGAAAGCATCAAAATAAAATTAAACATCTATCATTTATATTAGTGTTGGTCAAATAATTATTAATCTGTATAAAAATCTGTAGACAAGTATGTGACACTCTAATAAAATAAATTATTATTATTATTATTATTATTTCTATAAAATGAATTTAAATTATAAATACAGTTTTCATTTTTTTCCCGGTATAGATAAAACGTCTTTTTAAAGTGTAGTGACATATGGACAGTCACCTGATTAGTTGCATGGCTGATTACCATTTTACAGGTGATCCAGTAATTTTCCATATGACAGTAGCGTGTACCCTCGGGGTGTGTATAACTTATTTTCAGGGAACATCCTGTCCACATATAATACTTAGTATATATTGTAACAGATGACATTAAACAAATTTTCTTTGTAGCATCAGTGTCATTTTCATGTTCAACCACACAAAAAAAATCACAAAAATAATTTTATGATAAAATCATAAGAAAAAGATTAAAAAATACTAACAAATAAATTTGGCATTGAGTAAACGGGGATTCGTGTTTTAAAGAGCTTATTTCCAGTGGACAACAACAAATGGAAGTTTTTAACGACTTTGACTGGCTATACAGTAATTGCACGGTCGGTCAAGTGGACATATTTCATACTAGTTAACTTATAGTAATTCTTTTTATATATACGACAATTGAAAAAAAGAAATGTCCGATTTGATACACGTACCTATAATCAAGGATTTGTATAGTAACACTTTACAAATCCTTGCTATAATGTACAGAGTTTTGAACAGCTTCAAATATATGGCCATATTATTGGTAATATACTATATTAGTGTCACTGATTGCTTAACGTGTTACCAAATTAAAATGAAGAAAATTAATAGGCTCAAAACCGCATTTTTTAAAGATATTTTTTTCAATACCAAAATAGAGAAGGGGTCCGGTATAGACAGACTAAAGTTTAGATGAGAAGATTAACTTGCTTTTCTATATTAGCAAGGATTTATTATTAAATTCATCAATTTATTTGAACATGAAAAACCAAATAACGAAACAACTAAACTGGAAATTGGCCATACCTTTTTAGTAAGTGGACAAATAGGCAAGGGTAATGTTTTTATAATTGTTAAAATATTTAAGAAAAAGTTCTTAACAAATTCACATTCATTCTTTTTATCAGTTTATGCAATTCTTTATTAGCCTAGCGATGAAGCCATATATGTACCAAACCATTTTAACTAATTGTTTTATTTATCTTTGAAGAAAGCTAGAAAGAAATATATTTTAGATAGCTATTTCCTTTATATTCAACATGTTCAACGGAACAAGAAGCGAATTTGTCAGCAAACTAGAGTAACTATATTTAGAAATAGCGTCGTTACAGGTCTTCTTCTGACCGGCAATACAACCTTCGTAGAGGGATAGTGGAACGTCCATTGGGCTGTGCTCAGCCACATCCGAATGGTGATCCTTGCAACAACCCTTCGAGTGGACTGTATTAGCGGTGTGTAGAAATACCGCAAAGGACTTCTTTGTGCACTAGCAATAAGGGGATATGAGTAAATACCTCACATTTATAAAGTTTGGTGTCAATAGATGTTGTAATTCTGAAGTTATGCTTATATTCTGCTTTTAGTGCTTCATTTTTGTGCTGTGAAATTTATTGCATATGTATTATATTATGTGTTGTATTGTTATAAATGTCTCATATGTCGATGAAAAGTTCATTAGAGCTTATGTTTGTCTATGTTTGTATGTAAATATTTATTTATTTATTTAGTTAAATGACTTTCTAATCAAAGCGTGCCACTCGGTATGTGACCAACGTTCGAAATTTCCCAATCATCATGTTCAATCAACCTTATCCAAAAAACAATTGTCTCTTGATCGTTACTAATTAAATAATTAATTATTGTTGTTGAATAAACTAACGGTTTAGCGTGGTAAAATTTCAAGTGGGTGAAAAAGAGAATATAGATATTAATATATTATTCTTTATTTCAAAAGCAATACAGCTTATAGGTATCAAGTACAATAAATATTACATTAAATATAGCAATGATTTGTATAGTAAGTCCTTGAATATAGTAAGCAACAAATATTACAATAATGTAATTCCTTAATATGCAGTGAATACTGCTAAAAACAAATGTAGGAGCATGATATATAACTGTGTTCTATGAAATATAATTTTATTACTGATGTCAAGCAAGGCCGGACGTATGTTAGTTATATGTCCTTAGTGCACATGTTTTGTTCTTAGTGCACTAAGGAGGTCCTTTGCGGTATTTCTACGGACCCCTGTATTAGTAGTCTGGTATAAGGCCAATTTTCTGTCCCTCCTTTTTTCAGTGGCAGTCGAAAATATTACGACCGTATTACGGGCGGTCTCAATTACAAGACCTACCTATCGTATTTATTGTTAATTTTGTTAATTTGTTTTGTTCCTGAACATACATTAATTTTTTTTAGCACTGTTTACGCGCACCCGACATTAATCAGTACTTTACAATAGGGAATGAGTATCTCCCACATTCACGTGTCTCTTGAAGGATCAATATTAAATATCTTCCATCCGCACCAAACATGTATATTAACAATGTAATTTGTTAAATGTTGGAGTTTGGCGGTGTTTGAATTGATATTAAATTACTGAGAAAAAATATTTGATTTTTTTTAATTATTTTTCTATACAAAAAAAAAACCCGAATATCTAGAAAACACTTACAAACTATATATTAATAAGTTGGAACAGACTATACAATTGTATGCTCATTAAACCTTTTGTCTTTATTGTTTTTTTAACTTATAGAAAATTGGTAGAATTAAAAGTGGGCAATCCAGGAGTATAGAAAAATAATTAAAAAAAATCAAATATTTTTTCTCAGTAATTTAATATCAATTCAATCAATTAATTCAAAACACTGATGAGTCTTTTGTAGACGAAACGCGCGTCTGGCGTATATATAAAATTTAGTCCTGGTATCTATGATGAGTTTATATACATATACAGCAAATAACTAAAAAATGATATTCAGTTATAAAAGTGTCTTTATGTTCATTAGTTTCTGAATGATTTTCATGATAGAAATACATTTATACACTGAGTTCTCTTAAATTAATATATATTTAATAAATTAATTAATTTTATAAATGCATTGCATAAGGAAAGAAATTTAGCACAACAAAGTAATAAGGGCACTATATATAAAGTGATGAGAAATACAATCTTTTATAAATACATCAAAAGTAACAAAATATTTAATATATTTACAAAGTCACAATTAACAATAATTCACTTCATTGTTAAGTTCAAATGGAGAAGATGGGATGTTGCGTCAGAGTAATCTACCACGTTGATGGGTCCTTGTTGGTATCTGTATATGAGTCTGGTGTCTATAACTCTGTATGATCGTCTTTAAGGTGGGCGGGTTCTCCTGCTGCATACTGGATAATGTTGCATTCTGTTAGTGTCTTCTTCAGTAGCTCAATGATCTCGTAGATGTTTGGGTGGGCGTGTTTGAGTCGCTTCTTATGTTTGTTGTGCCATCCTTCCAGGTGATTTGTACATGGTGCGGGATCCTTCTATGTATAATGGTTCTAAAGGAAGCGGTAGTTTTCAACCCAAAACTCTGTCACGTAATCTGTAAATGAAGTTGTAGCGGGTATGTTTTCAGTTTCTCCAATGTCTTCTAAATTGTTTAGCCAAACATCGTTAACAAGGTGGGGTGGAACAAGAGGTACCAGTAGTACTGCGGCTCGTCGTATCAGTTAAGTAATGTCTTCATTTTCTGTATAATAGGACTGTAGTCCATATTTCTATGACTTTCGCAATATACACCGAGTGAAGTGGAAGAAGCAGCCGTTCACGGTTACCCCTGGACATACTGTCTGTGTTGCGTTGTTGGTTGCTGTCTCGTAGTCAATATATAGTGTATCTGGTTGAAGTTGTAACTGATGTTGTTGATCAATGGCTACTGAACAGTTGCATTTATATTCTAGTTGTTAAATTTAATTGGATAATTTTATATTTTACTTAATTTTGAAACAGTGTATTGTATTGAAATTAAAAGAAAATTAAGTTGAATAAATTAAAAGATATTCAAATGAGATTTATTCTATTAAATCTTTAGTTTCATTATTTTACTTTTCACCTTTTTTTTCAGAATGTACCAATAATTAAAAATATTTGTTGATAAATTGAAATATTTATTCATTTTAGTACACATTTTTTCCTATTCTTTTTTAATAAAATACATTATCCTGCCAAATATATATAAAATATAAAATTGTTTGCACATTTACCTTGATTTAATAGCAGAATATAATAATCTTTTTTAATTTTAAAGGTAAAATAAAAGGTAAAAAATATGACTATAATTCAGAAATAAACTATAAATGTTTTAAACAACAATTCCCTCTATGTTTACATATACATGTGGGCAAACCAGGATGACACTATATTTTGGTATGCTACATAGGATTTTTTTTATAGACTACTAGTCATTTGGTAGTTTGTTTTTGTTTGTTTGTACATGCATGCGGATTGACTTGAGTGTGATATATTATGTATTTTTTGTGCTGTATTTAACAATTATTTACAACCATGCTGCATGTTTACACATTCATCACTATACCGCATATAAATAAAGCTTTCTTGTTAAAAAATTAGGAGATGTAAATAATTAAATGATTCGTAAAGAGAAAAATATCGACCAGAATTTAAAATACCTGATATAAGAATTGTGACTTTCTTATTTTCTTTATTCAGAGTGATCGTAATTAAATTAATCAGATAAGCTGGAGGAGGACAGGGGCTTCATATTAAAAGAAAAGAAAATAGCACTAGCTTTTTGTGATAAATATATAATAGATCATAATACATTCACAGTAACAGACACTCTGAGAACAGACATAGATCATACGAGAAAATAAGCTCTTAAAAACTCTGTCAGATCGGCGGCACTTTCAACTGTTTCTTGACGTGTGGCAGTGCCAAAAAAAATGCAGTACTGGGTTATAGGTGCTCATTGACAAATTATCATCTTTCAATTAAATGATTTTAAATCTATATGGTCGTAAATTTTAAAGTTATAAAATCCAAGGATTTGTATAGTAAGATTAAGTTGCTAATAAGTATTTTTTTTCTGTGAAATGAGTCTAAGGTCGTCTTAAAGTATATATACATGTGTATTTGGCTACTGACATAGTAAACTATTTATATACCTATTAGGGGGGTGTCAGTGGGACGCGGGATTGTTGAGGCGGATTTTTTGTAAGCGTGACACATGAAAGTTCCAACCACATGTCCCAATTCAAATGCATTGATCGTAAAAAAAAAAGGGGGATCCAACCCTGTGAGCCCCCTGGATCCGTGCCTCTGAGGCATGCTTTAGCTTGCCATTAAACAAAAATGTATACTAGTCGAGTGATAATGGACGTCATACTAAATTAACTCCTCAATATAAAAAAAGGAACTAAAATAAAAATCATAAAAAGGTCACAAGGCCATAACTTCTGGCTCCTGACTTTGGAAAAGTGCAAAATGTAGTGGGGTTAGAAGCCTTTACTGTAAATTCATGAAATTACAATTATATAAATCTTCTCGCATTTTTGTGCATGCAATATTTTCAGAAAATTTCAATATATATATATGATTTTAAAAGTCAATCTTGTGCATGATTATCATGCTTATACTCGCACAATTAACACATGTGGTTCTCAAAACTAAGAGGTGTCTATGCTATTTATGACAACATTTTAATCAAGCATTTACAAAATATATTTAGTACTCTATGATTTTTAGGTTTTTAGCATAAATATAGTGGGTCAGGATCTGCCAACTCTTATTGACTGACTGAGTACATGAATTCAACACTAGTTTTTT
The DNA here is from genome assembly GCA_019925275.1 of Mytilus edulis. Lineage (NCBI taxonomy): Eukaryota > Metazoa > Mollusca > Bivalvia > Mytilida > Mytilidae > Mytilus > Mytilus edulis. The sequence continues at coordinate 56,513,811 of CM034362.1, forward strand.
GGTGATGTTGGTGTTGCTTAGTGTTTTGTTTTGTTTTTCTTTTCTGCATCTAATGTTTTGCATTGGCATTGTCAGTTTCTCTTTGTGAAAAAATTGGCTTAGTTTAGTAGATATTAAGGACAGAGATAACAAGTAGCTAAATAAGAAAAAGAAAATTCATTTTCTACAGTTAATTGTCTGATAATCTAGAAGATAGCCTGATTTGCTCTAATTCTCTTGAATTCTAGGAAGGTACTTTCTTCCAACTATTTTTAATTCAAACAAACCATGTCTTAGATAGTCTTGGAATTAGAATACATTATCCATAAAATTTTTATAATACTTTGGTGAATTATCTATTGATATAATTAAGCTCCTTTTTAATTTTTAAAGATTCTGAATTTTGCAATTTAAAGTTAGGAATTTTATTCATAAAAGGGGGGATTTTTCCAGAATACTATTAATGATGCTTTGAGCAATTTTCATGAAACTTGGTGAATTATTTTGTATAACATAATCATGATGATTTTCCTTTCAATTTAAAAAAAATCTGATTTATGTCATTGTACTATTGGGATTTGGATAGTCTCAATAATGCTTTCACCAATTTTTATGAAACTTTGTTGAATTGTTTTTATATCTTGACATAAACTCCCTTTTCATTTTCATGACCCATAGTGGAGGGGGCATTAAGTTTAACACTTGATCGTCTGTCCGTCTGTCCCAAAGCTGTTTTTTGTTCTCTTACAGTACTTTAGTTTGCCTCAACCAAATTTAATTAAACCTTTACAAAAGCTTGTTATCACAATACTCAGATCAAGTTTGAATTTTTGTGATGTCAGTGTTACTGGTCTAGAGTAATGCCCCTTTACAGATGGAAAAAATGCTGCATTTTTGTGGTTTCCCGTTCTCTAAACATTAGTTTGTCTCAACCAAATGTTACGAAACTTATACACAATATAAAAAAGAAGATGTGGTATGATTGCCAATGAGACAACTATCCACAAAAGACCAAAATGACACAGACATTAACAACTATAGGTCACCGTACGGCCTTCAACAATGAGCAAAGCCCATACCGCATAGTCAGCTATAATAGACCTCGATAAAACTATGTAAAACAATTCAAATGAGAAAACTAACGGCCTTATTTATGTAAAAAAAAAAAAGAACGAAAAACAAATATGTAACACATAAACAAACGACAACCACTGAATTATAGGCTCCTGACTAAGGACAGGCACATACATAAATAATGTGGCGGGGTTAAACATGTTAGCGGGATCCCAACCCTCCCCCTCACCTGGAACAGTTGTATAACAGTACAACATTAGAACAAACTATAAAAATCAGTTGAAAAAGGCTTAACTCATCAGACGGACAAAAATACAAGTATACGTGGCTGGGTACTTATACATCCCGACACAAAACGACGCAATGAACAGATCTGAGAGTACTCGTAGTTATCTGACAGCTAGTTCAAAACTACTAACAACTAATAAAAACAAGAACTATATTTAAAAAAGATATCCGACGTATTTAAATTTGAGTATATGTTTAAAAATATCATTTCGATAACCTTCAGAAGCACAATGACATAATGATGCAGGACCTCTTTAATTAAATCTCCATCTGAATGTTAGTAAAAGAAGGCGATTGCAGTGCACTGAAAACCTGCATAGTTTGACACAATTTGTCCTTGGTGGCAACGCCCGTTCACTACCTTCATCTTGTGAACAACAATGCTCTAACTATCTAAAAATCAATGAATTACCTACAAAAGCACGTTACAAATTATTTTGTGAATATCCCGATTATATATAAATAAGTGATTTACCATTTAAATAACGTTTTCTCTGTTTGTGTTCAGTATTCTCGGTCCTCGTATCTTTTTGTTTACATTCACCAAAACCCCGCAAAAATCTCACATGCGTATATGCGTTCTAAAAGTCATGTACGTTCGTACAACAAAGTTAACATAAAAAATTATATAATTGTCCCGAATAAACAGCTGTCATGGATGCAAAGAGCTATTGGAGAAACAATTATTTTAATAAAAATATAAATCTTTGTAAGATCTAGTTCAAATATTTATAGTTTTTAACTTGCTTTCCATCACGATATAATTAACGAGACGTTTTTTCAAACACACTCAAATTACCCACCATGACAGCATTTTGTCCAATCACAGAAAGGATTTTCGAGCATGCATATTCTGTTGCCATAGTAAAGCGTCCCTAAGTTTAAAGGGCACAAACCGAAACTATAGCGACTACGTCGGGAAAATTATGCATCTAAGACTAAACAATGCTTATCACCACAAAATACAGATTAATTTTGAATTGTGGTAGTGTCTCTTTTATTATTCTAGAGTAATGTTCTTTAAAAATGGAAAAATGATAAATTTTCGTTTCCAGCATCTAACTTAAGTTTACCTTAACCAAATTTTATTAAACTTTAAAACAATACGTTTTACTACAAAATCAGATCAATTTCAAATTTTGGTAGTAAAACTTTTACCGTTCTTCAGTTATGTTCCTTTAAAACTTTAAAGAATATCCAAGCTGGAGTATCATCCCTATTTATCATGTATATATTTGTATAAGATGCAGAGTTAAGGAACTTTAGTTGTTGGAAAGTTATTTAAAATCTGTCCATCTTCAAACTTTGGAAGGTTTTAGAAATGTATTTGTTAAAAAATCACAGCCTTAAACTTATAGTACTAGTCACTTGAGATATCTCCAAATGGAACCAAATTATCTTCATGTTTTATGTCAATGAATACCACTGTGTGTGCATGTCCTTTTTTTGGAAGGGGGGGGGGGTCCTATTTGCGCAGTGCTCATAGTTTTTATAGTTGATCATTAAAATTAATTTAAAGCATAAAAAACAACTAAAAGGGTAACAAGCTTATCAAGCACTCATGGAACAGATTTTTATTAAACACACATTAATATACATCATGTACATTAAACAGCAAAAAAAATATTGAAGCAAAATGCCATTCAATAATTACTTTTACTCTTTTATGTATAGGACAAGAACTATAGAAGATACAGAGAAATTATAAACTGCAGAAATGATAGGCAATTTAATATTTGCAGAAGCCAACTAAAGCTAAATGGTAAGGCCACTTTTATTTTTAAAAAAGATATTGAACTTGAAAGATGATTATCATGATTACTATAAAAATTAAAAGATGTGGTATATTAGATATGAAAACTATTGATCATGGCTTTGAGAAAGCAATTGTAGGCCTGTGACGACCTTCAAAAATGAGAAAATCCGTACCCTTTAGTCAAAGTAGGCAGCTATAAAAGACCCTCAGATGAAAAATTGAAACAATCTAAACTGTAAAACTAATTGCCTAGTTTATAACAAAATAAATGACAAAAAATAAATATGACCAGTATGAAACAACAACAACAACCACTAAATTTTAGTGTCAGACTTAACTGACAAAATCTACAGGCTCTGAACTTGAGCATTCACAAGTCAGAAAGGAAATATATTTAAAATGTTAATAAACATGACAAAATAAACTTCTATTGCTGTTTCTCTCTCCATTTATAACATTTATTTGTTTATTTTGTGTATTTATAGGTGATCAGACATCTTGGTTTTCATGATCAATAGGTCATTACTAAAGAGGAAACTTAAAGTTGAAATTTATCTACATAGTGCGCTATTGGATTAATTTAAACATCGTATACATCGCGATGTTGACAATATCGTGTCAACATCGTGTTTATATTGTATATATAGAGTCTATACCTTTCTGTTTACATCGTTCACATCGTATACATCGCGATGTAGACAATAACGTGTCAACATTTAAAGTATATACCTTTCTGCTTACATCGTAAACATCGTATACATCGCGATGTTGATAATATCGTGTCAACATCGTGTTTATATTGTATATATCATGTATATAGAGTCTATACCTTTCGGTTTACATCGTTCACATCGTATACATCGCAATGTCGACAATATCGTGTCAACATCGTGTTTATATTGTATATATAAAGTCTATACCTTTCCGTTTACATCGTTCACATCGTATACATCGCGATGTTGACAATATCGTGTTAACATCGTGTTTATATTGTATATAGAGTCTATACCTTTTTGTTTACATCGTTCACATCGTATACATCGTAATGTTAACAATATTGTGTCAACATCTAGTTTTTGTTGTGTATACATATTTGTTTTTCGGGTTTTTTTTTAAAATAAGTTAAGCAGTTAGTTTTATAGATTAAATTGTTTTCCATTTGTCATTAACTATGCGATATAAACTTAGCTCAATTTTAAAGGCCATACGGTTATCTATAGATGATAATAAATGTGTCATTTTGACTTATTTGCAATCATACGACCTCTCCTTTTTTGTATATACCTTTCTGTTTAGATTGTTCACATAGTAATACTAACAATATTGTGTCAAAATCGTGTTTATACTTTATATTGAGTCTATAGAAATTATTCAAACGTTAAACTAAATGCATATGTTTGCACCTGTCCTTATTCAGGAATCTGTCTTTTATTAGTTGTCGTTTTTGTGCCTTTTATAGCTTGCTATTTGATAAAAAGCAAAACTCCGAGTTAATGACAATGCTTTGACCTATACTGGTTTACTTATAAAACGTGTGACTTAAATGAAAAGTTTTCTCATTTGCACTTATACCTCATCTCCTTATGTGTAAACGATACACACCCAATATTGCAACATTGTATACATCGCGATGTTAACGATGTCAACGATGTAACCAATATATAAGAGTTCAAACAATATCAACGATGTTGACACGACATCGTGTTAACATTGCGATGTTAACGATGTCAACAATGTAAACAATATATAAGAGTTCAAACAATGTCAACGATGTTAACACTACATTATGTTAACATTGTTAATATCGCGATGTTAACGATGTCAACGATGTAAACAATATATAAGAGTTTAAACAATGTCCACGATGTTGACACGACATTGTGTTAACATTGTTAACATAGCGATGTTAACGATGTCAACGATGTAAACAATATATAAGAGTTCAAACACTGTCAACGATGTTGACACGATATCGTGTTTACATTGTATACATCGCAATGTTAACGATGTTAACACAATACATTTTCAAGATTGTATACATCGCGATGTTAACAATGTCAACGATGTATAAATTATATAAGGATTGAAGCAATGTAAACAATGTTGACACGATATCGTGTTAACATTGTAGATATCGCAATGTCGACAATATTGAATAAACATTCTGCACTGGACTTGAATACAAATGGTATGACATTCAAATTGGTTGCTTATTAATGTATTGTATTGAAACAATTACAAAGAAAACAAAATCCTTTGCTACATTTTTTTTATATAAATCAAAATTAAAGTTATATAAAAAGTATGAACAATACCTGTCATACCTAGACATAAACAGTCAGACTGTATTAATTTTCAATGTCATTAAAATGTTGAGTCAAACATTTATTAAAGTTTTAAATATCATTTGTATCAATTATTCAGTTTTGTAAAATTATATTCATACTGTTTGTATACATGGTATAGTGAAGAAATGTTTAACTAGTAAAAATAAAGGCAAACATTTCCTTAAAGGAAATTGATGTTCAGAAATTTCCTTAAAGGAAATTTGAAGTACAATGATTTTCTTAGAGGAAATTTGTTGTCTTGAATTTTCCCGCAAGCAAAAGTGTTTGTCAAAAAATTTTTCACAGGAAAAAGTATTTCCTCCAAGGAAAATTTGAAACTACAAATTTCCTCACAGGAAAAAGTATTTCCTCCAAGGAAAATTTGAAACTACAAATTTCCTCACAGGAAAAAGTATTTCCTCAAAAGAAAAAGTATTTCCTCAAAGGAAAATTTGAAGCCACAAATTTCCTCAAAGGAAAATATGAAGCCGCACATTTCCTCAAAGGAAAAAGAATTTTCTCAAAGGAAAAAGAATTTCCTCAAAGGAAAAAGAATTTCCTCAAAGGAAAAAGAATTTCCTCAAAGGAAGAAGAATTTCCTCAAAGGAAGAAGAATTTCCTCGAAGGAAGAAGAATTTCCTCTAAGGAAATAAAATTTCCTCAAAAGAAATAGTTATGCAGCAAATTCCATAATGGAAATCCTTTTCCCTTGATGAAAAAACAATTTCCCTTGAGGAAAAAAACAATTTCCCTTGAGGAAAAAACAATTTCCCTTGAGGAAAAATCTTTTTCCTTTAGGGAAATTTGATTTCCCTTGAGTTTGATATCCCTTGATTAAAACTACTTTTCCTCGTAGGAAATTGTTGAAAAAAGGGGCATAACTTTTTCAACAGTGGTGCTAGAGCCAAAAACATTTAGGACAAATATCAGGGAACCAATACCAACCAAGTTATCAACTTCATTTTGACTTAACTCCAAAAATTAAGGTGACAACTTTTGCACTCAGCGGAATTGCAAACTTGTCCCGGAGACTGTTACTTGCTTATGAATAATATATTTTGTAATGTACTGTAACATAATTATATGATCCATTGGTCTGTAAGATTTATATATACATTTATCTTACCTCCTATAGATTTATAGAGATGTGATTGGTTAAAGGACTACACTTGGTGACAATATATATTTGATGTTCTAAAAAATATATGGTAAGTTACCATACATGGTTAGTTACCATATGGGGTTAGTTAGGAATTATTTCACTTTCAAAACAAAAAAGATAGCACAACCCTTTATAAAATCAAGGCCGTGTTGAGGAAAAATCTGAAAGGATTCAACAGACGAAGAAATTGATAATGAAAGGTTGAAACAAATTCATAAAACATAATTGAAACTTACAAGTTGTTATTGTTGGCACCAAGGAGTTACTACCCTTTCAAAACCATAAAGAAATCTTGAAGTTTTCAACAGACAAAGAAATTGATACATATCATGAACGATTTAAATAAATTTATTAAACATATTTAAAGTTAAAAAGTCGTTATTGTTATTATGGACATTTGTTTTCTCTATAGACAATGTAAGTAGGGTCTTAAAACTAAGTATAGTGAAGATTAATCACCTTGATAGGCCACTAGTCAAAATACTACATGTGAAGATAGTCTGTAAGATAAATTCGTTACACGGTGTGCTAGTGACCTAATACGATATATATGGGGTCAGTAAATTGCATATGGAGATTCGAGCTGCGTGAAAAAATGGTGGGTTGAACCTGGTTGTGTGACTAGCCTAACCTCTCGCTTTTAAGGCAATATCAAGTTCAACACTCAAGTGATAAAACTACATGACAAGACTACAGTACACATAAATGCAAGAACATTACGGACAGAAAAATACACAAATAAACATTACAATAGGACATTTCGACATGCTTGTTATCAAAGGTACCAGGCTTATAGTTTAATACACCATATGTGCTTTTCGTCTACATACGACTTACCAGTGACGCTAAGGTCAAAACAGTAAAGAAAGACGATTAAGTACAAAGTTGAAGATGACCCGATATTCCAAAAAAATGTGTCAAATACGGCTAAATTTATCTATGTCTGGAATAAGAAAATCCGTAGTATTCAAAGTAACAGACGTAATAAATCATAATCCTATTATCTTTGATAAGTTCTTAGAACCACGATTCGTCCCTGATGGTGTCACCAATCCTGTATTCAGCACTTTGTGTAATTATGTTTTAATGAAATTTAGATTGATTCGAATTATAATGATTTTCTAGGAGTAGATGGTCTTTGCAGTGTTTGGAACAATTTTGAAGAGTTTAAATTTGTAATGCTCTTCAACATTGTGATTGATTGTGCCAAACACCCATTTAAATATGAGAAAAACAGAAGAGTCACTTATAAACAGTGCACACGTCTGGTGAAATAAATAATATCCTGGAATCTTGAATGAGTTTTATTCAAGCTGTGCAGTACAACTACGACATACCTATTTGTCTATAAGGGTATAAATATGTGTTATCTTCAAATTTATTGAATGCTACAGCGAAATATATGTCAACCCATTTCATGACGATGCTTGGTTCCTTTTTTTGGTATAAGGGAATTGACTTTTGAGACAGAAACAAAAAGCTGTTGGTTATGATATTTTGAAGATAATAAATATCTTTTAATAAAAATCTACCCGAACTATCAAAAGCTCAGTTCACTTTATATTTCTCTGTACTTTCAAATCTTCCACAAAAACAGCCACATGCTTGACAGTTCAATTTAATATAAAAAAAAAAACAAAAAAAAAAACAATTTGCGTTACATATTTTATTGGTACCCTGTACTATCGTAAAAGAAAAAAATCAATAAACGCAATAAGATGGCGTTATCCCAAAACCAGTGATATTATTTATAACTATCTTTCGTATAATTTTCGTATTTGATAACGGTTAAGCATTTGATGTTTACCGTCTAAATAAAAAAAAAAACTATCATGGTAAAAAAGGAAGAAAAACAAATTGTTCCTATTGCTTCTAACAATTAACATGATTAAGATTCTAAATGATACAAGGAGCTCCGCAATATTTCAAAGAATTTTCACTCGTTTTTGGTATTGGATCTAAGTATTAATATGGGTTTACGCATGTTCATATTCCTTTTTTTATGTGTTTAAATAGAACATTCATGCTATATTACATGCATAATGGTTCACGTTAGGGTGAATAATGGCGCTTGTCTAAACGTTAAATTCCACGCTTTCGTTTCTCATACTTGATATAGATTAGACAGTTGGTTTACGTGTTGAAGGGGATAACCAAGGATTCGTGTTGAGAGCAGTACTTTGACTTTTAAAACTGTTAACTTTTTACACATTGTGACTTATATAGAGGGTTGTCTCATTGGCACTCATACCACATCTCCTTAATGTTATATACTGAAATCAGGATTCGTCTTGTATTGATCATTTTAAAACAGATAATGCCAATAACCCGTCTGTTGTTAATCAGTAATCCATTAAATATATTCATACCTGATACAGAATTGATGTTTGTTACTCTCTTTATATCTGCATTTGAATCTGATTCCCTGTAATATGTAAAAATAAATTCACAAGTAATGCTTTTAACAAAACAAATTTTATTTTTCATTACAAAATGCTATAGGAACCACCCAACTCCAACAGATTTGTAGTAGGCTCGTCACATTCCTAACCTTTTCGAAAAGAAAGAAAAGAAACTTAAATTGACTGTTAAACTCATACTTCGTTATTAAGCTCAATATAAAAATAAGAAGTCTAAAAGGGTATAACATCATGAAAAAAATAATGATGAACAAATGTTATCGTTCATGAAAACATTTGTTGCACTTTATTCCTTTACTAAATGAACAAATGTTTAATATTTCGAATAACTACTAATATTCGTCACCAGTAAGATATATTTTGACACGAGGAAGTGTAACTGAAGTTATAATTTTGATCGTTATACAAATTATAACGAATCAATACGCTGGGAATTGTTTTCAATATTGATTTTTGAGAAGAGGAATACATGCTGGAAAAATGTAAGCGTCCTGTACTTCAGTATAGATTAATCGAAAATAAAAAAGATGGATAGATTGTTTTTAGGGGCCAGCTGAAGGGCAACTACGGGTGCGGGAATTCTCGCTACATCGAAGACCCATTGGTGGCCTTCGGTTGTTGTCTGCTCTATGGTCGGGTTGTTGTCGCTTAGACACATTCCCCATTTCCTTTCTCAATTTTATTCTCATAAAACCATGCAAGTACAAAGGTTACAGACAAGTCAAAAATAATATACTAGTACATAAAAGGTATGGTAGGAACTTATTTCATTAATTCCCCCTATGGAAACGGTCAAACAAGTTTGTCGGCCATTTACCAACCTTCGTTGTGGTCTAGTAATGGTTATGTTTACCATGTGTCAAGATAAGAATCATTTAATATCTTACTGATGATGGGTATAAGTTATCCGAAATATTTAACATTTGTTCATTATTTTGTATATGTTTGTTGCTGATGATGAACCCTTTAAGTCTTGTTATATATTATATTTGTAGTGTACTGTAATATATATGACCCATCGTCCCGTAAAATTTATGATTAGCTATCATGAATACATTACTGTGGATTGATTTATATTCGTTGGGTACCAATTTTCGTTGATTTCGTGGGTGCAGGTTAACCACGAATTTAAATGTTCAATGAATTGCAAATTTTACATTGGCTTGTATGGAAACTTTGACAAAACCACAAAATCAGATATCCACGAGAGTGTCAGTTTTCCTCCAACCACGAAAATTGGTATCCATGAAAATAAATGCATCCACAGTATTTGGATAAATTCAGTAAATAAATATACGTCATCAGAGCGTTCTGTATAAAACTCAAGTCTTCTAATTGTGAGATAATGTTTGTTATAAATATTTTTTGATCTATGAATCAAACTAGAGTTTAAAAAAATAAATAAAATGAATGCTGAATGTACAATTTGTTTAACTACAGGGTTGAAAAGTAATGAGATTCAGTAAAGGAATAAAGTGCAAATATACAGTGCTTGTAAACAAGGCCATGTGAATGCCCAAAAAATGCCACACGACCCTATGTTTTTATTGTTGAAAAAGATAGGGCAACGTTTGTACTTTCATGAACGATAAATGAAAGTTTCTCATTTCGAAAGGTAAATCAGGCATAAATTTAATTCAAGACATCCATTAGCATTAAAGTCATATGGAGATTATTTACTGAATTTACCTCTATAACTAATTTTTTAAAATCCATAAATTAATAACTAAGATTAATTTTGTTACATCTGGTGATCCGTTTATTCGGCAATCGCCATTGTCAGTCAGCAGTGTTTCCTAACATAAGTTGTACTACCTTCCAGTCAAACTCATTTTGTTAAAACATACTTTTTAACTTTTTTGTTCTTTTGGAAAATGTTGTTTGTGCTGTATTTAGACCCTCTACCAAGAAATGCTTTTAGCAGGTTATCGTAATTTCAGCTTCTTGATATATTTGGTCTAGTTATAAGCAAATATATAAAACGGATAGTCTCAAAAATGTTACTTCAATGAATAATAACTAATGTGTTGTCCTTTTTTTTGTCGGGCCTACGTTCTCCGCGGTAATATTGGTAGCAAAAACGAATCTTTCGTAGTACAACATAATATCTTTATTATGGCACAATGAAACAATATCCTGAAAAAACTATCCGAATAACTGTACCATGTAATTTCCGACGTATTCAAAAGATATTTGTCTCTAATAATTTGCCATGTAACTTTGCATAAATAGGCGGAGCTGATCCCAATATAATATTTAGCAGGTGTTTTCAACTAGAGAAGGAATCGCCAAACGATATGTTTATAGTGAATAATTTAGACAATGCAAGGCATACATCGATCTGCGCTGCTTCTTACCTCCAAGTAGAGAACCATCCGGGGTCTTTGCAAAGGCAAAATGTAAACAGCAAAGACTGAGGAATTTGAAATACCGGCTATACATATTCTAATCCGGAAAAGAAATGAAACGTCTAACGCTGACAAGAAACATGGGAGTTCTCAACTCAAAATGTTCCTTACTTCGTAAGAAAATAGGTTAATCTATTAAGATAAAGCATATATTTATTTTAACTAATGTTTCTTGTGAAATTAAATATTAATTAAAATTAAAATATGCTTCGAATGTTATGTTCAATTGTCATTTAAAATTCACTGGCACATATGTAGGTAATGAACAAGGGAACTTTTCTCGGCAAATCGTATCTTAATCTTTTAAACACCTCGTTACAGTGAGAAAAAAATATGTTCATCAGAAAGACTCCTACCCTTCCGGAGCACCTGAGATCACCCCTAATTTTTGTGGGGTTCGTGTTGTTTATTCTTTAGTTTTCTATGTTGTGTCATATGTACTATTGTTTTTCTGTTTGTCTTTTTCATTTTTAGCCATGGCGTTGTCAGTTTGTTTTAGATTTATGAGTTTGACTGTCCCTTTGGTATCTTTCGTCCCTCCTTTAGTTATGAAACAAAGAAGAGAAATCATGTCGTCCGAGAAAACTTGAAAAGGTAATATTTCTAAATGAAAACAATTTCGTTGTCGACCCTCAGAGAATGTTTAAAGACATCAGTAAATTCTAATCATCATCCCTATGCTGATCATTAAATTATTGTTTAAGATTCTCAAATACCATGAATTTTGTTGTTTTAGTAAAAAAAAATCTATAGATATTATAGTATTCAATTCCTAGATAATAATGATGAAGGTTTCAGACAACAAACCATATAACGTCAGATGGGTATGATTTTGTTTGTTATAAAAATAAAATTACTCTTAATATTGGACCAACTATGTTTAATCTGATATTTGTTCTTTCCTCGTCGTGATTTGAACTCGTAAAATTGAGATATCGAAACAAAGCCTACAGCGTTCTATATCAATCGTCTACCTAGACTGTATAAATTAATGATTATAGTGTTATGTCATTTCAGCTTTCATAATCATTTCATCTTTTTTTTTGTAAAGAATGAAGTTACCAAGGAAATATTAAACCTTCCGGTCGAAAACTACAGCTATCCCAATTGTAAATTGAAACAAAAGTCACAAACGCCAGCAAACAAGAAAACTATATTGTAAACCATGAAAGCTAGACAGGGCTATTATGCGTCGAGGAGAGCTAAGTAGATTAAAATAGTAACAATCGTCGGTTTTCTAATTGGAGGTACTATTAACAATTTGGTAATCAATTGCATTCGATGAATCCATTAAGGAGGAACAAAAATGCGGAATAATTTAGCCAATTTTAAACAAATCTATGGTCAACCATATTAAAAGAAATAATTGATAGACAAAACATAATCGCAAAATCTTAGAGTATATATATACATACATATATATGACTTTTGTGTTAATACTGTTTGCATAATTATATAAAAGTGCACTAGTGGACTATCTAGATAAAATTGAGTATGGAAGAGTCTCTCTTTGATAGAACCGCCAATTTCGTAAACGAACATATCTGTTCATGTTGATGTCTGTACAGCGCCCTTAGACATTTTCTTTTCATGAAACAAGTACAATTCAATTATTCCACCAGAAAATAGAGAAGTGTTTCCATGACTTGGCTGTCTTAATACGATGATACCTTTTTTTAAGCTATCACATAATTTCGTACCTTTTGTTTTCAAGCGATGGACATTTCATCATAGTTGGAAAATTGTCTTTATTCATGCAGATATAATCTGTAAATATAAGCATACACAGTGCACACAATTTTGGAGATATGATTTACATGGAGACAACTATCCACCACAGACCATTAGAACATTAAATGAAAACAACTGCAAAATCAGTACAGATCATTGATTACTCAATGCACTTAAATGCAGTTCAAATATTTATCCTTGTAAGCACTTAATAATCATGACTTGTGATACTCAAACAGTAAACAATCAGAAAATGCCATTCCAACGACAGTTAAAGTCGCAAAGAGCATATCATAATTAAAGAAAGAACTTCAAGGTTTTTTTTTACATTTCCCATTTCCTGAGGGAAACGCATCAAATGTAAGAGTTAAGAATTTTTTCAAACATGACCATTGTTCCCTTGATTAGATACAGTGTAAAGCAAGAAAATCGCAAATAATTAGGATTCATCGGCCTCAAACTAGACACATTTGAGGTTGGCGTATACATTGTACCTTTTTTCTTCTTTTTATTATTGAGCTTCATATCTTAAAGGGGGCGCGCCCTATAAATCCATTTCTCATACACCACCCATACAAATTAATAGTTTAAAAAGTGTCCAAAAAGGAAAGACATTTTTTCCTTTAAGATATAAACTTTTTGCATTCCGATTTTTATGAATAACTTTGATCTTTTAAAAAAAAAATTGTATTTACATTATTCTTTCTTATCTAAGTTTATGAGAAAATACCAGTAACACAAAGACAAAAAAACAAATAAATGTATTTACAATCAAATGAAATAAACAAAATTATATATAAGCAAATGAGATTAAAACTATTGGTTGTTTACAGGATTTGCTTAAAATTGAAATGTTATACTCAAAATAACTTAATTAACATAAAAATTTGTAGAAGGATATCAATTATACCTGTATACGGATTAAGTACCTGTTTGTTTAAGTTTTAAGTTTAAAAAGTCATTTTCTCCTGCATTGTCCATGTCTAAAATGTTTTAAATACTATTGATGTTTTTCGTATTTTCTAAATTGAACACGTTTTGATAATGCATTTATTTTTGTCATATATAAAGAATCTGATTTCAATGAGTATTTCAGCTATTTCCTAGTGACTGGACAAGTAGGACATCTACATAATGTAAGCATTGCTATTATAAAATTGATGAACACTAACTGCGATGGAAAGCTTTTATGTGATAGTCACATGGAGTGATATCAAAGCGAATAAAGGGTAATTGCTAATGAGTGTAGATTAAACCATTTGATAAAAGAGTAAAAAAAGATTGCAAATATTTTGATACAAACATGTATGTTTACTATTGATTTTAATAATGGGCTATTAAGATGAATAAGATTTGATTGAAGTTCTCTTTTGTATAGATATTATGCATATAGCATTTATGAGTTATCTGCCCTTGATGCATATGGCAGCATGTTTACATCGGCTCCAGTAAAATGTGATTTGCAAATGTTTGCAACTGATTTTGAGCGGTAAAATTATAGTAAAGTGGTTTAATAAACTCAAATGGCATCAAATCAAGAGCCTGAACAGCCAAAGAAAAAGAAAAAAAAACGGATAAGAAGTAAATACAAAGACGAGCCAATTCCGGGTGCGTTTGATTTGTCCGCCATTTTAAACTCATAACAAACATTTCCATTAAGAAATAATATGAATGGTCAACCTTACATGAACAATAACACAAATTTCCACAACATGTCCATGCCTATGATGTCAACACCTTTTGTAACTTCGCCTACGCAGCAATTCCAAATGGGGCTCCGTATATGCCTTGCCCCACACCAACGCAAGCGAGCCCACCTCAATGGGCAACCGAACTGTTATCGAAATTCGAAGCTATGTCAGTTAAAATGAACAGTATTGATGAAATAAAAAGTGCAGTTAGCAGTGTTGATTTTAAATTGAGTGAAATGAAAGGTGATATGAATAAACTATCTAAACGTGTACTTGATGTAGAAACAAGCCAAAACTTCATATCCAAATAATTCGATGAAAATATTAAAGTACATGAAAAAACAAACAAAAAGATAGAATCTGATATTAAAAAACTTGCAACAGAGTGTGAAGCATTGCACAATGATATGTCATTTATTAAGCGCGACTCTAAAAACTTGTCAGATTCAAAAGTCAACCTTCAGAAAATTTTCGAAGCAAACGAAAAGCTGAACAATGATCTTGAATCTATCAAGAATGAATCCATGCGCGATAATTTGCTTTTTCATGGAATAAAGGAAAGTGAAGGGGAAGATTGTGCTCTTATTATAAAAAGTATGTGCGAAAACAGCCTAGAAATTGAGGATGAATTCAACACAAAATCTGCCTTTCGTCTTGGTAAAAAAAATGAGGTAGCATTATTGAGTCAAATGAGGGTCAGGAACGTACACGGCCTATATTTAGTGACAGGCAGAAACGTGACAGTGTTCGTATAAGGAGTTACAAGTTGAAAATTTCGTCAATTTCTATTACTGATCAATATCCGAAATCTTTTGTGGAAAAGAGGAAATCATTAATTCCCTATCTTAAAAAAGCTCGTGGTGCAGATGTGAAATCAGTGCTTATTAAGGATAAATTGTTCGTTGGAGGTGTTTTATATTCAGGTGGCCCACTTGATGTTGCTATTGCAAACGCAAAAAAGGAAAAAATTAAATTTAGTGATTCAGAAAATGTTTCACATAAAAGTCAAAATCATGATGGTGCCGATGTCATAAATGAAAATGGTATGCAAGTATTATAGAAATCGTCGGAAGTTTTAATTAAAAATTTAAAGTGTTTATCTTGGAATATAAATGGTGGTTTTGAAGAAAAAAAATCAAAGATGAGAAATTTAAGAATTTTATTTGTACTTATGATATTGTGTTTTTATCAAAATGTTGGATCAATAATACATGTAATATTGAAATTGATGATTTTGTGTGTAAATCCATCCCTTTATTTAGAAAAAAGTATAAACAAGGGTGTGATTTGTATGTAATGATAAGAAAAATATTATCACCCTCTGTTAAAATAATTGACATTTCATATGAGACATTGATTTGGATAAGGATAGCTAAAGAACTGACTGGATGTGAAAGTGACTATTTAGTTGCAAATCTGTATATACCACCACAGAACTCATCCTTTTATAGGATTCATAATTGTGATTTATTTTATGAGCTTGAGTCTCAAATGATACATTACTCAGCTGAATGTCCAAATATTTTTGTTATTAGTGATTTAAATGCTAGAACAGCTAATATGAATGATTATGTACAAAATGATAAATTACATGATAGTATTTAGATAGGGTTGGTGATCTGTTTACATATGTTGCTGATGAGCCTTTGTCTTGCAGTAATAACCCAGATGCAGGAACCAACGACTATGAAACAAAACTACTTAATTTGTGTAAGAGCAGTGGACTTAGATATATAAATGGGCGCCACCCTGATGGACTTTTAATTGATTTTACATATAGTGGTCCAAGAGGTATGAGTGTGATCGACTACTTGTTAGCTAAGTCAATTAATATTAAAAAAGTTTTAAAATTTATTACAAGTAATTTTACAACATACAGTGACCATGCTCCCATACATGTTCAATTTAAAACTGACTTTACTATGCAGTGCAATGATATAAATTCAAATTTAATGGATGGTGAAGAATCTCAATTTATCAAATGGAATAAAGAATATAGAGACTTATGCTATAATGCCCTACTAGTTAATGCTGATGATTTAAGTTCAACGATAGCTAATATGGACATAGCGTCTCAGGATGGAATGGACTTGTGCATAAATAACTTCACTCAGTGCTTAACAAATGTGACAGCTCCTTTTTTCAAACAAATGCTAAAAGTAAAAGCGAAATTAAAGCGAAATTCCCAAAATCAGAGAGTAAGTACTGATAAACCATATATGCCAATTATTGTAAAAAATTAAATACGTTTAATGGTAAAAAAACATTTAATAGTCATATAGATTTGAACCGTGCCAAAAAAGCTTACAAGAAGTATGAATGCAAGCTCAAACGTAGTAACAAACGACAGGAAGGCTATATGTTGTGTAAACTAAAGAAAGACAATACAAGAAAATTTTATTCATTATTTAGGGAAAAAAATCAGAGGAAATGTGATTTAAACATTACTGACTTTTTTGAATATTTCAAAGAACTTGTATCAAGTGCGCCGAATAGCAATAAGAGACCCGAAGTGTTAATAATTAATGTGTTTTTGATGAACTAGATGCAGATAATACTGCGGATGAGATTATAAAGGCAATTTATGAACTGAAAATGGACAAAAGCCATGGTCCAGACTGTTTGCTGAATGAATTTTTCATTGAATACAAGGATTTTATTATACCACATTTATGTACTATTTTTAACGCCGTATTGATTAGTGGATATTTCCCGTCATCATGGTCAGATGCCATCCTGGTACCAATTTTCAAATCTGGTGATGCTAATGATGCAGCAAAATATCGTGGCATAAGCCTTGTCAGCAATCTAGGTTAACTTTTAACCACAATAGTCAATAAAAGATTGTTAAATTTGGCAACTGTCAATGATATATTATCTGATGCACAGTTTGGTTTTCGAAACGGTTATAGTACAGTTGATGCTGTTTATTTTGTTTATAAAATTGAGAATGGAAATGGGGAATGTGTCAAAGAGACAACAACCCAACCAAATGAAAAACAACAGCAGAGGGTCACCAACAGGTCTTCAATGTACCGAGAAATTCCCGCACCCGGAGGCGTTCTTCAGCTGCTATACTCTGTTATTCAAAATACACTCTGTAAAAATTAAAAGATTATACTGTTGCTTTGTAGACTACTTAAAACCTTTTGACTCAATTGCTCGCTTATGTTTATGGTACAAAATTTCCAGATTAGGTATTCGGGGAAGACTATTAACTGTTTTAAAATCTATGTATAATAAATTAGAACTTGTATTAGATTCAATGGGCTAAACTCTGATTAAATTTGTAACAACCTCGGTTTAATGCAAGGGGAAGTTCTTTCTCCAATTTTATTTTCTTTCTTTGTGAATGATTTTGAAAATGAATTTATTGCTAATGGCAATTGTGCCTTAGAGTTTCAAGATATAACATTATTTTTGTTAATGTATGCTAATGACATGATTTTGATGTCTGAAACAGTAGAAGGTTTACAGGAAATGTTAAATACTTTGTCAGTTTAAAATTGTTGTTTTCAGGAAGGGTGGAATTGTACGGCCAAATGAGACATGGGTCTATAACGGTCAAACAATGGATATTGTGGAACAATTTTGTTATTTAGGTGTATTAATACCGTATAATTGTAAATTTTTTAAAACACAGAAACATTGTGCAGAACAAGGAAGAAAAGCTATGTTCAGTATGAGAAGAACTACATCATCGTTATGTTTAAATGTATTTACAATGCTTAGTCTTTTTGATACTTATGTTAGTAGCATATTAATGTATGTGTGTGAAATATGGGGAGTACACAAATCTACTATGATAGAAAAGGTCCATTTGGACTACTGCAAAATGTTATTAAGTGTCAAAAGAACGACCTCAAATGTGATGGTCCATTTTGAATTAGGTAGATTTCTACTGCAGTATGAGCGTAATTATAGAATACTTAAATTTTGTTTCAAAATTTTAATTAGTGACAATTGTATATTAGATCTTGTTATAAAGAACTTGTGTGTTAAATTGTTCAAAATATATGAATTGGGCAACATATGTTAAAAGATTGATATATAGTCTTGGTATGAATAATTTGTGGGATAATCAGTGGTTGTTAAAAGAGGGACGAAAGATACCAAAGGGACAGTCAAACTCATAAATCTAAAACAAACTGACAACGCCATGGCTAAAAATGAAAAAGACAAACGGAAAAACAATAGTACACATGACACAACATAGAAAACTAAAGAATACACAACACGAACCCCACCAAAAACTAGGGGTGATCTCAGGTGCTCCGGAAGGGTAAGCAGATCCTGCTCCACATGTGGCACCCGTCGTGTTGCTTATGTGATTACAAATCCGATAAATAGTCTAATTCGGTAGGTCATATTCATGAAAGGGAAGGGGATTGTAGTTACGACGTAAGGAACATATCCGATATCATTTGTGAAACGGTTATTCCATAACGGTCAACCAACTCGTGATGGCGTCCGTAAAATTTACGAAGGGATGATTTCAACTTCACCATTTGAAACTTCCTTGTGAGCAGTAACCCTCTATCAAGAAAATCATGATAGGAAATGCAAGCACGGGAATATCGTATCAATTGGGAGATATATACCCCGTATGCAGGTGCTGATGGGATGTTGCTACTTAGAAATGGAAAGTTCACAATTGGAAAACTGAAATCATCTCTTTTGTCGTAAAGTTTTGTTTTCAACCGACCCTAATTGTCAATTTCTAGATGTAAGTCAAGATATGAAGCCGACTTAACTGTATCTGTAGTATCCTTTATCTCCAATTCGATGGGATAGATGCGTTCCACATAGTCACCAAATTTTAAATTGTTCAGTGAAATAACTATATAGCGGAAAGTAGAGTTAAAGGATGTTGCTAACTTCTTATCTTTCTTCCTTAGAAGTTCCTGCATGAAATCAGCCTCATAATAATAAAGAAACAAGTCGGCAAGTAGAGGGGCACAGTTTTTTCCCATTGGGATGTTAAATGTAGACAGCTCATATTTATCTTTGATAAGACAGCGTTTGTTTGATCAAGCTAACCAAGAGTTACAATTTTTATTAGATTCTTCTTCAAAGTGTAGATTATATAAGTATGTTGTAACAAATGTAGTTTTGCAATTTTATTTACAGAAATGCATTCCTATACTTTTTCGTAAATGTATAACAAGGATTCGTTTGTCTTCACATACCCTTTGTATTGAAACTTTACGTTATGTTGGTACTATTAGAAATGAAAGAAATTGTATTTTTTGTGATTTAGGAGTAATAGAGGATGCATTTCATTTTATCCTTCAATGTAGTACATATACTGATTTGCGAAAAAAATATATAAAAAAATATTACTGGTCTAGGCCATCATTATTATTGTCAGGTGAAAACACAAAACAGCTTTGTAACTTGGGAAAATTTATACATTTCTCTTTAAAATTAAGAAACAGTTTATTGTAATAAAAGATATTTTGTATTGATGAAACTTCTGACGTCACCTTTTGTTTATTATGCATATTGTTTATATTGTTTGTAATATGCCATATGTATACACTGTACATGTACTTGATTATACTGATGAGCCGTAAGGCTCAAAGCTAATGAAGAATTTGAGAATTTAGCAATGGAGCTTAGAGATAATTGTAATAAATATATTTAGCCAAGTATGTCAATTTTTTGCAGGATTAAGATGGAGGAGAAACAATGGCTACCTCAAATACAATGGTACATTTATAAATAAACCGAAAGATGTGTGAAAAAATGAATGGAGTCAAGTTTGTTTTAAACTGTGCTTGATGGAATACAAATTGAAATTGAATTTATGTTTTATTCACTTTTGTACATATATTACAGACCATTATATTCTAATCACGTAACATGGAATAATTCGTGTAATTGGAAGGGGACAAATAACCACCCTTTAAATTTACACAAGCGGTGAAGAACCCTATTATTCACCGGCGAATACCTTTTTGAGTTTCTTAATTCATACACAAGTTATCTCCAATGAAAATGACGTCACAGACGAGAGTAAACAAAATGGCAGCGTTCACATTACAGGAAGCCCATCGAGAGATGAACAAATAAGGCCTTGAACATGCTTTCAGTTCCGAATATATCTTTTATAAATGGTTCTTTTCAGTGCCATCCATAACATACTAGAAGGTTCTTTCCTTGTTGTACAAACGAGAAATTCTAGAACACAAAATATGTATTTTCAAACATTAACAGGTGTTTTTAACTTAGGAACATAGAAAGTGATTTCCAATGACCCAAAGGCCCTTCAACTGTACGTTTTGCATAATAAACAATAATTTTGGTCCCTTAGAATCGTTGAATTTAAAACATAATCAACCCTTAAAACTATTTTACTTCTAGCTGCGTCCTCAATGAAATAACCTTCTCGTGTTGATAATTTTGGATATTAACCTTTTCTGAAGGTCATAATTGTTTCATAATAATTTCATAATGTGTTTAATATATTATAATATTATGCAAATTCTTATATGCCTCGACTGCTAAACGTTGGCGAGTAAAAGTTTAACATTAAGTTGGCATACAAGCTGTTTACATTTAATATTGCTACGAAAAACACCACTTTCTACACGCTTGCACATTCAAGTCTTTTTGTTTTCCCTGCTATAAAAAGATTTTGAATGTCACGTGATAACCACGTGATAAATTGTAACATACTTTTGAAAATGAAATTGCATATCTTCAACATACTAGCAATACCAAAATTTAGCAAATTAAACTAAAAGTTTTGTTGAAACCTGAATTTATTATCATTATCTCATTATTTTGAGAATACAGCATTAACCTGCCCGCGTCTCTTTTATTTTATCATTTGAAAATCTTTTCTTCGTTTAGGCTGAACAGAAAACTTATGACAAGTGGTATATTTGCATCCGATACAAAAATCGAAATACTGACAAAAAAAGATTATCTCTCTTCAGTAATGAAAATCTTTCCCATAGAAAAAGAAAACGCAAACTAAAATGTGTTTTCTCTGTTACAACGTAGGTTTGTGTAAACATTCACTTCCATTACTGGATCTTATCTCATAACTAGACAAAATATGGACTAAATTAGGGACAACAAAGCTTTACTGATATTCAAATCTTACAAATTTTCCAAGAAGAGACAAATCAATATGATAAAATACATTCCAAGAATTCACTTTTGCATCTAAAAAATCATCTTTATCGTAGAAAAGGTATGATGACACAACAACCTTCAAGCAAATTTGTAAAGCATCTCCAACCTTGGGCTTGTTTGAGGGGATTCGAAAACGAATGCAATAGTGAAAAGCTGTAAAGCATGGCATATGGAAAATTTTGTTAGAAGTTGTACAGATACTCAAGTACCTCATTGCATATTTTAGTTGTAATATTGAAAAACAACTGTAAATTATGTTTGTTCAAATGCAATTGATCAACTTTCCTGAAATTGACATTTTTTGTCAGTAAATGAACGTGTCTTGAAAATAAAATAAAACTTACCTTGAGAAAGTATATAACTGCTATTATGACAGTGCTTTAAATGACACGTACAGTCTTCAAACAACGGCGAACATATGCATGTTTCTTTCGGGTTCACAATAAAAGTATATCCTTTTCTATAATCACATTTACATTTAATGTCACTTATTTGTGATCCATTTTTCGCTACAAGTTGACCTTCTTCACTGCATAACTGCTTTTGGAAATTGCACTCAACGTTTTCATTTGACCAAGATATGTATGGCGAGAAATGGTTGTCATCACATTGTATTACATGAAGTTGTCCACTAAGGACACTGTGATATCCTTAAAATTCAAAGCAAATGTGTTTTTCTTCTCAATTAATTACTTTAAGTCTTTGTTTTGAATCCTGATTTCATTTATTCAATTCATTGCATTATCCATCAAGACATACTGGTTTTTACTTACTTGAAGTGATACATAAATATTTTATTTTTATGAATGCCGTAAACATGGTTAAATGCTTGTTTCATGAATACTAAATATCGTGCTTACATGCTAGGATATATCATATGCATATCTCTAGTAACGCTTTAATTTGTGTTTCATCTACAAAACGTACGAAAATGTGTACCAAACGCATGTTAATGCATTCACAGTATAAAGGGCATCCGATACAGTTTCTTGATATAATGTCATTTTTATAGTTTTTAAATATGTTGTAGGCCTTGGCGAGTTATAAAACAAAACACAAAATTAAACATAGGTCACCGTGCTCCTTTTCGAGAAAATTGAGGCTGAAAATTGGGGATTTGTGCAGTTTTGTTAAAAAAGTAGGCAATGTTATAAAAATTTTCGTCGTAAATTATTAAGATCGGGTTCAATTTGAAGCTTTGATAAGTGACAATAAGGGGGAAAATAAATCCCTACACGAATGACCATACAATTATTCAAGCTTCCTTGACAATTTGCGGACCAGATGCTCAAAGTGGCATTTTTTTTAAACCCAAAAATATGGAAATGAAGTGTTTCTGAAAATGTCATTTTTATCATTTTTCTGCATAAACTGCATTTTGACATGCTTTCTCCAAATCTCAAATAAAAATATATGTCACCGTTCTGTATCTATGCTAAACGCGATTTATCCTTAAAATTGCGTCCACCCCTTTGTAACCTCAAAGTTAGCGTTAAAGTGCACGACATCGCTGGCAGACTTTTACGACGTTATTGCTGCAAATTACCGGCGACATTTTTAAAAGCGAGAGGACTGGACATATTACCTATGCGTAATTTCATTGGTGAATAACTATATTTATTTTTTTACCATAGCGCGACGCATTGCGGGGTACATAAAATCTCACACGTTCATTACTCTGTCTGTCCTTCCGGTCCTTATGGTTAATTAGATTTTTCAAATGTACAATTCTTGCCAAATTTCTGTAAAACTGATAATGTATGGACACGTTCGAAAATCAGTGCACATCAACTATTCTTCAAAAGAGTTATGCCATTCGGAAATATTAATTATATTGGAAATTGCATCGTTTTTGCTGTCATTCCGTCATTTCTCTAATATATTTGTAAAAAAAAAAAGAACAAACTAAACAGCTGTGCTACGAGCATGCCCGTCGTTTCATGAAAAATAATACATGTTTTTAAAATAACACGGGGGTTGTACAGGAAGTCATTCGAAGTATATTCTGACTTATGATACCAAATTGAAGCTCAATAAAAAAATAATGAGAACTTAAAAATAAATAAAAGAATCATCACGGAAGAATATACAGATCTTAAGAATAATTTAACCAACAGGTATGTGATTTTTTTTATGCAATACTTATCAATATTGTTTCTGAGATACGGCGCGACATGTGAAAAAAACTCTTTTTTTACATAAATTCAATAACTCTAAAAACAAAAAATTTGAATCATCCTCAAAAAGTATACAGATCTTCAGATTCACATAACAAAGAAGTGTGTAAAGTTTTAAGCAATAATAATAATTGTTTTTGAGATATAGCGCGGACTGTGAAAAAAACACCCCTGTTTTAGTTTACGAGGGACAGACGGACGCCGGACATTTGTATACCATAATACGTCCCGTCAAAATTTTTGCATGAAATATTTGCCACTGGACGTTAAGCAATCAACAAACAATCAATGCATAGGGCATAGTATTGGTATTAAGCTGGCATTTATGGTAGCGCCTTCCTCATATCAAAAATGATAATTGACATGCATTATATTAGTAACACCAAAGGGGTCAGTCATCTTGAGATTGCTAATTATACGATATTCTGTTGAAGATCTCACAAAAACAGTAATGTGTTTGATTTCTTATGATTTTATAAGACTGTTATCCTGTTAAAATCAAAAGCACTAATATTAATGGTGTAGAAGTTAGATGCGGGAGAAACAGAAATTGGAGTATCGAAAAATCCACATTACGTTTTTTATTACGGAAAATTACACGCATTACGTCCCGCTAAAAGTGACGTTTTGCGGGAATTCGATCGCTTAACGTCGCGAAAAGAGTCAACTCCCTTGAAACTGTATCGGATGCCCTTAATTTTTAAGGAAGGGAGAGAAATAATGCTTTGAACATCCAGCTATCAGTACAAATACTACATGTACACTGGTGAAAGAAGACACACATTATTCACAAGTCAAAGAATATTCTTTAAATAGAAACAAGCATTCAAGTTTCAGTATTTGTAAAAGAACAATAAATTAGCATATTAATGTTAGAAAAGAATGGTGTTTTAATATTGAAAGTAAACAGATAAACAGAATTATAGATAATATCAACATAAACATTGGAAAACATAAATTGATAATTGATTATTTGATCTCCCGTGTTGGACAATATTATATATATTTATATGACTTTTGTATAGATTTAAAATACAGTTGAACTATTTAGGTCAACGAACATCGTAACCGTTTATATAATAGAAGATTGATTAAGCAAACTGTAAAATTTGTCTAAACTGATTGATTTTTTTCTACGAGGGTCTAAATTCAGAATTGTATTTTCTGTGACATTTGATGGCATTCATCTATTGGTCCTATTTAACAGATGGGATATCTATGTTGTGTCATGTGTACTATTGTTTGTCGGTTTGTCTTTTTCATTTATAGCCATGGCGTTGTCAGTTTATTTTAGATTTATTAGTTTGACTGTCCCTTTGATATCTTTCGTCCCTGTTTTCTTTTCGTATAATTCTATTGTATTTATAGGTTTAACGAAGTTTTACCTGGTGGCATATCCACAGGCTTGACACATTTTTCTGTCCACATCTTTGTGTTGACATCATTTAAACAATGATAGAAATCGTTCCTTAAACACTTTGCCATCGCTCTCTGTTTCCACTGAGATATATGGGAACATTTCAAATGAAACGTAAGCTCTGTTCTAGTAACAACTGTTAGATACTGAAACATATTTATTTTTTATATGTAAATAGATATCATTTTCGTCTTCACATGAAAGCTATACAACCGGAATGTCACTTAGAAATACAGATGAGCTTATCTGTGCGTATTATTGTGTGTGTTTTTTCTACATTGGCTAGATGTATAGGGGGGAGGGGGGGGGGGGCGGGTTGAGATCTAAAAAATACAAGTTTATCCCGACCGCATTGTTGCGCCTGTCACAAGTTCGGAGCCTCTGGTCTTAGATAGTCTTGTATGATTGATAATATTATTTTCTTGTGTTTATTTTGGAGTTAAGTATGACGTCCATTATCACTTAACTAGTATACATTTTAGTTTAGGGGTCAACTGAAACACGCCTCCTGTTGTGTTAGTTTCTCGCTGCATTGAAGACTCATTGGTGGACTTCGGCTGGTGTCTGCTCTTTGTTAGGGTTGTTGTCTCTTTGATACATTCCGTATTCTCCATTCTTAATTCAATAACAAAAGTCAAGTTACATTTGGATATATTATATTTATCAATATATATCTTAGATATCTTTAACTGTTGACACTTCTAAATAACAATTTTTTCCATGTATTGTACAGTCAAGCAAGACTATTTAGTCAATAAATAATACATTTGCTCATGTTTATTTCAGATCAATTGATTCTTTTTGCTTTGTCACTTGATTGTCTTAATTTTTCTGCAATGTCTGGTTATATATTCTTTCTTTTTAATGCAGTAGAGATAGACGGAATATGTGGTAACGTTCTTTGAATTTCCCTAAAAAGCGTTTGAAGTAAAAGTAGTACAAAAATGCATATTTGTGTAAGTTAGCATCTTTGAGACCGATGAAGAAGAAACAAAGACAAAAAACAACAAATGAACAATAAAAAAACATTAATCGACGAAAGATGTACCGAATGGGTAAACACTACTTGCTCCACATGTTTCTCAGAGCAAGTACAAGTTCGAAGAATAGTCTAAGTTGGTGATACTGAATTTAATCTAAATAGCTTATATACAATAACTATATGGACTGATTTTTCTGCCTTCAAGTCCTAGTACTTGTATTTATTTATGATATTTTCTATCTAATTGTCAATAAACTTTGGCTGCACATTTATAGAAATACACTTACTGTAAGTACTACTGTTGCAAACATATGCATCCTTATCCAGCTATCAAAATATTAAACCATCTGAATAAAATCTAAATGTGTAAAAAATATGAATATATAAGTCAAAAACATTTTTTAAACTTATCATGTGGCTTTTTCTTTTGTAGATCAATCATAAATTTACTCATTATCAACTTAAAGGGGCACTTGCTGTCAAATTCATGTTCACCGATTTGAATCCAAATCTTACATCTAAATATATATTATTATATTAAATGTCTAAAATGAACGGTTTAAACAGCATGAGCTCTATTATATGTAGCTTCATTTCGTATTGTATTGAAGTCAAGACGCTATCTGATTAACTATCGAGTTAATCTGAAGGTTGTTTTAATGTCATATTATAGATTATAATATATGTTAATCATCGTTTTCATCTGTATATCAAATGATTTACCTTTGTTTCACTTTCAATGTTGACATTCTTTTCCTTTTAATAACTGATCATGCACGATTCATGCGATATCCATCTTTATCTGAGTTGAATTGAAGTTCCCATGAATACGGTTTCAATGAGGCCGAATTCTTAGTGAATAATTCATCATTTATGTTCCTTAGTTTATTTAAAAGAATTGACGATAGTGGCTGCTAAAACCAATTTATTATTTCACTATTTTACTATCCTTTTGATTTTTGTTTACATATTTTGAGGCAAGTGCTCCTTTAAACTAACGTCACCAAGAATGATTTGTAAAATAGCAACTTGTTGAAATAAATTGTTTAAATGTTGAATGACACTGAATATAAGCATGTTGATTTTATTTTTTCAAATTAAAACAAATGAAAGTAAATCAACTTGAACCGTTCATCAGATTGTACTGTTAAACTTTTTAAAACAACATTGTTTTTCAACATCATTGAATCATTTCGATCTCTCTTTTATCAGAACAAAGTGAATTAAAAAAAATACCGAGTTCCAATGTGTGAGCAAAACAAACTGATATTAGGTAGACATGTCAAAAGTGGGTACACCAGTCAGCACTGTGTTATTATCTTAATCACTATACAAACAAATTACTATGTCAAAAAAGAAAAGGAAAATGACATATAGAAAAATGGAGTTTATGCCACATATATCAATACTTTTGCAACTTTGAAACAAAACGATTGTTTCTTTCTTTGTTTGTTATTTATTATTGAGTATCTATAACCTGATTTAACTTACCTATGTACTTTTAAGGATCTTATCTTATTTATTTAACAATGCTATTATGGTTATAATGACATAGAAGGTCAAATTATGGTTTAAAATAAACAAGACAGAGACTTGACTTTTGGATTAAAATCGATTTGTACGAGTAGCTTGAATCAGATTTTAACTTTAACTGTAAATTAAGAAATTCTTGCATACATTTGCAAAAAATACATTGCGATTATCATGTTTGAAGAACAGACAATAATGTGGGATTAATTATAGCAATTTTCGAAAATTGACATGCGACTCCTTATTTTGGCGAAACCCGCAAGGTCGTCTTATTCGCACTTATAAAAACCTTGCAATAACATCTGAATTAACAGTACACGCAGTTGATAAGTAATATTAAATTTTGTAAGTAAACGGTAAATCTAAAAATATGTACGTAAATTTTTATGTGAATATCAATGGAAGATAAATATTGGGTAATAATTGTTTTACTGATATTATGAAAAAGTTTATGTACCAATTTATATGTGGGGACACTCATGCATTATTCTGTATATGAAAAACCAAAACATTATAAAACAATCCGTTCCAACTGCCTTTTGAACGACAATTTTATTTTCATTTTTGAAGGAATATTTGTGTGCTGATGGAATAATTACCCCTTACTTGCATACTTATAGTACAGCTTATTCAAGTCGCGCATAAATGTATTTTCAGCTTACAACAACTTTTTCTTGTATCGTCCTGCATTTTGCAGAATAATATATTCATTTTTATCTTTTTCTCGGAAAGTTTATATTTTGACATAATATTCGTTTTCGCTCTCTACCCTCTTAATATTAAACGACCTTTCCTCACTAACTCAGATTAACTCTTGAATCAATCACACATAATGTTTTTTGCTTGAACATGTCTTTCTATATGTGGACTCACACAGACAGTAAACAGAAATATACTAACGGCAGAAAATAACCTCATCATAGATACATGTACAAGATTCCAAATCGAATGGCGCTCTTACGGAGCCGACTATTTGTCTTTTGAGGGAGAGAGCTGTCCTTTGTGCTCATTTTATTTATTGAAACCGAAACCAATAGACTACTTACACTATTTTTCAATAACATACAGGATATAGTGTTTCTGTTTGAAAATCAATGTTAAATTTACCCTTATTCTCTAAGGAATCTGAACACTCTTTAAAGGACATTTGGAAGAAACACAACAATTACCCTCCAATCACACAATGAATTAATCTGTATCTAAATGATACATAAGAAAAGGGAGACATGTTTTATTCAATTCTATGCGATTCGCATATGAACTACGTATCATTTATCTTATATTATTTGTGAGAACAATTCCATGTTAAAGTAATCAACTGTTAACAACATATTTAAAATTGCGCAATGTTTTGATAGAACAATGTATTAGATATAGAGGTTTAAACAGTGCAGGGAAATTTAATATATTAAATCAATCTTAAACAAATATTGAACCATTATTCAAGTTTGATCAAACTGAAGATAAAACAGAAATGTAAATATTGGCATAGGCTAGCGAATGTAAATAAACCTATCGTAGATACCAGGACTGTTCAGGTGAATTTTTTGTAGAAGTGTTAAAAATTATGTCATGAACAAATTTAGACTATTCATTTGATGATGACACATTGACTTGATGTGGCTATCAAACCAAAACAAAACAAGGCCAATTAGAAAAAAATATAGGAGTTACTTATAATTGTCAGAATATGAAAATTGCATTAACTATAAGAAGACACTATTGGATACCAATGGGTCAAAAATTTCAATTTGATCATATAAAGTTTAATCTTAATATTGTCTGCGCACTCAACTTACCTCTCGTGATTTCAAAATACCAGGAAGCAAACTACCTTTTGTTTATTGAAATTGTGTACTATTTTTAAATCCCACATCATTGACCAGATAACGTTTTGTGTAGTACTCACAATTGAATATTATTAAACGTTCTGTGTTAAAAATAATGTGTAGTACGCATAACTACATAATTTGTTTTCCTGAATATCTTTTGACATTCGTCTATTTACTCTAACAAGGATTGTATATCTACTCTTAAACATGGTTATGATTGACCATTGATGATTATAAATCACACCGTGTGAGTTCGTATTTTGTTCGATGTAAATTTTTATTTTTACAAATATTTTTCACTTTAGCAAAGTCTTCTTTGCATGTATTTTTAAATATTTATTATTGAAAATAAGCATTACGTAGTTCACGTCACGTGCTCAAGAAATTAAGGGACAAGCAACAAAAAAAAAAACCGAACATACATGAATTTAATGTACAAAACATATACATACATGTATAAAAGAGGAGCAAAGTATACGATAGAAACATTTTGAACTCGTATGTCGAAAATAAATTGACAACGTCATTCCAAAAAATAACAAATCACGAAAAAATCCTAAAAAAAACAAAAAAAAAACAAGCAACAGTGCACAAAACACACCATGAAAATCAGAGACTAAGGAAGACGAACCCAACCAAATTCTGGGTAGGTCCCATGTGCACCGGACGTGTAAGCGTGATCCATATGTGGTACCCGTCTTGAGTCTCATTCAACATATGGAATGATTGTGTAAAACAACGGCTATATATAAAGACGTACTTTTGTCCAAATAGTCCATCAGTGTGATTCCTGTTGATATTTAGATATTCAAAAGTTTAATAAGATTGTTTAAGCATGGTATTTACATGTTTATCAACATGTGTAGTGTAATTATTTGAACATGAATGCACTTGCGAATGAAATATAACATAATTTTTATCAAACAGCTGTTTAAAGTCCTATTACCTACTGTTATAGTTTAACATTTTAGCAATTGTGCACATGAACCTAAAGATTTTAGAGTTGTGACATACTAGGGTCACACAATTCTGCATGATTACATTTCTTTGTAATCTTTGTAAAAAAATCTTTGTACATTTCTTTGTAATCTTTGTATAAAAATCTTTGTACATTTCTTTGTAATCTTTGTAAAAAAAAAAAATCTTTGTAAAAGTAGGTGTTTACAAGGAGCATGTTTTGCTATTATTTCTATTTAAATGTTTTCTATAAAGGCAAAAGTAGTATATCGCTATTCGAAATAGTTATAAATCGAGTGAAAAAAAAATCCGGGTAAAAAACTAATACTGAGGGAAACGCATCATATATAATAGTCCGGTGACCAAAGTCGAATTATGAAATTTAATCGTTAAAAATGGTACACGGCTATATCATATATCATTGGATTCGGAAATATATGTACTTTGATATTCTTCTGGTCGTCAAAAGAAAATATGGTGCTGTTCAGAAATCTTGATCAAAGGTCTCATGTCGTTTTCAAGGAAAAGCAAAATTGAATATCAAACTCCAATTCAAATACCCTTTTTACAGTTGAATGATTGAAAACTTGAATTTTTTTACCTTATTCAATATTTTATAAAAAGTGGAAACCCATCATTAAATGAGATTTCTGAACACACATAGCGACTTTACAAAAAGGGGGGTAGTTTTCAGTTTTAATTGATGCATTTTTTTCAAGTAATAAGAACAACATCTGTCTAAACTTAACAAAAGTTATAGAAAATTATGAACACATATGTATCTATTAATATAACCACCTAATATACCTTAATCATGTTAATGAAAGTGAAAAACTTAAGTTTTAGCCATATACGTGATTTATGTACATGCAAAACAGACAACAACAATTATTTCCAAACATACTCATAATTGAGTTTTTACAATGTCATGCCGATTTCTATGAAAAAAAATTGTATTCAGAGGAAAAAATCATTTTAAGATAAACTTGCAACTTTAAAGATATGTTTTATGATAGAACAGCCTTTCATTCGTTTGAAAATGGAGAAAGTTTCAGTTCTTCAATCGAAAAACTAAGTGACGCAAGATAAAAAATCTATGCAGGATAGTTTAACATAGCACTAAATATACGTAACGTTAACCAGTAATTCATACCTCAAATGACTTTTGTTATGTGGGAATGTGTGATCACACCCTTGGCTAGAATACATATGTTCGTAAATTAGTCAAAGGTTTACAATGTAGCAAATATCGAATGTCAGTATTGTCCACGGTGTTTAAAGAATACGACAAAATTCTTAAGCCACGCATCCTATAATAATATTGCGGATATGAATGTTAGACTTTGAACATTTAACGTGATGTGCATTGCAATGGGATGGTGGTCAAATGTGTGTGTAGCACATATATCGACTTTTTATCAAGCATCATTGCAAATCAATATCAAAACATTTCGTCATTGAAAAATACACTTTTGCAATATCAATCTGTAAATGGGGGACATAAAACAACTGAAACATCAATGCACCTGTAGGACAAATGTCAAACGAACACTGTATGGAAAGAAACGTCTTGTTCTGCTGCTTGCAACTCAAAATATCTCTAAACAAAAGTCAAGATAAACCCATCTTTGATCGACAGTCTACACTAGCCATGATCTCATGACTGTAGTCTGCGCAAGGTTTCCGATTGTCGTGGTCGTTATGCCCTACATACTGGTCTGTGTGTTTGATTTAAACTAGGTTTGGTATTCATATTGCACTGCTGTTGGTAAAAAAAACTTTCTATGAATGTTCATGTAATTCAGAGTACAGTTTGACTCGAAGTAAAGGTTTATAGTGGCTGTATGACAAATTAAAATTAAACAGCTTTTAGGTAAATGCTTTGTTTAAGTGAATGAAATTCCTTGGCGTATTTGTAGCTTTTTTTACACTAAATGCAAGCATATGAAAGAGAGACGAAAGATAACAGAGGGACATTAAAAGTCATAAGTAAAAAAATACACATATCACAATCTCAAATAGCCGTGACTTCGATTTCTTGCTTTGAGCCGGCTATTTTTTTTTTTATCTATGTCTCAAAGAAACATAAGAGCAACAGTATTTTACCAATGTATCATGTTTATGTTTTTAAACAAAAGCTAGGGGAATTCCAAAATTTCAAACAGAGATCAGTTCGACTGTGTCAACAACATGTAACCTGTGTCGTGTGAATCGAAAGTATCAATATGTTACAAACAGGAATGGAACAAAAATTAATTGCAAATTTTCAGATCTGATTTACTACTTAGTATCTAAAAATCATAAACCGGAAAAAGATGTTGCTAGTGAGTTGGGTCACGACAAGCTTAAAGTAAACACTATTCGTGATACGGTGATATGAAAACTTATTTTGTGTCTATTTCAGTCGCCAGTTCTTCTTCATAATTAAGTACATGTCACCAAATTTCCATTTTGACACTCAGGTGTCACAATTGAAACAAAATCTGCTAAACCTTCCAGGGTCACACGAGATAACCTCTGGTTTTCAGAATGTTTCGTGTTGATCTTTGGTGGTCTATGTAGAGTTTTGTAGAATTTTGTTTGTCATTAACGTCGTTCTTCGACTTTTACCATGCAGTTTTGATATCATCATCGACTAATAAGTTTAAATACCACTTTTAAATCTGCGGCTTGTTTAAAGTAGTCAGGGGTACACCCTTGTTCATGAAGTCTGTATTGACTCGATATGCACGAGCGTAGGGTATCATTTGATAAAGGTGCATATTATAATATGGCGCAGAGGAGAATAGTAAATTGAGACATGGTGAAATTGACAATTGGAAAATTAAAATCGCCTGGCTACAAAAGTTTATCATAGAGTTTTGTATGTAGTCGTCAATCTGTCTCAAAATCAAAGAAAAGGTCAAGATATGACGCAAACATTCTAGTTTCTGTAGTATCCTTTATCACAAGCCAACTGGGTAATGTAAGTACTGACTGACTGATGTGTGGGTAAAAGAGAGACCGGAAATCTCCAATATATCTGAATTTGAAATCAAAGAACTAACTAAGCAAACTGGTTTTCTTGAGGTTTTTGTAAAGGTTTTGCATTTCAAATTGCAGTGTAAACTGTAAATACCACTATGTTATGAGACTTATGCCTCATTCGTCATGTTCGTATCCACTTGAATTATATACAATTTGCAAGTGTAAAGCATGAACCATCGATGTACATGTATGAATACACTAAAGTAACAATCATCCGCGCAATTTCGGGAAATTTCATCATTACACCAATCAACTGTATCAAACTACCTCGATTTACTGTTAGTGGTAAAAAAAAAGATAAACTGTTCCACTTCCGCATTTAAGAAAATAACACTATTTAAAGAATTAAACTGAATGTTTGCTTCTTTGAAATGTTAAAGCCAAGTTTCAGCGGACTTTCTATTTTTGTTATCTTTTGAGGATTTTGTCGGATCCCTATTACTTAAATAAACAACCGAAAAACTTATTTTCCTCTTACATGAATAAAATCATATTAACATAACCTTAAAATAGAATTATGGACACCCAAATAACTCAACGAATAATAAAACATCAACAAAAACATGAAATATCAAGTCCAAAATATTACAAAGAAAATATGTATTTAGCCCAATGATGGACGGGACACAACTAACCGGATTTTTCTTAAAGTTAATGATTGAATAACAGAGATTTTTAAAGTCTAAAAAATGTCGTTTTTAACAATCTTACCTCATAAAAACATGTGAACATGAAAAGAAAATTGCAGTTTTATTACTTTATAGTAGATACAATATAATCCATTCATCAGCGCTTTATTGCATGATGTTTAAATCGGATAAAACACAAAAATTCCCTGTTAACAGTAGTTTTTATCTTCATAACTTGTCATCAAGAGGCGTTTAGGATTATCCTTTTCGCCTAATGCATAGAGCATTATGTCAGATGTTTGAATAAAACAAACAAAAAAGATATTTGAGGGAAGCTTTGGAATAAAAAGCCAAACTGCATGCCACTAATGATTTGTATTTGAAGTAAAATCTGCAAACCAAAAGATAAAATAAAAAAAATTGCACCATACGACTTTTCGACGACCAATCTTAAATTCAAGAAAAATCAATTTTCTATGACTGTGCCAATTTTTAGCCGTGTACAATGAAGTGAAATTAAACTGTTTTAATAATCGACTTTTTCCTATTCCGTCACCGCACTATAAGAGGAGAACTACGACACAACAGAGACACAACATGAAAATGTAAGGCAAACGGAAACGAACTATAATATAACAATTATGGCAATTTTCCTGACTTGGTACAGGACATTTTAAGAAAAAATCTGTTGACTTTTACATGAATACATGTACATTTCGTTATTGAGTTAAGTGGGCTTATAATGGTAATATTTTTTTTACTTAGTTAAAAAGACCTGAAGATTAATTTATGGTTTCATATACTATATATGATACATATAATATAATATGATCGGTGATTTCTACGGGATGAACGTCTTGACATAGAAAACTTTATCAGAATCTCTTAAAACGCCATATACATTCTTGTGTAATAAATATATTTATTAAAGCTACGTACACCGGTATGTAAACATTACTGTTACCTGCAGCGGCCTAGGCAGACAGTAACAGAAGAACATTTCGTAATTTGCATTTGTCTTTAATAAATTAAAGCTTTCCTGCAAACTGCCAGGCGAGCTGATCTCATACAAAGGTGTTTAGTTTATTTTTGTAAATAATTTATGTTCGCTTAAAGTTATGAATTAGAACATAACTGCCCTTTACGTGCACGAATTAAAACAGTTTGTAGGAAGATTCAGTTACAATTTTGAAGAACTTTGTAAAATTTTGGTGGTGTTGTTGTCTATTTGACGCCTTCCATAATTCTCAATTTTATTAGAGTAAAAAATGTTTTGCAAGTCAACCATCTATCGAACCGATGTTAATCGGGATGAACGTCTTGGTATATATATCAAGTTGTTAAAAAACGTTATCAGATCATATTAAAACGCCAGATACTTTATTTTTGTGTTGAAACGATTAATAACTACTTTCCACAAGTTCTTATTTAAACATGTTTTGCAAGTCAACCGATGTCAGTCGTGTAAATATTCAACAGAAAAAAACGTTGTCCAACAATTAGAAAGGACCTGACTGATTTGTCAGACAATGCTTTCTTAAATGAGATTGTCTTGACGTTTGTTTTAATCGAACTTGGTCCTTAAGATAGAGTGAAACAATTGTGAAAAGTATTGAAATTATATTAACCATCATTTTTGTTTACTTTCAATTGAAAAATAAATTTTCTGTTTACAAAAGTTTGAATTTTTGGAAAAACTAAGGATTTTCTTATCCTAGGCATAGATTACTTTAGCATTATTTGACATAAGTTTTTGGAATTTTGGATCCTAATGCTCTTCAACTTTGTACTTGTTTGGCTTTATAAATATTTTGATATGAGCGTCACTGATGAGTCTTATGTAGACGAAACCCGCGTCTGGCGTACCAAATTATAATCCTGGTACCTTTGATAACTATATTTACACCACTGGGTCGATGCCACTGCTGGTGGACGTTTCGTCCCCGAGGGTATTACCAGCCCAGTAGTCAACACTTCGGTGTTGACATGAATATCAATAAATTGGTCATTTTTATAAATTTCCTGTTTACAAAACTTTGAATTTTTGGAAAAGCTAAGGATTTTCCTATCCGAGGCATAGATTACCTTAGCATTATTTGGCATTACTTTTGGGAATTTTGGATCCTAATGCTCTTCAACTTTGTACTTGTTTGGCTTTATAAATATTTTGATATGAGCGTCACTGATGAGTCTTATGTAGACGAATCCCGCGTCTGGCGTACTAAATTATAATCCTGGTACCTTTGATAACTATATTTAGTGGTTGATATGAGAAAAACCCGTCATATGTACTGTATAGAATAATTCAATTTTGACTTTGGGAGATTTTAAGCTAATTTCAACAGATAAACACTTACAATTCTACATACAACATACTGCTTTCATCACAAGAATATTAAACTGAATAACATTTAGGACGCATTAATGTTTGGATTCATTCATATCGGGTAAATACGGCTGATATGGGACCGAAAGGCGAAATTGCGTTTCATATAACGTGTGTATCTTTTCGAGCCTACAATCAAAAAGTAAAATTACAAAAATACCGAACATCCGAATATAATATGTCCTAATGTCTAAGTGAGAGAAAATTGCCAAGTTTAGCCCTCAGTTCAAATCACCTAGAGGTTCAAACCACATGATTGTATTCAAAATAGTATAAGGCGAGTCCCAATAAAAAACGTGAACAAAAATGGTCCTTAATTCTCAATACAAACTACAATCGGAAAACAAATCCAAATTCAAAATTGAAACGATTTCAACACAAAATAATATACAGAATGTCAGGCATGAATGCACTTCTCTTGAAAATAAAGATTAATGACACAAATACGTGTATTTATGAGTGCTGAGGGGTCAAAACTATATGATATATATTATGGACTTGTCTGTATTAAAAGCATGGGAAGACCGCAACTCCTCGATTTTTGATAAAATCGAAATTTAACGAACTTTAGATATTGATTGTATTTGGTATACTAAAAAACGTTCAAAATGACAAGAGAAACTTAATAGTTCTTGTTACGAAATTTTACATTTTTAGAAGCAAATTATCATTGAAACAAAGCAAAATGATAGCATCAAACATTAATTAAAAGAAATTTAGTTTTTTATAAAAAAAAAAAAAATACTCACCTTACATTAACTGATTTTTTTTGTGAAGAGACAATATTATTAATGGATGGCAGACTTCTGTTTTATTCATTCAAATAACATTTTTTTTAAAGTTTGAACAGATCGCTAATAAGACGAATCGGATTATAAACGCGCGAAAGTGAATGTTCGTCTCGAAAGGTTATTGAAAAGTCTAAACCATGTATAAAAATTCAAATTTAAACTTTTAAATATGTATAAATGTTAACAATTCAAACGTCTTGAACTTAAAACAGCTAGTCTATTTATGAGTTTTGATAATTTATATTCAAATATTTACTTTGTTTTGTTAATTAAATGATTTGAAGACACTTTTGTTTTTGTTTTTTTTTTGTTTTTTTGTTTTGTTAATCAAAAATTGTTCAGTACCTTTGCAGACAATTTATTATGGTAATAGTTTTTTAGAGGACAAAAAATAGCCTCTGACAAATCTCAAGACATGTACAGATCACTAGTAAACGGACTTTAATCTGACAGAATCATTTTAATCTAACGACCGAAAATTGATTTTACAGTCATTTTCAGTTATTTTCAGCATACTAGCTCAGCCCGGTAAATCTAAGAAAATTACATGGTAAAAATAGAAAGGTGACGGAAAGAAAAGCAAATTCATGAAACCTAAACAAAAACCTATTAACTGAGCATAAATGCTTTAAAATTAGTGTGATATCCAGCTTAGCAACTTGAACCGACTCCAATTGTGTCGCTCATTATGGTTTTCCTATGCACTAACACAGCCACAGTTTTATTTAGGGATGTCATAATCGTTGCTAATAAGACTGAATGGGGTTATAACAACTGAATATATCCATGGTAGTCTGGGACACAGATCTTTCTTATATTAAGTATGTGTCCAGATTATACAGTAGTTGTCAGCTATCTGTACACATTGATACAATACGAAATGTCTGAAATATGATATCAAGAGTCAACCAACTAGTGATGACTCTCAAAGAGATGACTGCTACATCATGTACATAACGATTTAGAGTCCCGAGGTCAATAAATTACTCATAGAATCCAGAATTTTCAATATAGTTTTCCAGATGTGTATTTGATTGCAAAAGATAGTTAGTTTCGCTCGAATCTAAAATGTTCAAACCAGTAAAAATACGATGCTGAAATGCAATAAGGATCAATAACTCCTAAAGGTTTTACAAAATACAGCTAAGATAATGTAGCTTCTCTAAAGGTAGCAATGATTTAAAAAGGGCATCATATCAGAAATGAGATCATCACCTGTTTAAGTGGGGTTTGTTTTGTTATGAATCACTTATCTAAGTGCTTTCTGAAACTTCTTTTTGAGTTATTTATTTTACTGATTTACTTTTCCAAAATCAGCACGCCAAGTCAAGATTATAAGTATTTATGAACCTATCTTCTTCATGGAAGGCATGACTCGGA
The DNA here is from genome assembly GCA_019925275.1 of Mytilus edulis. NCBI lineage: Eukaryota > Metazoa > Mollusca > Bivalvia > Mytilida > Mytilidae > Mytilus > Mytilus edulis. The sequence continues at coordinate 56,552,901 of CM034362.1, forward strand.
TGTGAATGCTTAAAAAGTCAAAATCTCCTGAAGGAAACCTACACTCTTAAGTCCCTTTCCGCTTGCAATTGTAATAACATTTGACTTTCTTTATACTTGGTACAAGTATTCAACAATCAAAACAAAAATTAAAATTAAATGAATATTATCTAAGGAAGGGGTCATTAGTACTTTGCAAAAAAAATCAATTTGATTGAAACACAAAATTTGCTGAAATAACATTAACACGATGCTTTGGTTTTTTTATTTGTTAAATATTTCTTATGTTTTGAGGACGTGCCTTTCAACAAACAAGCGACATTCCTATGATAACCAAATATGATTCTCTTCTTGCCTACGTTTTCCTTTATTCATAATAGGATAAATCCAAATAGAACTTTTTAGAAAGAATTTTAGGAAGCTTGTTCTATTCTTTATCTTCAGATTCCGATAAATAATGCCATTCTATAAATTATGCAAAGTTAAGTATCTATATCAAACTTCCCTTTTGTATCGAAGTTGATTTTATACTTTATCTTGACTTGCATCTAATGAAGTTTTTCAAATGTGAACTTTCCATATCTATATAACAACATTCCAGTAGTACAAGCATGGAGTATATATATATATATATATATATACATTAATTTGTAGGATCCTTTACTAAAGATATTTAGCTGATCTGTAAAAATAATATCTCCATGCTTTATATATCATGTACTGTAGTATGACGCTCGATTAAAACTGACGTGGAAAGGTAACACCCGGCCTCCGAAAATTTCATTTTTATGAAGCCAAGGTGGTCGTGTGGTCTAGCGGGATCGCTACAGTGCAGGCGATTTGGTGTCACGATATCTAGTAGCATGGCTTCGAATCCCGGCGAGAGAAGAACTAAAAAATTGCTCTAACAGGTCTAACATTATTCGGTTGATGTTTAGACGAGTTGTATATACATAATGTACACAGCCATGTATCACCATCACGATATCTCAGTAGCATTGGTTCGAATCCCGGCGAGGGAAGAACCAAAAATTTGCAAAAGCAAATTGTCTTATCTAACATTTTTGGGTTGATGTTTAGACGAGTTGTATATACATAATGTACACTTGAACTAAATTTTAAATGTGCGTATTGTTATGCGTTTACTTTTCTACATTGGCTAGAGGTATAAGGGGAGGGTTGAGATCTCATAAACATTGTAAGTCTTGTAAGTATTATTTTAATTTTAGTTTCTTGTTTACAATTTGGAAATTAGTATGGCGTTTATTATCACTGAACTAGTATATATTTGTTTAGGGGCCAGCTGAAGGACACCTCCGGGTGCGGGAATTTCTCGCTACATTCAAGACCTGTTGACCTTCTGCTGTTTGTTTTTTCTATGGTCGGGTTGTTGTCTCTTTGACACATTCTCCATTTCCCTTCTCAATTTTATTTACAGCCATGTATCACCATCACTGCTGGTGATACGATGGATGAGTCTGTTGTACAATTATCACTGGCTCAGACGTACTTATATATATATATATATTTGATACGATATACCAGAGCTAAACAACAATTGAAGTAAAAGAGGGACGGTCAAACTCATAAATCTAAAATCAACTGACAACGCCATGAAAAAAAATAAAAAAGACAAACAGACAAACAAAAATACACATGAGACAGACAACATAGAAAACTAACGAATAAACAACACGAACATCACCAAAAACTATGGGTAATCTCGGGGGTTCCAGAATGGTAAGCAGATCCTGCTCCACATGAGGCACCCGTCGTATTGCAAAGTATAATGTGCTTACCCTTTTGAAGTTCATTTAATCACTCCTCGATTTTGTTAGGGGTTGTGGAGCTCAATTTTTATTTTTATGTTGTTTTTTGTGTACCGTTGTGTTTCGTTTGGTTGTCTTATTTATCGCCATTGCATTGTCAGTTTTTGTTTAACTGTTGCGCTTGAATGTTCATTTGGCATCTTTTGATTTTTTTTTGAAAGCATCAATGAGTTTGGTATATTTTGCTTTAAATATTTGTTCACCACTTCATCAGTTTTCTATGTAGTGTTCCTGAATTTTCATCGTTTTTATATATTCTGTATGAGTGCAATAAACTTATTAAAACATTTTCAGAAGGAATGTAATGTATTTTTCATCCATGTCTTAACGTTAAATGATATAAATTTATCATATACTTAGATTAAATAACATATAATTTTTACCCGTATGATAATAGCATTAAATTAAAGTATTTTCCATATTTTTCGAATTGATGCTTAGGCGGCTGATATGAAAAGTTTATCACATGCTTCGATTGTTATCACATGCCTTTCCGTAACGTTATCACATGGCATTCCGGTGATACTCGGCAAATTCCGGAAAATACATCTCAATGCTACGTTTTCAGTGAAAAACATTACAAAGTAGTGTACAAAACAATTACTTGAATACTGGAAAGTAGATTGAGTAAAATAATTAAATTTAATTAAAATTTTTTTTAAATAAATGCATTTTTTAAGAGTTTCTGAAACATAATTTAGAAAGTTACGTTAAAAAAGTTGACTTTTCCAAACAATGTTCATTATGTATATTGTTGAATTTATTTTTTTTGTCGATTCGTCTATATTAAAATGTGGGTTTTTTCTCTGTTGAGGCATATGATGGAAAGATTTCATATTGAATGTATCACATTTTGGGTCCGACGTCCGTGAACTTTTTACTCTTTCAACTTCTTTTGGGGAACCACGTAGAAGGATCAATATGTGAATCTGTTATTTTTCTCTACTAATGATGTTTATGATAAAAAGATCATAACATGGCATTTTTCATATCGCATGTATTATCAGCCCTCGGTCAATATCAGCCCTCGAGCCGGGCTGATAATACATGCGATATGAAAAATGCCATGTAATAATCTGATAGTATCAATCACTATGCGAATAGTTACTCAGTGAAGAAAGTTGATAGAACAAAATATAAATACAATGGAAAATATCATATACCCAGTATCATTTAAAATATAGTCACGTATTATGGAAAGAATCGAGATCAGGTGTATTGAATTTTGATATGTCTCGCAGTTATTAAATATGTTATTAACATAATGTCTTTATATATGTTAGGTAATAAAATTGAGAATGGAAATAGGGATAGTGCCAAAGAGACAACAACCCGAAGTGTTCTCTACATGTTATCACCAGATGATTGCATTTTACTTTTTTTCTTATTATTTGAACATTTTAATTTTGGGAAAAAAAACATAAAAATACTCGGCTTATATTTTGTTGTTTGATATAAATAAAAAGAATAAAATGTAAACGTGAAAACACTAACCTTTCTCAGAGTGAATCCAACATACGGTTTCTTTTTATCATAAAATTAAGTAATACTTATGAGTTTATTCTATATTACCATAGACATATAAATCTTATTTTTACAACTATTGACATTTTATAAAGGAACATATATTACCACGATTTGTATCTTATGAAATGATTTACGAGATTTAAAAATCGAAAAACTACTGCCATCTTCATTTGAGTATTATAATAAGATTTACCTGCACTGTTTTGGTGTTTTAACAGCGTATGCCTGTTTGGTATAATTGATCAATTGGAAATAATGAAATAAATCTCAAATATTTAGTAACTATTTAATTGAGATTCATATTTACTTCCTTTATACATTTCCTCACGCAAGTTCCCAAATATGTTTTTAATTCTTCTGTTTTAATCGGTGATAACAGTTTTTGTACAGCATGTGCAGTTATGGCTGACTGTCTGTCCTTGACATTTAGGCGTTGATTGTGAAGACGAAAACCGTTTTGGTCGTAAGATACGAGATAAACATACGCTGCATTTCCAGCATACTATCATCCAAATAATGAGACCAGTAGCTACAATCATGTAGTTTAATACCAGAATTCCTGTGCCTTTCAAAATAGACATATATTTTGTAACAAGCCTGATCGATAATAAATGGAAAATATTTAAAAAACTAAGATTCATATTATTGGTCTGAAGTCGCGTTACATGTCATCTACGAAGTGGTGTAAAAGTATTCAATGAATTCAATGGTAGGAAACACATAGACGTTTAGTAGGACATATATAAGGTTTTTGTGGTGCAGATTACGTATTTGCCAAAACATTTAGGTGATATTTGCATGGTTGAAAAGAGTATTTGTAGTATGTCATAAATTTACGTAGTTACGGTAAGACATGCAATTTTGAACAAGGTCTTGAAATCATTCGAAACCGACAAATATAACTTTTGTTAAAATGTTATAAAAGAAAGTTTAGTTGCCTTACAAAAGACTTACGGGACCGTTTGGTATTTTTTTTCACTCGGTAAAATGCCTTTGTGTATGGTTCCAATGTGTATTGTATTTGAGAATTTCAATTTAAAAAAAGAGACTTGGTATGATTGCTAATGAGACAGCTCTCAACAAGAGACCAAACAACACAGTAGTTAACAATTGAAGGTACACATTGAAATACATCTAACAAAAACACGGAGTGGAAGTGGACGGGTTTTTATGCATCTACACAAGATAAAGTCTTTCGGATAAATCTGCGGGTACTCGCAGTAACTGACAGCTAGTTCAAAACAAAAACAACCATGAAAAAAAACCAGGCAGCATGCACCAAAGACTAAAACAAAATTAACATATATCAAAATTTTGAATTCTACATGTTTACACCTTTTTCACAATATACAAGATTTAAGAGTAAGTAAAATATAAGAATGCATCGTAAAACTTAAATAGAAGCATTGCCATGGTATTATCGTCTTTCTTTTTTGCTTATACGAATTGTCTTTATACCTTTTTGTTTTTCTTTGTTACACATGACTAGGCTCAGTCTGTTCTTATACATTACGTCATTGAAAATGTTTGTTTACCTGTTTGTTTGTGTTGATAGTGATTAAGATAATTACAAAATGTTAACTGCTGTACCTCTATTTTCGACATTGTTAACTATTATGTATGTTTGTTTTGTTCACAAATCGTTGTCAATATAGTAGAATATTATGCTACTTTCATACAAGTGTGAGGTTTGCTTACCTAAAACAGATTTGATCCACTATTTTCTACATAAGAAAATGCATGTGCCAATTCAGGAATATGACAGTTGTTGTCCATACGTTTGATGCATTTTAGCTTTAAATTTTGCCGTTTGATTAGGGACTTTCCGCTTGAATTTTCCTCGGAGTTAATTTTTTTTGTGATTTTACTTTTTGGTTTCATATCAAGAACTTTTTTCCCAATAATTCTTAAACGCTCTGAACGTAAACCCTGCAAAGAGCCTCGGGCGCACAGAATTATTGAAGATTTTCCATTTCCTGTTTGCTGTAATATGTTATGAGTTGTTAATTTATATATTTTGACTATGATGGAAAATTTCTATTGATAAATCTGTATCAACATGTACATAATGTAGTTTTGTTGGAATGGATTTTTTTACGCGGGCTTTTCTATACTCTTAATTTCTTTGAATTGTCATTTTATATCTTACTTGCTTCAGGCGTATCGATTGGAACTGTTGTCACCTTAGAATCTGAAAATAAGATAAACCTAGTTGTTGTCTTTTTATTCATCAACCTAACTTCTTTGGGGTTCTATATAAACAAACTCGTTGCGCTGTTTACAAAACTATGAATTTCTCGAAAAACTAGGATTTTTTTTATCCAAGGCATAGATAACCTTAGCCGTATATTGGCACAACTTTTTGGAATTTTGGGTCCTCAATGTTATTTAATTTTGTACTTTTTTTGGCTTTAAAACAGTTTTGATCTGAGCGTCACTGGTGATTCTTATGTAGACGATACGCGCGTCTGGCGTATTTAATTATTATCCTTGTACCTTTGATAACTATTTTGACCACTGGGTCGATTCCACTGTTTGTGGACGATTCGTTCCTGAGGGTATCAACAGCCAGGTTGTCAGCACTTCGATGTTGACATAAATAACAATTATATGGTCATTTTTATAAATTTCCTGTTTACAAGACTGTGATTTTTTTTTCAAAAAATTAATGATTATCTTATCGCATACATTAATTTAGCCCTATTTGACACAACTTTTTGGAATTTTGGTTCTCAATGCTCTTCAACTACAAAGAAACGCGCGTCTGGCGTTTTAAACTACTATTCTGATACCATTGATAACTATTTTGAGGGTAAATCTATTCAAAATTATGGATCTAGTTTGTTTTAATGTATAGAGAAAGTCATACGAAAAATCTTTGGACATGATTAAAAATAAGCGTAGGAATGCCTATGTATGCACATCGAGGCTCGCCTAGAATGTTTGCTAAAAAGGATGTCCTAAAGGCTATCGTTTCATATATGTATATATATATATATGTTTATATAAGATTAAAACAAAAATTAAATTACAATTGAACAATAATTATATTTAAAACGATTAGCAAAGCCCATACCGCATGATAAGCCGTAAAAGGTCCCGAAATGACAAATGGTAAGCATTTCAAACGAGAAAAATATCAAATGTACAAAAGAAAATAAACCAGAAAAAACAAATAAATATGTAACACAGCAACAAACGACAACCACTAACTTGTAGGTTCTTAACTTTGGATAGGCACCTACATACAGAATGTAATGGGGTTAAGGTAGCACAATACAAAGAATTTATAACTCCAACTCCCGAGTTTTAAAATGCTGTAAAAATGTTTGAAAATTTATAAAAGTGGTAGTTTTGGATAGCTAACAGATTACTCTTTCAAATAAATGCAATGTTAGTATTATGCAACAATTATGTAACCAATTATAATGTTAACTGTGTCTAAAATATTTTTCCCCAGATTTCCACTTTCAAATTAAATGAAATTAGCTTCTGCATATGTATCCCTAGAGGGTTGATTTTATTATATGTTGTTCCTATGGCCATTATCTACAAAAGGGTGTCTCAGATTTCGGATAAAATGTATAGAACAAATTTAACACCTAATTGAACATTATCTTCTTTTATGTGGTTAGGATGTTTACACTAATTAGAGATTTATGAGAGAATGGAACACCATAGAGACAATCTGAGACACCCTTTTGAAGCCCATGATGTGTTGATTAAGATTCCGTTTTCTGTATAGTTTAAGAGATGATAGAGCTAAATTCATTCAAGTGAACTTACCCAGATTTTGCCACTGATTACATAATAATTGATTACATAATGATTGCATACTAAAAATATTGCATTCATTTAAAAGATTAATCTTGTATCTATCTATATATACCTCTTTTATTATTTTCTATGCATTCATAAGAAAGTTACAGCATTTCAAAGGTTAGTGATTGGAATTAAAAAAATCTTTGTATTGTGCTACCTTAAACAGGTCAACGAGATATAACCTTCCACTTATTTTGGACAGTGGTGTAACAGTACAACATAGAAACGAACTATAAAAATCGGTTGAATATAGGATGAACTCATCAGATTGATACAAGTAGAAATACATCTTTAAAAAACACAGAATAGACCGCCGGGTACTAGTTCGTTCCAACAACAAAAAGAGACAATGTACATATCTAATGACAGCTTGTTCAAATTAAATAACAACGAATAAAACTAATTATGCATCTTAATGATCTATATAAAGACAAAGCATTTCATTGTGTCGAGCACAAATAGTTATTTACCATTCTTCAAAGAAGTATCACTTGACATTACAAGTTCTGAAGACGTTGTTTTAATGTCAAGACACCCTGTCGCTGGATCGCAACTGCAAAAAATGAAGCAAATTATTATTTTGTAGACTTTTTTGTTTCTGTGTTTACAAATATTTGAATACATTGTATTAGAAGATGGAGCATATATGAAGGATATTTATCTATATAACATGATAAAGACAACATAACTTTATGGTTGTCAACTTGATCTACCTATCTATTCATCATCATATGATATGCGTCACACACCAGCTAACAGTTTACACTTATTATATTTAAAAAAAACCAAGAACTATCTTTAAAAAAGATATCCGACGTATTTAAATTTGAGTATATGTTTAAAACTATTACTTCGATAACCGCCAGAAGCACAAAGATACCATTTAAATAACGTTTTCTCTGTTTGTGTTCAGTATTATCGGTCCTCGTATCTTTCTGTTTACATTCACCAAAACCCCGCGGAAATCTCACATGGGAAGGTGCGTTCTAAAAGTCATGTACGTTCGTACAACAAAGTTTACATCAAAAATTATATAATTGTCCCGAAAAAACAGCTGTCATGGATGCAAAGAGCTATTGGAGAAACAATTATTTTCATAAAAATATAAATTTTTGTAAGATCTAGTTCAAATATTTATAGTTTTTTACTTGCTTTCCATCACGATATAATTAACGAGACGTTTTTTTCAAACACAACCAAATCACCCAACATGACAGCGTTTTGTCAAATCACAGAAAGGATTTTCGAGCATGCGTATTCTGTTGCCATAATTAAGCGTCCTTAAGTTCAAAGGGCGCAAACCGAAACTATACCGACTACGTCGGAAAAAAAGAGCATTCAAACTGTACAACATATTTTTGTGAAATATTTCATCGAATTTGGAGGACTTCTGAATATAAATTTAGCATATCAGAAAAACTATTTTGGTAGTTGTTATGCATGTCTTTCTTTAAGATAATTACTAGACAATTATTTGATATTATTTGAAAATATTAATAGACGTTTTGAAAATGTTCCTGTTGTAAACAAAGTAATTCTGACTCTCGGTCTTCTATTTTAATATCAAATCCATCTGTGCTATATGAATACGCACTCAAACAGCTTACACCACTCACATTCAATTTTAGGCTAGATTGCTGTTTTTTTTTTTAAATTAAGGCAGAATTACCACAATATCGAAATTGATATGCTTTGCTTAGGCTTGAGGCACGATTTAGTACAGAGTCTAGATATTTGTAATGTATATTATCAAATTGTTCATGGTTTAGATCTAATGGATACAACTTGTTGCACCTTGGTATTTATATTTGCACTGTACCAATTTGTTTCAACATACGTTTGCAGAGTTTACATAAACTAAGAAAAACCATATACTCGCGGAAAATTCAACCACAGGTTGTATTTCATCGTTTGTTAGTGCAAACGCTACATTTGTTTTTAACTTCAACCTTGAATTTAAGTAAAACTATAAGAAAACATTGCTACAATCTGCAAAATGACACACAATGAAGTGAAATCTTCATCTTAGTGTCTATCATAACGCATTAACGTAACAAAATTATAAAATAATTACTTGTTTAACCTGTGGTAACTTTCGCCCTTCTTTTATTTTAATGATGATCCTCGTAAAATAATGTATGATCGTGCAATGAAGTTAAAATTTATTCATACTGCTTATTTGACAAAATCTTATAGTTAAAATAAAATTATGACACTAGTTCATTGTCTTTTGTCATTTGTTTCATTTCGAATTATCTTAAGGAGAAATGATAAAGATTTCGCCTGGTCTCACTGAAGCTTTACAGCTAATTTCCTAATGCATGTAGAGCAACACTTTGGTTAAAATGGAGAATGGAAATTAGGTACATGTATGTGTCAAAGAGACAACAATCCGACCATAGAGCAGACAACAGCAGAAGGTCACCAACAGGTCTTCAATGCAGCGAGAAATTCCCGCACCCTGAGGCGTCCTTCAGCTGGCCCCTTAACAAATATATATACTAGTTCAGTGGTCATGAACGCCATACTAAACTCCAAATTGTACACTAGAAACTAAAATTAAAAATAATACAAGACTAACAAAGGCCAGAGGCTCCTGACTTGGGACAGGCGCAAAATTGCGGCGGGGTAAACATGTTTATGAGATCTCAACCCTTCCCCTATACCTCTAGACAATTCAGAAAAGTAAAGGCATAACAGTACGCACATTAAAATTCAGTTCAAAAGAAGACCGAGTCTGATGTCAGAAGATTTAACCAAAGAAAACAAACAAAATGACAATAATACATAAATACATAAATAACATCAGACTACTAGCATTTAACTGACATGCCAGCTCCAGACTCAATTAAACTGATTGAAAGATTATGTAGTCATCATATGAATATCAGGCACAAACCTTCCCGTGAGGGGTTCAGTATCATACCATCATAACATATTATGAGTGTCAGGATATTTTGAATAACCAATTGGGATAATGTCCAACTGAATTTAAAAATGATATGAATATGTTTATGAAGATGTCAATCTAAATTAGAAATTTTGTATAAACATGTATACAAATAAAACAAAGAAGCCAACCAAAGTATTACTCTACAAGCATTAGGAAATTAGTTGTAAGCTAAAACATATTAATAAAAAGAATACTCAGCGAATTAAATGTGAATTAAATTCAAAATTTTCGGTGTTTAAACCTTAATTGTTGTAAATTTAACATATAGCTGCAACGGCCGGAAAGAATGAAAATAAATTTCGATTTTCAATGCCGGCAACAACCTTGTCTTTGTTTTAATCTCTAAATGAGCAATTGAGATTCATGATATTTTATCATGTTTTGAGAATCTAAATTATTTTTTTGTATTAAAACGTTTGGTATTTTATATTTACTGTCTCGTTTATTCAAAACTAGTGAAGAACTAATAACAGGGAATGTATTTTATGATGGGCTAAATGGATGTATCACGTTTTAGAATCAAAAACTAAAATTCATATATTATACCTATAATTTTAGTTTCCTTAGTTTTAATATATTTTATTTGCAAAAGAGGGTGAAAGATACAAGAGGGAAAGTCAAACTCATAGACAGAAAATAAAGTGACAACGCCATGGCTAAAACAGACAAATAATAGTACATAAGACACAATATTGATTGATTGTTGTTTGCTTAACGACGCATTAGAACACAAAGGCTATATCGGGACGAGACACAATATCGAAAACTAAAGACTAAGCAACACGAGCTCCACCAAAACCTTTGGGTGATCTCAGGTACTCCGGAAGGGTAAGCAGATCTTGCTCCACATGTGGCACCCGTCGTGTTGCTTATGTTATTACAAATCCGGAAAACAGTATTCGGTAGATCACATTTGTGAAAAGGGAAATGGTATTGCAGTTAAAACATAAGGAACATGTCCGATATCCTCTGTGAAACGGTTATTCCATAACGGTCAACCAATTAGTGATTGCGTCCGTAAAATTCACGAAGGAATGATTTCAACTTCACCATATTAACCATTTGAAACTCTTGGTTTAATAGCTTCCTTGTGAGTAGCAATCCTCTAAATATCGTATCAATTGGGAGATAAATACTCCGTATGCCGGCGCTGCTGGAATGTTGCTACATAGAAATGGAAAGTTCACAATTGGGAAGCTGAAATCATCTCTTTTGTCGTACAATTTTGTTTTGAACCAACCCTCATTGTCAAAAGTAGTTTAAGGGATTGGACACAAGTTATAACAACATTAGTGACGTCCTCTCCCTATATTAATATAAACAAAAAGTACATTAGATAATGTCGAAAAAACATAGAAGAGATGCATGTTATACATACTACAAATGAAAATAAAATAAAATAAAAAAAATACTATATGATAAGGAATAATTATACTGAAAAAAACTGGACTGGGGTGAAGAGTTGGAAATTAGAAATTTAGAATGTTAATTTATTGTTTTAAATATTTGTGTTATTCTGATGTAAGTTAGCAGACTAAACAATTTCTTTGTTTTGCTGAAGAGAAAGGTCACCGTCACAGGCCAATAAAAGCTCAATGGATATAGTATATTGTTTCTAATTTTGAAAACAGTATTTCTCTTGCTTCAATGTGAAATGCGCACTCTAAAAACAGTGTATACTATCCGCAACAGGGTGGCCACAGCTGCATGTGGGGCTGGATTTAATATTAACACGATGCAAATCTGAATTTAAAGAACTGCACATATTTCTCAAACTTGTAAGAATGATATTAAGTTTTCCCCCAAATGAAATAGGAAGGTGTCTGTATCAATTTGGACTTCATCTTTCGTTTACAATTATTTATATTGTTAAACGTACGTATGTCGGGATTAAGGCTATTCCATTCAATAGTGGTAGATGGAAAAAGGGATTTTCTGGTTATGTCAAGTCTATGACCGTGTACTACATAATCATTACTGTTTCGTAAAAAGTCGTTAGATATTTGACCAACAAGTGGGGGCATTTAATCACAGAGATAATCAGGGGCAGTCCGATTATGTAAAGAATAGAACATTTTGAGCTTAATGGAATATCTTCAGTGCACAAGCAATTGCCAGCCAGTTTCAAAATATATAGCTTCCCGACTAGCAAACACGGGCAACCCAGTTACTAATCTTCCTGCTTCCAACTGAACATATTCTATATTGTCGGTATCTTGTTGAATACAACCATCTAATAACACACATGCATATTCCATAACGGGTTTAATAAAAGTTTAATATATACGAGCAAGATAATTTCTATGCAATACATATTTTCATTTTTTAAGAACATTTAATCATGTGCTTGCACACTTTAAAATGTTTCTATATGGGTATGGAATTAACCATTGGAATCAAAAGTAATACCTGAGTGTTTATGACAGGAGACAAATTCTACTGCCTGATTTTGAAATTCTCCTTCAATATCTTCTGGGGAAATATTGCAGGAGAATAGCATAGCCGATGTCTGATTAGGATTAAAATTAATAAGCCAATCTTTAAACCATACTGAAATTTGTTATAAATCGCTATTTAAGACATCATCTATAGTGTAAGGGATATTGCTTGAATAAGAAAGGGATGTGTCATTATCAAACAATCGAGTTAGACTTGTTTAATTATCAGCTATATAATTTACATGAAAAAGGAATAGTCGTGGACCTAATACAGAGAATTGCGGAACTCATACACTAGTAATCTCAAAAGGCAATTAGGCATTTGAAACAAAATAGCTTTGTTTTCTATTTAAAATATAACTTTCAAACCATTTATACAGATTTCCATCAATACCATACCCTTTTAGATTTATTAGGAGGCCACTGTGCCATACCCTATCAAAAGCTTTCGAGATAGCATAAAAGCTGTTATACAGCGTTCATTAAGTGACATACATATCCGAAAGTAAATTTCTATTAGCTGGTGAACGTTAGAATGACCTGGAATAAAACCTGACTGAAATTTGTATTATAACTTGTTTGCTATTAAGTGACTAAATAAATTTTAAAACACTATTATTTCAAAAACTTTGTCGACTGCTGATAAAAATGAGATTGGTCTATAAATAGAAGTCAGTAATTTGTCTTCGGTTTTGAACGGCATGACAATAGCTGTTTTCCATTGACTAAGAAACCCTGTTTTTCCAAATGACAAATTAAATAACAATGATAAGGGTACACTGGCAGTATAACTTGTCTTTTTTTTAACATCTGATGACTAATTGAGTCATTACCTGATGCTTTTCCAAATCTGCAAAATATCAAGAACTTGATTTGAGTTTATATAAAAAATTTGAATTTTTGAATTTCATCTATTCAGAAATTCTGGAGATCTTTTATTATTTTCATTTATAATAATAGTAGATATGGAACAAAAATACTTATTCAAACGACATGCTTTATCATTATTTTCAGTTACTTATTCGTCATTTTCGTTTTTAAGTTTAGTGATATGAGTAACAAAACCCGATGTCTTTCCTTTATTTATACATTTTTTATAATTTTGATTCATACTCATTTCAGCATTAATTATTGATTCTCAATCAAAAGCAGTAATGAGCTCATTACACTTGTCAAAATCGGCATTTCGATAGTCCCAAATCTTTCTTTTGTAAGTAGTATTATTTTTTACCTAGTGAAATTATTCAAGAATATAACAGTTCCATCATGATCACTATACGTATGATCTATTATGTATAACATAGCAATCGTAGACATCACATGAATCTGATACCAAAATAGGATCTAACAAGGACTGGCGTGTGGCACACAATCTGGTTGGTTCATTTATAACAGTTTTAAGTCCATTTAGTCTCATAATGTCAAAAAGTTTATTGTGAATAATCAGTAAGAAAATCTACATTTTTCATCGACCGTTATTACAAAATGTGGAGTATAGCTCAATGCATTTTCTATGGATTCATAAAATTTATCAAAAAACGTACTGTTGTTAGAAGGTTGTCGATAAACGACACAAAGGAGCAATTTATGTGAAGGGAAGTTGAGTTCAAGCCACAATGCTTCATTATCAAAATCGAAATCTTGGTTTGGCTTGCATAAATTTACTATATAAATTATAGTTCCTCCTTCTGAGCTTCTGCGGTTATTTCTATAATGATCTGTATTATAACCCTCAATAATAATATCTTCATTTTTTTAATTTTTGCAAGATGCGTTTCAGTTGAACAAATCACATCGGCTTCATTAATTATACTTTCAACATATCTCTACTTTATAACGCATACTTCTCATGTTAAGGTGAAAAATTGTGAAAAAAACCACATAAAGGACCAAGATTAACTTCTACATCCTTACCTAGCGTTATCAATAATAATATCACAAATGTTAACATTGGTTTCAATAAAAACAAATCAAGATATATAGAATAGCATACCGACGTCAAACAATTACATTCATAATAAGTAAGAATGGTTCAAATAAACAAGTATGTCTTTTTCTTAAATTTATCATTTTTCTTAAATACATAATTTTTCTACAGAATACTGATTTTAGTTTACAGTAGAATTGACCTATCGACGAGCGATAAGCTTGAATATCATTATCCATTGTCAAGCAGTTAGCTTTAGCTTCCTTATATCTTAGATATTCAGAAATAATGAATTCACAAACTGGATGGAATAATGTCTATACGATCGGCTTAAATGGGAAAAAAATGGAAAAACAAGTCCGTTCATGCTTATGTGTAAGTTTGACAGTTCCATTAAAGGTAATTTCAAACATTTTTTCATACCAACGGAAGGTATTTCTGAAGGTTAATACTGTGCGGTAACAAAATCATGAGATCTGATACTGATACATGCATTTAATCACTTGTATAACCGGATTATACAGTAGGTTAATATAGTTGTTATTCTTGGAATTTTAAATTTGGTTTTCAAACGTCAAATTTGCGATTTTATTTTCACATAGTGCGCCAGCAAGGAAAGCTTTGTACTATGACGTCAGTTTCAATGTTCTGAAGAAAGACAACTCTTTTCTTAAAACCGAACGAGGAAAAAACATGAAAATTACTCATAACTTTTTTTGAAAGGTCGGTAACATACACTGATTTAGCTTTATTTTGATGAGTACACATGTCACTTTCCTTATTGAAATTTTTCTGAAGTAATCACTGGCGGATATTTTTAAATACTGGAAACGTTTTTTCATTTTACGTTTTATTTTTAGCGGGAATGAACTAAATCGTATTTTTGAAGATCAAAACAATAAGAGTGAAATTCCTGAACATGCATTTGATAGACACAAATTTATTGTTTAATGTGGAACAATAATTATGCTTGTAGATTTGATAAAACGGATTTTTTATAGGGATAAGATAACAAGCAAATATCATGTTGATATTTGGGAAAACACGAAACGGAGGTTCCTATGGTGGCAAAACTTAGTCGTTGACCCCCAATTTTGTTCATCATATTTTGTTCCTCAAATCATGAAACACCTTCTCACAAAAACTTAAGGGAAACTCACTGGTAGAACTGAATAGGCTGTTTGGTCTTTAAGTTGAAATAGTACTTCAGAAATATATCAAAAACGTAAGTCAATTAAATGTAGATAAAAAGTATCTTATAGAATATGAAAAATAATCATTTAGAAGTAGAAAAGGTCGATTCATTGTTATTGATTTTGGTAAACGGCTTACTTATGTAGTAATTGCGCATTAATATATATATATATATATATATATATATATATATAACTCGTCTAAACATCAACCCAACAATGTTAGATCTGTAAATTTGCTTTCGCAAATTTTTGGTTCTTCCCTCGCCGGGATTCGAACCCATGCTACTGTGATATCGTGACACCAAATCGCCTGCACTGCAGCCGTCCCGCTAGACCACACGACCACCTGGGCTCTCAATAAAAGAGCTTTCGGTGGGCATGTGTTACCTTTCCACGTCAGTTTTAATCTAGCGGCGTACTACAGTACATGATATATAAGGCATGAAGATGTTATTGTTACAGATCAGCTAAATTATCTATAGTAAAGGATCCTACAAATTAATGTAAGATACAGTCACAGAAAATAATTATATTCATAAGTACGTCTGAGTCAGTGACAACCCTACAACAGATGTATCCATCGGATCGCCATCAATGATGGTGATACATGGCTGAGTACATAATGTATATACAACTCGTCTAAACATCAACCCAACAATGTTAGATCTGTAAATTTGCTTTCGCAAATTTTTGGTTCTTCCCTCGCCGGGATTCGAACATATATATATTTATATATATATATATACTGAATTATATCAACTCTATTCACGAATTAAAAAAACGACTACTCGGGAATATGTTTTGTCATGCTGTAGAATTCATGCTGTGGATTGGGCTTTGTTTTTTTTAAAATTATATGAGAATAAGGAAAAGCTCAATCGACCTTGTATTTAGTAAAAATGTACATACTCAAAATGATTGACAAATATAAATTTAATTCCAATATACCCGTCTAATAAAGAAAGCCTGTATTTTTTTAGTAGCTATCATTTGTACCTGTATATTATTTGATTTAGGACTCTTTTTATACTTCCCAAGCTTCTATTCATTTGTTATTTTAACAGCCTTTTGTAAACAACACCTTAAATAATTTCGTGCGTCCGAAGTGATTTTCTGAATTTACCTTTATCAAAAAAGCTCAAGGCCAAACATTTGAAATCAAAAAAGTATTTTGTTAATATCATGTTTTGATTGCACATTTTGTCAGATAACTTATTGATTATATTTATTATTTATTTTTTAAAATGATTTACCTTTGATAAGACTCACAGTTACATTGATATTTACACTTGTGTCCATAAAAATTTTGAGGACATGGATGGCATACCAATTCGTCTATTGATGTCGTTCCATGTTTACATTCTGCAAATAAACACCAAATTTTCCTGTCAGGCCATTTATAGCTGATGGTTGGTTTTTTCATTGTTTAAGGCCGTAATGTTTCCTATTATTTCGAACTTGTATTATCATTTGAACTTTGTTTTATTTGAAATTTATACCAAAATTCCTTATTTCCTTTTTTCATGATATGCTTATGTTTTCAATGGAAGTCAGTATTAGATACTTAATAGCTAAGCACATGTCATTAAGTACTTAGTATGTTACTGGTTAGTGAGAATGAAGTCTACGGGCAGAAAGTGACATATTTTCTATTGACGTTACGATTGAGATTCTTCTAAATATTCTTGTACAAAGCTGTTGTTTATATTCACTCAATATCATTAGCAGCTTTTTCATAATATCTCAGACTTTGTTAAACGTATGTGGCTATTATATTAAATATTGTGATAATACTAAACAAACTAAAAATATGAATAAAAAAATAAATCATGTTTAACACCGAAACACCGCAGGTGAGAGGTATGTGCGACGCAAATCTTAATTAGCTAAGGTTGTCAGTTTCTCTTGAGAAGTTGTTCTCTTGGTGAATCCGCCATCCACCTAGAGTTAAAACTGACCGTCATACTGACATAGTTAATACTGCAGATAAGGACGTTTTTTATACTGACAATAAAATTTTACCTTGGCAATATTCATCTTTTTCATAGTAATTAAAACAGCAGAACTGTTGTAGACTACCATTAACCATTTTCCTGTTAGAAAAAAAAGTTTAGGGTGAAAACATGGAAATACGTTTTCGGAATCAAATGGTTCAGATTTAATTATCAATGTAGCTTTTTGTGGCAAAAAAAACCCCAGCTTTGCATCGGCTTTAAAATAACAGCTGAATAAAATAAAATGTCCAACATGAATGACAATGGATCAGTAAACTCTCGTCAAACACATAATATATATATAAAATAACCATACATTGTCTCGAAATGCTGTGCTGAGCATTTCTACCTGATTCGAGCCGAGTACAAATAACATTGATAATTCGAGACAATGAATGGTTATTCTCTTCTATATGACAACTCTTAAAACTGTTCTAAATGAAGTATTTAGGGTAAAACCCACCATTTCTTAAATGTGTGCGGAAGACGTAAAATTTCCGCAAACCTGTATGTTTTATTGACGTCATAAATAAAACTTTCCGGAAACACATTGTCAACGTCATAGTCAAGGTGATATATACGGTCAGTGACTGTATATCACATATGAATATACGGTCAATGCAATTGAACTGCTCAAATAGCACAGCTGCAGTATATATTGAAGTTCGACGGGATATATGCTTTCAACATAGTCATCAAAGGAGTAGGTTCAGTAAGACCCCTTTTTGGCCCCATCATATAGCAGTCTTACAAAATTGTGAAAATGTAATCTTAAAGCTATGTTTTGGAAAGCAAAAAGCTTCTGCTACATACATATAGGCTGTTTTTGACAATACAATACACAAATATCGCGTACTAGCATCATTAAGTCATGCTAAATTACTGAAATCTTCACAATTTTTGCATTTTAGTTAAATTTTACACGGTTTCCGTCTAAAATGAAAGTGGCCGCATTCGTGTTCATTCATAACATTGAAATGTAAGTTGTATTTGATGATAATATAAAACATATATGAAGGTTGAGGATGAACACGGATGCGGCCACTTTCAATTTTGACAAAAACCATTTGAAAAATGACGTGTTTTTGCATATTGATAGATTTGTCATATTTCAGCTTAATTCAGAGCGTTTTTAATGACTAAATTAGTTAAAATCATTCACAGAAACTAATCGAATCAATCGAAATAGACACTTAAGTCTTTAAAAAGTGTCTAAAAAATTTCGTTCGATGAACCTGAAATCTGAGCCCAAAATCGGCCCTTAACGGACTTACTCCTTTAGAATATATAGGTAGAGGGCATCATCTATTAGTTTAAAAATAGTCGAAGAATAATGCTAGCTTCTATCCATTCTTTATAGGAAGAACCATGATGCAGTCAGTCTCATATTAATAGAAGAACGTCGACAAGAAGAGGAACCCTGTTTGTTCTAGTTGGATTGTTTGTTAAAGAACACGCCATCGACACGTAACAAAAACGTGTCAATAAAATTTTTAATCATCTTGATAATGGAGTTTTAATGATGTGTTGTTTTAATCATAGGAGTTTGAACAATGATTCATAGGAGTTTGAACAATGATAACATTTCCGTCCTAGAGACAAGGTAGGTTCTGGTTTGGTTTGAAACGGGGAATACTTGTGGATAGAAGAGACAAATGTGTTAATAACAATGAAACATGAAAGATTGTATGTACAATAATAGATTTGTGAAACCGTTTAGTATCCACACCTGATTTCACTCCGCCTATATACTTGTAGTATGTAGTTTCACAATGACTTCGAAGTCTAGGTTTGATTGTTGATAAAATTGGTGTCAATAGTTTACAAGAGGTTTCAATTTTGAAAACTCAGAAATATATCTACATTGATATAAATATCTAAAATGATATATTTTTGGTAAGTAAGCCAGCTAAGACAGGCTATAAACATGTTACCTTTATTATATCTGCAGCCAAACATCACAGTTTATATCATTAATTTGATTAAAAAACTATTTTCCAACAATCTTTCAATACCATCAGTAAAGTACTAGGTAGAACTACGAAATCAAACATGGCAACTAGCTGCTTATAATTTTAGTTCACTAAAATTGTTTAATAGCTACAGTCATAAACATTTCCTGTTATCTTATTTTATGAAACGTTCATTTGTGGAAGATTCGATGTTATTTCTTGAACTTGAATAACAAAACTAATGATTTATGATATGAGGAAATATTCACTTTTCGTAATATTGAGAAGAAAACCAAATAACATACTTACTCACAAACGTTTGGACCATACAAAATTCCGACACATAATTCACAGGATAACAATAACATTCCTAAAACGATGACATAAAACATACAATGCATTTTAATTTTTTGGTCATGCATTGTCCTTTCGCAGAAAACAAACCGTTTGAATTAACAATATTTATCATAATCTGTTTTTCTAAACACTCCAATCATAGGTTTTGATTTCGTCTGTGTATGATTATTTCCTGTTTCCTTTAAATAATATTCAACATTTGTATTTCCCACGTTGTTGTAACGATAGTACGTTATAACTTTCTGGTGATAAATATAAACGTTTTAATAATACATCTAAAGAATATAACAAGAAATACCAACCACCATCACCAACACGCATTAACTAACAAACTGAAATAAACAATAGCGCAGAATACATTGTATACTTTGAGGACTTAAAACTTGTCAATCAAATGAGACAACTTTCCGTCAAAGACAAAATGACCTATCCGTTAGCAATTATCGATCACTGTTCGACCTTAACCAATGAGCAAAACCAAAGTACAATTTTTAATTTGATATCCAAATGCCGTTAACATCAACATCAATCAAGCAATTGCTTTATTTGTTTTTTTATTTGATTATATAGCTAAAAAGTTGGGCCCCAAGGTTGGTCAATAAAATATCCCGTGTCTTGTATGGTTGAATGATCTCTGATTATTTATCAAAATTGTCCAATTTTGAAACTCAATCTAAGTATACATTTTATATTATCTTCTTATCTTAAGGAAACTGTATTTCATTTTTTAACGATTAAATTTGCAGAGTGTTAAGCTTATTTATTATCTTATTAGTATGTTAAAAAATTTGCCATAATATTATTTAACACATTTAGGTGAAAATTGAAATATCTGTGACAATAGTCATATAGAGTTTACCCTTCCACTTATGAATAAATGAAACTCACAGGAAAGGGAAATATTCATTTGAACTAATCATAACAAATTGTTATTTTTTTGTTTTTATTAAAAAAAAAACTGCATTGTAAATAAAGATCGATCACATACTAAATAAATTGCGGACATGAGAGAGAACAGGATTCGAATCTTTCGTGCTTGTACAGTACTTATATTATTCATTTTCAATGTACTATGTACTGGAAGCAAAATCAGTGGTCCAAACGTGTGTTGGTAAGTCGGCAATTTCGTTTAATATCAAATATTAATGACGAAAGACGAAATATTGAAATAGTTAACTTGATACAATATCAAGCGTATTTTATTTTTTTATCAAACGGTCTTTTACGGATTTTAGTTAAACGTTTTTATTTGAAGGACAAATATATTTCTAAATGCTTAATATTAATATGCATTTCCTTTAATTGCAGGAAAGTTGTAGTGGGAAAAAGAATACCTTACTGCTGCTTCAATTACTACCTCAAAGACATATATTGTCAAGGTAATTAAGGTCGAACACTTTCACTGTCAAATTCCTAAAACTAAAAAATTAAAATAAAAGATGGTGAATACTGAATTAGGAGTAATTGCTTAGCGTTCAGTGCTTACAATGTTCCTTCACACACATTCAGTCAAAAAATGCACATATTAATCAAATTTTCATAGGTGATTATATAGAGGGTAAACAAGAATAAATGGGGGATTACTGACAAGACATTCAAAACTAGTCAATCGAAATACGAACAAATCCACAAAACAATCCATCAAAAATTAATCATAATCACTTAAAACAATAAATATTATAAGTATAAGTGAAACGGGACAAACAGATAATAATTTATTTAAATTAAGGTGGCATGGGAGTCTCAAATAAAATAATAGAATTTGTTCATACTTTGTCAAAACGTAGTATCTATTGGTATATGTTCAAAAATATAGTAAACATGATAGGTCACCGCGCATTTTCTCAAGCTATGGATAGTGTCAAAATGTACAGGAAAACACACCATTTCGTGATTTAAAACTAAACGAAATGATAGAATTATTAAATAGATTTGGAAAAGATAGCTTTAACACAATGTTTTGAGAATAATAAAGGAAAAGATAGGGTCACCGTGCGTTTTTCCCGCCGAAAATACAAAATAGGAAAATTGCATGTAAATTCCTTTAGAAAATGCAATGTTTTAAAGTTACCTACCCTTAAAATGCCAATTTAAACACTTTTAAAAACAACCAAAAAAAATCTACATTTGTAAAAATATTAATATTTATACGTTATTTCCCCGAGGGTATCACAAGCCCAGGAGTCCTTTAGAAAATGCAATGTTTTAAAGTTACCTACCCTTAAAATGCCAATTTAAACACTTTTAAAAACAACCAAAAAAAATCTACATTTGTAAAAATATTAATATTTATACGTTATTTCCCCGAGGGTATCACAAGCCAAGCAGTCAGCACTTTTTGTGCTGACATGAATTGTCATTGATATGGTTATATTTATAAATTTACTGTTTACAAATGTTTGAATATTTTGAAATACTAAGGCTTTTCTACCTCAGGCATAGATTACCTTAGCTATATTTGGCAAAACTTTTAGGAATTTTGGTCCTCAATGCTCTTCAACTTCGTACTTTATTTGGCCTTTTTAGCTTTTTTGTATTCGAGTGTCACTGATGAGTCTTTTGTAGACGAAACACGCGTCTGGCGTATATACTTAATTTAGTCCTGGTATCTATGATGAGTTTATTTACAACCACTGTGTCGATGCCACTGCTGGTGGAGATTTATTTCCCCGAGGGTATCACAAGCCCAGTAGTCAGCACTTTTTGTTCTGACATGAATTGTCATTGATAAGGTTATATTTATAAATTTACTGTTTACAAATGTTTGAATATTTTGAAATACTAAGGCTTGTCTACCTCATGCATAGATTACCTTAGCTATATTTGGCAAAACTTTTAGGAGTTTTGGTCCTCAATGCTCTTCAAATTCGTAATTTATTTGGCCATTTTTTTTTTTAACTTTTTCGGATTCGAGCGTCACTGATGAGTATTTTGTAGACGAAACGCGCGTCTGGCGTGTATACTAAATTTAGTCCTGGTATCTATGATGAGTTTATTTACAACCACTGGGTCGATGCAACTGCTGGTGGAGATTTATTTCCCCGAGGGTATCACAAGCACATTAGTCAGAACTTCTTGGTCTGACATGAATTGTCATTGATAAGGTTATATTTATAAATTTACTGTTTACAAATTTTTGAATATTTTGAAATATTAAGGCTTTTCTACCTCAGGTATAGATTACCTTAGCTATATTTGGCAAAACTTTTAGGAGTTTTGGTCCTCAATGCTCTTCAAATTCGTAATTTATTCTGCCTTTTTTTTTAAAAACTTTTTTGGATTCGAGCGTCACTGATGAGTCTTTTGTAGACGAAACGCGCGTTTCGCGTATATACTAAATTTAGTCCTGGTATCTATGATGAGTTTATTTACAACCACTGGGTCGATGCAACTGCTGGTGGAGATTTATTTCCCCGAAGGTATCACAAGCCCAGTAGTCAGCACTTTTTGTTCTGACATGAATTGTCATTGATAAGGTTATATTTATAAATTTACTGTTTACAAATGTTTGAATATTTTAAAATACTAAGGCTTGTCTACCTCATGCATAGATTACCTTAGCTATATTTGGCAAAACTTTTAGGAGTTTTGGTCCTCAATGCTCTTCAAATTCGTGATTTATTTGGCCTTTTTTTTTTAAAACTTTTTTGGATTCGAGCGTCACTGATGAGTCTTTTGTAGACGAAACGCGCGTTTCGCGTATATACTAAATTTAGTCCTGGTATCTATGATGAGTTTATTTACAACCACTGGGTCGATGCAACTGCTGGTGGAGATTTATTTCCCCGAAGGTATCACAAGCCCAGTAGTCAGCACTTTTTGTTCTGACATGAATTGTCATTGATAAGGTTATATTTATAAATTTACTGTTTACAAATGTTTGAATATTTTGAAATACTAAGGCTTGTCTACCTCATGCATAGATTACCTTAGCTATATTTGGCAAAACTTTTAGGAGTTTTGGTCCTCAATGCTCTTCAAATTCGTAATTTATTTGGCCATTTTTTTTTTTTAACTTTTTCGGATTCGAGCGTCACTGATGAGTATTTTGTAGACGAAACGCGCGTCTGGCGTATATACTAAATTTAGTCCTGGTATCTATGATGAGTTTATTTACAACCACTGGGTCGATGCAACTGCTGGTGGAGATTTATTTCCCCGAGGGTATCACAAGCACATTAGTCAGAACTTCTTGGTCTGACATGAATTGTCATTGATAAGGTTATATTTATAAATTTACTGTTTACAAATTTTTGAATATTTTGAAATATTAAGGCTTTTCTACCTCAGGTATAGATTACCTTAGCTATATTTGGCAAAACTTTTAGGAGTTTTGGTCCTCAATGCTCTTCAAATTCGTAATTTATTTGGCCTTTTTTTTAAAAAACATTTTTGGATTCGAGCGTCACTGATGAGTCTTTTGTAGACGAAACGCGCGTTTCGCGTATATACTAAATTTAGTCCTGGTATCTATGATGAGTTTATTTACAACCACTGGGTCGATGCAACTGCTGGTGGAGATTTATTTCCCCGAAGGTATCACAAGCCCAGTAGTCAGCACTTTTTGTTCTGACATGAATTGTCATTGATAAGGTTATATTTATAAATTTATTTCGCCTTTTAAACTTTTTTGGATTCGAGCGTCACTGATGAGTCTTCTGTAGACGAAACGCGCGTCTGGCGTATATACTAAATTTAGTCCTGGTATCTATGATGAGTTTATTTATTATATTGCTTAAAATTGGTTATTTTAAATGAAAATTCACATTAAATAACTACGTTCCTGCATCAAATTTTGCTAACTTGATAGATAATCTGGACCTTAGGTTCCCTGTTTTTTACAATTCAAGATGGCGAAAGACAGCCATACCACCTTAATATGGTATAAATAACTAACTATGAATTTAAAGAGAGTAGTGATAATACGTAATAAAAGAAATATGGTGGTCATACGATGATCATACGGTGTTCTGTAATACAACTGTTTTACATACAAGAAATGTTTCTTATCTGTACCCGAAGAGGTATCGTATTTTAAAACTGCTGTTATCCCGGTACAACAAAGTCCGATATTGATCACATCCGTATGATGAAAAGATTTATATAGCTATTTTAGTTGTTAACAACATATTTCGTGTACAATTAAATTTGGTGGTGTTGAACTAAGTTTTGATTGGTTCATCTATTCTAAATAATTTGGGTAAAACTCAATAAGAACCGAAATTTGTTTATATCTGATTTACAGATAAAAAAAAAAATTCCGTCTACGTTTCTTTCCTTGAATTGTAAAAAAACTGAGGTTAGTTACATAACATGTGACATTTTTTTTTATTGAATTGAAAAACTGCATATAGGTTAGCAATTTCGGTTATTATAAGATTATTTTTGCCTTATCGTAGCCGAAGTAGCATGTGTGTTAATCATTGTCTGTCCACGAACACTAGTTTGCCTTGAAACATGCCCCACCATTTTTTTCCTTTAAAAATGTCCTGTTCCAAGCCAGGAATATGGCCATTGTTATATTATAGTTCGTTTCTGTGTGTGTTACAATTTAACGTTGCGTCGTTTGTTTTCTCTTATTGTTGAGTGTAAATTGACATTGCGATAAGACGTGCCACGGTACTTGTCTATCCTTAATTCATGTATTTGGTTTTGATGTTATATTTGTTATTCTCGTGGGATTTTGTCTGATGCTTGGTCCGTTTCTGTGTGTTTTAGTTACATTGTAGTGTTGTGTCGTTGTTCTCCTCTTATATTTATGCGTTTCCGTCAGTTTTAGTTTGTTACCCGATTTTGTTTTTTGTCCTTGGATTTATGAGTTTGAACAGCGGTATACTACTGTTGCCTTTATTTCTTAAACCTTTTTACAATGATTATAATCATCAAACAAAGATTAAGATTGATTTTTGGCTACGTTCTTTTTACAGCTATTAAATTATGACAACTCATAAACGGGAAAAATGCTTATTTTTCTTTTTCTTTCTTTTACATTGCTTTGTCTCAACCAAATGTTTAATTGATTATACACAACGCTTACTAACACCACACACACACATAAAGCTATATAAAGTTGGTGACGTTTTCTAGATTTATTTCTTTGTATAAATGGAAAAAAGTGAGAAAATTTCGTTTCAACATTCTGACTTTACTTCATGTCAACCAAACGTCATGAAATTTATGCACAATGCTTATTGATTATTATTAAATTCAAATTAAGGCTTCACTCTTTTCGTTTTCGAGTTACCCTATCAATGTTTTTAAAAACAGTAAAAGCTCTCAAACCCTCTAGCATGACATTTATAACATGTCAAGTGACAACAAAACAGAAGCAATAGACATAGACACATTCCTCCGGCATTATGATTTGAATCTTAAATCCCAAATTCATACGGCCTAAAAACTTACAAAAAAATATAAGATTACTATAGCTTCTAATGGTAAGAAAAGTTGCAGGAAAAGAAAACTCATATAAAGAATGGCAAATAATAATCAAAGGTACCAGAATTATAATTTTATACGCCAGACGCGCGTTTCGTCTTCATAAGACTCACCAGTGACGCTCAGATGTGAATAGTTATACAGTCCAACAAATGCAAAGTTGAAGAGCATTGACCATGCATGCGCAAACAGTGAACATACTGACGCAAAAATTAAAAAGTTAAGAGATACCACAAGTGATTTCGTGCATGATTTGTTGTGTTGCAGACGTTTATTTTCATTTGCAGAGTGTAAAGCTGGAACAACATCAACTGATGGTATGATATGCTTACCTTGTTCTCCAAATTGGTATGGTAATAAGTGTAAATATCGCTGTAGCTGTGATACTAATCAAAGGTAATTTGTTATAAAGGAATTGATATTAATTTGATCTATTGTTCGAAACAAATACTTATCTACTCGTTCCTAATTGGTAAATATAAAGGATGATATGATACAAAGGGAGCTATCAACTACAAGGGCTCATAAAAAACCATGTGCAAGATGAAAAACGATTAAAAAATCTAATAACAGTCTAAAACTAAATACAAATATTTCTCCAAAATAGAACAACAAAAAGTTACCATAATAATTTGATCACACTCACTAATTGTTAAAGAGAAGTTAAAGATACCAAAGGGAAATTCAAACGTAAGATTCATAAACAAACTGACAATGAAATAAACTAAATACGAGGATGATGTAATCAAAGTACAATAAACAAAACATAGAAATTAAAATACTAAAACACAAGTAAATCCAGTGATAAGTCGCACTCAGTCAGTTTCATCTAGGGAAAGGTTGGTGGGTTTGTGGTTTGGATTGGGATACATTTGTCGTCTTCTATGAATTGAAATTTACCAAGTAGTGATGGCGCCTATACAATTTAATAACACGAATAAACATGTAGTATGTTTTACACGATAATACATTTTAAAGTTTTATTTCCATTGTAACATCTACTTTTATGTGATACACAAGTTATTATAATTGTTTGAAGATTTTAAAGACTTAAATGCCATTAGATTCACATTTCGAGTACAATTAAATGATAGAAGGGCATACAAAACATAACATAATCGATGTTAGTAAATCATATCATAATAACCAAATTTCAGATGTAATCCAGAGTTTCGGTGTGTAGACCTAACATCGTCTGACGAAGTTGAAATTCTAAGTCATACTCCGGGGAATGGTAAAACAATGTTATCTTTTCTGTACTCTTTTGCACCTGTTATTTTTTGAGAGATAAAAATCATGGTCATGGACAGTTGAATAATATCACCTGATTAAATTGTTTGATAAACATGATAAAGTTTAATTAGATGTAATTTAGTCTAATTTACATACTCAATTTTATGAAAACTCTTTGACCAAAATGTGCCTAAAAAAGGTTTACGAGGTGAACCTTTCAATAAACGAGCTGAAGCAATAGGTCTATAATTGTGATACGTTATGTCCTTTCAAATGTCCCGTTGAGCTTATAAGGTTTGATAAAAAATAAAATCCCTTCAGGCAAAGTGGATCTTATTTTTGTAGTTCCCTTTTGGTCTTAAAAGCTCCAAAGGTTTTGATGTGTATATACACCAAAGACTTTAACTCTTTTATATGCAAGCATTCATGATTGAAGTAGATAAAAACAAGCGCTGCAGACGTCCCAAAAAAATGAAGTCACGTTGTGATTGCTAACACTAGTCGAAACTAATGTTCGTTTACGCGTTGTCACCTCGAGCTCATCGCCTTAACAGGCAGTACCCTGGCAACATATCTCAGAGAAAATCTCATTAATAATTTAAAAATAAAATCCTATATGCAACCTGAAACTACGTTGATTTTGACTATACAGCTGTGATGTCACTTTTAGTTATGTAGCTTTTATTATTGGTATGTAATTCAGATATATTATAAAAATGGTCATATGTAACATTGTATTACTGTATTTTTTTTATCAGAAACAATGCTGACAACCGTTGCATCAGAAACGGAGACAAACGGTAACATAATAATCATTGTACTTTTAATAAAAATGTATGGATGGATGTCAAACAATACAAATAGACAAATATAAAGTAATTTGTGAACTTCAATTTGATTAGTAAATAGCCTAAAAAAAATTTAAACTCTAAAACTACCCAAATGTTTTTTTAGTATAGTGCTCGATTCGCTAGATGTTTTAAATAGATTGATTTTATGTATAGTATATTACAAACTATTGGTGAGTGAGGGTCTGGATGGGGTTTACATAATATAGAATATTACTGAATACAGAAAAATGAACGAATAATACAAACAATAAAACATATTTGGATGAACACACATAGAGAGTACCTGTTGATTTCTTTTCTTAAGTATAAATAGAATTATGATTTAAATAAAAGACTAGACGTTCTTTTACATACATGTAACTCTGGTTCATCAACTTTCTGCTCAGTTACTAGTGACGTTTCATAAAGTCTGAGTAGCATGATAACCGAATGATTTATGAAATGTATTTCTCAAATGCAGGTAAACTTTGTATGTTGCTACTAAGCTGGCGGGAATCAATATATTGCAATTAATAATCGAGTCGATAAGATCAATATAGTTATGTAAATAAGTTTTTAATTGATGCAAATATCTTCAAAAGATACAAAAAAAATCTAAATCTACTTTTTTCATGAATGAAGACACAGGGACGCCAATTTTATACTTCATGTTGGTAGCTGCTGGTCTAGTTACTTGGTTAATATTTTGCTGGATGTGCAGTAAATATTTTTATCAGAAAATACGACCCGAAAGATTAGCAACAGTGCAGTCAGATATTTTACAACCAGTACGAATACAACAGGAGCAGGTCGACAATGCTTGTATATTAACTTGTAACATTAACGAAACCAAGTTAGTGGAATCCAGAAGTCAACCTCGACGTTTGCCAGTAAAAAGTCATCACATCTACGATAGTGTGGATGACATTATGTTAGACATAAACAAAAAATCGCATGATATAAACTCAGAAGATGGTAAAGCAATGAGTACCCTATCCGTAAATAATGCATGTTGTTCTTTCGATGACGGCAAAGTAATGAAACGAAAAAGTCATCTTAATCCTTATCAACAATTGAGAGACAAACGAGAGACTAAAGATCACGAATATATCGGGATGGCAACATCAGCAGAAGATAAGTCTTAGAGGGAATCAAGATCAACCTATTTACTTTGATATATGTATATAAAACTATGTATTATAATCGATGTCATCATATATGACATATACGCATTTATTTATATTTTCTATAATTTATAATTCTTACTAGACCATTGTTCCATAACGTCTCTAATTCTAATTTTTGTTAATGCTATATTGAGATCTGAAAATATGAAACGGGATTTTACAGACTGAATATGGTACTTCTAAAATATATATCCATAACGAATGTGAACTTCAACAAAATGTTGTAAATATATAATGTAAAAATAATTAAAATCCGAGATACATCATGCAAGATAAAAATAAGTAAAGAGTAAACAAAAATCAATGACAATATTTAACTGAAACTTCAATGAAGTTGAAGTAGAATACATAATTTATACAAACGATTTACAAAGGTCTACGAACAGTAGGAATCATACAAATTTAAATGTAATTATCTACATATGGATAATACACCACACGCACTATTCCTTTGCTTTTTACGTATTTTTGCTGTTCACGTTCTGATTAGGTGTCATGGATCGATTGTCAAGTAGTTTTCCAAAATTTACCGTAGATCATTCATAATATATTTTTTTACATGATTAATGGTATGATTGTGTTTGAATAAATAATCAAGAGAGGTAGATTTGATCATCGAATTATGTTTGATAAAAAACAAAGTCTCAGTTAACATATGAAATGCAGAAACAAACTATTCGGTAAGGAAGATCGCTTGTAT
The DNA here is from genome assembly GCA_019925275.1 of Mytilus edulis. Classification (NCBI taxonomy): domain Eukaryota; kingdom Metazoa; phylum Mollusca; class Bivalvia; order Mytilida; family Mytilidae; genus Mytilus; species Mytilus edulis. The sequence goes on from CM034362.1 coordinate 56,583,263, forward strand.
CAAGAAAACTATGGCATAGATAATTTGCCATACATAATGTGCCGCAAGTTCAAATTCGTCTGTTGTTTTTTTTTTTCATTTAAAAGAAAGTTTAAAGAGTTCAACTATTCTATAAAATGTATTAATCAGAAAGCTCATCTATATTATAAAGTTTAGCGGTTTTAATATTTACAGCAATATCAGACAGTATTATCAGGTGTTCCATTGTACTTAATATACTCTAGTTTGCACAATTACTCATGATGAACATGCATTACCACATATCAAAACATATAAAAGGAGATTCAATTGAAATAAAGGAAGAAAATCTAATGCACAAAAAATGCTTAACACAAATCTAGTAAAATCAAAATGCATTTTTCATACAGAAAATATCGATAATTCTTTTTGAATTAAAATGGCAAAACAAAATAAAAGAATAATAATAAATAAATAAAAACAATTCGCAACACATAGAAAACACATACAAATACATATTCAATTCACCCTTGCTTATGATTTTCATGTGAGGATTATTATTCAAGCTAGAAATTATTTTATATGCTTTGCTTTTAAATAAATCAACAAACTATAAAATATATAAATTTGAGGTTATCTAAATGTCCTCGTTTTAATCACTAGATTGTACCCCTTTCAATTTGGTTATATAACCATGACGCCTTTCAGATCAATATTTAGATATATGTATATCATATGTCAAGGTAAGAGAAGCTATTTACTTTTGAATTCATTTTTTTTATAAATTATCCAATTATATACATTACATATAAAAATCAAATTATCTACAAATTTGGGAGGGGACTTTGGGATAACGAATAATCTCGGTCAGTTTCTAAAACATTCTTGTAAGAAGAGAAAGGTCATACATAATCTTGAGTATTTGTTATATTTCGTAATAAGATAAAATATTAACGTCCATTAAATGTGTCACATGCATATACATGCAGTCTTGTGTTAAATGATAAATATCTAATTGTGATTAAAAATATTTAGAATGAATCAAAAGAAATTTTGATTTAACATACATAGCAAAACGGAGTGTTAAGTGATATAATTATGGAGATTTTAAACATGCCAATACATATAACATATTTTTAAGGACAACTCTAACACAATAGTTATTTAAATCCATAAGAAATTTACAAAATCTGTTTTATCTACTAAATAAGGTCAAGATTTTCAAATGTTTTAAAATATAAGCGCGTTATCTCTAATGAGTTTTTATACTTTATAAAATTAAGATTACAAGTAGAATACACTTGTTATTTTTCACCTACGATTGTTGTTAAAGTATAATAAACTATTATATGCACGTATGATTGACATATGTTATATATCACCAGGTTATGTTGTATTTTTAAATATCATTGTATGAATATTTCCTCAAACTGAGTCAGGTTTTTATTTGGCTTTTTTCATTTACCTTACACAATTTATTAATCGTAATTTATGTATTAGTAATATGAATATTCATTATTTTTTTCTGTTATTAATCATCTAATTTTGTACATTTTTTGTGAATTGCATTTACTGTTAGTTTTCAATTTTTGAAAATCAGTTGTGACCTGTCATAGTTATATTTATAAAATGAAGAGATATTTAAATGTCATTGTAATACGTTTTTATAAATAGACATTACGATTAAATGCAAAGACGATATATTTTAGGTTTGATTGTATCACAGCGAAATATAATTGTTTTTTTCTATTTAGATTAACATATTCTTGCGGTATCATGTCGTGAGATTTATAAACCATCAAATAAATAAGTTGATGGCTACTTAATTTTTTTTAGATATTTCCATATACACTGAAAAAAATCAAAAGTTATCAGCCAGTGGAACGAGTGAAAAGTAGACACAAATGTGGATCGGTTTATAAACTTTATATAAAAAAAGAGATAATGTCATCTAAACAATTGTGGTCTGTCTAATTTCATGTTGCAAATACAGAAAGTGCCTATATATGGAGTAAATGCCTCTCAGTTGAAAAAATATTCACGATCTTATGTTACCTCTCATAATATCTTGAATGGCATACTGTTGCTTACAAGCAAGTTTTTGAACTTAGTGGCAAAGTTTAAGACACAGTTCACATTTCCATTCTCAATATTATCCTGTAGTCCATCGTCCGTTGAATTTTCGTCGTCGTCCATTTACTCATTTTTACTTCACATCTGAAACTACTTAACCAAATCAAACCAAACTTGGGCTAAATCATCCTTATGGTATTTAGTTTAAGCATGTATCCGATGATTCTGCCCCTCGACCAAGATGTCGGCCATGGCTTAACATAGAACAGTGGGTAAAATGGCTTATATATCTGAAACTAAAGCATTGCCTGTAAATTTTACATGCATTCCAAACGTTAATTAAGTCCATATTTATTTTCAGACGCACCAGACAATCTTTTGATGAGTTGTTGCACCCGAATGAGTAATCTTCTTGAAATTTTGCAGTTGCGGGTTATTATCTGGAATATCATAATAGATAGAGATAAACTGTAAACAGCAAAATTGTTCAGCAAATTAAGATTTCCAACTGTGTCAACGTAGTCATTTGACCCTTTAGAAGTTGTTGCCCTCATAGTCAATTTTTAACATTTTTTGTAAAATTTTGTAATCTTTTGAGACAAATTTAACCAACTTGTGCCACAATCATCATTAAGGTATCTAGTTTTAAAAAATGTGTCAGATGACCCTGCGTACTAATCGATATGGTTGACATGGCTAACAAGGATAAAAATAGATCATAGGGGTGAAAAGCAAGTTTTCCCTGTTAATTTTTTAACCTTTATAAATAGAGAATATCTGAAAGGAACACCGTCTACTTTTTATGTCTACTGAAATTTTGGAGTATACCCAGAGTTAAAATGGCGTTTAAATGAAGTGCACGAGAGTGAACGCTGAGTTAGCCATGTACATGTAATGCTTTGGCTGCATCCAACTATATCACAGGATTTGAATTAACATGAGCCACATGACAGGTTCCACTAATAGAGCAGGATATACTTATCCTTACGTAGAAGTTGAATTCAGTTAGCGTTAGTGTTCGTTTTACCAAGTCGTTAGTTTTCTATGTTTTGTTTTGTATAAAGCTGTTAATGTTTTTGGTGTCTGCTCTTTTACCTTAAAGTTTTTAGTTTATTTTTCACTTTGGAGCTTGAATGTCCCATTGCTATTTTTCTATCTAAATAGCCGTTAAAACGGTTTTTGAAAGTAATGTTTCAATTTCTTAACAATAATTTTGTCATTTTTGAAAATAATATTTCAATTCCTTAACAACAGTTTTGTCATTAGGTCTGTGTGTGTTCTTGTAAGTTTCAGAAGTTTTGGTTGACAACCTTTCTGTTTTGAATGCATTGCATTTAAGTAACTCTAAAAAGCCTTGCATGCGCTAGCTACGGGACCGTTGCTCTCCTTCTGATATTATGTGACTTTTGGTGGACAACAAAATGTAAAATAATTTATCGCAACGACATAAAACAGTTCCACAGCTATGCATTCACTAAAATAAAATTTAATCTGCATGTTGGATATCGCAGATGTTCTGTTGTTTGGCCGAGTCCAATCAATTAAACATTTTACTATTGTTAACTTTTTACACCACTGGGTTGATACCACTGCTGGTGGATGTTTCGTTCCCGAGGATATCACCAGCCCAGTAGTCAGCACTTCGGTGTTGGCATGAATATTAATTATATGGTAGTTTCTATAAATGTCTTGGTTACGAAAGTTTAAATTTAAAAAAAAAACTAAGAATTTTCTTATCCCGCGCAAAAATTACCTTAGCCGTATTTGGCACAACTTTTTGGAAATTTGGGTTATCAATGCTCTTCAACATTTTACTTGTTTGGCTTTATAACTATTTTGATCTGAGCGTCACTGATGAGTATTATGTAGACGAAATGCGCTCATGGTATGTTTGATAACTAAATAAATTGGTATTTGCTGCTTTATTTAAAACCAGAGACTGGAAAGATCGATAGTTTGTGCTAAAACAAAGTGGGATATATTTGAGCTTAAGGATGAAACATACAGTGTATCTTTACATATAAAGATTAAACACGCTACAGATTTAAAAAACAATAGATCATCAACACCTACATGACAACATACAACATTTCTTAATATTACAACTGACGATGTCTCTAACTTGGAAGAAACACAAAATAAGTCGAAGTTTCACTTTATTTTAAACAAAGAACTTTCTATTTAAACATGTTAAATTTTTAAAATCCTTTTAAAAATAGATGAAACCCGTTGATCTGTCACTAACAAGACAATAAAACATGCATATGACCACATGTTATTCGATATTGGGGCAATATATGTAAAACTATGTATTATAATCGATGACATCATATATGACATATACGCATTTATTATATTTTCTATAATTTATAACTCTTACTAGATACATTCGACCATTGTTCCATAACGTCTCTAATTCTAATTTTTTTTAATGCTTTATTGAGATCTGAAAAAATAAAACGGAAATGTTACAGACTGAATATGGTACTTCTTAAATATATATTCATAACGGATGTGAACTTCAACAAAATGTTGTAAATATATAATGTAAAAATAATTAATATCCGAGATACATCATGCAAGATAAAAATAAGTAAAGTGTAAACAAAAATCAATGAAAATATTTAACTGAAACTTCAATGAAGTTGAAGTAGAATACATAATTCATACAAACGATTTACACAGGTCTACGAACAGTACAGGAATCATAAAAGTTGAAATGTAGTTATCTACATATGGATAATACACCACAAGCGCTATTCCTTTGCTTTTTACATAATTTGCTGTTCACGTTCTGATTAGGGGTCATGGATCGATAGTTATTTTTCTATTAATTCATAAAAACGTATTTTGTCAAGTAGTTTTCCAAAATTTACCGTAGATCATTCATAATATATTTTTTTATATGATTAATGGTATGATTGTGTTTGAATAAATAATCAAGAGATGTAGATTTGATCATCGAATTATTTTTGATACAAATATAGATTTGATCATCGAATTATTTTTGATACAAAACAAAGTCTCAGTTAACATATGAAATGCAGAAACAAACTATTTGATAAGGAAGATCGCTTGTATCAAGAAAACTATGGCCCAGATAATTTGCTATTCATAATGTGCCGCAAGTTCAAATTCGTCTGTTGTTTTTCTTTCATTTAAAAGAAAGTGTTTAACTATTCTATGAAATTTATTAATCAGAAAGCTTATACACATTATATAATTTAGCGGTTTTAATATTTACAGCAATATCAGGCAGTATTATCAGGTGTTCCGTTGTACTCAATATACTCTATTTTTGCACAATTACTCATGATGATCATGCATAACCACATATAAAAACATATAAAAGGAGATTCTATTGAAATAAAGGAAGATAATCTAATGCGCAACAAAAAGTTTAACACAAATCTAGTAAAATCAAAATGCATTTTTCATACAGAAAATATCGATAATTCTTTTCGAATTAAAATGGCAAAACAAAACAAATGAATAATAATAAATAAATAAATAAAAACAATTCGCTACACGAAGAAAACACATACAAATACATATTACATTCCCCCTTGCTTATGATTTTCATGTGAGGATTATTAGTCAAGCTAGAAATTATTGTATATGCTTTGCTTTTAAATAAATCAACAAACTATAAAATATATCAATTTGAGGTTATCTAAATGTCCTCGTTTTACTGACACTAGATTGTACCCCTTTCAATTTGGTTATATAACCATGACGTCTTTCAGATCAATATTTAGATAAATTTAAATCATATGTCAAGGTAAGAGAAGCTATTTACTTTTGAAATAATTTTTATAAATTATCCAATTATATACATTGCATATAAAAATCTAATTATTTACAAATTTGGGAAGTGACTTTGGGATAAAAAATAATATCGGTCAGTTTCTAAAACATTTATTGTAAGAAGAGAAAGGTCATACATAATCCTGAGTATTTGTTATATTTCATAATAAGATACAATTTTAACGTCCATTAAATGTGTCACATGCATATACATGCAGTCGTGTGTTAAATGATAAATATTTAAATGTTTTTCAGACTAATTGTGATTAAAAATATTTTCGAATGAATCAAAAGAAATTTTGATTTAACACAAATAGGAAAACGGAGTGTTAAGTGATATAATTATTGAGATTTTAAACATGTTAAAAGGACAACTCTTACACAATAGTTAATTAAATCGACGAGAAATTTACAAAAACTGTTTTATCTACTAAATTAGGTCAGGATTTTCAAATATTTTAAAATATAAGCGCGTTATCTCTAATATGTTTTATGCTGTATAAAATTAGGATTACAAGTAGAATAAACTTGTTTTTTTCACCTACGATTGTTGTTATATGTATTAATAACTTTTATATGCACATATGATTGTACATATGTTATATATCACCAGGTTATGTTGTATTTTAAATATCATTGTATGAATATTTCCTCAAACTGAGTCAGGTTTTTATTGTTTTTTTTCATCTACCTTACACAATTTATTAATCGTAGTTCATGTATTAGTATTATGAATATTCATTATTTTTTTCTGTTATTAATCATCCAATTTTGTACATTTTTTGTCAATTGCATTTACTGTTAGTTTTCAATTTTTGAAAATCAGTTGTGACCCGTCATAGTTATATTTATAGAACAAAGAGATATTTAAATGTCATTGTAATACGTTTTTATAAATAGACATTACGATTAAATGCAAAGACGATATATTTTAGGTTTGATTGTATCACAGTGAAATATAAATGTTTTTTTTTTATTCAGATAAACATATTCTTGATGTATCATGTCGCGAGTTCTATAAATTTTCAAATAAATAAGTTGATGGCTACTTAAATCTTTTTCGATATTTCCATACACACTGAAAAAATCAAAAGTTATCAACCAGTGGAACGAGTGAAAAGTAGACACAAATATGGATCGGTTTATCAACTTTATAAAAAAAGCGATGATGTCATCTGTACAATTGTGGTCTGTCTAATTTCATGTTGCAAATACAGAAAGTGCCAATATATGAAGTAAATGCCTCTCAGTTGAAAACAATATTAACGATCTTGCGTTACCTATCATTATATCTTGAATGGAATACTGTTTCTAACAAGCAAGCTTTTAAGACAAATTCCCCATTTCCATTCTCAATTTCATCCTGTAGACAGTTTTCTAGAGACAACACGTTTTTGGTATAGTACATCTTGATCGGTCTTTAGTTGTCTATGTACATTGTAATGCTTTGTAAACATGCTTGATATATCGTCGTCTTTCAGTTTTTTATTATGAACTTGTCAGTTTATCTCGAGTTATGAGTTTTAAAAGCCCTCTTCGGTCTGTTACTTGTCTTGTTTGAAGATCAACAAGTCCCCCTTGATTAATTTTAGTTAAAGTGACTTATGTCTTTAATAAACATTTACCTTTGAATTCGGTTTTCAGGATTTAAGACAGGTCTGTCAAATATGTATTTTGGATTTCGTGAAGATCATGCAATACTGTGAAGATTGTAAATAATGTGTCAACGTGTCGTCAATATTCATCTTTTATTCAGATGCATGTTAACGATGTTTACTGTCCCCTTATCGCACTTTGTAAAATGCATCATCCCATATGATTTTCATATTTATCTGCAGATTTATTTATTTATCTTTTACGTCTTTAACTGTTACTAGGAGTAAGTTTATTAAGCAAAATCATGGACGGTATTAAGTGATTGTATTTGTGAGATTATTTTGGACGTCAGTAACCAATTAGTGTGTAAATTACTAACTTCCAGTGGCAGACCAAACAAGTTACCGATATCAGCGATACGTTTGCTTTTTCTATAATATGCCGAAACACCATCCCCGTGATTTCCGGTCGATACTGCTCCGAGCAGACTGACAGTCTTTTGCAATTAATATGTGATTCCGTACGAAAAGAACGAAAGATATTCAAAATCCACATTTAGACCCACCTAATTCGACTTACAGTATGTACAGACCAATCATACACAAAGTAAACGCACGTTAACGACGCGTGCACATATTCCGTTAGTGAAGTTCAATTTTCACGTTTACTAAAATCACGTTAACGCGGTCAAAATGAAAATTTTTAAAGTGAACCCGAGTAAACGAGTGTTTACTCTTTGTCCGTTTAGTCAATAGTAAACGGGCGTTTACTTCAGCTTAAGCAAGTTTAGTTACGTACAGTTAAAAGTTAACGGTCGTTTACAACAGATTTCATAAGTGTATATTAACGTGCACCTGATAGTAAACGCGCGTTTACTTTTCGCGTTAACTGATTTTGTTAATTATATCTGTAAACTTCGAGTACATTTGTACATTTTATTTTTGTTTTGTTAAAACGAATTGATTCTTAATGGTTTACGTTTATGTATTATATTTTAACCTGTCGGCTATACTGATCATACCGTTGTAAAAAACTCATATTTAATGCTTCCTCAACAAATGTACACATATGCAATGTAATGTAAACTAATGTGTTTTTCTGTATACCTTTGTCCAACTTAGGTGGTACTAGAATAAAATGATGTATAACCATAAAAAAGAACAGTAACAATTCAAAGTAGATATACATGATATAGGAAGATGTGGTTTGAATGCCAATGAGACAATTCTCCATCCAAATTACAATTTATAAAGGAAACCAGGTCAATGTACGGCCTTCAACACGGAGCCTTGGCTCACACCGAACAACAAGCTATTAAGGGCCTCAAAATTACTAGTGTAAAACCCAACGGTCTAGTATATATATAAAACGAGAAACGAGAAACACGTATAAACTACATAAACAAACGACAACTACTGTACATCAGAACCCTGAGCACTTTTTGAAATTTGAAATATTAATTTTTATTTATTGCACAAAATCAGTTCCACTAGCTTTGTATATCGGATTTTCAATATTTATTTTTCTATAAAAGTTACACATGTACAAATATCGACTCACACAAATATTTCCACTCTGACGAAAACGTTATAGAAATGCATTTATAAATTCTGTGTAAAATACATTATCTTATTGTATCAACTCATCCCCAACTTCAGTAATGGTTGGCCAGATCTTTTTAAACTTATGAATATAAACCGAAAGTCTTGTAGGCTTTACAGTTGCAGACAACTATCCTTTTTGTACTTATATACTATGATTCATTTTTGATTTTTTAAAGTTGGTGCTATCATTAACTGTAATCGTTAATGTGTAATTCGGATAAAGCCAGTTGGTCATTTGGATGTTTAGTACCTAATCATGTGGTATGTCAGGCCAGTCTATCCAAGATACGATGAAATTTGCGTTTACGCGTGTTAACTACAAACAGTTGACGTGTGTTTACTTTAAAAAAAAAAAAAGGACGCGCCTTTTAAGCTCACATGGCAAAAAGGTCCAATGAGCTTTTTAATGGTTTGGCGTCCGTACATAGAGTCAATCGTCCGTTGTCCTCGTTGTCCATTTACTCTTCTTTACTTCTCCTCTGAAACAACTGATCCAAATCAAACCAAACTTGGTCTAAATCATCCTTATTGTATTTAGCTTAAGCATGTATCCGATGATTCTGCCACTCGACCAAGATGTCGGCCATGGCCTAACATAGAACAGGGGGTAAAATGGCTTAAATATCTTAAACTAAAGCATTGCTTGGAAATTTGACATGCATTCCAAACGTTAATTAAGTCAATATGTATTTTCAGACGCATCAGACTATCTTTTGATGAGTTACTGCACCCGAATGAGTAATGTTCTTGAACTTTTGCAGTTTTGGGTTATTATCTTGAGTATCATAATAGATAGTCAATTTTAAACATTTTTTTGTAAAAAACATTTTCGAGACAAATTTAACCAATTTGGGCCACAATCATCATTAAGGTATCTAATTAAAAAAAATGTGTCAGATGACCTCGCGTACTAACCAACATGGTTGATATGGCTGACATGGCTAAAATAGATCATAGGGGTGAAAAGCAAGTGATGTCTGTTAATTTTTTAACCTTTAAAAATATAGAAATCTGAAAGGAACACCGTCTACTTTTTATGTCTACTAAAATTTCGGAGTATACCCAGAGTTAAAATGGCACTTTCCGCCGTGTACATGTAATGCTTTGGCTGCATCAAACTATACCACAGGGTTTGAATAAACATGAGCCACATGACAGGTTCCACTAATACAGCAGGATATACTTATCCTTACGTAGCAGCTGAATGCAGTCAGCGTTGGTGTTCGTTTTACCAAGTCGTTAGTTTTCTATGTTTTATTTTGTATAAAGCTGTTAATGTTTTTGGTATGTGCTCTTTTACCATGAAGTTTTTAGTTTATTTTCCACTTTGGAGCTTGAATGTCCCATTGCTATTTTTCTATCTTAATAGCTGTTGAAACGGTTTTTGAAACTAATGTTTCAATTCATTAACAATAATTTTGTCATTTTTGAAACTTATGTTTCAATTCTTAACAAAAATTCTGTTATTAGGCCTGTGTGTGTTCTGGTAAGTTTCAGAAGTATTGGTTGACAATCTTTCAGTTTTGAACATGTTGAATGCATTGCATTTAGGTAACTCTAACAAGCGTTGCAGGCGCTTGCTACGGGACCGTTGTTCTCCTTCTGATATTTTGTGATTTTTGGCGGACAACAAAAAGTAAAAAAAAAAATATCGCAATGACATGAAAACAGTTCCACAGCTATGCATTCACTGAAATAAAATTTAATCTGCATGTTGAATATCGCAGATGTTCTGTTGCTTGGCCGAGTCCAATCAATCAAAGATTTTACTATTGTTAACTTTTTACACCACTGGGTTGATGCCACTGCTGGTGGATGTTGCGTTCCCGAGGATATCACCAGCCCAGTAGTTAGCACTTCGGTGTTGGCATTAATATTAATTATATGGTAATTTTTATAAATGTCTTGTTTACAAAATTTTGAATTTAAAAAAAAAAAACTAAGGATTGTCTTATCCCAGGCATAGATTACCTTAGCCGTATTTGGCACAACTTTTTGAAAATTTGGGTTTTCAATGCTCTTCAACATTTTACTTGCTTGGCTTTATAACTATTTTGATCTGAGCGTTACTGATGAGTCTTATGTAGACGAAATGCGTGCCTGGTACGTTTGATAACTAAATAAATTGGTATTTGCTGCTTTATTTAAAACAAGAGACTCGAAAGATCGATATATTGTGCTCAAACAAAGTAGGATACATTTGATCTTAAGGATGAAACATACAGTGTATCTTTACATATAAAGATTAAACGCTCTACAGATTTAAAAAAAAGAGATCATCAATACCTATATGACAACATACAACATTTAATAATATTACAACTGAAGGTGTTTCTAACTTTGAAGAAACACAAAATATGTGGAAGCTTCATTTTATTTTAAACAAAGAACTTTCTGTTTAGACATGTTAACGTTTTAAAATCCCTAGATGATTATTATTATTTGATTTGTCACTGGCAAGACAACCAAACATGCATATGTTCTTCGATATTGGCGCAATTTTAAAAAAAAAACAACCTTTTGGTCGAAGATTTTTAATATCCTAAAAATACTTTATTTCTATAAATCTAAGGATGCGACTATCTCAGAATAAGATACCCTTTTACGAGCTTTGCTGTGTTGATCAGACTCAATGGGTTCTCAATCATTATATTTTTATTATTTATTTTATTCATTGTGACATTATACAAACGAGATGAAAATTCAGGAAGATATCATTGTTGTTAACACAAAATACATACTTAAATGTTATAGAATTTTTTTATTTTTTTTTTGCATAGTATACCATGAGTTAATGCAACTGGACAAAATTGAATGGAAAGACTAAGCTGGAAAATGCTTCAATATGTATCAACGCTTTTTGCGGTAAGTTTTAGTTTTCAATAGGTTGCACGAATTGTGAAAAGTATATATGCACAATGAGAATAACTGTAATCTGTCATATAAAACGTATGATGATGTTAGCTATGTACTTACAACGTAAATGTTTTTTAACGATGATTGGTTGACTTTGGATACTACTAATTTCAATTCGCGTGCGTTATTCAAATTCGAACATTAATCTCATCTACTGCTGTTTAATTTCGCGCACATCTAATGATAAGACTGTAGACGAAACGCACGTATTGTGTAATAAATTTAAGAATCTGGTTTGTTATTGACGTTATTATTTTAATATGCTTTTAATTTCAAGTGTTATTTTTCTTACATTTTTCATACACCATGAATAAAGGACTAAAAGTTTCAAATTCAAAATTTCAATTCCATGCCTAAAAAATGTTCTTCGTCAGAAAATACGAAGGAAACAACATAAGAAAGTCGTTAATCATGAGTTTCCAACTAAAAACCTATTTCAAGTACTAAAGTTTTGAGATGTGGATTGTAAACCTTTAAAATCTGTTTCAACTTATGTTTTTGAAAAAAAATGATTTAACATTAAACAGTGTCAACAGTGACAAGATAAAATGTATAGTGTTTTTTTAATAAAATTTAGAACGGAAACTTGAAAAATGTTTTAAAGAGACAATAACCCTTCACAAGAGCAGAAAACAGTACAAGGCCCCAGAGGGTCATCAAAAGAGCAAATAAATCGCGCACCCTGAGGCTGGGTATACCATGTCCCTTAGCAAAATGTGTACTAGCTCAGACAAAATTGAAATCACGAAAAACTCCGAAACATATAATTAAACCAAAAAATGAAAAAAATAAATAAAAATAAACACAAGGCTAACATTGGTATCCTGTCTGGGGAAGCGGGAGGGGTAACACATGTTGTGTAAGATTCCAACCCTCTCCATATAACTCAAGCCATTGTAAAATATGCAAGCACACATCAATACGCACATTGCAACTTAGTTTAAACGAAAGCCGAGTCCAAAGTTAGGATATATAAATGAAGAAATATAAGCAAAATGACAATGATTCATACATCAACAAAAGACTACTAGCTACTGACAAACCAACTCCAGACGTAAAAGAAAACTGACTTGAAAATCATGTCTTCACACAAGAATAGCCTTTGTGTTAGAGGTTACGAATCATACCATTCTAAAATATGCGAGAAGAATGTAACCGGTTTTATATCAACAACTAGTTTGAGAATAAATGTGTTTATTTAAAAAAAAAAAAAATTCATCACCAGTATCGTAACTGTATCACTTCTGAAAAGTCTTAACGCTTTGATAAGGTTCTGTGGTGAAATATGACATTTATTATGTTTTGTCTAAGATTGGATGTGAACTACCTTACGGTATAAGATGTCTGCATGTTGACTTATATTTACAAATAACGTCCTTTTACCGATGATAGAATCAAGTATTCTTTTGTCCAGTTGATATCGAAAACCCTAATGTAATACTTTCTAGAGGAGAGAGGAAATTCTGTTGTTTTACCTCCTATACATTTCCAGAAACTTGTATGATTAAACTGATATTAGTGCATAAGGGGTAGGTAGGCGGGGCTTATTTCAATAAACAGTTAGTATTGGTGTTACGTTCCCAATTAAAGCAACACAGTGTTTGTGAAAGTTTCGAACAGAAAAAGAAACAGATTTTTACGATTGAATATTATTTCTTTTCGTATAGACCAAAGGGCGCATGTTCTTAATACTAAGTATTGAAGATATAATCACTTTGATGTGCCACTAGTCTAAAAGAAATACCACATATATAAATGGTCGGTAGATAAATTCGTTACATAATGTGCTATTTACCAAATACGATATATATATGGTGTCTGTAAAATCCATATAGGAACTTAAAACATATGAGGCCAGTAAATTCCATATGGCATTTGATAACCCAATATATATGATGTTAGGTCACATCACACTATGTAACTTATAGTACCGATTTATAAATATGGCAGATGTTTTCCAATCGCTTGATGTGTTTAAGTTTCTGATTTAGCCGTTTGATAAGGGACTTTCAGTTATGAATTTCGGAGTTCGGTTATTTTCCTTGTTGCCAAATGCTGTGTATATTTTCCTTATATACTTGTTCACTAATAATATTATGTTAATATGTTGTAAAAATAAAGATTGTTGTCTGTTCCTGGTCGGGATGTTATCTCTTTGACACATTCCACATTTCGATTCTCAATTTTATTAAATGAATAATATTTATTTCAAGTATCTTCATGTAAAGATATGTTCATCTAAATTTTTAAAATGTCACGAAAAAACGTTTGATTAGCTCTTAAACAGGACTCTTGAACATGTTAAGTTAAGGTTATTTTAAAATCATAGTTTTCATTTTATAATGCTTTGTGTTGAATATGTGTCAGACCCCGACACACATTTTTTTACAAGATATGAGATTATCCAATTTATAACCGGTAAAATCAATTGTAAATGTTGAACTGTAATGAAAAACGTACAAATCAATAAAAAAAGCTTGACAAAAGCAGATGTTTTAATTTTTCTGCACAAAGTTAGCAAATGAATAAATGCAATTAATCCACCCAATCAAATGCTTTTCTGCATGACGTTTTATAAAACCTACTATAAGCGCCTTGTTAATATTTTTTCTTGATATGACCCTAATGTCTATAATATTTTTATTTTCAGATTTTTCTCATTAAAATATTCGTTGTTTTGACTTATGATCTTAAATGCCCACACAGATCCCACTGGACGTTGAGGGCTATATATCAGTGTACGGAGCAAGAATATTTTCATTGTTTGTATGATATCAACTCAATGAATTTGACTGAAAAATGTTTAAGGCCAAATGATTTGCCACCAGGTAATGCATTACCTAATCTTAACTTTATTTTGGATGACATTTGGTTCTTATGAAGACTCCCTGTACTATTTGTTACATTCCATTACTAACTTAACTTTATTACCCATTTAAGAACACACATACTCTATCTAAATTTGCCTGATTCTCTTTTATTTCCATCATTTCAAAAAAGAAGATAAGACACACTGTAGTTCGTTCAGTTTTTATCAGGCTGATTCAATTTGTAAAACTGGTTCTCTGAGTAAGTCAAATGCATGTGTAAGTACTTTATTGGTAATCATAAGACATCAAGAAACATAGAATAATAAGTAGGCATTCCTTGTTATCCCTCGAAAACGTTTGTAACTTTTAAATTAGAAATAAAAATTATGGATACAAAGGAAAAGGATTGAAATCAAATAGCATAAATATGTGGACCATTTGTTGTAACATTTCAAAACGATTTGATAAAAGTATATTTAACTAATTTTAGGATTTCGCGCTGTCCTCAGTGGAAGTATTGATGCTGAGAAATGTTCAGATCAGTTCTTTGCACCGTATATTTATTGGTCAAATGATAGCTCCGAATGTCCGTATCAAAAGAATTTATGTACTGGTGACGGTCAAATAATGGTAGACAATGGATCGGACAAAGATGATGTTATATGTCGATGTGACTATAGACAGGGATATGAGTATGTTTTTAAAACAATGGATGGTTGTACATGTTCACCTATGAAAGAGGACTGCACCTGCATTCTTAATGGATGTCAAGAAGATGGTTTAATGCTGTCACAAGGTAAAACCTATTTAATATAAGAAACGTGTCTGGCATTGAAGACATATACTTTCTCCAAAATGTTAGTTTGACATCCTAGTGAAAGAAGTTTCTTTGATCTCCATGTAATCATACTAATTAGCATATCTACTGTACTGTCATAAAGGCTGATTGATCAGGCGAATCGACTCAATAATTTGTTGTAAATCCTTCTTTATAACGTCACGTGTTTTCGATTGCGCTTTTTATTGAAAAAAAGACATTAAACGACAAAGGTGTGTACAACATCAATTATTAAGGACTAAAGTGTTATTTATGATTTACCATTGTATTTTTCTAATACGTGTATAACAAAATTAATAATAACTCACAACGGGTGCCAAGTGTGGAGCAGGATCTGCTAACCCTTCCGGAGCACCCGAGTTCGCCCCAGTGTCTGATGGGGTTCATGTTTCTTTTGTGTACTTTATTTGTCTGTTTGTCCTTTTCATTTAAAACCATGGCGTTGTAAATTGATTATCGATTTATGAATTTGACTGTGTCTCTGGTATCTTTCGCCTTTATCTTCTAATCGTATTTATAATTAGATGAATAAGCAAAGTATCACCAACATATTTTCTTGCTCAAATTATCATGTAAAACGACTCTCTTATATGTGTTTAAAACTAAATGACTGTGTAATAATATGCTGTTCATTTTCATAAGAAGTACACGTTTTAAACAAGTTTATATACTGTATATAAACTGAGCCAAAAGAGTTTAGCAACAAAAATATAAAACGTTATCTTATTACAAAATCATAACAACATATTATCTAAATAATCACAAATTGGAATTATGACATGTAAGAAGTAACATGCATGTTTATCATTCATATGGCAAGCACATCAACAGCTTCTCTTAGTAGGCGAGTGACTTTAACCATGAAATTAAATTTTTAATGCACCTACCTAACACACGGCTAAATTATATCTCATTTGAAAGCTACAAATCTGTACTATCTGTTTTGCCCGGTCGTAAAAAAATCGTACGGTGCAATTTCCGTCAAATCAAGATCAAAGGCCAAGGACGAATAAGGGCATATTGTATAAGATTTCAGCTTGATTGCATAATATGACTTTTATATACTTAATTCACATATGCAAACAATTTAAACTTTTAGCAGAGAGATTAACAGTCATTAATCTAATGCATTTTTATATATTTAAAGCGTGTTTTTGATAGACAGCACATGTTTCCTGAAATTCGGGTAAAAGTTAATAAAATGTGCAAAAACACAAATTTTTCTTTCTGATGCAACTGCTAATCACTTTAAACTAAGTAAAACCCTGTAATGACTGTCAAAGAAGTTTTTGACATCAAAAATTTCCTAAAATTATGCTTACTTCTAATCAAACAGCAAATCAAAACAACTCATACAGTTGCCCCAAATACCGCCATTTGCGAAAAACAGATTTTACGCATTTCTTGCAATTTAAACATTGTATGCGGTCAAAATAAGATTTAATAAACAAATTCTTAAGAATCTGAAAAATTCAAGGTAAAAAATATGTGCGCGAATCATACTATTGCTTGAAATAAAGGGGGCGAAACTAAGAGATTGCAATCTGCATTGAAACTACCCGACTGAAATGAACATCTTTCGACTTTTCTAATTGTTTGATTTGTAGCTTCATTATAAATATTGATGCAGTGAAAAACCCTTTTATTTATTTAATGTGAACCATAAAAAAAGAAATTGACAATCTAGACAAAAATAAATAGAAAATTAATTGATGAAAATTGAAATTTCAAAGAAGTAAAAAACCAGGAAACAAATTATAAAACTTTACTTCTTGATTGATTAAATTGCGTTGTTCATTGTTTAAATGCATTAATTCAGCAAATAAGAATAATTTTGAAGAAAAAAAAATCCATAAGTACGCAACGATTCTAGTTACAACTAGACTTCCTGAATAGCTTGAATGACTAGTCCATTTTTCATACGAGGATGAATTCATGCAGGAGTGTCTGATGACGACTGGAAAGAAGCATCATTATCTTGAAACTTCACTTTCAACTATATAGATGATGTCATCTCACTGAATTGTGCCAAATTTGTGACAATGTTGGACTCATGATTTCCATTGAAATTGAAAATAAAAGACTCAACAGATATAGTTTACTCTATCACATATTGACGATGAGGGTTGGTTGAGAACAAGTTTAACGACAATAAAGATGAGCATAAATGAGCATAAATCAACCAATAAAAACACTCCTTACTACCAAGTTATAAATTAGTCATTTCTTTGTAGCAACATTATAGCAGCGCCTGCATATCTAAACTACTAAATGAGGAGACCGATTTCATTGAGCCTCAACTCCTCTGAGACAATAACAAGTCGGAAATATTTATGATACGTCGTATAAATGTAGGATTTTGTATTTCCTTAATTTGTCTTTGCATGCTCAGTCGACGTATTGCCCACGAAATTAAATGAAACTATTTATCTAAACACTTGCCCAATTGTGACACGATTTCGCGGCATCTTCTTGTGGAGTATATTTTTCAAGTTGATACAATTTTCCAGAGCATGCATGTACGTTCACGATTTATTTTCGTGATAGTGCGTAACTGCTCACAATGAAGATATTAAATAAAGGCAACTATAGTATACCGCTATTCAATAGTCATCAATCGATTTACTAGAAACTGAAACAAATCCGGGTCACAAACCAAAACCGAGGAAAACGCATCAACTGTATATATACAAGAGGAACACAACGATATAACAGAAACACTGAACTGCTACAAAAACAAACGCCAACATACAAAGAAACAGATTATTCGATACCAACTGCCATATGCCTGACTTTGTACAGGACATTTGAAGAAAAGTGGTGGTTTGAACATGGTTTTAAACCAGAGTTCAAATGCAAAGTCGGAATCATCCCTTTGAAAATTTTATGGACGCCACTACGAGTTGGTTGACAATTATGAAATATTTGTTTCGCCAGATGACGACTGATAAGTTCCAATCGACGTTACCAAAATACTGTCATATCTGCCTTGAATGACACCTACCCACTAAAGCTTGGCACCGAGTTAGGAATTAAATGAACCACAAGACGGGTGTTACATGTGGAACATGATCTGCTTACCCTTTGGGAGTCCCTGAATTCACTCCAAATATTTTTGGGGGTTTATGTTACTCAATCTGTAGTTTTATATGTTGTGTTTTGTATACTGTTGCTTTGTCGTGTTCGTTTTTTTTTTTGGCCGTTTTGTCAGTTCGTTTTCAATTAAGAGTTTGATGTCCCTTTGATATATTTCGTCATTATTCAAGTAGTCAAAGGTTTGAAAATTGTAGATCATTGTAGCTGAATGTATCATAATAACGATTTGGTTCTATATATACATCACCGTCAGCAAATTAAGTTATTTTCGAGGATATTTGTCTTATTGCATTATTCTTCTTCACTTTACTTTGAGGCGATTTTTTTGCCGATTTTCATTACTGCAAGTTAATGTCTTTAAATTAATAGGACAAACAAATCTTAAACCATGAATCAGATAAACTTAATTAAAACCATGAACAAAATAAAATTAAAGTCTAAGAGACAAACCACAGTTCACAAAATACAGCACACCATGAAAACGATCACTGCCTAAAACAGCGAATGATCGTATGAGGTCAGGAAGGGTATTCGAGTTTTTCATTTTTTTATTTCACAACTGCTTATAGTGTTTTCATACACAATGACCTGCATTTGTATTTTAAAAGTTTATGTTGAAAATGCTCAAAGCATCTTTTATTCAAATAATTAAAGCGATCAAACTTCTAAACACACTTAATATTACTAACACGATTTTAGACTAAATAAGAAGCAGCAGCATTATATTTTGTTCGTTTACATCCGCTTTAGACAACCAAGTGTTTCTAAGTAAGGTTACTTTTTTCAATGTTACCTACAATTTAGTTGCAAAGTCATGTTTGCATTTAAACATGATTACAAAAAGTTAATACGTTTGACTTCGTAAAAAACACATTTTTACCTCAATTAGCTTGTATATATTCTTTTCGAATTTTAAATACCCCTATTTTCATTATGGAAAATCATTCTCCTCCCTGATATTGACAATAAGCGATGTGCTATCTTAACATAGAATAACAAAAAGATCGCTATTTGCAGATGGCAGATTTTTTGGCAACTGCAAACACTTCAATAGAAGGCTGTTCTATGAACAATAATTAATAATTGCATTTTAAAATTCAAAAGAAATATTCCCTGACCTAAAACATATACATTTATCTATTTTTTTAGCATACAAATATCGATTCCCTAAGAGATATTTTGCTTTTGGAATTTTTTTTTCATTTTTTTAAGATTCGGGATACATTTCAATTTTCGGAAAATATTGCGCATCTAACCTCGAATTTTTTGTTTGATTTGGAAATAATGTATCATATTCCATAAAGTTCATATGATCTTTTGGAAAATTTTATGGTACAAGAATTAGAAAATGGCTTTTTGTTTAGTAATCGCAAAAATTGGAATGTTTATTCATGACCTTTGACCTTGATTTAACAGAAAATGCACCGTACGATTTTTTACGACCGGGCAAAACAGAATGTACAGATTATTAGCTTTCAAATGATATATAATACAGCCGTGTGTTAGGTGGGTGCATTAAAGTCGTTAACTAAGCGTCTTTTTGAAATAAGTCACTCGCCTATAGTCAATGTGGCTTGAATAAACTTGTCTTTTTTTGACGTAAAGCGAAAGTAGCGCTCCTCCCTTGACGTTAATTTTTTGTGGTCTAAGAGATTTAGACCTATCCTGTTCAGTTTCAATCTGTTTGATAGTCTCTACACTGTTGACTTATACACATTACATCGAGCCGCGACGTCAGCAACACTCTTTCCGGCATCAACCATCCAAAGAGCTTTTTAACGGTAATTTTCGCGGAGGCCATTATTAACGCCCCATGTAATATTTTTGAACGTTTTTGTGTTTTTCTTACCAATGATGTGTCTATGAACGTTAGTGAAAATTAGATTTAGAATTTTCGTTTTAAAAGTACATGTACTGAAGGTAAAACACCGATTACGCATGCAAAGGTTAAATTTACAAGTAGACCTTAGGATTATATCCATGATATATAAATATTGTTTTTGGCAGAAATAACGAAAAAATATTTAAAAAAAAAGTGTTGCTCAACTTTTTTGGCTCAGTATATAAACATGGTAAAACATTAACAGAAGTTCAAATACATTTCCGGATAACCGAAATGATTGTATTCAAATTTAAAGATATTCTCGGTGTACTTATTATTTAAACGTGTATAACATAAAAACATTCAGAATTTAGTTAGATATGAGAGGCAACTATAGAGTGCAGTTTTCTAATCATAATTTTAAATAAACAAAAAAAAAGAAGAAAAAAAGACAAGCTCCAAAAATAGAAACATCGGATGCGAATCGACATCGACAGAGCAAGCGTTTTAAGTTTTAAGTGAATGCGTCACCTGCCATACCAAAACAGACTGAATGGACTATATGGACTTCTTATAAAGGGATGTGTTACATACGTAAAAACTGCTCCTGCATGGTTTTGAGGAGGAGTTATCAAAAAACAATGTTCCGTTAATGTTGTAGACACAATTTCTAATTGTTGGATATATACGATGTTCCTGTTTTTAAATTGATTGGCGACATTTTTACCACGTCTTAGGTTATGGTCTAACATCCATGTCGTCGGTCTGATAAGTGCCGAAGGTGACTTTTTTTTCCGAATATGACTGTTTTGTCGGGTGTTAATTTGCATTGCTAAACGACGTGTCGCAGCATTTATACATGCAACATTCATTTATTTAATTATGTTACCTTGGGGTAGGGTTCGATATTTTGTCTTATCGTTTGTGGTTTGAATTATATATTTTTCGTACGTCCTATATGTCCTTTATGTCAGTATAAATGCGATGATGTCCGTTTCTCGTGGATAAAATAATGTGTTCATCCAAATAGTTATGATGTCGTCCCAGAGTGTATTCAAAATAGCTTTCAAGACTAGTATTGTGAAAATAACTTGGATATCATATAATTTAAGGAATATAAGATTATATATACGTCAGAAAATACATCACTGTTTGTAACTTACTATGCTGTTGTTAAAGGAATATGTCAACTGTTATTCTGCGGTATATAGGTTAATACTTACTAAAATATTATTCATTCATATGAGTTCTTGTGTGTGTTTGTACTGTATTCCTGTCACATAGTACTGATATTTTAGCGATTTTTTTATACATTGCTATATAAAAGTAAGCGAGAGGCTTTGCTAGCCATAAAACTAGTTTCAATCCACCATTTTTCTTAAAACGTACTGTGCAAAGTCTGAAATATGACAGTCGTTATCAAGTAGTCTGTTTCTATGCATGAGGGTGTTTGTTTTTGTTGCACTTCAGTGATTCTGTTGTTTCATTTCTTTTAGTTGATGTGTTTCCCTCGATTTAAATTTGTCACCCGGACTCGTTTTCTCTCAATCGATTTATGACTTTTGTACAGCAGTATAACACCTTTGCCATTATTTATCAACGAAACTGTTACAATATGGAATTGTAACCAACTGGTATATTTAGAACCTTAAAACCTGAAAACTGTGTACCCGCACTTAAAAATCGCTACAGTCAATTGCATTTATAAAGCACGTGCGTAATTGAAAGTTTTATAGAAAAAAATCTAACTTTTTTAGTGCTTGGTTGATATATTAACAATCATTTCAATTTGTAATTTTAGATTACACCTGCGTAAAAATGGATAAAATTGAAACCAAAATGAATTGTCCAGCTATAAGAAATAACACGTAAACATATCTTACTTTAACAATATTAAGATTACATAGTATAAGAAAGTCGGATCAACAGGTGAAAAGGGATAATGAAATTGAGAATGGAAATGGGGAATGTGTCAATGAGACAACCCGACCATAGAACAGAAAACAGCATTTGATAAGTTTAATTGCACTCTTCAACTTGTTCAAGTAAACAAAGGCATCCAATAGTGTTTACATGAAACAGTTGATCCTTATAAAATATACACGGTCAGATGATTTAATAGAATTATGACGTATACAAAATGCAATCTCTTAAAGAACATATTAGCTTTTAAAAGTGTACACTGTGCCTATGAGACAACTATCGACCACAGTTAAAATGAAGTGGATATAGAGAATTAAATAATAAGTGCTTGTCCCGCTAGGAAACTGCTTTTTGATTACATGAGCCACGGTTTATTGTCGTAGATCATTTCATTAAGTGAAAGAAGCGGACATTTTTCTCTTCTCATTATATGCCCTCAACTGTAGATCGAATACAATTTATCATGTACAGAAATGTATGTAATAACTTAATTAGACGCAACACATCTATTAACTGTTATTTTGAATTTTGAATGTCATAAACATTTTGTATTAAGGGGTATATGCACCCTCCTACGTCTGCATATTCAACGAAATACAGTTTGTAAATTTATATTTTGAAGAAAAACTAACCAAACCGAAGTAGAAGCTGATAAATTACCGTTTTTAGCAATTGGTGAGTATCTTTTAATAACAGATAACCAAATATAAAATATAGATAAAAGACTACGGAAACAACACCAAAAGAGTCAAAGAAAAAGTAATCGAGCCTATAAATTTATCACAAGATTTTCAAATTGAAAGTAATTTAAGTGAACTTATTATTCGTTAAGCTATAGATATTAAAATATTGTTTTACAACTAGCATGAAAGCATTTATCAAACAGAGAAGATATAAAAAAAATATAAAAAGAGCAGTAGTGTGAAAAATATTTATACCCGAAAACTCAGTAATTCATATTGTGGTTCTTACATACTATTTAAGACCATACCCTACATCAACAGGAAATAAGGGTACACATTTACCATTTGACTGCTGCGAAAACAAAGAATATACTGATAAAGAGGCGAAAGATACAAATTGGACATTTAAACTCATTACTCGAACATAAACTAACAACATCACGGCAAAAATAAAAGACGAAATGAAAAACAACAAAACACTACAAAAAAATCGATTAGAACGAACAACGTCAAAACCGGCATTTAATCAAGAGTCAAAACTCAAAAGAACATATTACATGTACTTCAACAGGAGAAGGTAACACATTGACTAGTTGGCCAGTGTAAAAAAAAACAGAAATAAATATAGAATTGAATTCATTAGTTTTAAGACATACTTAGATGTGACCAATATCAATTTGTGGCACTCAGAATCTGCACGAAAAAAGAATGACGAACCACAAGGTAACTCTGTCAGTCTGAAGTGAAGGTAATCAGTTCCTGCTACACTCCTTGTATCTGATAAGATTATCTACTGAACATTATTTTATAAATGAGGAAGACAGAATAACATAACAATTCTGAAACAGCTGTGGTAATCTGGGATATATATATTTCATGAAAGTCAACCAGAGAGCCAACAGTCAAAACTTCAAGCTCAAGATCCCAATTTAGCAATTCAGGGTCAGTTGAACAATTAATGTGCATGTTACGCGCGTCTGGCGTAAATACAAAATTTCAATCCTGGTGTCTATGATGAGTTTATTTACAGCAACTCCATACAACAATATCTAATAAGAATAAGTTGAAAAAATTAAATCATAGCTTATATAAATCTGTCTAATCGAAAAAAAGTCTCAGAAATAAACAATTTTCAGGCAATACATGGATATAATAGAAACTGATATTTCTCCAAAATCTCGTATTATATTGCATGTATTATACCAGGGACAGTTACGTTGAATTAATCTTTCAGAGGACCGTTTCGAAGAATCTCTTCAGTTATGTATTGTCGTGTTATTGGGTGTTATTATCATTATTGGCTCAGTTTGTAAGTACATTTTAGTTGTTTTTTTAAGCATTCAGAAATAATCTGTAAGTGAAATGCAATGACATAAACAACTTTTAAACACAAAAAATAGAAAATTATACTAATTAGTAAACAATACCGTGTAAAACTAGATTATATTATGGCAAAAAAGGAAAAAAAAAACATTTGAAAGGTACAAATTGAGCAACGCGAATAAAACGCAAACGGAGATGACATAAGGTGCCTGTGAGGAATCGGTATTAAAGATATAAATTTCGGCTATGAGTTAAATAATGCATAGTCGCTGTTAGATTTTATTTAGCATAAGGTATTTTTGAATGGATTGATGGTCACCTTAATCGACACATATTTATATCTTCTACAATCAAATCAACGTTACTTTAAGGTAGACCAATACCATGGATCAGTAGCTATATAGGCAACACAACGAAAAGTAAAGCAACTCTTTCGGCAAACGTTTACTTATCCAAGCCGTTCAGTCATATTTCTACGCCTAACACATACACTTAATGGAGATTCAGCGAATACACAATTCATAAAATCCAGTATAACCAAAGCGACAACAACTTTTGCGACCACACACACGGCTTTATATAAAGTTTTGATATATTTTCAATAAGTTGTATTTTAAAATATTTATACAATTTGATAATCCGCATTTTTTTATATTCGAAATCAGATGTAAAATATATTTTTTTTCCAGTTATGTTATGGTATATTTGTACGGACATTAAAAAGAATGAAAGAAATGAAAACTCATTCTTGCGGAAACGAGTCATTGGATTATCCAAGTTTTCAAATTTAAAAGACAACTTTATAAGACATGATATATTGGTTTTAAAGGGGAGAAAAGGTACAGGAAAATGTACAATTGCTACTTGCTTACAACGGTATTATAGTAGAAATGCATGTAAAATCATTCGTATAAGAAAGCAAGAACTGAGTGACAATTGTCCAAATCCAAGTTTGTATATCGTTGACATAGACGATTCTATTGGTAATTATATTGAATCCTTGTGGAAAATGGCAAAGAAAACAAAATTAATGATATTAGTTGAAGATTTTCCTTCTGAGTTGAGTAATCTATTGCAAAACAAAAATTATGAAATATTCGACCTTGATGAAGAAAATTTTTATAGTGCAAAAGACAAGGAAAACATTCTTAAATCTCAAATGAAATCACATCATATACTTTCTGAGGATGAATGGTTGCTATGTCAAACAAAACATAAGTTTAAGAATATGTATATGAAAAACTCTTTAGCATCTGATTTATTAAAAGAAAGAACTCTGAGAGGTTTTCCATGGATGTGTGCTTCACTATGTTCAGATCAAAACCATATCGATCTTGGGTTTCGGTATTTTAGACAACCGCCTGCAGATTTTATTTTAAGTTTAGATGAATTAAAGGAAAAGGGTGAATATGATGACTGTTGTGCAATACAGTACTGTTTGTTGGTAAGTGTTTTACTCATCAATGCAGATGAACTTACAGTCGACAATATAACTCAAAATTCATTTAAAAAGACAATGCTTGAGATATATCCAAAAAAGAAAAAAGACTTTGCCTTGCAAAATGTAATAGCTATGTTGTTCCAATCAAGGCCTGTCTTTTTTAATATCGATTCTGATTCAAATATTGAGTTTTCTCATCATTCTATATACCATGCTGTTCTTCTCTCATATGGAAAAACTCACACAGCAACTGTCATGGATAAATGCAACGTTAGCGATTTAATATTTTATCTGAGGCCCTACAGCTATACACCGATGCATGATGAAATATGTTTAAAGGCAAACTACAGTCAAAAAGGTTTTGTTGAAAGAGTGATTCATTCATTAATGTCTGACGAATCATCTGCAAAGACAATCATAGACAACTTGACGATCTTCACAGAATGGTGCGAAGAAACTGATCTTTTGCAATTAATCATAAAGGAAATAAAGTCAAACAAGTCGTGTACATATCAGAACCGAATTAGATTTTTTCGTCATCTCGATTTTTTTTCACATGCTTTTACTGATACTTTCAAAACTCAATTTACTGCCTACTGTTTAGCTTGGGATTATGTTTTATCTAAATTGGACGAAAATGAGAGGAAATCAAACGAATTGAAACAAATGATTCTTAAATCAGACGTTATTAGAGACGTCTTACACACATGCATAGATCAATACGACAATACTTTGCTCCACTACTTTGTTATCTGGAATGGACATGTTGAAAAAAGTATTTTATTCGAACTGTTATCGACAAACAGAAAAGGCTTGTTTGATGAACAATTAATTGCTGATATGTGGATACCAAAGGAAGTAGGAAATGCAGCAAGCCACACACCTTTGCACTTTGCTGCTTATTTTGGTTGTTTTGATTTTTTTCATTACTTGAAAGATATCATAAAGATAAAACGCAATAAAGAGAAATTGCATGAAAAAATCTTTGACAAAATCGTTACGTACATTTATCAAGAAAGTACCAAACTTAAAGAATTGGCTAATTTAGGACGAACTAATTCGGGAGTAAAAGTTAGGACAGTTAATAAGACTGTTCTCTTATTTGAAATGAATTTAGTGCCTTTCGAAACAGATATCAAATTTGGTCCTCAAGCCGAATTTGATAAAATTGTGGAAGAAATAAACAATGAAAGACACGGCACTAATGCTTAATCATGAGTAAATGAAATGAATATAACAGACTATCTGCAGTTTCGAACGGAATCCATAACATAATAATATTGCGTCATAAACTTTACTACTACATTCAATTCTATTTCAATAAATCTAAATGTTTGAACTTTTGATTGTCGTTTTTTTCATTAGTAGTCGTGTTACCATGGAAGAGATAAATCATAAGGTTTTTGAAAATATAACACACAAAACCTTGGAATAATATGGATTCATTTGTTTTCGTAGGTACTAATTTTCGTGGATAAACGGAAACTTGCATGTACATGATGTACGTGGATATTTAATTTCGTGGTTTTGCAGAAATATGCATACAAGTCTTTATAAAATCTGCAGTTTCGAACGGAATCCATAACATAATAACATTGCGTCATAAACTTCACTACTACATTCAATTCTATTGATTCGTTGAACATTTCATTTCGTAGTTTACGGGTGCCACATGTGGAGGAAGATTTGCTTACCCTTCCGGAGCACCTGAGATCACACCACGTTTTTGGTGGGGTTCTTGTTGCTTAGTTTTTAGTTTTCTATGTTGTGTCTTCTGCACTATTGTTCATCTTTTTATTTCAAAGCCATGGCGTTGTCAGTTTATTTTCGATCTATGAGTTTGACTCTCCCTTTGACATGTTTGATATCTTTCGTCCCTCTTTTGTTCACACGAAAATTTTGTATCCAACGAATAATAATGAATCCACAGTAAAAGAAATTATAGCCATATCCCTCTACAAAACACAACACCATTTGAGTTAGATAATTTGGCAATTTCATTCGCATGGAATTAATTTTATTTATTTAAAGATGAGGCATATATGAAAGTCATATGAAACGAGTGAGTGGTGAAAAATAATGTTTATCCAATTCTTGAACCAATGCATGTATATATCCTAAACTTAGTCCTCTGTGCACGAATTTATCATTTTTTACGCAAATATATCGTATAATCGTCAATTTTTTTTCTCTCTGTCTGTTATGATTTAACAAATATGGCTGCTCATTAAATGCCGTGTTTTGAAGCCAAAGTTGACCGATTGTCACTATATAGTAAACAAATAACAAAAGGCATGGGTATTGAGCACGTGTTTAACAGGTATAAACAGATAATTGTTTATTTTAATGACAGATCCATGCGTATTGTGATTACCAGGTCACTATGAATACGGAAAATACGTCGGCAAATTGCTTCCTGGAAGCAAGCAATTAAAAATAAATAAATTTCTTCTAAATGTGGACAAATTAAAGAATTTTCCTCATAAAAAAAAGTGTACCTAAGTTGTATAATGAAAGCTTCCATTTAGTTATAAAAACCATATGCATATTTCTTTTTTAATTTGAGGTTTCTTGTGACTTTAATATTAAGTTTATTCAAGGATAAATCACTTGATCTAGTATGAGACGGCTATTTTTTGTTATGTATTGATCGCATTTCATAAATTATAAAAAAGAAAAGAGGTGACATTTACTATGGATTCATTATTTTCCGTTGGATACCGATTTTCGTCATTTTCGCGGGTAAAGGTGAGCCAAGAAATTAAATACTGTGAAAGTACTTTAATTCGTGGGTATCAATTTTCGTGGTTTTAGAAATATTTACATGTTCGTGGGTTTTTGAATTCGTAGATTTTAGTTTTCTAAAAAAAACAATTGGAAAATTGAAGCTTTAGAAACGAAGGTTACAAATTGTCTTTATTGAAAAAAACTGCAACGTAAACATTGACCCGGTAAATTGTAAAGTGTAGTGACAACACTAATTAGGATAAAGTGATCAACAGATTTAAGACCATCAAAGGTGTTAATTAGGCCATAAACATGTCAACTTAAGAAAACAGTAACAAAAACAAATGCTATAAACGTATCTTAATGTAAAATAATTCTCATCAAAATTAAGCCCATCATAAAATTATTATTTCCAATATGTACGAGAATTTTGAGGATATAAAATGAACACTTTATCATACAAGCAAACCAATACTGGAAATCTGACTTTCATCGATCAAAAATATTTTTATGAGAATTAAAAGATCAAAAGTTGTACAGTTAATGTTCTGAAAGATTAAATGGGTATACTCCTGCATGAAAGGTAGTTCATAGCGCGTTTTCCCTATGACTAATATATCATTTTCAGATTTGGCGTTATTCAACATATTGTCTTAGATCATATCAGTAGTCAAACCTACATGGGATCTTTCCAGTCTTGATTTGGACAATGGCTGTTTTATTTCGTTGGACACTTAAATTCGTGGATAACGTCATCCACGAAAACTACGAAAAATTGGTACCCCACGAATAAAAGTAATTTCACAGTATTCAACGAATGACATATTCCGAATAAGCTTGAATGCAATAGTCAACAAAACCACGAAATTAAATATCAAGGAACATATTAGTTTTCCTTATTCCACTAAAATTAGAACCCACAAAAATAAGTGAATACACAGTACGAGTACATATAAAAAGTAAAATCACAAAAATATTTAACTCGGTGGAAATTTAAAGGTCCATAATTCAATAGCGAAATCACAAGCTGAAACACATCAAACGAATGGACAACAACTGTTATATTCCTGACTTATAGAAATCTATCACTACACGAAAAGGCAGATTTACAACAATTTGGACAGTCATGTAAATGTTTGACAAATGTAACTACTTTTCTGCAAGATATATTTGCGGACCTGCTAATGTATATGTAAATGAATTATTCCTTTGACATTATTTAGGAGGTCGTCAAAGATATGCTAAAGATAATTATTTTATTTCCATAGCTTTAGTCATTCTCCAAAGATATGTAAAGAAATGCCATAGATTTGCATGCACTTTCCAAGATAGGAGATATATGCAAAGTTTAAAATTTGCATAACTGATTTACAGAGGTGTGGGCAGTTTTGAGAGACCGCGGTTTATAAAACATTTACGACCAATGTAAATGCTGACAAATGTTTGTGTTATATTTGCAAACGTTTGTCGATATCGTTCATGTATGTAAAGAAATGTATTTTATCTACTAATACTTTACAGTATTATAGTTATTTTGATAAATATTGATATTTGCAACATATCTTTACAGACGTACGCAAAGTTTTGAGAGACCGCGGTTTATAAAACATTTACAACCAATGTAAATGCTGTCAAATGTTTGTGTAATATTTGCAAACGTTTGTCGATATCGTTCATGTATGTAAAGAAATGTATTTTATTTACTAATACTTTCCAGTATTATAGTTATTTTGATAAATATTGACATTTGCAACATATCTTTACAGACGTATGCAAAGTTTTGAGAGACCGCGGTTTATAAAACATTTACAACCAATGTAAATGCTGTCAAATGTTTGTGTAATATTTGCAAACGTTTGTCGATATCGTTCATGTATGTAACGAAATGTATTTTATTTACTAATACTTTCCAGTATTGTAGTTATTTTGATAAATATTGATATTTGCAATATATCTTTACACACGTGTGCAAAGTTTTGAGAGACCGCGGTTTATAAAACATTTACAACCAATGTAAATGCTGTCAAATGTTTGTGTAATATTTGCAAACGTTCGTCGATATCGTTCATGTATGTAAAGAAATGTATTTTATTTACTAATACTTTCCAGTATTGTAGTTATTTTGATAAATATTGATATTTGCAATATATCTTTACACACGTATGCAAAGTTTTGAGAGACCGCGGTTTATAAAACATTTACAACCAATGTAAATGCTGTCAAATGTTTGTGTTATATTTGCAAACGTTTGTTGATATCGTTCATATATGCAAAGAAATGTATTTTATCAACTCCCAAAAAATTAGAAAGTGTCTTATATATCATAAGAAATTTTACGTATTGATGGTTTCAGAGACCGTGAAAATATTTGAATTGATTAAGTAGATATTGTTCTTCCCGAATCCAAACCAGAACTTTTTGAAGTTATGATAATAAAAATGGCAGGTTGCTTTTTAAATGTCGGACCGATGATATTTTTTTCTATTTGAATGGTTAAAAAAATCTTCAAAGCTTTTATCCAGAACCAAGGAAACTATTTAAAACTTGAGTGAGGATTTTTTAAGATCTTGCTGGTATAAAAAAAAAACACAAATGCTGTAAAATGTATTTATCTTTCCTTACAGCAGGGTTTACAATTCGATATGCTTGTTTGTATAAAAACGGAAACTTTAACTTATGCGACGAATTGTAATAGTAAATTGATACTTTTTTTTATAGCTTAAAGACACATAATGAATGGGTTGATGGATTGATTTGTGTAAACGTCCAGCTGCAAATGCTACACGAATCTTAGGTGTAGGGAGAACTGCACTAATATAATAACACTGCACTATATTGTAAGCAGCATTACTTTATTACTTTTTGTACTTCAAAAATGAAAAAAAGACGACGTAATTCAATGACATTATAATTATTAGAATAAACTCTAAACCAGAATAAATAATGATCAAATCGATAAAAGCGGTACGTTTTCTCAACCCAAGGTAAAGTACCAATATTGGTGTGGAAAAAGTTAGTTTAGTTTCTGCTTATTTGTGATCTTTTCTCATTTTAATCAAGAGAATAATTGATTTTTTTTTCTTGAATATAACTTAAGCCAAGGCGTGTGTTTTCAATGTTTTGCATGATCGTATAATTTGAAAATACACGAGTATGCACATACATGTACATGTATTTTATCAGAATGATTATGATAACAATTGAAAATGCCTAATAATACAATAAAGAAAGAGCATTAATCAAGTATCCCTCAATAGGTGGTAAATATGTCACTTGTATGTAAATGAATGGATTTTCCCGACTGTGAAATGGTTCATCTTTTAGCACTACAGGGTTCCTTAAAAGGAAAACCGTATGTGTTAATTACCAAAATTGATCTAATAACGCTAATTAGGTATAATAAAATCCAGACGTTCTGAAGAGATTAATAATATAAACATGTACAAATCATGCCAATTATACGCAAGCCAAGAATATGGCAGATAAAGACATAGGGATTATTTTTATAATTAAACATGCAGTTTGTATTCATGAAAATGTGTTAATACTTTGAAAAAGGCAAATAATTTAAAAGTTTACGTGCTAAAAAATTAAAGAAGAAATTAGAACAGTAGCATAATTTGTATCTGAATTCTGTTGAGGATAAACACCATTTCATATTTAAAAGTAGAATGTACACGTTTACAAGCTTATTATATAAAAATATGTTGAAATTATATACAAAAAAAGTATTTTAAAACAATTATCTTTTGTATATAAAAACAAGCATTCTCAATTTCCATAAACTTCCTTCTATTATATTAATCTGATTATACAGTTATATATGAAAATATTTATTCAATTCAGAATAGATATAGAAAATCTTTGTCCTTTTTGTTTTCCAATCTTGACTTTATCCTATTTAAAGATATAATGATCTCAAGAAATATTCCCATGCAGTACATGTATTTGTTCCAATCGAAGGCTCCAAATTTCTAAAACATTTTCTTATCAAGATTGACATTTAATTATTTCAAACTTATATAATGTTGTTGCTGAATGATGTAAATGTTAATAGCCAATATCGAAATCTACCTCCATTTTGTCATAAGTAACAACATATTAAAATTTGAAAACCTTTGGATGAAAGGTTCGTAGATTACCGAACGGAAACGATTGGATCAGCCCGCCCGCTCGTCAGAAGTACAACAATAAATCAATAACGGGACTGGAAATCCGGTAAAAAAATAGCAAGTCATAAATAAATGTAAAATACATCCGGTTTACTGTCATCCTCATGTATATGTCGTATACTTGTTTTAAAACTGGTGTTTGTCTTTGAGTCTCTTTTTGTTTTTACTCAATGTCATCAGAAGTGTGTCGGCACTGATCAGTGGCGGATCCAAGGAGAGGGGGGGGGGGGGTTCCGGGGGTTGGAACCCACTTTTTTTTGACGATCAATGCATTTGAATGGGAGCATATAGTTGGACCCCCCCCCCCTTTTACCCTGGGTTGGGACCCCCCCCCTTTTTTTTTAAATGGCTGGATCCGACTAACTACGCACACAACCCACACGTTTACATCAAACAGAGTATCCTGTATTTTGTATTGTATCAGGATGTTGATTTTCTTTTTAATTATCACAACTAACAGAATGTTTAACCTTTCTTGACTGATGCACAAAATGTGTTTGTCAGACACAACAATTCAAATTGCACTGTATCGTCCTGTAAATGCATGAAATATTTGCCACCGGACTTTGAGCAACCATCTATCAATCAATTCAAATTGTACCTCAATATCAATGTTTACCAAATTACGTTATTCTGTAATATTATTAATTCGTATATTTTATCAAATTTGATTCGCATGTTAAACTATATTTTCCAAGATAGAGAGAAAACGGCGGATAGCAAAAAGCATATTGACCGGCAAAAAGCATATTGACCGGCAAAAAGCATATTGCACGGTTATTTTAGAATATCTAAAAACCGATATACTTTGTGACGTCATGTAATGAATTTCTACGGAAGCGTATTAGGGACATAGAAAAAATAAAATTGGCAGTGAACTTTTTTTTCAAAGTCGATATTTTGACATTTCAAATCTCAAAATTTCGACTTTAACTCGAAATTTTAACTTTTCTTATCTTGAAATTTTGACTTTCTAAAATCTTGAAATTTCGACCTTTTTTAAAACTTGAAATTTCGACTTTTTCTAAACTCGAAATTTTGACTTCTTTTAAACTCAAAATTTCGACTTCTTTTAAACTCAAAATTTCGACTTTTTTTAAACTCGAAATTTCGACTTGTTTTAAACTCAAAATTTCGACTTCTTTTAAACTCAAAATTTCGACTTGTTTTAAACTCAAAATTTCGACTTTTTAAAACTTAAAATTTCGACTTTTCCTCAGTATTTATACGTTTGCGATTACCACATTCACAGTCATTTATATCAACGAGGCGGAGAGTCATTTACATCATAAACTTCATAATATAAAAAAGAAGATGTGGTATGATTGCCAATGAGACAACTATCCACAAAAGATTCATAAGCATATTTTAATAAACTAAAACATTTTAAAGAGGTTATTTTAGATAGAAAATATTGTTCTTGCCAAAGAATAAATAAAATATGTTTCACGTTCAAATACATATTTCAAGTCTGGACTTCAGATATGTGTATCAAGTAACCCCGCTATTCCGACACACCTATATTACGACATACTTTTATTCAACAGTCTAATATATAAAAACAAGGGTTAATAGTTGTGTTATAAGAATGCAAACTTCCAAAACTAGAAAACTGGGGCAGCTCATTGGTCGTTCTGAATATGCATGGCATTTTGGGTTACTTGATTTACCATTGTTTAAACAAGGCAAAGTCAGTGACTTGCTATTGGTATACCAAACAGGCCTTTGCAACTGTGATGCTAAATGTCCTCAGGTCTGACGATCCTATGACAGTGTCGTGGAAACTAAAACATGGAATATGCGGGGGGGGGGGGGGGGGGGGGGGGGGATTCTGTCAACATGCATGTTCTTTACGAATGGTTTCTTTAATATTAAATGCTAATCCATATCTTAAGAACAAAACCAGTTTCTTAATATAAATTGCCAAAATAAGTAAATGACGCTTTAATTATTTGCGTCCATGTCTACTCCTTCTAAAATTGTAATAACTGTTTGAATACTAACATCAAAGTTTTAAGAGTACTTAGAAAAAGTAAAAAAAATCGAGATTTCAACAGTCGAAATTTTGAGATCAAAGTCGAAATTTCGATTTTAAAAAAAAAGTCGAAATTTTGTGTTTATTAAAATAAGTTGAAATTTCGAGTTTAAAATAAGTCGAAATTTCGAGTTTTAAAAAAAGTCCAAATTTTGAGTTTAAAATAAGTTGAAATTTCGAGTTTAAAATAAGTCGAAATTTCGAGTTTTAAAAAAGTCGAAATTTTGAGTTTAAAATAAGTCGAAATTTTGAGTTTAAAATAAGTTGAAATTTCGAGTTTAGAATAAGTCGAAATTTTGAGTTTAAAATAAGTTGAAATTTCGAGTTTAGAATAAGTCGAAATTTCGAGTTTTAAAAAAGTCGAAATTTTGAGTTTAAAATAAGTTGAAATTTCGAGTTTTAGATAAGTCGAAATTTCGAGTAGTTTTATAAATTGACCATAAACCCACTTATTCATGGTATGGTATCAATATTTCTGACCATGAATAAGTGGGTTTATGGTCAATTTATAAAACTATTTATGGTCAATTTATAAAACTATTTGAAGGTACGAGAATTCTTAGAAACAATAGCAACATGTACTAATGAGAAAAGCGTATATATACGGTCTAAAGTATACATGTCTTGCACATTTCACCATAACGAAACAGTTAGACTAAGTTAGCATAGATGCATAGAGCAACTTGCAAAGAATAGTAAACAAATTAAATGACTGAAATATATTTGAATATCCTTACACGGTATTAACAAAATTTTGGTATATAATTCGGAAAGATCCGATTGTCAAATAAAATAAATAAAAAACTATCTAAATCCAAACCAGATAGTGGTTTAAAAAATAATAAGAATATTGGCAACATGATATTTAATCATTAAGCCAAAGACATTGATTCACAATACCCCACCACGGGAGGCTTTAGTATACAATCTGTGAAACAGATGTAAAAAGACGTGATGCCGTTTACTTTCAAGCGATCACGTTCAAGGAAAACCGAATGGTTCCTGTTACATTCATGTATAGACCCGACATGGTATCTACACACACCTCTTCAATTGTTAAACATGGAGACATTTGTATATTATCAAATAGGTGTTAAAACATACACGACAGTCTGCTGTTGAATTCCACAGTATAGCACTGATAACTACTATCTCTATTAGATCTCGTGTAGATTTATGATAGATTAGATCACGTGAATAAAGACAATAAGTCTTTTCATTATATATATGAATAATTGACCAAAGGTGCTGATCTACTTGGTCAGTTTCTTTAGTCTGTAAAAAGACTAGCTACAACGTAGACCTATATGCACGTGTAGTAAATTTGAAAAAAAAAACTGTTATGAAACAGACACACATCTATCTATGATACTAGATACGAAATAAATATATAAAGGTCGACCTCTGATGAGGGTTTACCTGGGATTATTCCCGAAAGAACCCGAAACATTGCATATTAAATTCTAATGAATTAAGCAATAAAAAGTACGTAGTGTCAGGTCAGAAATATTGATACCATACCATGAATAAGTGGGTTTATGGTCAATTTATAAAACTCTCAGTTAAACAAATTGTCTGCAAATCTATGTATTTACCATACATTTCGGAATATGTTCAAAGGCTTTTGATATGTTCTGATTTGACATACATTTCAGCCGACAATAAAGACTAACAAAAGTATTCCTTTACAATACATTTGACAGGTCTCTGTAGATTAAAGGAAATGATGCTTTACACCCCTCTATAAAGTTCTCGTTTTGAATTGGTTTACATACCAGGAAAATGTATATGCACCTTACACTTTATAACCCATATAAAATCATTTGAATGATGATGCTTTGCTACCTAGACAAAGAAACACATTTGCGGATAAATTTACATCATAGAAAAATACATGACAAAGATTTCCATTTGCAGAGGTATACAAATACATAAGTTTGCAAAAGTTTTGCGACGGTCATAAATATATATAAATTCTTAACTGCAAAATGGTTTGATTAGGTGTTAAGATATTTTATAAACCGCGGTCTCTCATAACCGCCCATAGGAGGGTATAGCACAAGAAATATTAATATTTACAACATGTAAAGACAAGATAAACTAAATGCAGTGGTTTGTAAATATATGTAAATGTCGGTCTCTGAATACATTTACATAACATTTGCATACCTCTATAAATCCGGGATTTCGTGTAGTGTATCTACACCTCTCACTTGTATGACAATCGCATAAAACTTCATTAATTTGACAACGATGTGAGAAAAGAAACAAATAGACATTAAAGGCAAAAAAAGGGGTATAGCAGTCAGCATTGTTAAATCATGTTAGTTATTCTAATCAGTCGTCATAATTGTGTAATTATCTTAATTACTATAAAAACAAACATATATGTAAACAAACATTTACCATGGCATAATACCACAGTGACGAGACACACAAAAACAGATTCACGTCATATATCAAAATGAAACACAGAAAGGCATACAGACAAAACATTATTTGCAAAAATAGAAGACAAGAATACAATCAGTATCATAGAAGAATAACACAATGACGGGATGCAAGAAAGCAATGTCATATTAATAAAAAAGAGTCACAAAAGACATACAGACAAACAGACAAGACATTAGCAAAAATAAAAGACAAGAATGCAAAAATTATGATCACATAACGACGGGATTAGTAAGTACAGATACACGGCAAATGGATACCACCAAGAACAAACAAAAGAGCAAAAGCAATATTCATGAAGACACATACATGAACAACAAAACCCGCTATCAAGATGATAAACAACGTCAGTATCAAGAATATATACTTCAAGACCATTTTGTATTATTTTTGAAGTTGATATGGAATATTTATCAACACGGTATAAGTACCCTCCAATGAACATTTTTAGGAAAAGGACGAGACGTCAAAAGTATACCCCTTCTTCGTCAACTTTCTACTCAGACACGTTTTACAAAGTTTGAGTAGTTGCTGCATGCTCTTGAATACCTCAAATGTTGATAAATTTATATACAATATGCATGTGAAGATAGTCAATTGCTACTAAAATGGAGAAATTGATAATTTCAAATTAAAATCGTCTCGCTTGTCATTCTAGTTCTGAGATGACCATGCATGTCAAATTAAAGACATCAATCTATGGATGAGGCAGAGATATCCGTGTCTTATGTTTCGTTAATTTCTAGTTCTGGGGTATATATTCAGGGAACCAAATCAGACAAAAATGAATTGCTAATGGAAAGACCATCATGAATATACCGGTATCTTAATCTGAAATGAAATAACATGGCTTCTATGGTCTTCTTGATTTTGACAAGTTTCTGAAGAAACTCCGATTAATATGAAAAATAAAGAGATAGAAAAATACATTTCGTTCACAAAGGAGTGCTGACAGTTTGCTGAAGAAGTCTACCTTCAAATTCAACAACTATGTTGTCAATAAGAAACTCCAGCATACTTATCACTTGTTCTCTTTGTAGAATGCTTTATCTTTTTGTGCACTACTAACAAAATATTCTGTATAGTATCCCAAAGTAATAAATTAATAGTGCATGCTATCATTTTTACGTTGAAGAGCATTGCAAGTTATTTTTTTAGACGATTTTTCAAATGGTGATATACAGGGTTGAAAAATCAAAGGTTTAATAGGCTTTTTAACTGTTTTGATCTGAGCGTCACTGATGAGTCTTATGTAGACGAAACGCGCGTCTGGCGTATTAAATTATAATCCTGGTACTTTTGATAACTATTTACACCACTGGGTCGATGCCACTGCTGGTGGACGTTTCGTCCCTGAGGGTATCACCAGCCCAGTAGTCAGCACTTCGGTGTTGACATGAATATCAATTATATGGTCATTTTTATAAATTTTCTGTTTACAAAACTTTGAATTTTTCGAAAATCTAAGGATTTTCTTACGCCCAGGAGTAGATTACCTTAGCCGTATTTGGCACAACTTTTTGAAATTTTGGGTCCTCAATGCTCTTCAACTTTGTATTTGTTTGGCTTTTTAACTGTTTTGATCTGAGCGTCACTGATGAGTCTTATGTAGACGAAACGCGCGTCTGGCGTATTAAATTATAATCCTGGTACTTTTGATAATTATTAATAGAACTAATTTCCGAAAAAAGATCGAGATTTAGATTTTCAAGCAGTTTCTTTTAGATTTTTTTTTAGAATCTACATAATTATTATGGTTAATTCGGCTACGCGAGTAAAATGTTTCATAGTTTTCCTGAAGATCCTCTTTTACTGCGGACAGAAATTTTGTCAATCTAATGGATAATTCATTAGCCGACAATGTATCGTTGTAAAGTTAAGGTATCCAATAGAATAAAGGTAAGTTATCTGTATGGTTGTTAAATATTCGTTGAAATCTTGAAGGATTTATGATTCGCTAAAATCTCATTTTTGTCAAATAATATGTGTTCGTATGTGGGATTACATGATTGCTTATCTATACCTAATTTATTTACAAGACATGCGTAGAAGTACGAAATTCATAAAAAGACAATAGTATTCGAAGCTTTGTCGCAGGTACAACAACATACTTTTTGTGAAGAGATGATAGACAATTTACAGCCTCTTTATCTCTGAAAAACGTGTTTTGGTTGATCATTCACACAGTTTTCCAACTTATGAAAGCAAAGTGTTATCAGAGACCTGATAGTTTTGACCCATCCTGATAAATTGTCCACTTCAACTTCTTCTTGTTAGGTCTGTGCGTTGGCGTAGTCTTCAATGGGGAACCCATAATAATTATAAATTTAATATGTTGGGGTTTGGACCATGATATATCACCTTTTAAAGATTTCATAATGTTGAATTATGTTTAGATCCCAAGTAATAACATAGCGAGACGGGTTGTTAATACAAGGCGAGTGGGAACAGTCACATGTCAGAGGATTTTTAAGGTTGAAGTTATTTAATTAATTACTAAAACATGTTTAATAGTGATTTCATATTAGATAAACTCACCATAGAAACCAGGATTAAAATTTTGTATTTGCACCAGGAGTGTATTTCGCCTACGAGAAATCATCAGCGAAGCTCGAAAAAAAATAACCAAGGTCGACAAAGACAGTTCGTTCACATAGGAATGTCGACAATTTGTTGAAAAGTCTACCTTCAAATTCAACAAAATGGCCAAATAGAGGACCAAAAATACCTAAAATGAATACATCCGGATGGCAAAAAAACGCATTGTTTGTTTTGATCGCGTACCTTTTTGCTCCTCTATGCCCTTGAACTTTATTTGGCCATTTTGATTATTTTCATTCGAAAGTTACTGATGATTTTTTTTGTAGACGAAACACGCTTCTGATGCAAAT
Source organism: Mytilus edulis (assembly GCA_019925275.1). Classification (NCBI taxonomy): domain Eukaryota; kingdom Metazoa; phylum Mollusca; class Bivalvia; order Mytilida; family Mytilidae; genus Mytilus; species Mytilus edulis. The sequence continues at coordinate 56,623,429 of CM034362.1, forward strand.
ACAAAAAATGTAATTATCTAGTTTAACAAATGTGTCCGATGACCCTGCCTGCCAAAAAACATGGCTGAAATGACTAAATTTAGATCATAGGAGAAATTTTTTTTTACTAATATCTCTGATATTAAAGCAGAAGAATAATGGTTGTATTATTGCATGCATCAATTGCAAATAAAAAAAATAACAGGTAAGCGACTCATGATAAAAAATAAAAAATGGAAACGGGGAATGTGTCAAACAGACAACTACCCGACTAAAGAGCAGAAAACAGCACAATTCTTCATTCATTTTCGTTCTAGCAAGAAAATACCGCACCCGGAGGCGGTCTGAATCTTGCCTTTAAACACAAATAAGTTTGAAAGTCCATCTGGTATCTTTCACTAAAATCACTAAGTGGTTTGTTTTTAAAAAAAAAACTGCCAAAGGTGTTTATGTAAAATTAAACAGGGAAACGAAGTTAAAATATCATTTTTGAATAACAAACGATTTATCTTTATCAAAATAAATATTAGTGGGTGTTGTATATTACTTTAAAAAAAGATGGCAGAGCAACGCCACAATCACAATTAACCTTCAAACATCTAGATGTTAATAGACTATCTTCAATTAAGCACAGATGCCAACGTCGTACATATAACTGTCCTAAAATGATGTGAATGAACTTGAAAACAACCATCAACAATCTGTTATTAACAACAAATATCTACATAACGTTACAAAAGAAAAAGAGCTACACACAATAGAATATGACACAACCCAACCATTGACGTGGTTTCTGCATCGTGTCAGCGTATACTTATTGTTAGTACCAGCTATATAACGTAAATAACCAGCGTGTTTTCTACTTTAATAAAAAAAAAAAAGCAATTGCAGAGTGATTGATTAACATTAGTTCATATTTTTACATGAAATATATGCGAAAACATTGCAATTTTGAATTGAAGGTTGATCATCACAGTATATTCTTTACCGATTTTAATAAACAATCATACACTTCTAGCACAACTTGATACTACATTAAAACAGTTACCTGTACATGCTGTACATTTGTAATGTAATCTGTTTTGGCATTATGAAATAAGAAAACCTTTCTAACAGTTAAGGAGTTACATTTTGTACCTCCTCTGTCGTACGCGTGTATCGAGTACTTCAATTTTTCAATAGTTTATATCAAACATTCTGTTTGATATCTAATCAAATATGTCAGTTACTCGTATACACTATTAAGAATCTAACTCTTCACGCAATTTAACAGACAAAAATGATTATTTTTGTTATTTTGTAACAGCACATATATGTCAAAACGAATCTTATTAAACACACAAGATCATGAAAAGTAAAAACGAATAGTATTCGTTACGAAGCATAACACAGCATAATTTCTTTTTTGGCTAGGAAACATATTTGGTATTAATGAGTACTAAAACTAAAAATTTTTGGGACAGTTCATCATGAATATATTTCTTGTGTGGATCACAAATAATTGATTGTTCCATTTCGTATGGTTCCAGTTTGTCTGTAGGTGTTATAAGGATAGGGCAACCAAACTGTGGATTCCTAAACATCAATGTTATTCCTAGGATGATGTTAAACGTACAATATTTGTGATTTGTTAGGTTGTCCATCGCCGTTTTGTAGAAAAAAACTTAATCTAACAAATTGACAGTTGGTACCATTATATATGTATTAACAACTACTTGAAATAACAATGTTTGTTTTACTTCATAATTTATAATTTCCAGTTCCCTTTGTGTTGAATTGAAATGTTTTAAATAATCCACGCATGGACATACACTGTTAATCAGATGACGCTGTTCCTTTGTTTTTTGTGTTTCTTTTTGCTGTGCATATTCTGATTTTAATTCAAGAACTGATACCTTATATCATCTCTTTTTCAAAAAGACTATATACAAACCCCCAACTCAAAACATGAAATGGAAAAAAAGACATAGAACTAGAGAAAACAATTACAAACAAGACATATCACATGATAATTGGCAGAGGATCAAAATTAGTACGCTAATGGAATATACATGTAATATATCATTATTCAATGTCAAATTTATCTTTTGACACAAATTTCAATGCGCGACACGTTTTTTCTTAGAGAGAGAAACAACACAGTCACGAGGTAAATACTATTTGATCAAGGTATTCCAAAAATTCGAGAAAGCAGTTACCTAAAGTGGTGACTGCCGTACCAGATTGGACAAAATGGAATCGGCATATCAATCTGAAGTCCTCTTTTCTATTCGGTGTATTACGTTTGTGCGCATTACTATTTGCGCAGCTTTTGAAATTATTATAAATATTAATAAATTATAGTCATATTTATATTTTTATATAATTTTTCATTTAGAATCATATTCAAAACAGTGTGGCTGTGGTCATTGATTGACGACCTTAATTATCCCATTGACTTGGACAGATTAGGTGACCGTTTGTCTGTAACGACCACTGCTCACTACTTACGTATTATAGAATTTAAACTGTGGGGTAACCAAAGGTTCTTAACGCCTTCAATAATAAAATAATTCGAAAAATTAATCAGGAATAACCTTTTATGTTTTGATTTATATTATTGATATAAATCCTAACATCGTGTTATTCCTGATTATTTTTTCGAATAACTTCATTTAGGTGTTGAGAACCTTTTGTGTGTTTGATGGTAATTGTATAAATGTCATAAGATTGCTATAGTTTAATCAGAATATATTGATATGATTCATTTTACATTATAATCATACTAATGAAGATCTGTTATCCGAAATGTGTTTTTCTATATAATTACATTAAATGTTTTCCTTTTTTTATTGTGTTTTTACAATGTTAAGGTTCGAAAATACTAGTTTACTACATATGAAAGATATGTTACATACTTCTGTTCTTTAAACAACAAACTAAGTCAGAAGTACTTTCATTGGTGCGAAGAAATAAGAAACGGCTTTGAAAATAAAATTCACTAATGGGCATTAAAGTTTGCAAGAATACAGTTGAAATATGCCAAAACTACATCGAAAACTGACAAACAGTTAATTTATAAAAATGACCATATACTTTTTCTGTAAATTTTTGTAAACTTCTGTAAAACTCCCGGTTTTTAGTGGAGTTCGTGTTGTTTCTTATTTGTTATTTGTAACTGTTGAAGTAAATGTCTTTTTGTTTTGTGAGTCTTTGATTACTCTTTGGTTTTAATTGTTATTGTCTCATTATATAGTGTTATTAACTTAAGAACTACATTGCGTCAAGAGAAACAAATTGAAATGGGATCATTTTAAGAATTTAAGAAATCAGCGGAAATTTTATTGAATACATACCTACATGTATAGTAGTTCAGGTTTGGATATTGCGACGTGAAATGGAATTTTTACTTTCTTTCGGAAAACTTTCCGACACATTTTGCGCGGCAGTTTTGTTTTAATAGAGTGTAGTGACAAAGACAACTGCACGGCAACTAATATTTTATAAAATTGTGATTTTGAAGAAAAAAAATTCGGAAGTTCTGTCAGTTTAGTTGAGTTACTATCTATTTTTAGAATATTAGTCGCCACGCATACCTTATCAACTGCTTATCAGTATCTTTGACTACATTAATAGCTTACTATTAATGTAGTCAAAGATACTGATAAGCAGTTGATAAGGTATGCGTGGCGTAAGATACTGCTATTATCAACATAAATGTCAACGACTGCAATCAATAAGTTAAAAAGTGACATCGCTTTTAAGCTGAACTGAGCTGTCTGAACATGGTTCTCAACGATCTTTTGGGAGACTATTATTTTTATAATGATGCTTCCAAGATACCCACACTATATATTAAACCTAAAACATCCAAACAAAATGTACCGCGAATAATTCCAGTATACGATTCACAAAATATAAATTTTCTTTCTAAAACACTGACATTACGGGTACAATATTCGCGATCTTTTATGTTGTTACAGTTTATTTTCGTTTTGTTTAATCTAACTAAATGACAGTCAGTATCATTACATGTACTTGAAACGACAATTATTATTGCGTTTATAATTTATAATTTTTCTGTTTCCTTTGTTTTGTATTACAGTGTATATAATATATCCCACGCATGAGCAAAAACTGTGACTCTGAGCTATATAACAGCAATAAAAAGTGGAATCACAAAAATACTTAGAGGAAAATCAATTCTGAAAGTTAATAATCACATGGCAAAATCAAATAAAAAACACATAAAAACGCGCTGTTCTTATGTTTCCTTTTTGTGGTTTTGCTGTGCATACTGATTTTGTGTAATAGGAGATAAAGAAGAACATTATAAAATATCATAAATTATAGTTTATTCACTATTTGGATATTTGTTTGTTACTTAGATACACTAAATAACCAAATCTGGCAAAAGATTTATTTTTAATTTTTATGCAAAGGATTTTTAGACGAAGGATTTCTATTAATAGTTAAAGAGATTTTTCAATATTTCTTTTTCAGATGATAAACAAAGTAATAAGACAGGATATAATTCCAAATTGTGACCTATAGTTGTTAATTTCTGAGTCATTTTGGTCTTTTGTGGATAGTTGCCTCACTGGCAATCATACCAAATCTTCTTTTTTATAATTATTTGCAAATATACAGCAGCTAACTTGTAGATGTTGAAGGAAGAATTTAGTTACCAGTTGAATTTGTTTTTATTTCAGCTGCTTTGTTGTGCATACAAATTGAAAAATTATTGTCGACGTTTTCAATATTTTGCAGTCCACTTCTCTGTAAATAAATACAAATTAAAGTATAAATGTAGTCATAGTTAATTTTGGTTTCCTATTTCTATAATTTCTGCTGAAAACATCAAACAGGTATTTATTTATACTAATTTAACAAAACAAAACGTAATCATGTTTCTAGATGTACAATGCTGTCTTATTACTTTGTTTATCATCTGAAAAAGAAATATTGAAAAATCTCTTTAACTATTAATAGAAATCCTTGGTCTAAAAATCCTTTGCATAAAAATTAAAAATAAATCTTTTGCCAGATTTGGTTATTTAGTGTATCTAAGTAACAAACAAATATCCAAATAGTGAATAACCTATAATTTATGATATTTTATAATGTTCTTCTTTATTTTAAGCATAGAGAGCTTTATTATTTTCTAAAACATGAAAACCAATTGTCTGGAAAGTTTAATTTGATATAGACAATGTACATATTTCTTTTCCAGATGTGAAGTGTCATCATATGTCTTAATAATTGTAAATACTTTAGATTAATAAGACGTGTCGAGAAAGTGATAAGTCAAAAGCCACTTGTAATTTATACAAACAAGGTGTATAAACTCATAAATAATCTCTAAGCTTAACATGAAAGGTATTGAAGAAAAAATGGCTTGACTTATGTATAATATAAAATTTTACACTTTATTAATTACGGGCAATTTTATTTAAATAAACGAGAAGCTTCCTCTGCCAAAAAAGAAAACCCTAACGAAAAGCTAAGATACCATCAATATATAAATAATATATTACATGTACATTGTACATTTCATTCACGTAATTTTGATTGACTGTCAATAATCATGCGGTATTGTTTGTTTTGAGTACTATTATTTCTCTGTTTGCTAATTTCTTTTCTAGCCATGGGATTATCAGTTTACTGTTTATCTTTGAGTTTGACTGTCCCTCTGGTATCTTTCGTCCCTCTTTAGTACAAAGCTATATAATATATATTAAAAGGTTCACATGTGGAGCAGGATCTGCTTACCCTACTGCAGCACCTGAGATCACCCTAGTTTTTGGTGGGGTTTGTGTTTTTTATTCTTTAGTTTACTATGTTGTGTTATGTGAACTATTGCTTGTCTGTTTGTCCTTTCCATTTTTAGCCATGGCGTTGTCAGTTTATTGTCGATTTTGAGTTTGACAGTCCCTCTGGTATCTTTCGTCCCTCTTTCGTAATAGCGAAACATTAATCAATACAGAAGTGCTGAAGCTAAACAACATCCTAATGAGAGCCCATATAGTAAAGGCAATGCATTTTTGGCTTGCTTGAAACAGACCCATAACCAATATGGCGGGGTTAATTGTGTTTATGAGCCGCCAACCTTCCACCGATTCCTTAGCAGTGGTATGACATGCACATTGTAAACAAACTGTGAAAATCGGTTGACAAAAACTCTTAAAATCAATTCCTAGATAATAAGTGAAAACAAATAACAATAAAGGCACCACATAAAATAACATAACAAAAAGAAAAATCACAAAAATACTAAACTCCGAGGAAAATTCAAAACGGAAAGTCCCTAATCAAATAGCAAAAATCAAATAATAAAACAAATCAAACGAATGGACAATAACTGTCATATTCCTGACTTGGTACAGGCATTTTCAAATGTAGAAAATGTTAGATTGAACCTGGTTATATAGCACTTAACCTCTCACGTGTACGACAGTCGCGTCAAATCCCATTATATTAACAATGATGAGTGAACAAAATGTCACAAATAGGGGTACAACAACAACACGTATCTGGTATTTAGAGTCCTCGGATCTACTAAAATCTAATTGAAAGATCAATTCCAACTAATACAAAGACCATGTTTGACTAAAATATCATTTAGAACAGATCGTTCGGATTGAAAAACAAGATAAACTATTGTTTTTTTTTTATTCTTCTCTACAACTAGCAATTGCTAAGGAATCAAACTGCTTACAGTGTAGTTGCAGACTCACAAATAATCATTTACTTTAGGGCCCCTCCCCTTTTAAACCAAAACCAACAGCCGCAAGTAAAATTTAACTCTCAATGACATGAACAAAATAGAAATAAAAAATACAGAACACCAAGGAAACTTCGAAACGGAAAGTATCTTATCAAAATGGCTCAAACTCATCAAACAAATGAATAACACTGTCATATTCCTGACTTGGTACAGGTATTTTTTATGTTAAAAATGGTGGATTAAACTTCGTTTTATAGCTAGTTCTCTCTATCAATGATAATTTTGTACGTGTATATAATAACTTTAGCATTAGTCGGAAGTGGTGAACAGTTATCGTTCTTTGAATTTCGTTGTCCACGACGAATATAGTCCCTAGTGTGGACAGTGTTACTTGCATTTTTTTGTATACCCCTTCCCAATTTATGCCTTCATATTTTTTTGCCTCAAATAACAAGAAGGGGAATGAAACTACACTGTACAAAATTTTGAGTCATGAATTTGAAATTCAAGTAGTGATTTAGTCCAGCTAAAAAGGTTTAAAATTAGCATTTCGGAAGCTGCCAAAAGATTTCAAGATCCCCTGAACATAAAATTGTCCATATTTTGAGTTACAGCTGATGAAGTTTTCTACAATTTTGATATAATTTGTCCCAAAAGTAGTACAACACACTGTAAAAATATTACTCAGAAAGCGCAGTTGGGATTTTTTCAATTTTCGTTTATTGTCTAAAGGAAATGCACTACGAAATACTGTAACTATGATCTCGGACAATATATCTGAATGGAAAAGGAAATTTGAAATAGGAAACTAGAGTTTATTTCTATCTAAGTTTTTTGCCATTTCAATTTAAAAACAAAGTTTTATATACATGTAAACTGAATAAAAAGATTGGCACAGTTTACTTGATGTTTTTATCTACATGTAGTATTTTCTTCAATGTACTGTGAATAACTTTACATACGTAAGATTAAACTGATTTATGATGAAGTTCAGGTCTTAAATTTTGTTTAAGGGTTGCAATTCATTATATTAAACATCCATCATTGTCCCTCCTTATAACGTTTATGAAAAAATAAAAGAAAAATATTGACTATTTCACAAAAAAAATATTTACTGATTTTCACATCTGTCTTAATTATCCTCGAGGTCTATTTCATTTCTCGTTGGTGCATTCAGTATTTTTTCTCAATTCAACAAAGACAGATATGTTTGAAAAAGTAGAAAAGGAGTTTCCTATTCCAAAGTAAGTTATAATAATTGTATTTCTTTGTCTTTGAAGGATTCCTGACATTTTGCTATTTTTGTCTCAGTTCCTATATAATGCGCGATACATTTCTGCAATTTTTTTTATTTCAGATTTTATTATCAGAGAGATTACATGTACATGTATGATGCAACTTTTTAATGTGTTAAGTTAATTGACTATTAATCAAATCTGGAAAATAGATTAATAATATTATGTTAAGTAATGATAAAACAAATACTAATAAAAAAATATATTATCAATTCGCTTTTTTAACCAGCATGCATAGCAATTTAATTTCCCTTTTCCAAACAGTTCAAAAGATGGTATAACAAATATCTTATTTTGCTATATTCAACCAGATTTACCAAATGAATCAAAACAGACAAAAAACGAGGTCATTACAGTCTCGTTGTTACATATCAAATTTAAGTTATTATTTGTTTACGAAGATCAAAAAGCGTCCATTTATCGTCATAAGAAATTGTTTTCTTATGAAGAAGAAGATATGTTATTACCAATAATGGGCCCCAAAGGGCAAAAACATTACAACATCAACAATTTTCATAATACAATACAAAAAATGATATAAAAAAGATTAATTAGAACTATTTAAGTTCTCAACGAATATGTAGATAAAAAAATCTATAATATGTGTTTTTTTTTTAATACTAATGGATTTTAATGCAAGTGTGGTTGATATAGATAACAAACAAGCAGCCCAAAAAGAAAATAGAAAAATAGATATCCATATATGTATAGTACACAATTAGTTGGATCAATTAAACATATAATAACTAACCAAGAAAGTTAAGCATGTCTATATTTTTATGTATACTATTTTTTTTAACTTCTCTGTAACCTTTGTACTGCATGGTTTTATGAGAATAAACTATCTTATCTTATCTTATCTTATAACTCATCCTGTGTCAGCAACAAATAATAAGTCCTATGATTTCCCAAAAGGCAGCTGACACCAGGAGGCGATACCTTATGGACCATAGGCATATGCTATGTGTGTAAATGTCTCTTTCCTACCTGTATCAAAAGCAAACAAGCAAACAAGCAAGCATCATAAGTAACTTGAATGCAGTTGATAACAGGGGACGATGCTTCAAGGATATAAGAGAACATTTGAATAAATAATATATCTTAATAATTCTTGGTTTCTTTTAATCGGCTAATATGTTTGTGATATTCAGATGAATATATTTTGAGAACGCCAATATCAAAATCAGTGCTAGACGACGAAACTCTGCATGATACCAAAAACAATGTACATACATCAACTGTAGTTGCACTGAAGCACCTTGATAATTGATATTATGTTTTTATTCGAATATAAACAAAAAACATCACATGATTAGTGACAAACAACAAGTTGTACATAGTATGTCAAAGGGACTTTTTTAATTTAGATTTTTACAACAACAAAAAAACCAAGATGGATGGCAATTTAGGGTTCATCTCAACGCGGTTTTGTTTACACACCAACGTTAACAATTACAAAATATAAACTTTAACAAACCTGTGAAACTGGAAAAGTCGCATTTTTATCGAGTGCATAGTTTGATAAAAAAAAATGTGCACGCTTAGCCGTTTGCATCGTATGTGTTATAAAGAAATGCACTCAAAGTTTCTACTTTTGTAGCGTTTAGAAAACAACAACAAACGCCACAACTCGTTTACAAAATTGTGGTTAGAAAGAAATGCACCCTTTGCAATTGAGTCATTTTCACAGCTATATAATGTTCGTTTTGTATGTCTGCCCACCACAAAGATGCGGCAGACACAATAAATGATATAGTAATTTAGCTACCCATGGAATGCATCTCTTGCAAGATCTTGTCTGCAAACGTGCAATTAAACTTGTTTTTTAAAATATTTTATAAAAGACAGAAAGTTTGTATCAATTTATCAAAATATCTCGACCCTTTTTAACGAATAATAAGGTCATTAAAAAGTATGGTTAAAAAAGCTATTAAAATGCAAAATGTACTGTCGGTTAAGGATTGACATCTCCGGTCATGACCACAAGAGGTGTATTTTTCAATTTTGTAAACAAACCGATTTTAATCACCCAAATTTTTATGTCAATTGAATACAAAATTAGCATTATGCTTTCAATCATATTTGTATGGTCCTTAGTATTCTGAATTGGTCCGATTTCTGACGAGTTCACGAAAAAATCAAAAATATATATTATAAACAAGTTATTTGTACTTTGTCCATTACCTAAAACAATGCCGCACCTGATATCAGTTGAGGAGGCTATTGCAAGACAATTACGCAATGGGAAATTTAATAAAAGGTAAGAGGTGTTGTTTCTCAATTACATTATGTGCATGCGAGTGAGTGTGTGTGTGAGTGTGTGTGTCCACTTCATCTTGAATACAACCATTAATTTTCCAAACACATTGATTTCTATGTTAAATTCTCCAGTTTCAAATCTGTTTCGTCTTGAAACTAATAAAGAATATTTGTTTCCCGGTAACAAATACAAGTCCCCGGAAAGATTAGTAGTAATGATAATAGGTACTTCTGATTTCAAGTTCTGTATCTTATTTGATACCAAAATTTTCCGAATTTTTTACAGTGTACCGACAAAGTTACAGCTATGTGTAGGAACTATTTCCTTTAAACACTGTACTACATTCTTTCTTTCTTAGTTGCTCTATATCATATAAAAAAAATGTAATAATTTCTTAGAAATTTTAATTTCATTGTCTTGTAATTATTTATATTAAATTTTAATTTGTTATTTGTTAAAATCATTCGACTGGAAGATTCAAGTAAAAATAAGTCACAAAGTTAATACAAGCAATCAAAAAGGGAATCTAAACAATAGACAAAATTATGACCATGAATTGTCATGGTAACGGATCCTCAAAATAAACAAAGCATATTACTAGAATCAGTCTCACTCGATTCCTTCAGGTTTGTAACTGGATATGGATGATCTACATGGTTGAATGAGCATTTAAAACATCTCTCGGTATACACTTCGCTTGTCATAAATGGTTACAAGAGCGCTATTATTCGTATTGCATTTTCCAAAGGGTACCACTAGTGTTCCGTATTTTTTCTCGAAGACTACACAAACCAGGGAAAAACAGGTAGCAGTTCCTGTTACCAGAAATGTCAGTGTTGCATTACAACCAACAAAATTATAGGGTCATGCGGCTCAAATTGACTTACAATGCAGTTGAAAAAGATCGTCTATTTTTTTCGCTTAATGAAAAAGGCATATTTTTAATGACTCCGACGTGCAGAAATGGAAGATATTTTCTATACTCCGTAAAATGTGAATATGATTTTCGGCAATTTTTAAACCTAATTGGAGAAGCTTTCGATTAAATGTAATTCCAATCCTGTATCAACCAATCAGAAGCCGTATAGGATTCTATTCTGAGTACTATCTAAATGTAAACAAATAATTGCGCTCTTGTAACCAAATTCAGTGCCGCCACTTTCCGTCGTTACTGTAATGTCTTCTCTGCAGTATAACGTAGAAGTCAATAATCCTGAAACAAATTTCACTCTAACTGAAATCTACGGTGTTTAGAAGTTTCACCAACTTTTAGAAATAACATACATTGTAAGAAAGTAAGTAAATATGTACCCTGGAAAACTATCTGGGACACTATTTCTGTTTGGGTATCATTTGTGTTTCTAGTTGCATACAGTTTTTAGTTATTACAGTGTATAATTACATACGATATGTTATTACAACTTTGCTTACAATTCTGTGATTATCTTTACTTCTTGGAAATTGAGATGTAACTTAAAAGAACAATTTTTAAAAACTACAGTTTTAGGCTTAATAAATAGAAAGAAAAAAGTCAAAATTGAATACGCATTTACATCACAGTTGAATTATAATACGTCTATGTAAAAATATAAAGAATTACAAAAAAGGGCAGATATTTACTATTATTGTTATTAATGGAATAACACAGCTATAAATCAGTTTGATCACAGATTTTTGTTACATTTTATTACCTTCTTTGTTCGGAAGTCATAAAATGCAGAAAGCGGAACACTATATCCTGATAACTTCACACTCTTTAACCTTCGACACAATGTAAACAGCAGATTGAAAAAATCTTATAGTAGATAGGCTGGAAAATACATTTCCCTTGGAAATTCTTATATTTGTTATCATAAGATATTTAAAAAAAAAAGTGAAATGGGTTCTGCTCATTGATTCAAGCCGTGCGATGACCAATGGTTTGGTACTGACATGATATATCACAAACCTTTTTAATAAATTTTGAAAATATAAGGTTTCAACTCCCTCAGTTAAATTGGCCTCTTGAGGAATTTGACTATTTTGTTTATGTCCTTCTTTGTTATATAGCTCCTCAACTGTTTTGTTTCTTGTACATCCTTGGCTTTAATCGTTATTTTTAAAGGTAAATCCTAAATGCGTGTCGAACGCATGCAATCTATATCGTGTATTTTCATAATTTTTTTTTATAATGAACACTTTCGTAAGGGAATCTTTGTTTAAAAAATTTATCAACAGACTTGTAATGTAAGAATGTATATTTTATTTTTCATATAAAACTATAATATATTTCGGCACGTGCCAAATGACAAACATGACATAAACTTATTTGTTTATTGAAAGTACAATTAACATTCAATATGACACATTCCCTGTTTCCCTTCGAAATTTCAGTCAAGGTAAAAACAACAAACTTCATTGATTTTCATCAATACATCAATGTATAATTAGTAAAATTTGCTACTTTATCACTCTTTAATTGTCATAACAAATTCATAATTTGGAGGCGTTTTAATATGCTTATAAATAGCATTCCAAATTGAGATTTGAAAACGAAAAGTGATGCTGATTTTAGATTCTGGAACGATAACCCAGGATTTGTATTTCCTACATATAATGATTTTCTTTATCATGTTGATAGAGGATTTCTGATCACAAGGAAGCTATTAAACCAAGAGTACCAAGTGATATAGTTGAAGGCATCCCTTCGTATTTTTTTACGGACGCCATCGCGAGTTGGTAGACCGTTATCGAATATTTGTTTCACAGATGATATTGGATAATGTTTCTCATGTCGAAACTACAATCTCATCCCCTTTTCTCGTACTTTTTTTAAGCTCCGACGGCATCAATTTGGGATTTGATGGTCGCAAATACCCGTTTACTGTCTCCGCTAACGCGTCGCCAGTAAACTTAATTTGCGACCATCAAATCCCCATTTGATGCCGTAGGAGCTTAACATACAATACAGTTATCTCCTACATGTAATTGTCTGGTTTGTACTAACTTGAGCAACACGCGCGTACGACCGGGGGCCTCATGTGGAGTATGATCTGCAGTGCCTACCCTTCCAGAGAATCCGAGATCATCCCAAGTGTTTTCTAAAGTTCTTGTTGCTCAGTCTTTAGTTTTTGGGTTGTGTTTTGTGTATTATTGTTTGTTTGTTCATTTTCTTTTTCTCTTTTAGCCATGACGTTGATAGGTTATTTTCGACTTATGAGTTTGAATGTCCCTCTGGTATCTTTCGCCTCTCTTTTGCACAACCGGCAAATAAAAGATTGAATTGTTTATTACTAAACCATATTTGTACTAATGAGTAAATTCGGCAGCCCTTCACGGGATCCGGAACATAATCAAAAATATGTAAAAACATCCGATGTGTATTAAGTCGTAAAAGATATTTTTTTACTATTTCGTGGATGTTACACGTGACAGAACTGCTGCATCATGGGAAAACAGGAACAGATATTATGGCATTGTTTGTAACAAAGTTTACAGGGGAAATTATGTTACTTGGGACAAATATACGTTGACAAAGGAAGCTAGAGTGCAAAGAGACAATTCTAGTCAATTACATTTTGAGTCCAGTTATTACAGTGGAGTTCACTTCTAACCTCTCATTAAATCTGTCAGAATCTGTCAGAACTGTTCTAGTACAGTACGTAGAACTGTCAGCCTGACACCTTTTAGTCAGTTCTAGCTAGAACAGTTCTAACCTAGAACTGATTTGGTCAGTTCTACCTAGAACTGATCCTGACAGTTCTACCTAGAACTGACCAAATATTTGGTCAGTTCTACTTCTAGAACAGTTCTACGATTAGAATTGATTACAAATTCTACGGCTAAAATTGGTTTATAAATTCTACGGCTAGAATTGATTATAAGTTTTTAAGAACTCTTTGTAAGGTTTCGGCAAAATGGCGGTTAATATTATATAGAGAATTTTGCTATTTTGCCGTTTTTTCAGATTTTTAATCGGCAAGAGAACATGTTTAACCCCGCCATATTCTGCATGTATGTGCCTGTTCCAAGTCGGGAGCCTGTAATTCAGTGATTGTCTTTTGTTGATGATGTGTTACATAAATTATTTGTTTTTCTTTCATTTTTTTGTACATAATTACAATGTAGGCCGTTAGTATTATCTTGGGGCATTCTACTGTTCGCGATAAAAATTTCACTGTTCAGGGATGTTTAAATTAGTGGGGGTTATTAGAATAATGATACTTAAAGAAGTGATTTTTTTGGGAAGGAAATTTAGGTATGGTACTTAAACAAGTGATTTTTATGTCATTATCCTAGATTCAGTACAAGGTCATCACCTGAAATGACCTGGTCATCCTAGACAACACAGATGTTGATTCTGATAAGTTTAGAAACATAATTAGTCCCTGGAACATTAGTATTCTATATTTAAAACTACATTAAAATTAAATCACTTAGTCTAGTGATAAATTTGTACTACTTAAATAGGTGATTATTAAAGAAATACAACTCTTACTTTCAACCTTTATGAACAAAATGTTACTTGAATCAGTGATTTAGAAAATCACTCATTAAGTAATATAAGTCCCCTGACTGATATATATGGCTTCATTGTAAACTAGTAAGTTCAGGTGTCATCTTTATCATACGATCCATCCTGACATAGACATATTAATAATTAATATTTCTATGTCAGGATGGATCGTATGATAAAGATGACACCTGAACTTTGGAACACAATGTATACCACATCAATTTAGCGCACCATTATTTCCTCTCTGTATCCATAATAATGAACCGTCACTAAAGTGACTTTTTAAGTCAGTAGTTAGTGATGGTTTGTTTTTTTAAACAAAACTTTTTAACGGCATCATCCAACACTCACATGACTGATTCTTATACTTTATTTTAAAATGAAAAGTACATGTATGAGAAGTTCTCTTCTTGGAATAGTATACTGTTAATCATGTAAATATAATTTGAAAAGGGCAAAGAAAAATGATTGATTTTGTTTGTGGCCTAACGTCCAGGGGCAAATGTTTCATCCATGTTCAGATCGAGTATATTTTTCTGACGTTCCAGACTCACATATATCATTTATAGTCGTTATGGATACTAAGTCTGGCTAAATTGACGAGATGGTGCAAATGTAGTGTACATAGATTTTTACGCTATACAACACTTTTTTCATTGATATCCCATAATTCGTCCGCTGTACAATTTTCGTTTGAACATTTGTCAAAACAGAATCTTAAATCATGAATGTAAATCCAAGGCAAAGAATGTAAATTACGATTCAAATTCCATGAATTAATGCAGTTATATTGAGGAAGAGACTGTTAAAAACGGGGAAAGAAGAAACGTAAACAATGATGTTTCATTTGCAATCTTATAAAAATATTTCTCCGATGAGTTGGATAACCTTCTATCTGCTTCGATATTTGTACACGTATAAACGTTTGATCAGTAAACAATATAGAAAATCTGCTATCATATAGTAAAGTAAGTGGAACTGATTTTTTTCTTCTAAATTCTAAAGTGCCCTTACTGCAGTGAAGTCATTTAGAACTGTTCTACAGTCCTGAGTAGTTTAGTCAGTTCTGCTGACAGTTCTACGGTAAGAACTGATTTGGACAGTTCTACCTAGAACAGTTTTAGACGGTTCTACCCTAGAACTGATCCTGACAGTTCTACCTAGAACTGATTTAGTCAGTTCTGAGACTACTATAACACGTTATAGTAGTCTCAGGTCAGTTCTACCTAGAACTGATCCTGACAGTTCTACCTAGAACTGATTTAGTCAGTTCTACCTAGAACTGATTATGACAGTTCTACTTAGAACAGTTCTAGGGTAGAACTGTTCTAGGTAGAACTGTTCTAGGAAAGGTTAGAACAGTTCTATGACAGATTATTCTGACAGTTCTAATGAGAGGTTAGAAGTGATCTCCACTGTACTTATTAAAGATGGTATACATTGTACATTTGCTTGTTGATTGCCAAAACTATTGTTTTAGGTCCGAAATCCAAAATATGAAATGTTGACAGTTCAAGTTCAGTTTGTTCCTAGTTTTTATGTAAAGTTCAATGAAACTATGACTCTTTTTTGTATATATCGATCATATTTAGTAAACAAATAAATCAATTATGAATTAATTATTCCTGTTATCTACTAAAAATACCCTACCTAATTTGTATGCAGATCTAACATAGATTTATATTGAAAAGTGTTTGTAAATGAATATTACACATTTATCACGTTAATAACTATGTAAGTTCATAAATATGATTGGCAACATGTGTAGAAGTTACCAGTTTGCGTTAGAGTTATCCTTTTTTTAATTTTTAATAGTTTGAAAACAAAAAATGTGTATAATTCAAAAAGAAATCGTATAATCAAACTCTCACAGTAAAAGCTGGCCTGCTTTTTGGTATTGAAATACATTATATGATTTTGACATACAAATGAAAGAAACAATTTTTAAAGATCTCGTGCTCAAGAAGACAGGCAGTTCCACTGAAAGTACATGTTCTGCTGTTGAAAATAAATGATCAAATGAGTAACAAGAAAACCAAATTGGACATGTATCATGTTTATGGAAATTAAAGTAAAATTCCCGTTCAAGTTTAATATAGGTATTAAATAAAAGTCAATTTTCATCAAAATTTACAATGTTAAAGGCCTTACGGTGACCTATAGTTGTTAATGTCTGTGTCATTTTGGTCTTTTGTGGACAGTTGTTTCATTGGCAATTTGGCAATCATACCACATCTTCTTTTTTATATGAACATGTCCACTGACTGTTTTGGTTGATTTCAAGCAAAATCAACGTGTGAGAAAATGGAATATTTGTTTGGGGAATTTTCTGTCGATCTATTTTATACATAGGCTATATCTTTATTTTATTTTGCCATCTGCCACTTTTATGATTTATAGTCATTAAATTGTACGCAAAACAGAAATTGCATGAGTTCAAATGTTGTTACTAAATCAATTCGATTAACTAGTCAATTATACCAACTTTCATTTTTGAAATGACCTATTCTTGGTTCTATCACAACATATATAGATTTAGAGCTGGATATATTGTATAAAGATTGTAGTTGTAGAAGACTGTATCTTGCCCTTATGTCTATTGGTTCTTTTTATTGCTTGATTACATAACATACAACAAGAATGTGTACCTAGTACACAGATGCCCCACCTATGAGCCATAGTAGACAAGTGGGAAAATACGAGGTACATGTATGAGATGATTCATATTAATTTAGCCGCTGAAATTGTAAAATAGTCATCAATAATTTCAATATCATGTTACTAGGTTTAGACATAATTATTTATAGTGGATTGGGAAACAAGTAAATGCAACTTGTATTAATCCCTTTCAATTTGCGGGTGCGAGTGCTGCCTTATAGCGGCATAAGCCTGCTCTTTTTAGAAATCTATAAGGGTGTCTTTTATGTGCAAGAGAAATGGCTCACTCCTAATACGGGTCAGCCATTTATTTCCCCTTTCCGATGGACTATCATCGTTTCTTCAAGACCATATTCGCAAGTGGTGTCAAGGGAGAACCAGACATTCAATCCCTGCAATTTTCTCCCCGGAACGGGGATCGAACCAGGAACCTTTGTATCAGTAGTCTGGTGCACTAACTATTACACCACGGTTACTAGGTTTGTTGATAAATGATCGACGTAGATGCTAAAAAAAAGACATTTCCGGATAGAAAAATCATATTGCTGACATTAGCAAAATTCCTACGCTAAATTTGATTAATGTGAAAAAATCATTTACTAAATACTATTCCATATAATACTATTTCAGATCTGCATACAAATTAGTTTGGGGCATTTTAAACAGATATGAATACGAATTATTAATATATACATGTAACTAATTAATTTGTTTACTAAATGTGATGGATATAGCGAAAGAGTAATTATTATAGCTGAATTTGAGCTTCTCTTAAAAAATAGGGACAAACTAAATAAACAAAGGAAAGTTAAATGTGACATCTTTTGGCTTTTCAAACCATTGGCGGATCCAGGGGGGGGGGGGGGTTGGTGGTTCCAGGGGTTGGAACCCTCTTTTGTTTGGCCGATCAATGGATTTGAATGGGAACATATATTTGGAACCCCCCCCCCCCTTTGTCCTGGGTTGGGACTCCCCTTTTTTAAATGGCTGGATCCGCCACTGCAAACTTTCTTATGCCAGGTTATTCAGAAATATTAATACGCACTTCTAAAGAGTGCCATCTAATAGATTTATAAGACAAAGCCTAATAGCACATGCCTTCTCCTTTCAGAGAGTTAAAATGTCACCAGTAAATTCAAAAACTTAAGCATAATAATGATCAATAAATTTGTCAGGGCAACGGTAATAACTGTGAATTCAAAATAATAATTCAAGACGTTTTCGTCATAACCTTTTCTTCTCACCTTTTTCTTAAAGTGTAAATGTTATCACATTCAGAGCAACCACCAAAGAAAGACCAGCATAAATTTGATACAGGTAAAAGTGTTTTAAAATTCTTATTTGTATTGTCAGCTTGATAATGGTTTGTTAAATTAGAGCAGTTGGACTAACGTATCTTGTCATTTATTTAGAATTTGTTTTTCATGTTTAGATTTTAGCTTTCCTTTTTAAATCTTTTTCTGTAATCCTGAGAACGGGTCACAATTTGTTTTTTTAGAGAAACCAATTTAGAAGTTAGTATTATTTTCTGGTAATTGTTCAGAACGAGATTTGTTTTTCACATCGCATGAAAGGAACATATTTCATTAACCAGGACGTTATTACTAGGCAATGTAATTACATTTTTTTTTTGTAATATCTTTGGTTAGCTTGCTAGCTAGCTGACCCGTAATAGGTTATGTTTACTACCCTCCTTTAAGAGTAGACTAATTCGATAGAGATAGACCTGTAACCAATCTATCTGTCTGTAGGACAATATAAAAAAAAAGATGTGGTATGATTGCCAATGAGACAACTATCCACAAAAGACTAAAATGACACAGACATTAACAACTATAGGTCACCGTACGGCCTTCAACAATGAGCAAAGCCCGTACTGCATAGTCAGCTATAAAAGGTCCCGATAAGACAATGTAAAACAATTCAAACGAGAAAACTAACGGCCTTATTTATGTTAAATAAAAATTGAATTCTTGGGGTTCTTTGATATGGTGAGTCTGAACATGTACTTAGATTTTTGATTATGGGCCCAGTTTTCAAGTTGGTCCAAATCGGGGTCAAAAATTATTATACTAAGTATTGTGCAATAGCAAGAAATTTTCAATTGCGCAGTATTCTGCAATGCGCAGTATTGTTCAATAGCAAGAAATGTTCAATTGCACAGTATTGCACACTAGCAAGAAATCTCCAATTGCACAGTATTGTGCAATAGCAAGATATTTAATTGCACAGTATTGCACAATAGCAAGAAATATCTAATTGCACAATATTGCGCAATAGTAAGAAATTTTCAATTGCACAGTATTGCCAATAGCCAGAAATATTCAATTGCACAGGATTGTCCCGTTTTCAAATTGGTCTACATTAAGATCCAAAGGGTCAAAAATTGAACTTTGTTTCATTTCAACAAAAATTGAATTCTTAGGATTCAAACGCATTGATCTCAGCAATTTCTTCACTGTCGTTCCCTCAATAACTGCATTAAACAGTTTCTAATCATTATTCATTCAAAACCATTTTAGTATACCAATGTCTCACACACAACATAATATAGTATACTGTTGTCTATCAGTCCATCATCCACACTTCAGACAATAACTAGAAAACACTTCCCCCTACTTTCAAGAAACTTTGTTGAAATGTTTATATCTATTGACATTAGCTCCACATCGATTTTATAAATTTTAGAATTTTCATTTCCATGTTATGAAGAGAGATTTTATCCTTAAAAAAGAGAGAATTTTCCAATTTTGAACAATAACACAAAAATGCATCCATCACCTTTAATTAAACTTTGGTGAATTGTTTACACTATTGACCTAAGGTCCCTTTTGATTGTAATAAATTTCAGATTATACATTTCTGTGTTATGAATTTTTATATATGCTAAAAAAAAGAAGGGATTTTATAGTTTTTGGACACCTATAATTGCAGGAGTTTCTGGCTACATTGAAAACCCATTGGAGGCCTTCAGCTGTTGTCTACTCTATGGTTGGGTTGTTGTCACTTTGACACTTTCCTCATTTCCCATCTCAATTATTCACATAAACACTTCCACATCATTTTATAAAACTTGGGTGAATTGTCTATGTCTGTTTGTTGACTTCAGCTGCATTCCAAAATTTAAAACAAGATTAACAACTACAGGTCCCCAAATAGCCTTCAACAATGACAAAAGCTCATACAGCACAGTCAGCTATAAAAGACCTTAAAATGACAAATATAAAACAAATGAAATGAGAAAACAAATAGACTAATAATTGTACAAAACAAAAAAGTTCAACCTTTAAGCAAGCTTAAAAGGAATCAAGACATATCATGCGCTTACAGTGCAGCTATTTATTAACAAACTCCATATTCAAACACTCAAACAACTAATTCATAGAGAGGGGTGGAAGTTGAAGCCTCCTTTTTTTATCAGTCAATGCATTTGAATGAAGACATGTACACATCAACTCAATTTGTTAATACACATTTCCAGTCTAGCTTTCAATACATATGTAACGACCTTTAACCCCACTGACAATTTGCGTCTGTGTCCATACTTGTTTATGTTAAAAAAAAAATGAACGAAAAACAAATATGTAACACATAAACAAACGACAACCACTGAATTACAGGCTCCTGACTTGGGACAGGCACATACATAAATAATGTGGCGGGGTTAAACATGTTAGTGGGAATCCAACCCTCCCCCTAACCTGGGACAGTGGTATAACAGTACAACATAAGAACGAACTATAAAAATCAGTTGAAAAAGGCTTAACTCGACTACTCCGAAAAGAGGTTAGTATAGTTGTCCTTATAGTGACTGCACGGTTCAGCTATCAAGCAAGCTAGCCAAAGGTATTACCTTCAACTGCACACTCAATGCATTGTTTAGCAATAATTGCATCCTTGCTTCATTTCGTATAAATAAGACAAACGGCATTCAAATGTTGTCAATGAAACAATATCGGTATTTTCATACCAAAACGAAAGTACCGGCTACCTTTGGAACAAGATCTATATAACAAGTGTACATCAATTTTACTTTGAATTGAAGAAATTAATCAATACATTGTTACCTCAAATAGTTTCCCAACGTACATTGTATAAGGAAGATATTCAATTGACTTAGATTTGAATTTAAACATTTTCAATAACAAAAGTGAATTCGGGTTATCTTCCTTTGATCTTCTTGATTTCCTTCGCTTTGAATTTTTAACTATCTTCTATAAAAGAACAGGCGATAGAAATTCAACTTTTTGACAAATTCTAGTGTGATGTTAATGAAACAGAAAACCATTAATTAAGCAAATATCCATACAACTTGTACTATAAAATGTGTGTCAACATCTTTCAATGTCCCCATAACAATTTATGCATGTATTTTTATGAACAAATATGTGGGGTTTATATCAGAAGTCAAATATATAGGTTTTCAGACAAAATTATCCGTCATTCCATCCATATCTCCACAACAAAGGTTAGTATCGCGATAGGTGAGGTGACCACACCAGGGGTCCAATTTAGCTTTCAGACCACTCGTGTGTACCTGCATTTGTCCTGTATTTACACGAAGCACTTTTAAAACTATGTTAAAATGATTGGACATATCTCCTCTTAGCCGATTACATAATCTCATATATTTTTATGATACTGTAAGATGTAGATATTATCGAATGGTTTTGTCCCCCGTAGTCGTTTAAGTTTATGTGTTATGTCTACAATGCAGTGATAAATTCTGATCATATCTTTCTCAATGTTGAGGATCACTTGATAACTTGACATATATACCTAATTTAGGGCATTAAAGATACATAAATAGAGAATTGTTTAATATATGTTATAGTTTTAAAATAAGGTTACAAATTTCAAATACTTTTTAGGACTAAGACAATAACAATCAAAACCAAGGAGTAAACAAAGACTCACAAAACCAAAGGACATTAATATCTACGGGGCGCCGAATGGGACTCTTGTGGTTTTGTACAAAATTCAATTCTATCATAACAAAATCATTTTTGTCTTACAAAACTATGTGATACAGACTTGTTTTATGAGAACTTCAATTTTGTGATGACACAAACATTCATTTTTGTAGACGAAATTCATTTTTGTAGACGAAATTCATTTTTGTCATGACAAAAGTCAATTTTGACAAAAAGGTATGCAAATATAAACTTATTTGCATACAAAATTGACTTTTGTTATCTAATATGGAAATTAAAACACAAAAGTCAATTGTGTGAGACAAAATTCAATTTTGTGAGACAAAATTCAATTTTGTGAGACAAAATTCAATTTTGTGAGACAAAGTTCAATTTTGTCAATTTTGTCTCACAAAAGTCAATTTTGTCTCACAAATGTCAATTTTGTCTCACAAAAGTCAATTTTGTCTCACAAAACTCAATTTTCTCACAAAACTCTATTTTGTCTCACAAAACTCTATTTTGTCTCACAAAACTCTATTTTGCTTCACAAAACTCTATTTTGTCTCACAAAACTCTCACAAAACTCTATTTTGTCTCACAAAAGTCAATTTTGTGTCACAAAAGTCGATATTGTATGCAAATTAGTTCACAGAATCCAAACTAAATAAATTTGCATACAAAATTGACTTTTGTGGCCCAATTTTCAAATTAGGTAACAAAAGTAAAGTCTGTGTTACAAAAATGAATTTTGTCATGACAAAAGTAACTTTTGTCCACTGAAAGATAATTTTGTATGACAAAATTTTAAATTTGTAGTATGCTACACATTTTGTTAAACTGAACTCATTTTTGTTGAACAAAACTCACTTTTATCCGTACAAAATTGAATTTCGAGTACAAAATCACAAGAGTCCCATTCGGCCCCCCGTAATATCAACAGTTATAAATAATAAGAAGAAACAACACAAACTCCACTAAACACCGGGAGTGAAATCAGGTGCTCCTGAAGGGTAAGCATTTCCTGCACCTTATACGACACACGTTGTTTTATTTCTTTGTTCATTTCGGTAATGATGGAAGGTAATTATGACTGAGGAAGAATATCAGATATGATTTCTGACACACTTTTGTCATAATGGCCAATCAGCTCATGATGGCGACCGTAAAATTTCTTGAGTGATATTAATTTGATTAATTCATAGCCCTGTCTTTTGAGAAAGTAGTATTCCTCGTTCAACAAAATCAACGTACTTTGAGCTAGCTCTAGAGTAACGTATTAATTGAGACACATATACTCCATATGCTGGTGCCGCTGGGATAAAAACGATGAGCAAGAAAACTTATTAAGAAAACAGTGTATATAATTCTAAGGCCAACACTGACCTGCATGACCTTAGAATGTTTTATAAGCAGTTTTTTTAGTACGTGTTCTTGTTCAATCATTTTTAGTCCTAAAGATGCATGCCATGCATATCTTACCATAGCCCTGGTGTCTAAATAACCGTAACTCAAATAATTCAGCGTCCACTGTCGGAGTGTCCACTACCATTTCCAGGGAACGGAGTGATTGTATTGATGAGAATATAACGATTGGATTAATCTGGTTATACAACTGATTGAAAGACCAGATGTTCAGTCCAAACGCTCAATTATTTTAAGGTGGTACCTAACACTACAGGGAGATAACTCTGTAAAGTCAGCTAAACGTTTTGATAACGTTGTGTTGTAAATGGAATATTAAGCTTCTCAATGATCAAAATTGGTGTTTGTCAAACTGCTACATAACCAGTGTAATTTTTCTGACAAAACGGTTGGTTCAAAATTTTTGAAATTTTTATATTTTTGTTTAAAGGTCAAAGTAAATACTTTGTCAAAATTTTATGAAAATTAAACGAGCCAAATTGATTTTAGTGAAAACGTTGGGTACCACCTTAAAGAATTATTTTGTTTTAATTTTAACCTCTAAACATCTATATAATTGATAAACAGTTTTGAGTTATTATTAAAAAAGCTGATAAAAATATACATTGTAAATTTAATAAACAGTTGTAATGTCAAATATATAGAATTTTACCTATCTTTATAAAAGGTCATCAACAAACTATTGTACACATCTGATTTTATCAAATCATGTAATATTTTTTGCGGATTTCAGCACTTTTATTTGAGACAAATTGACATTAAAAGTTTTTACCTCTAGCAAATTTTAAATGTTACAACCTTAAAAAGAAAAACGCAAGGACGGTAAGTCTAAAATTATTTTACTCAAAAAGTTATTCTTTTGCGGTATGGGCTTTGCTCATTGTTGAAGACCATAAGTAATGGTGACCTATAGTTTTTGACCTGTAAAAACATTATTATTTTGCTACAATGTCTTGATATTCTGCATGTTAGTATACTCGAATAGACTTGTAATTCACCGACTCTGATCTTAAGTCTTTTCGCTTCATGATTGGATCAAACAGTTTTTGCGCTTTTATTCTACATAAACCACCCCTTGCAAATGTTTCATGGGCCGTGGTCATTGGCGGACCCAGGGGGGGGGGGGGGGGGTCCGGGGGTTGGAACCCCCTTTTTTCGGCCGCTCAATGCATTTGAATAGGGACATATAGTTGGAACCCCCTTTTTTCGGCCGCTCAATGCATTTGAATAGGGACATATAGTTGGAACCCCCCTCTTTTGTCCTGAGTTGGGACCCCCCCCCCCCTTTTTAAAATGGCTGGATCCGCCCCTGGTGGTGCATAGCTTTATTAACATGAAGGGTCCTTTACTTCGCCGCAAGAATATATAAGTACATCCACTACGTGACGTTCAGGTACTATATATCAGTTCTTAAAGTCTCAGAGTAATATTGCTACTTTTAAAAATAATATTATGTTTGAAGTGAAAATCTTTATACTAATTTGCCTTAATTCTAAATATACAGCGTATTTGCCGAAGGAATTTGTTTTTAAGAGTATAGTTTTATATGAAAACGATTTCTTCTTAAACTATAAATGTCACAATGGATTATGCAAATATGTTACATCATCTTAACTGTAAATTTCACAATGGATTACGCAAATATGTTACATATATATACTGAAAAGGTATTTTGTAAGTTTTTGATGATAGTTGGTTGCTTAACATCCAGTGGCAAATGTTTCATATAGGTTCAGCTTTTTTTCGTGTTTTCATTTTGTAACCAAAACAGTTGCATAGGTATCATGTATAGCTAAATTTTAGATGGAATTGTCATGAAAATATGTTTAATAGTATTAGTTACAGAAATCATAAAGCATCTATGTCATATGTCATGCATGTCTATCACTGAACAAGTAGAATTCTTACATGATTACATGCTCATACTGCTAAATGGTATCAGCAAAATATTCCGAAAGGGCACTGCAATTACAAGAAAAATACTGAGCGAACCAATCAAGCCATTCGTAGTGCTTGAACCACCCTTTCGATCAATGCTTTTAAATGGGGAAAATGTTTAGCCAACTCCCCTTTTCTTTGGTTCGAAACAACATCCCTTTTTTAAATGGCTTGATCCGCCCCGGAACGTTACGACAGCCGAAACATTTTGAGATAATCTTTACAGTGGAACTATTGAACTGCTAGTTAAATCATGGGCCCCGTCAACCCAGTTGTCCAGTACGTTGTTCGTCTACAATAATAAGTAATCTGTCAATGTTGATTTTGGGTCTCGACATCGGCTCTTTGCAAGGTGTGTTCATTCAGATCCTCTTAGAACAAAGCTGACTTGTTTTCTACCTTTGCTCACAATATTGCGTCGTTTTTTAAGAACCTTTCATAAATAGTATGCCATGATTTCTCAATAACATTGAAAGAGGGCTTTGAATTATAAAGAAGAGTGCGTTTGAGAAATATGCTGTAATGACCTTATTGAAATATTAAAATGTCTAGGTGTAACATTTTATGGACGATTTATTGTGCGTTCATTGCTCTCTAATTTGTTCGAAAGTCAATATTTATGACATATTGTCATCTGAATATATTATAAATTCGGTTAGCGTCACCCTACAACTTGTACCTTAATTGTAACAATGAAACAATTTAAAATGTTAATATCATTGTTTATAAAATCGACGGTAACATAATGTTGATCATTACAATCATAAAATGTTAATTCTGTATATTTATTTGACCTTATTTTTAACAATTTAGGTCATGTCAATGATTTATTCTAGAACAAAACTTATCAGTAACAATTGTGTTTTCCCATAATAAATAGATATAGGAAGATGTGGTGTGAGTGCCAATGAGACAACTCTCCATCCAGATAACAATTTAACAAAAGTAAATCAATGTACGGCCTTCAACAATGAGCCTTGGCTGTTTTGGGTTGATTGACTGTTGGTGTTTAACGCCACTAACAGAATTCAACTATATCGTTGAGGTCAAACTCACAAAGTTCTATGTTTTAGAACAGAAATATTGGATGAATCAAGTAAACATTTCGTTTCTTTACAGTTTATAAAAGATTTTCTGAAATACTTTCTCTGTGGTTTTCGAAACACAATGCAATTGGGGTGCAAAACAAAGCAATTGAATGACATTTTTGTTTTCCGAGGACGTTTATACGTGTAGCATAGTTAACTATATGATCTCGGTTTTACTCATTAGTGAACGTTTTTTTTTTTTATCTCCGTCTTTAATCTCTGATCATTTTTGGCAATTCCTTATTTTTAAAACACGACTTTGATATATATATATTACGCTTGACTCGTGTGTGTCTATACAGATGAAGAAATCAATAATTCTAAATTTAATGTAGTTTGAAATTCAATCCCATAAACTGGAAATGCTGTTAATTTAGCGCATAGCGTTATAATTGATCATGCGCGTTTTTTTATTCGCATAAATCAGCCATCAAATTATCTATAGTTGTACATCACATGAGTGCGAAGTGTTATTGTAATTGATGATTTTTAAAGGATAGGTGGAGGGACCAATTTGAGAGATGTTATTTTATATTCAATAGATAAAAAAAAACCAAATAGAAACTGTTGCTACGACAAATACTTGCCACTGCTCCTGATAAATTACGGCGATAGACATTTATTAAAGGATTAAACAGTTGTGTCTTATGCCTTCTCTACGTTTAGTATTTCAATCAGTAAAAGAAAAAACAAGTGAAGAAATGATAAATTCAAGAGCCTGATTCAAAATTTATAAGCTATTAATACATTCATTAATTCGATTTCTATATTCCATTGATCTGCATATTTTATATGCGCAATTAGTTATTGCTGTACCATAAACTATATCAATAAACCATATTATCATTAGAATTTATTGTCCATGATAATACAGCGATTAATATTCGACATATTTCTGGATCAAATAAATATCGTTGTTTGACATTTTACAAACAAATCACACTTTAATCCGCTACGAGTCAAAATAGTTATCAAAGTCAAAATAGTTATCAAAGTCAAAAAGATTTTATTCCTATATTGTCATTCGCATATTCAGCGTAAATTATGACATTTTACACACCAAACTCACTTGGAACCGCTACGATTTCACATATTTTGTAGTTTGGCAAATTATCAAAGTAGAAAAGTTTTTTTCTGAAATGTCATTCGCATATTTATCGTAAATTATGACATTTTAAAACACTAGTCTCACTTTAATTCGTTTCTATTCAACAATTAATGTAGTTTGCTCTTTGTATGCCAATTTTATTTTTTTTTACTTTCCCATATTTTCATTTATATATTTAAAGTTAATTATGACTAATCGAGTGACCCATTTTATATATTTTTTTTATTTCAAAGGGTATGGAAAGTTTTTATTTCTCACAGAAGGCAGAAAAGGTTGCATATGTTGATTATTTGTCCTCCTATATAGGCACACCTTAAAGACATTTAAGATTGTTATCATAAACTGATAATATATCGGTTTGACTATTATAAATCTTTACCTCCTTGGTGTTTAATTCGTATCACCTCTCATTTGCCCACTGCAAGGATTAATTTTCTTTCACATCAAGTGCAATATACTTATTTATAACAGAGACGACTTTGGATTTCGTCAATTTCATAAAGGAACATATTATACGCATTTTTGATATTTCATACTGCAGAAATTTAAAATTAGAAGGTAAGTTCTTAATGCAACACCTTTATCTCTGTGCGACTATTTTGATTTTTTTCCAAAAATCGTTTCATCTTGAAAAAAATCTTTGTAAAAAGATCCCACAAATCATGGAATATTATAATCCCACTGTATGTTTGCGTCTGTGACCTTTTGGCCTTTGATAGTCTTGTATGTTTTTTTTAATAGTTCATTTACATGTTGTGGAGTTGAATATATTACGTCAATTTTCACTGAACTAGTAAACATCTTTATTTATGGGCCAGCTTAAGGCAGCAACCATTTGATTTTCTGGGGGGGGGGGGGGGGGGGGGGGGGGGGGGGGGGGGGGGGGGGGGGGGGGTGCTATGGGTTTTTTTCTGGACAAAATTTTCTAAAAACAATCTATTTTTTTCGCGACAAGTCGAAAACAATTTTTTTCTTTCAATTTTAGCATAACATATAGTGGCAGCTGAGGGTGAAACAAACAATTTTTTTTTCTCAGAATCAAAAAGAAATTATTTTTTTTCTCCAAAAACTGGAAACAACTTTTTTTCCAAAAAAAACCCATATCCCCCCCCCCCCCCCCCGAAAATCAAATGGTTGCTGCCTAAGCCTACATCTGGGTGCTGGATTTTCTCGCTGCGTTGGAGACCCATTGGGGCCTTTTGCTAGTATCTGCTCTTTAGTCGGGTTGTTGTCATTTTGACATAGTCCCCATTTACATCCTCAATTTTTTTTTTTTCTTGAATATTATATTCTCACAGTTTAAAGATCAAAGACAATATAATAATGAGCCATTAAGTCTGAATAGCTGCTTGACCTTTCAAGTTGGTGTACAATGTACTTCCGTTTTTGTTTTAATTTGTTTTACTTTGCTTTATATGCTTTATATACTATTGATAGCTGGGTTGCAACCCAAAGTTTTCAAGCTTTTTCTATGACGTGCTTATAAAAAATACAATAGATTCTAAAAAGATAGAAGTATGAGAAAAATAATTTATTTAAAAAAATCAGTTTAGTCACATACTTTCGGATTTCTTGCGCAGAGTACATTGGAAATGTTTTCGTAAGAAAATAGTTTAAATCTGCATTGTCATTTCGTATTTGTCTACGTTCTCAGAACGTAAAAAATACTTTTAAATTTGTGTATAATAACCAAATATTTTCAAGCAAATACTTTCCCCCATTTGTATCTGTATAGGTACCGGTAGTAAAAAAGCTATATGGTTGATTGATTGATTGTTGACTATTGAATACCCAGTTGCGATTGTTTCATACACATTCATAGAACGCGAAGAAAAATCTTATATGTTTGTTCTATACAAAGTGTGTCTTCTGTAAAATAGACTGGAAAATTAGTATATCATCGTAAAACGCTGCTATGTTTCATAAGGTCCTTTCATACGCAACCTAAACAGACATACAAACCCCTAGCAATATATTGTCCCAACCAAGGTTAAGGCGCAGAGAGCGTTCCTTCCTGTACGATACATTGACATTAAACATACACAGTCCGAATGGATGGGGATATTTATTATATATATTCATACATTTTGTAAGTGAGGTAAGTTATTTAAAACTCTACCGTGTATAGTTTATCTCATACCATACTGTAAGTTGCAAAAAAGCTTAAGCTTTCAAGACAAAATTTGAAATAATAAAAAAAAAAAAAAACAGAATGTCCCCCCCTCCTCACACCCCCAGACCCCCCCCCCCCCCCCCCCCAAAAAAAAACCGCAATATCCTGATATGTGACAGAACAATAGACAAAAATTGAAAAAATTACTTGGAGACGATGGAGTATTTACACACGTTTTAAACAAAGATTTTACATTTGATTCCAATTAACAACTTTGAATATTATCAAGAATTATATCACAATGAATGACTTTAATATAACCTTCAATGTATGTACAATGTATTTGTGACGGTTTGAAGACTCATTGGTAGTTTTTTCTGTTCTTTGGTCGCCGGGTTGTTGCATCTTTGACACCTTCCCCATTTTCATTCTCAATTTTATGTATGTCCTGAAATGCATATCACAGTTGACAATGAACTTCTGTAGAGTAGTAAAACTTTCCATTCATATATTCTCATATATTGTTTAGGTCAAATTTGATGATGATGGTGATAATGATGATGGATAGCTGTTATTTACGTCAAGTGTCAAATCTAAATGCATGTTCAAGACGAGAACATGTTAATGATTTGAAAATGATTTCTGCTTTGCACTTGTCCAACGCAGTTAGCAGGATATTTAACTAAGTAACAAAACTAGTCTGCATAATATGTCAACTTGTCCTAACATACATTTAGCATTATTTAGATCATATTATTTGCCATTACTTTCTAATGTCACATGATTGGCAATGAAGCAGAAATCACACACACACACCAACACACATTTTAGAGTCTTTGAAAATTGGTTTGACCCGGCTTAAGATCGCATCCCCGACCTTCTGAACTCAGGGCGAAGCACGAAATAGTTGACTTGAACTTGGCCTTTTTAAACGTCATGGACATAATTTATATAAATATATGACTCAAGATATGAGCTCTACATACTTAGTTTAAACATGTTTTTTCGTAAAAAAAACATTGACAATATGATTAGACGCAAGTTTTGCAACTTAAATTACATACATGAATTAGGGTAAATGAAAATAGACGTTTTTTTATGAAGTAGTAAAATTTTGACGAACGTCATGAATATGCATGAAATATTTGCCACTGGACGTAAAGCAACCACCAATCAGTCAATCGGTTGACTCTTGACGAAAGACTTTGTTTGTATATTCCTTTAAATTGCACTTGCTTATATGTCTAATAAATGACATGGCCAGCTATATACAATGAAACCGGTTTAAACCGAATCTCTTTGGGACTTAAAACTTTGTTTGGTTTTGGCCTACATTTGTGTATGTTCGGTTTTATCAGGTTCACAACGCATACAATGTGATATGACGGTGATTAAGAACATGTTTGGTTCATACAGGTATTCGGTTTATGCAGGATTCGGTTTAGCCAGGTTTCACTGTATATTTCAAAATTGTCCACTAGCTCTCTCACAGATTGATTGGCGTGTTATCTTTATCCTTGCAAGTATTATATAAAAAAAAAAGTATTAAAAGTTATTAGAACATTGGAAAATGACATTTTTTTTAATTACACATTTGTATTTAGGCTACATTTATATATCAAAATAAACTAGAAACCATATACATGTATTACATACACATTAATACACTAGAATATTACGTTTGAATGACTCAATGTTAGTAAATTGCACAATATTATTGTGTGAAGTTCGTATGCATGAATTTAGCCAAAATAAATAAAAAAGATATAACCCTTTAAAATATCTTTGTACGAATTGATGATTTATAATGTAAGGTTATACCAAGGTTGCAGAAGACTGAGTATATATGTACTGAAATTAATAAAAATTTATATAAAATTATCATAAAAATTACATCATACAATATATGAGAAAATTATTATTGCATTGTACTAGCTTCAGAAGTATGTTCAATAAATGTTTTGTCTTAATTCCAATTGATTTAAAAAAAAAATTGACGTGGATGTTGTAACATCACGTGACCATATATAAGTGAAAAATAATAGACTTGTTTCATTCGTGAATATATTGTATCTTTTACACCCTTAACAAGTTTGAATACTGCAGTTGTATTATGTATTATACTTTTAACATTTAACCCATTAATTCTATAAAGGTAAGTTGTTTGTATTTTCACCTTTCAAATGTGATGTAAAATATTTTGAATGCACTTTGATATTTCATCAATAGGATGTTAGTAAATTGGATAATAATAGTATGTGCATTTCGTTTGCACGAAATCAGGCCGTTACATGTAGTTTTCTCGTTTGAATTGTATTATATTTGTAATTTGTAGCCCTTTTCATACATCTGAATATGTGGTATGAGTTTTACTCAATGTTGAAGATCCTGCGGTAGCCTATAGTTGTTAATTTCCGTATCATTTGGTCTCGTGAGGAGAGTCGAGACATTAGCAGTCATATCACGTTGTCTTTACTTTATAAACACATCTATATCGTCGGATATAACAAGGACGTGGGATCCTTGATAATGCTTCTAAACGACTACGTTCTAAGTATTTAAAGAAACCATCACAATAACTGTTTGACAAGCCTGTTGCTGACCTATCACAAGGTCAATATTTGCCATTACTCATTTTCAAAATCTACAAACTTTCATTCCCGTCAAACATCTGTGTACAACCTATCTTGATAATCTCTTTATTCATTATACTATTTGAATCTGAAAAACTGAAGAGCAAATGTCTTTATTCAAATTATTGGGAATGGAAAATTGACAATAAGGAGCATAGGAAGACATTAAACATGATATCGCACAAAGTTATAATTCATTGCGACATATTGCCCTGTTATAATTTATCATGTTGACTGTGTGAAGACCTTTCTGTTTTCTTACTCTTTAATGCAGCTTGCAAGTAGAATATGTTGTTTGACCTGCACTTGATAAATTCAAGGATCTTGTTAAAAAAATAAAACTCGGTAGAATTTTTCTACATAATAAGAAGCTTTAAAAAGCGTATTTAAAGTGAATGCAAGGGGAGGTCGTTAATTACTTTATCCCTCCCTCACTTTTTGGCAGTAAGAAATGTATTGGTAATAGAAACGAAATCTATATTGAATCACTACTAAGTCTAGACTATGAAGTTTTTTTTTTCTTCCCTTTTGAAGTTAAAGAAGTCTCTCTTGTAAGTCTTAGTCTTTTCCTGCGTCACTGCATATGAATTCAAAAATTGATAAATTTAATTTGATGCCATGATATTGGATTAACTTAACACAAAAGCAAGGCTTATAAAAGCTTTTAAATGTATATAGAAAAAGCCAACTATCATATGAGAGAGTGCATGTAATTTATAATGCATTGAAAAGTATCGATTGCGAAATAGAAAGTGCGACTGTAAGCTTTTGTGTGATGTATGCAATGCGATGAAATAGGATTAGCATAGTGTTATAATTTTGGGGAATGTGTCAAAGAGACAACAACCCGACCATAGAAAAAAACAACAGCAGCAGAAGGTAACCAACACGTCTTCAATGTAGCGAGAAATTCCCGCTCCCGGAGGCGTCTTTCAGCTGACCCCTGAACAAATATATACTAGTCAAGTGATAATGAACGCCATACTAATTTCCAAATTGTACACAAGAAACTAAAATTAAAATAATACAAGACTAACAAAGGCCAGAGTTTCCTGACTTGGGACAGGCGCAAAATTGCGGCGGGATTAAACATGTTTGTGAGATCTCAACCCTCCCCTATACCTCTAACCAATGTAGAAAAGTAAACGCATAACAATACGCACATTAAAATTTGATGGATTTCCATACATATAAGGTCAATAATATCACATACAATGATGTTTATTTTAATAGTTTGATATTCTACTACATCTTGTAAATATGTCAAAGAAAATACTATAAAAAATTCTTCAGTTCATTTTAATGTCGGATCAACCGGACATGTTATAATAGTGCGATGCATTTATTTTCAAATTTCAAATAAGAAAAGTACAAGGTGTCTTAGTCTTTTTCTTTTATCTCATATAGCATAATACATTTACACAATCAAAAAAGTTAAGGATCATTGAACATTTCACTTTAGAATTTTAATACTATTAATTGGTAAATAATAAAAGTGTCAAGAAATGGCCGTTTTCAAATTGACCCTGTTATTTGTCCTCGGTCAGTAATAATGACCTCGGAGGCTGCAATGTCCCTCGGCATTGCCTCATACCTTTACAGATATCCTCGACCATTATAACAGACCTTGGACATATAACAGGGCAATTATGAAAACACCCATTAATCAACACTATACTATTATATATATTACAAGTTTTAAAGTGCAGTCTAAAACTTCCAAGCTTAAGGCGTAATAATAATATTAATTTCAAAGAGTACAAAATATCATACTTGAATTAAAGAATGTCAAATTACATAATTCACAAATTCAATTACTTATTAAAAGCTGTATTATATAGATCATATCTCCCTTTGGAGACCGTCTGTCCCCGATAGGCACTCCAAAATAGGTTGTATCTTTTATGCTGTACTTGACATACATGTATATAGTTATAATTAAGAAATAATTCCTTCATGTCATGCTCTATGCTCATTTTAACATGGGTAGGCATTATATTTGTCGATATTTTACACTGAGCGTTAGCGAGGTGTAAAATGTGGTCAAATATAATGCCTACCCATGTTAAAATGAGCGTTAGCGAGGTGTAAAATATCGACAAATATAATGCCTACCCATGTTAAAATGAACATAGAGCATGACATGAAGGAATTATTTCGATTCTAATAGGACAAATACTGTATTTTTATAGGTTGAAGCGTACGTAAATACCGTAAAAATCTTTGGCTATTCCCGTTTCCTCCCCGAGGAGTCTGTACATAACATTTCAAATTTGATAAGTTTAAAAACTACGTTCAGGTGAAAATATATGTTGTTTTATGAAAATATACAATAAAAGTTTATGTTAGCTGCTTAAATGTATATATTTTAATGAATAACGATTGAAATAACGTTAATATAAACAGTAAGTTCGTGCGCATGTGTCAAACATATTTTGTGCTGATTAGAACACGGCTTTGTTTACAAAGCGTAATAAGGACGTCATATTAGAATTGAAATTTTTTGATGGTTCTAACTGTTTCAAGTTTGTTATTCATTATAGATTGTCACCTATTAATATATTTTGTTTATATCTATTTCACAGCTATAGGTTCTTCTCTATCTCTGAAAAAAATACTTACATATTTATATATTTAGTTAAGTACCATGCAGTACATATTTTAATTCTTTAGAGAAAACGCATATACTCAACTCTCAGAATCGTCAGCCTTTTCCAATCAAATTATGTGCATTTTTTGTAACTATCGATAAAAAATACCTGATAAAGATAAATATTCATGGTTTGTTTTAAACTCAATGCTCACACCTGAATGCGTCAGATATCCCCCTCCCCCCTTTTTTTTAAAAGATATTGCTTGTTTCCCATATTGTCATTCATATATGTATCGTAAATTATGATTAAATGGCTATTTATTTTCATTTCAAAGGGTATGGGAATTTTGTAGTAAAATGTAAATCACACTTTAATCCGCTACAATTGCACATATTTATCTTTTTGTATGCCACATTATCAAAGTCGGAAACCTTTTTTTCACATATATTGTCCTTCATATATTTATCGTAAATTATGACTAAATACGGAAATGCATCAAACTCGAAAGTTGTCTATTGATTGATTGTTGGTTGTCTAATGTCTATTGGCTCTCCAATGTTTCTTTCATGTTTTGAGTTTTATATATTGTCCTCGAGCAGTACGCAAGACACATTAATTTATTAACCAAAATGAAGTGTTCCGAAATGCGAGAGGTACTGACAAATAATTATTCTAAATTAATATTTAATCATTAAATTGAATAAAGGATTCAATAGTTTTAATGGTTACATGTACTTCTGAAAAAAATAATAACATAATCTGCTTGACAATCATCATAAACATTTGTTTAAAATGTGTCCAAATTTACAAACAAGACTTTAATAATTTTTTTCAGATTATAATAGAAAACTCATTCATGAGCATTTGAATGAGAATTCAAAACGGCTAAGCTCCAAGTCATTGGAGGACTATCACCAAAGTCCTACGATAAAACAGATATAACGTATGAGACTCATTTTTAAAAGACATAAAAGAACATGTTTTAGTCCTATGATGCTTTCGATAACCAGTATTTAAATATATTACAAGAGGTTCTTAATGGGGTGGGGTGGGGGGGGGGGGAGGGGTTCTTAATTCTGTATTCTTTATTTTTAGCCCCACATTCTTCTTTGCCCATTATTCTCTGGTCTTTATATTTAAAAAAAACTATTATTTACTACTCTCTATCTTTTTTGGCCTATTGTTTTCTCTTCCATTTTTTTGGCCTGGATTGTTCTGCAGCAATGGTCCATGGATCTATATTCTGTTAACCCTACCCAGACGCTCTTGTAAGGAGAAGTATGATTGCCAATGAACATTGATCAGATAAAATCATCTTCGGTGGGATTTTTTAAAGGTGCTGTACCTCCCATGGATAGACCACTGTAGACAAACCGTTAAGAGGATTAATTATTATCTGTATTTTCAACAGCCATGTTTAAAGTCTACAGTGGATTGGGCACTTGAAGATAAAGTACATCTTAACAGAAAATGGCCACCTCTAAAAATATTCCTTACATTTTTTTCACATACAAGTAACAACAAATATTAAGGTTTTCCGAAACTTTAGTTTAGTTACAAAATAAAAACCATTATAGAAAGATACAATTATGATTGTTTTGGGAACTGCTATGACAGTTTTTGTTTTATATTAAATCACAACTTTTGTAGACTCTTGCTGTGAAGACTGTAAACTCTTTCTCGATGTCTATTATTGCCTTGTCTTGTAGGTTGCTGACTCAATGCCACAATTTATTCAATTCAAAGTTGAATGACAAAAATATTCAATCATGCACAATGCACAAATCTTTAAATACAAATTCCAAACTGTAAAATTGCCCACTTAATACATGTACCTTTCTAATAAGATTCGAGTAGTTAGCGGTATTTCTTGTCTAACGGTGTTTATCTTCTACTTCAAATAACAGTGATACTCTAGTGGACACTAACTGATTGTAAACAACTAAAAACAGATTATAGTATCACTAGAAACAAATGTTGACATAAGCTAAATATCTACAGAAGATAAAAACAATCGGAGAATGTTTTATCCAGCCAACGTTAACTATTGCACAAATAACATTTAAACTAAATATTTCTTTTCTTTATTTGTATCTGTACAAATATTCCACAATTCTTCAATTCTACACTAAATGACACAAATGTTGTATGTAATAAAAATTTCTGTTTCCCCTCTTCGATATTTAGCAAGCGGTAATGTGAATAATTCTGTTTGCATAACAGTTCATTTTGGATCTTCTTCGCGGTCCGCGTTTAAACTAATATGTTTGAAAAAATTAGAGACCTTTTTAACGGCTACAGTTCAAGTGCCAGGATAAAAACATAATATGTACATTGTCGGAAATATACAATTTATTTGGACTCGCTACGAAGAAACGACCGGCGAGCCTCGCTTTCCATCCTGGTTCTAAAGCTCATACACAATGTACATATATTGTGTATGGCAAGTCAAAGACTTAAATGACTTACAAAAATGTACATGCACAAAACAAGTAGCATGCGAAATCTAGGTATAAGCTTGATTTCTAAATCTTAATGTAGTAAAAATGTAAACGAATTGATGAGGAAAAGACCAAACCATGAAAGAAATAACTGTTCAACGTTTGGTCAACATTATAGAGTCGATGGCATTTCAATGATCTTCAAATGGAGAGAAACTTTGTATTGATATTCGTAAAATAGTCTCTTTTTTTCACAAGAAATAGACTTCAACAAGAGAATTTGGAAATAATCTAACAAATTAATACAATTCCAGGATTCCAAGAATGTGTCCCAAGTACACGGATGCCCCACTCGCACTATCATTTTCTATGTTCAGTGGACCGTGAATTTGGGGTCAAAACTTTAATTTGGAATTAAAATTAGAAAGATCATATCATAGGGAACATGTGTACTAAGTTTCAAGTTGATTAGACTTCAACTTCTTCAAAAACTATCTTGACCAAAAACTTTAACCTGAAGCGAACGGACGCACAGACGGACGAACGGACGCACAGACAGACGGCCGAACGGAGGCACACACCAGAAAACATAATGCCCCTCTACTATCGTAGGTGGGGCATAAAAATGAATGTACGAATTTGATACAATAGAAAAGAAAATAGCTATGAAAAGCTAATCATAATTTTCTGTCAAATACGAGTAGGATAAGATAAATAATCTACTGCTTTGCCAGAAGTAGTCCAAACACAAACATGTATGCATATTCATAAACCTACGAATTATTTTTTACAT
Source organism: Mytilus edulis (assembly GCA_019925275.1). Lineage (NCBI taxonomy): Eukaryota > Metazoa > Mollusca > Bivalvia > Mytilida > Mytilidae > Mytilus > Mytilus edulis. The sequence goes on from CM034362.1 coordinate 56,661,868, forward strand.
GTTCTTTTTACGTCCAATGGCTAATATTTCATATATATTTAGAACAAAAATATTTCAAACAATTAATCTATTCTTAAAGAAAAAAAAGTTTAAACGTTGACTTCAAAGAAAATGGTTATGATGGGTAGGGCTTTTAAAAAAAAATAATAGCTCTCTAACGCACCCTACCTACTGAAATATTTGATTTTTTAACATTCCGAGATCGTGAAAACTTCACACGGGTGTGTGTTATATAAGTAAGTTACATGTATTTTAGCAACGCAATAATTTGAATATACGCAAATATATCATTTAATGTCAGATGTGACGTACGGATTCTGTGCGGGCGTAGACAGACACCCTACCCATCAGTAGCTATAGGTTAAATAGTTCAGGGCAAACAGTAATATTTGAGCCTTTAGTCATGTGTTTCACCTTTTTTTGAAATCGTAAATGATTTGATATACAGAAGTTCAATGGAAAGTATAATTTCATACCCTCTCCATCAAAAGTACAGATCAAGGATTTGAAACGGGATTGGCGTAATCCAACAAAACGGAATAAAAAGAATAAATACAAAAATTTGGACAATATTTTCATTCAAATAAATGAGAAACCTTCAAATTAAAGGGGTGTGCGACCTCTACGTCTCAACAATCCATTCCTTGAATCTGCCACTGGATCATATATATCTAAGTGCTTTCGTGATTTGGAAAAAGGTTGGTCTTATAGTTTCTGTATTGTAACAATTCATTTACAAAATGTGTTTACAATCAAGACCATTTATAGCATATATTATCGCCAACTGTTTATGGTTAAACACCGTACATTGCCCTTTTGATGCCTTGGTTGTTGTTGCCGTTGTGTTCAATTCTCATAGACGAATACCCTACACCCTCTCATATTTAATTTTCCATTTAATCTTAAGGTAATATACCTTATGGATGTTCTTAAATACGTCATTATTGTTAAGAGCCTGTTATAAGTATAAGCTTCTGAAATATATCGTTGATAATTAGTTTGGATAAAGCAATGGTACGGCTAATCTCTAAAAGATAAAGTATAATAACAACATTTACACCTGCGTCTTATATTCTTTCTAATTTTAAATATCACACTGTCATCTACCTTGGGGTTTGTGTTGCTTAATCTTTAGTTTTCAATGTTATTGTTTTTCTGTTTGTCTTTTTCTTTTTTAGCATTGGCGTTGTCAGTTTGTTTTCGATTTACGAGTTTGAATGTCCTCTAGTATCTGTCGCCCCTCTTTTGTAATTACAATATGTTTTAGATATTAGGTTCTTGATTTGGATCTTTCTTCTTTTATCTTTTAGATAGATTTTCTTTATTCTTGATATTTCCCCCTAAATTGTATCTTTCTCTTTTCTCTATTATTTTAGCACTCCACATTTCAATAAATTTAGCCATATATATTTTATTATTCTCTTTTCTCAAAACCACATCTTGACCCTCAAACATCCGTTCAAATTGCAGTGATAATGTTTCAATACCACTGTATCCTGGACTATGGGAATGTGATATTTAACATAATTCCTAGCTGTACTGAAGCTTGTTGGTATACGGTGGTTGTTAGGTTAACGTGTTGGTCATAAGATACCACGGTGATGGTATCTAACATACTGCCAATTTCAGCACGTCAAGTAAAAGTATTTTTGTACATTCTGATGTAAATACAATAAACTATTTTAGTAATGATGACAGATCTTTAAAGGTCATACATGTATAAATGTTGTGGGTGGAGGTCACGAGTTGATGTCACGTGGTTGAGATGAAGATTAACACAAATAGTCAATGTACAGGGGGTGGTGAACATGGAAGCTACATGGAACTTATACTATAGCAACGCAATAATGTGAATATATAGACAATAACTGACTGTTTAGTGTCTTTAAATATCAGCTGTATTTGTACGAGGCTAAGAAACAGGGAGCTATTACTCCTGTTTCGAGCCGAGTACAAATACAGCTGACATTTAAAGACACTCAACAGTTATTGTCTTTATCCTGCAATTAATTTTATACATTTTTTTCCATCCCAATCGTTGAATTTGTTTTGGAATGAAATCGACATGACTTAAACGCGGACCGCAACGAGGACCCCAAATTGAACTGTGATGTAAACAGCAATTTGACATAACCGTTCGCTCGCAACTGAAACAGGAAACCAGGAGACTATAAACGTCTAGTACACGTTTATACGTTTATCGCTTCGTGTTATCTGTACACCTGTATTAGTATAGTAGAAAGGTCGATTGCAGGATGAATGAAAATAATTTGAATCTTTTTTTTTTTTTAATTTTTCCTTTTAGCTTGTCCGCCCTTGGGGTCCATTGTCGTCCGTCATGACCATAAACTTTTTCTCAAATTTATCTGACACAACTGGAATAATTTGAAACTTAAAGTTTTTTTTTTGGCAATTTACTTAAAAACTTAAATAAATAGATGGAATCTGTTATTGGAAAAAATGATATACCTATTTTCGTTAAAAACTTAACACATATGTTGCAATTTTGTTGATACTAAGTAATTTTAAAAACGACAACAGATGAACAAATTATTAAACGATGTAGGTTCGAGATGAATTATTTTGAATTAGAAAATACTTATATTAAGTGCAAACATACTTGATTCGTCAGTGCATTTACATTTACATTTTGTAGGTGAAGGTGAATTATCTGTTACTGTAAAGGGATACTCTCATGTTTACTTTTTCCATCCTACCAATTAATTACTAAATTTTAATTTTCTAAAACAGTGTTTAGCAAATTCAGTAATTATTAGCTTTCACTCATCTGAATGTTTTTTTCTCTATTCATGTGCCCCACCATAGTAATTATATTGTTTATAAGGAACTAAATCATTTAAATGAAAATTACGTTCACAAAAACAGGACCCAGTCTAGAAACGTTTATACAGCGGATATAGACATTTAGTAGGAGTCTCACTATTACGTATATACATGTACATTGTAATGATGCCGTTGGTAACTGGAATGAACATGTTATCCTGCAATTAGACAAACAAATAGTTACTAATACATTTCTAATTCGCTGAACCAATAAAAATGTACCTTTCCTACATTGTACACATTCAAGATACTTTAATATCATAATCCAAAGTCTTTATCCAAAACATTTAAACCTACAAATGTACATGTAGCAAGAAAAATTAAAAATAACCCAACCCTTTTCTTTATTTTAACATAAAGTGGCATTGGAGTGGCGGATCCAGGAAGAGGGGAGGGGTTAGGGCTTGGAATGCAGTTTTTTGTATACGTTCCATGCACTTTTAAACCCCTTTTAAAGACGACTGGAGCTGCTCCTTCGCTGGCACAAGGGAAAAAAAACGATATAAATTCCCACGTCTGTTCACATTTCATTTAGATTCGGGGCATTTTAGAGCCTGGTTAATTTTATGCATGGACACCTGGGGTTGAAGTCATAAAACTTTGCTCAGTGCTTGGAGCACAAAAATCATGCTCGAAACACTAAATCCTGTATTTTGATTGGTTGATTCTCGAGTCTGAGTACAACAATCTTGCTCGAAAGTTTTATGACCGTTAGGCCTGGCACTTGTTGAAGACTAAATTTTGGCTGTTTCCATGTAATTGTTTTTTTTAGTTATTTGTGTCGCTTGATTCCTGACTCATTGAGAATGACACAATCCACAGTGACATCGTCTTTTATTCATAACACATAGTAAGTTAATCAGCCAATATTTTATAAATTGATTAACCCAATCAGAAATTCAATAAATTGTAAGATTTTTTGATTTAGATAAACATGTATAAACATGGGTAAACCATTTTTTTCACGATTTTTATAAAAGCTTTCTTTTTACGATAATATACTTTACGGAATCCGTAAACGAACCTTTTCATGCCTGTAAATCTTCTTTTGAAAAAGTTATTACGTCACCGGAGCATGAAGGCATATGACACGATGACAGCGCCAGTCAGAAATTGTATATAGTATTGAATATCTGTCGATGATAGAAATCTTACATTGGATTATCATCATTATGTACTGAATCTATGGATCGTGAAGATCAATCCGGGTACTTTAAAGATTTTTTTCAAAGATTGTTATTTAAAGAAGTTACTAAAAGCATTTAGAAAATGGTGATAAGGTAAATATACAGTTTTTCTCATTTTTTTGGAGGATTTTTTAATTGATGTCGTAAAGCTATATTTAGATTCATCTGGAAAAAAGAAGGCGTTTCCTAAGGCAGTGTGTAAACAGACGGACTTTACGAAATACTGTCCTTGGACTGGACACACACATGGAATGTGTAATATACCTAATTATAAATGTTCAATAAGTGTTCTTTGAACGCACCTTACTACATGTAACTAGCGGTAACATGTATTCCATGCAGCTCCTATAGAAATAACTTTTATAGATTTCATTTTTTCAAATACAAATAGCAGTGAAAAAAATGGGTTTCAAGTAAGTTTACGTATTTTATGATTTGTTAATTGATATTTCATTGAAATTAAATTAGAAAGTTTACTTTTTATGATATAAAAAAATTTAAACCAATATAATTATAGACAGTATAATTTATTATTTTGATTACTTAAAGCATATTGCTGATAACGACAAATTCAAACTATAGAAACATAAAAAAGCGATTTTGTTTACGCGGGCGCAAACATTTTTATTTAGTTTTTCGACAATACAAATCGAAACTATAATACTTTAAGTAAGGTATCGGGAGAGTCTGGATTCAGGATATTTTCTTTGACATCTTCATGACCAGAATGTAACCAAATTAGTAAGTGATCATAATACCTTTTTTTTTAAGAAAAAATACAATAATATATCTATTTTGCCGTGTACAAAGTAATTGTTTTTGGGGGAGGGGTATTCTTTATCAAATTGAAAATTAAGGGAAATATCCATGATGTAGAATTATATTTAATGACATCTAGTTGTAAAGGATAAGTTTTAAGTTACTGAAGATAATTAGCATTTTCTCAATCAGTTTATTATTGACACACAGATATGTATAGGGATAAACAAATAATGGAGTTGATACACATTACATTATTTGTTGACACAGAAACAAATAATACAATATGGCTCTTGATGATAGTACTGATTGATTTTTAAAGTTACAAGAGCTTTTAATTGATGTAGATAGAATGCATGTTATATATAACATAAGACATAAAACGCTTTCCTAAAAGCTTGACTAAGTTGTAATTAAGTTGTAGTTGTATTTTGATAATTTAATTGAGAAGTAAACGAAAGAAAAGGATGTGATGTTCACAAACTAATTTACATAAGTTAACGATCTATAGCTAAATTTTGTTAATTAATTGATCGTTAGTTGCTGAATGTCCAGTGGCAAATATTTCATAAATGTTCAAGGACGATTAAATTTTGTTAAGTACAACCTCCTACTCTAAACTGGACCATTGTTGTGTTCACTTATTGTTACCTTCGATGCGGTGATTTAGATGGAATGACACTACTAGAGGTGATCACACACCGTGGCCTTAAAATGGACGAGGTCTAAATCAAATGTAAATGTCGAACAAACGAATATGGATTTATATAGTATCACTCTATTTTGTAATTTAATCACCGTCTTACTATAGAAAGAAATTAATTTTTACTATTATCACAAAAATGATAACGACAATAATGTATGTATAAATATAGGAAAGGGTTTCCCTAATAAACTTGAGTGGACGAGATAAGTACTTCAATACTATGGAACAAAAATATACAAGTTTTGAAAATGTTATTCCAAAATACTATTCGGTAAGTCAAACATAATTTACGCATGCGTTAGAGCCGTGGGAAGGGTGATTTTCCCATCCTCCAATTTTTGGACAAACGACATTTATTTAAAAAAAGGGAGGAGGACAAAAACTTATTCCTAGGCTGAAACTGGTTTTCCCTTGTCCCTTTCAGAAGTACTCCTGCACAACTAATGTAATATTGAAACCAATCCCAAAATTAGTAATTTTCTCAATGAATATACATTTATAGCTACATGGATAGCGAACAATTTATGTTCTCCTTTTCAAGTGCACATTTGCAGTTTAATTTAGCTAGTATCTTTTTTATTTCACAAAAGACTACAAAAGAGGGTCAGTATGGGGTTTACAGAATAGAGAAAAAAGGACATAATGTACAAAAAAATAAACAACAAAAAATAAAAAATGAAAAAATAAAAAAATAGGGTATTAGGCCAATTAAAATTAATTGATAGATTTTCATCCCCGCCCGCCCCTATGAAATTGGCCCGCCCCGAATTTTTTTATTTTATAAAATTTACAATTTCCGGATTTTGTTCATTTCCGTTACTGGTAACCGTTTAAATTTCGTTTCATTCGAAGCTTCCTGTTTCAAATTTCGGTTTTGTACCTCGAGTAAATCTAACCAAAATGATGAAGTCGACATATTCTGCTGCTCTCATGATGACAACATCATCTTCCGAGAGTAAATATTGATTACGAGAATGACGTAAAAATATTCGTGTTACGAGAAACACTTTGTTTCCAAGACCGCAAATCGGGGTATGTCACAAATTTCTGAGATTTATAGAAAACTGTGGATTTTTTTATTTATGCAATGGCTTTGTGTCGGGAAATTTAAACTGTGAATGATACCCAAAGCACAAGAATCGTGGAAACCATTGATACAGAAAACATGACTGAATTAAAGATATTGAAACACAAGCACGAACTTGTTAGATTTATGACCGTATTTTGAATTTAAAAAGTCGACAAACATACGCATTTTATTTTTATGTTGACAAACAGCAAATGTCCCAATACACACAAAAGAGTCATTAAAAAATACTTTTTTTTTTTTTTTTAAGTTCATGTTTTACATGATAATTATAATTTCAGCTTGCATAAGTACCAACCCTATTATTTCAACACTATTCGAGTTTTCATTTTATTATGTACTCATAATAGATAATAAATGTATTGCATACCATTGCATTTGCTTCATCTTAAGGGAATACAAACCATCGTTTAGAAACCCAAATACATTTTGTGAAGGTAGTCCAACTGAAGAGAGCATTTCTCACACGTTTTCGTTGTTTAGTTTTTAAAGCCGCAATAAGATAGTATAATTTATTTATGGATTTGAAAAATTATGTAAGATTCCTCATACTTGAGTATACATGATATAAGCTTATCATTACACTTGCATATATAAATAACTCGTCACAAAAGGGTTTCATATGAAATAAAATTTAAAAAATAAAATCCTCCCACCCGCCCATTATTTTTAAAAAATTTGGATGAAAATCTACTAATTAATTTTAGTTGGCCTTATAAAATAAAAAATAGATAATAATGGGTTGCTAAAATATAACGACCAAGAAATAATGGGCACACATAGTAAAGAATCGAAAAAAACCCATAAAAAATTAAAGAATAGAGAAATGAAGGAACCTCACCCTGAACCGCATAAAATATCTATATGATCAACATCCTTGAGAAATTAACTTATTTTATTGTCAATGTACCACCTGTTAATAGAGTATATTGTTCAAGATTACCGATAGTACAAATGCGTGTATAATATGCATTAATACAGAAATGGATTGCAATGTCAATTTATAAAGTAGCGGTTTTAAATGTGAAACTGTTTTGCACCATCCTTGCATCAGGAAAAGGCAAATCATTTGCAATACAAATTTAAGATGTAAAAAGTATTTTAAAGAGCCTCATCATGGGGTTTATTATGTAATTATTTACCCGTTTTTATAGTGATTATTTGATTGTCAGACCAAATATTTCATGATTTTTTTATTATTCGATAATCTAGGACTGTATTTTTTATTAATTAAAATAAAATATCTTTATTTGCAAAACATACAAAAACCAATTTTGGTTGTGGCAAATACATTGACAAACAAACATAATGAAACATAATGAAAACTCGACAATATTATAAGAAATATGATAAAAACAGTTACTATTCTCCTTTCCTCAGTTCTAATGACCCTTTAATAAAAGAAACAACTGCTTTTACATCATTTGGTGTTGATGGATTAAGTATTATCACGAGTTTATCAGTAAAATTAAGTGTATTAAAATTTACATATTTTTGTATATAATATTTTAGAAAGATTTCTCTTATATTTTTATTTATTTTACAGTTGAAGAAATATAGATTCCTACACTGCAACAAGTGTATTACGATATTTCTCCACTCGAGACAGTTAAATTTTATTAACTGTTTCTCTAATGATTTTTATCCTTCTTTTTCAAAGATTTTCAGAAACTTGTGTTCTTTATATGCGACGTCACCAGGCATGGTCGCCTTTTTTCATGACGTCACAATAGGAGAATTCTGAAGAAAACAAAACATTCAGACGTCATAATCAAATTTCGACTAATCATTTGCCGAGAACAGATTTTTCACTAGTGAGGAGAAATATTTTTCTCACACCGGTCAGGAAATGTGAAAATAGAGCAAAAATTAGAGAAAAAATGAAATTCATCGTCTAAGATATTACATATTTTACATTTTCTTTCATTTCGTGGTATTTTGGTATATCGTCCAGTTTCTATGAAGAGACAATATTCGCTTATTCTAAATTTGGTTAACATTTTTCTTGTCTCTTTACTTGGGTGTGATAGGTAGTATTGCATTTGGTTATTTATATTAGATTTAAGAAATTTATATAGATATATTTTATTATTTTCATTTAAGTTATTTATTTTTTGATTATCTTGTTGAAACAGATAGTTAATCATTATGTGATACTAATGGCAAAACATTTGTGATTATGTGATTACTTAGACACCCCCATTAGGAGCCTCACTAAAGAGGAAAGTACATTTTGTATGATGTAATAAGTACAATTGTGATATTTTGCCTTCTTTATATTTCTTGTGTGACAAAAATTATCAAACAATGTGCTTTTAAAGTTTGAAGAAGACGAGAAGTTAAAAAAGAGTTGTGAGTTTTTAAATATTTTATAAATTTTGAATTGAAATGTTTAACTGATCATTAAATTATTCGTTACTTTTTCGACCGCGCATGCGTGTAAATGTATATAGTATGTTATTTGAAATGAAAGAAAAGAATAAGGCACCTTGTACATTTTCTTATTCGAAAAATGAAAATAAATGCAACGCACTATTACGTATCCGGTTAAAATGAACTGAAGAAATTTTATGTATTTTCTTTAACATATTTACTCGTCTTAGAAGAACGTCAAACTATTAAAATAGACATCATTGTATGTGATATTATTGACTTTTATACGTATATGTTTTGAAATCTATCAAAAGTTTTAAAATATTGGAATATTACGTTTTTGTTGGAAAGCTACGTACGCTTGAAATGTACTATAGAATTAGTTCTGTTATTTTGCATTTTTTCGAAGAGGTGTTGGTTTGCTCGGCAATTTTATATACTATCATGATTATGTTTTGTGTCAGAAATTGATGACATGCATATATGGTTAAATTTTAAACAATTGAAACAAAACAAAATCGTCCATTACAGGATTTTAAAAGTATAACAGGTAACCCATTGTCAATTTATTTTCAATTTACCGGAAAAATCCAACAGTCTACAAAACAGTACACAAAACACTACACAAAACACTACACAAAACACTACACAAAACACTATACAAAACACTATACAAAACACTACACAAAACACTACACAAAACACTACACAAAACACTACACAAAACACTATACAAAACACTATACAAAACACTACACAAAACACTTAAGATTGAGCAACACAAACCCGCCAAAACAGTGATGAACTCAGCTAGGTGCCCCTGAAGGTCAAACAAAGACTAGTCTGGTTCTTAATCTATAGTGGCACTTGCCGTACCAATTTGTTAGAGTTCGATGACTATTTCAGGGTTTACCTTCATTCGAAGTGTATTACGCCAAAATTTTGGAATTCAAATAGACGTGGGGTACAAAAATGGCCCAAAACCTCTTCAGGTAGGTTTTGCCTGAGCAAGATAGAAACCTAAGTTTTTCTTATATAAACAAAATATATTAGCTTATAATTCTCCAAATTATAATTAAGAACAACATTGAACGATGACGTAGAGAACTACCGGGGACTAGCAGTCCACCAGCAGTGCTTGAGCTGTATCGACATAAGTAGAGCAATCAAAGCAATATGTCTTGCATTTATTTGTACATAAGCTCACAGTACGGTGTAACAGAACGTTGTTTAATTCGTAAAGTTCTTACAAGGCAGCGATTGACTAGAATTATCTGAAAGATTAAAAATATATAATTTCAGTCTGTTGGGTCACCTAGGCTGGTATACAGAGATGTTCTTAATGAAATGAAGGCGTTTTATAGTAATTTTAATCGATTTATAAGTGTCTGATGAAAAACAATTCCAGAAACAAACGAATTCGTTCAAGATAATGTATACTGGCGTTTTTTAACGATCTTGACTACCCACGAGGGTCTTGCACGGTCGGTGCGTAAGCGCCGTGGGGAAGGATGATTTTGCCAAACCCCACTTTGAAAACGGAAGGTGAGGGGGAAACTCACCACCCACCCCATTTTTTTGACAAAAGAAAAAAAACGAAAAATGAAAGAGGGCAACGACTTATTAGTATTCATAGACTATAGTTCCCTTGTTTCTTTTCAGAAGTCCCCCCACTTGTCAGTCCACTCCTGCGCAACTGATGTAGTTATTTAAACCAATCCCAAAATGAATTATTTTCTCAATACATAATCCAACTATTATTCTACTTTCAAAGTGCATATTTGCAGTTTGATTTTACAAGTATCTTATCTATTTCCAAAAGATTATAAAAGAGGGCCTGGATGGGGATTACTGAATAAAGAATAATGATCCAAATGTACAGTAAAATCAACCCAAAAAATAAAGGAAAGAGAATAATGGGGTGCTAAAATATAAGGAATAGAGAAAAAATGGGCACGCAATATAACGAATAGAGAAAAATGGGCACGCAATATAACGAATAGAGAAAAATGACCTAAAAATTAAAGAATACAGAAATGAAAGACCCACATCAAAACCCTTGAAAAATATTGATATGATCAACACACTGGAAAATTAAGATATTTCATTACCACCAGCTAATATAGTTTAAAATTGTACAATTTAAATGCAAAAACGCATTTACTGAATGCACAGTCGATTTACAAAGTACATTGTAGCAGTTATAATACAAAAATGATTTACTCCATGTCTATAAATTAATCCTTGCATGTCGGGAAGGCAATTTAATTTTAAGTTGTAATACAAATAAAAGAATATAAAAAGTAAACTAAAGAGGATGAAACATTATTATGTAACAAATACAACTGTAAGATTTTTTTTTATATTTATATTCCAAGTGTGACAAAAATTATCATACACTGTGTTATTAAAGTTTGAAGAAGAAGAGAAGTTAAAAACGAGTTCAAGTTGTAAGTATTAAAATTCTAAAGTGAAATGTTCAATGTTCGTTATATAATTCGTTACTTTTTTCGATTGTGTAAATGTATTATGCTATATGAGATGAAAGAAAAATACTAATACACCTTGTACTTTTCTTATTTGAAATTTGAAAATAAATGCATCGCACTATAACATGTCCGGTTGATCCGACATTAAAATGAACTGAAGAATTTTTTATAGTATTTTCTTTGACATATTTACAAGATGTAGTAGAATATCAAACTATTAAAATAAACATCATTGTATGTGATATTATTGACCTTATATGTATGGAAATCCATCAAAAAGTTATTTTTGAAATATTACGTTTTGTTTGAACGAGGTTACGTGTACTATAGAATTTGTATTGTTATTTTGCATTTTGTTCGCAGAGTAGTGATATTTAAAACTGCATTACGTAGGGTTTTTTGTCATTTTGATTTACATTTCTGATGTAATTATAAGAATTCCGCTTCATACAAAATGTGCTTCGGTCGACGCTTTTACACCCCAATACATGTAAAATATAGAAAGAAGCTTTCAATTCTTAAGTAAATTTCAATTTTGATCCTTGTTTTAATTAGTTCAGTATATCTTTTACCTAATGTAAGTGATTCACCATTTCAGAATCTATATTGCAATCTCCTCATCATTTTCTCAAAAGCGTAAATATTTAAATATTATTACCTTATATACAATACAAAAATAACCTTATAATATTTAAACCGAACCTCAAAGTTTGTTTATCTCGGTTTACTAAACTTGATGTATATATTATATAGCTTACTATACGGTATGGGTTATACCTAATGTTGTTTACTTCTACGTTTTTTGGTCTCGGGGGGAGAGCTGTCTCATTGACAATTATAACACATATTTTTTATTTTTTATAATTAATGATCCCTCCGTTTTTACATAACCCTGATACAAATTAAAACCGGATGTGCAAAGTGATAATCTAGACAACGTTTTGGGATGACAACAATTTCGGATGCATCTCTTGAACCAATGTGAGTATTATCTTATCAATTTGTTCTAACCCGAATAATCCAGTCGTTAAATTTCGATCACTACGATCACTACATTACGTGGATAAAGGGCGCTGAATTATTCGAGATATCAATTTGCACATGCACATGGTTGTTTATCTGATCAATTGTAAAGTTGTTGCAAGTTTCGGATATAATATTGTGAAGAACTTTTGATAAAACAGAAAGATGCAAAACGCACACGCATGTTGCGATTTCCTACGGTTTATGCACTATAGGTTTTATTGGTAACTAGGTCGTGCGTTATTTTAATATTAGCCCATCAAAATACCGTATATTAAAACAAAACCCTTATTATATTGAAGCAGAATAATCGAACTTTAAGAATAAACATTGAGCTTTCCTTAAAAGTGTAAATTACCCTCAGCCTGAACTTAGAGGTACATGTTGTGTTCGATTCGAACACGTCAACGTCCGGATTCATTGGTATTGGGGTTATAAGTGGTGATAATTAAAACAACCAAACGTGGCGCTCGCACTGAAATCGTATTATACATATGAGTATCAATAATCTATTGTCTGCTGTTCTTTTGAAAGTAGATCGGCTAGTTGTGTGGTCCGTACATTAAAATATTGGTTAAAAACTACAAATGCTTATAGCTTACGGCAAATGAACAAATTCACATTCTAGACAAGTACATGATTTGTAGTACATTAATACTAAAAACTTAATTCCTAAATTCCGTTGAATTTTATTGTCTTAGTTTGTTGCACGAAATTGACGTCTTTTTCCGTATTTTTTCATTCTTTCTTTTTTTTAAAAGTTGCTCTGATTTCTTGTTCGGTTGGCAGTATTTTTGGTCATTTATGATTTTATTAGCTCTTCAATGTTTCTTTTATATTTAGATTTTTATATGATTTTGTCCCTGAGCAACACTGACGAGACATTAATTGAGCATCGCGTTCAGAAAAATAAGAGAAAAAAGATACAAGAAATGTCTTATCAATATCTTTCACATCACTTGTCCTTTGTTTGATGTTGACAGATAATCATTTTCTGAACAAGTAAATTCAAGTTACATTGATCCATAATGATTGTAAAAGTTTCAACATACAATCAGCTATAGTATTCATTTATCATATTTATTGAAACACGTCGTACACAATTAAGCATCCTTTTGAATATTGCTCTATACACATCAGAAATTGATGACATGCATACATGGTTAAATTTAAACAATTGAAACAAAACAAAATCGTCCATTACAGGATTTTAAAAGTATAACAGGTAACCCATTGTCAATTTATTTTCAATTTACCGGAAAATCCTGTTGTCATATTTAACTCATTACAATCACTCCATTAACTATCTTGAGGACACTAGCTATAAGAGTGCGCTGCAAGTTAAAATTCAATCGATAATTTTTCAATCACAAAAATTGACGACTCTGTTTTGAACTCTTAGGCTATCTTAAGTCCGAAGTATCTTATCCTTTGATTAATCATTATCATTAAATAAATACGAAGCACAGATGTTTCATAACTATGTCAATCTAGTGAATTTAGGTGAATGTAACCAATTGTGAAATAGATTTCAATAGGATGGGTTTAGGATGTGGAATAAAGAACGTAGAACTTGTCGCTTACATAGGAAAGCAAACTCAAGGGAGCGAATCGAATGAAAGGGAAGCAACTCAAGGGAACGAATCAAATTCAAGGTAATCACCGTGAGTGTTTACTTTATTCATGTTGTAAAAAAAGATAATTAATTTTTTGTTGTCTTCTTTTTACTGTTGTTTGTCTTTTCAACCTCTTGCTCGTGGCATTGTAAATCGAGTGTCTGTTCTTTAGCAAATTGTTATTTTACATTGTTTCCTCAGTATGTTCTTATAAGATGTTGCTTTTTATTGTCAAATATTCGCTATCATAGAACCTAATGCATTGTGAAAAAGGGTTTGCACCAAAACGTTTTGATTGGTTAAAAGAGTCTCACATTCAACAAGGAATCACCCATAGTCCTTTTATTACGGAACGGCGAATTATTGAATAAATATCAACATAGAATTTTAGTGGATAAGCGGCACAAATACGCGTCGTGCTCGAGTGAACGTTCAGTTTTATTCATGCATGAGTCGAATATTTTCGGTATTTGAAATTTTGAATTGAACCATTATTTTTAGTGTTAATTATAAGTGGATAACGTAGTTAATGAAAGGAACTATGTGCTTCCACTTCATTCATTTTAATGCAACTTCGTTGACAACTTTTGTATAACGGATATTAGTGTATGGCGTCATCTGATTTATTTATTG